>AP028917.1:5701946-6301946 GCA_036186465.1 Nesidiocoris tenuis
GATATTTTTGGCCTAAACACCCTTAAAAGCAGTCAAAATATGATCAAATTGTGTCACAATTTTACGTTTCAAAATATGGAAGTATTGTGTGTTATCAACGCACCACTGGTCTCTTATTCCATTCATAGCCCGAACGTGACCACAGGTACTGACCTAATTTTTTCGGAATTTCAAAATTCATATTTCTCTCGCCAATATTATTTTCTTATCCGTACGGCAGCCGGAAGACGGAAAAGTCGAAATTCCATGTGATTCTGGCCTAGGGGAGACAGCGGGAGATTCCGGAAGAGCTAGCAACACTGACACTTCAAAAAGGGACGGAAAGGGCATGTTGCACGTTGAAGGCGACCGGCTTCTGGGTACAAATGGAGCCGTAGTGTGGGGTAGTGCGGGGCCGACCCTGCAGATGGGACGTATAGAGAATTATGCAGGACGGATCTTTCGTTGGTATGACTTCGGCTCGGGCAAACAGAAAAGGCGGTTGTATACCTATACGCACTGGAGCAGCAGATGCTGTGACTTTTGGATTCACAGTTCATATTCAGCCGAGATAGGTTCGCCTCAATATTTCAGTCCCATAATATCCAGTACGGGGCCGATCCATAAAGGTATGTGGGGCAGTTTGAAAAACACCGATTTCTCGAAAGGTCGAGAATGTATGGCATTATATCCAAACTCGACCTACTATCCTACAAACTCAACCTCCAAACTCAATTTACTAACTCAACTGACAAACTTAACTCACAACTCAGAGCATCAACTCCAACTCAAACGTAAAACAAACTCAACCCACAAACTAAACAAACTGATTTTGAGAGTTGAGTTTGTGGGTCGAACTTGTGGGTTAAGTTTGTCAGTTGAGTTCAAGAGTTGAGTTCGAGAATTGAGCTTATGAGTTGAATTTGAGAGTTACGTTCGAAAGTTGAGTTTGTGAGTTAAGTTTGAGAGTTGAATTTGAGAGTCGGGTTTGAGATTTGAGTATGTGGGTTGAGTTTGCGAGTTGAGTATGTGAGCTAAGTTTGAGAGTCAAGTTTGAAAGTTGAGTTTAGGAGTTGAGTTCGAGAGTTGAGATTGAAAGTTGATTTTGAGTGTTGAGTTTAAGAGTTGAGTTCGAAAGTTGAATTTGTCAGTTGAGTTTGGGATTTGAGTATGTGAGTTGAGTTTGCGAGTTGAGAATGTGAGCTGAGTTTGAGAGTTAAGTTTGAAAGTTGAGTTTGTGAGTTGAATTCGTGCGTTGAGTTTGTGGGTTGAGTTTAAGATTTGAGTATGTGAGTTGAGTTTGAGAGTTGAGTTTGTGAATTGATTTTGAGAGTTGAGTTTGAAAGTTGATTTTGAGAGTTAGGTAAGTTTAAGAGTTAAGTTTGAGAGTTGAGCTTGAGAGTTGAGTTTGACAGCCGTGTTTGTGGGTTGAGTCTGATAATTGAGTTAGGAATTTAGTTTTACAAAGTGTCAAATCTCACATTAAATGCTTGTGATTTTCGTCGTTATTTTAATCATGATTTACATTACCCCAACTCTGTCTGGACTCGATGGATGATGAAACTATGCAGTTTCTAGACATATGGATGCTGATGGATTTTTTCATGCTACTGCAGATATCTTAAATTTTTCGAGTAACGTGGAAAACACAATCAGGCTCTTCGCCATATGTCTGGTGTCATATTATGTTTTCGGCATATTTTACCACAAAAATGATTCCTTCTCATAGTAATTCTCCCATGTCGGTTTTTCGGTCGCATACGAAAATAGCCGCGATTCCTTAAAATTTTGCATCGCCCGTTTCGTCAGGAATAATTCGGTTGCCGAAACGTTGAACCGGACAGCATTTTGTAGAAACGTGAAAGGGAAGTGGCAACTCTGGAGCTTTTAAATATTTCAGCCTCGCCACGGCCGGGATTGATTATTTATTTATTAACAAAACAACGTGAAATGTAGCTATCACGCAGTAGGATAAATACAACTACCCACCTTTTCCAACTCAAACATTGATAGCCTATTCATGCATACACCGAACGGAGAGTAGGTACTAGTATTTAGTCGAAATGAAATATGCAATATGTGTCCGTGTCTGACTTTGATTTTTCTCATGTTTCTGGAAATACCATCTTTTAGTTATTTATTAATTATTTTTTTGTGGAGAAATTCTAAAATAAATTGGTACTGAGATTAGATAAAATAATAAACAAGTCAAAAAATGTACATTTCAGGCGGTGCTTTTCGCCCGATAACCGAAGTTGTCCCGGGCGTGCCCTTCCGCACTCTCGGAGAAGACTAATACTAATAATACTAATCGAAATACTAATATACGCGTTTTATAATACCCACGTGTGTGTAAATATACGGGTTTTGTTGCCAAAAAATGCAATCTTCTTTCTGATAAAAAATGGATTCGACTTGAAAATGGTTACACGAGAAACTTCTGAGTATCCATAAACGGAGGCGAGCGCATTGCTGTAATGGGTTTTACGCCCCCACCAAAGTTGTATCAATTGAAACATTCCACTTGGGAAGCAACAGTGGAACGTTTTATTTCTTGTTTCCACCGTCAAGTGCGGGAGGATGGAGTCAGATAAAAAACAATTTATTTTATGGCACCTCTAAGCCATGTACCGACCCCACAATTGAGGCAGCCTGCAATAAAAAAAAGTCGAGTGCCCACAAACCTAATTTGGACTTGCATTGACAACCGTTCCGGGGAAGATGGAAAAGGTGGTGGGGGAAACGTCGGAAGAAAAGGCAGTCGTAAAAACACCCTTGTGCACGAATGAAGTCCCGAGGTAGGAGTCTTCTTGCTCTCCTGAGTCCTGAGGTAGAAGTAATGGCTGATTGTCTTTACAGTGGGGGGTGCGATCCCCTCGGGAATACAAAAATACTGCATGCATTTCAGCCAATTGAACAAAAGCCGCTCTAAAGAGATTGTAAAACCTCCGTTTTCACCCCCGCATTATGCTGCCATTAGCTGATGCGATGTTTGCAGCGAATTTAACGGCTAACGTTTCGAATATTTGGGAAATTTTTATTTTATTTTATATATTTTTATGCTTTATTTTATTTTATTGGGAAAATTTTATTTTTTCTCGCAAACGACCGCGGTGGAGCAATTAGACCGGCACCTGCCCAATAATATTGTCCAAAGTCAGTTGTCGCGTGCAAATGAAAACGCTATTGTGTACTATACCTTATTCATTTAGAGCAATACGCTTCACGAGAATTCGGCCCACCAACATCCCAACCTATCCTTGGAAAACCTTATTTTTCGTTCAAAGGAATGAATATTTGAACGAGTGTCCCCTTTTCGCGCTCGCTTCCAGCACCATAATTTTAATTTAGTTTCGAACTTCGGAGGGACGAGTGGGGAAGTTGAAGGTGGAGAAGAAGAAGTGCTCTCAGGTCTTGGTAGTTTCTCAATGGCGAAGAGACGACCGGGAAAACTTTAGGCCTTTAACTCCTCTTTCAACCCAACTGGTTCCGCAACAGAACTTTCACGAGACGAAGAAGTTTAAGAAAAACTTCCGTAATTAACCTCACCCGATGTTCCTTCTTCTGCTTCCACTTGGAAACTTCTCTCCTCCTGCAGCTCGCCAGATTTTAATCGGTAAATTCTCCAACGGATGAGTCAACCTGCGATGATGAATCAACATTTTGAGTCGATTTACGCACTTACGATGAGAGACTATTGATTAATAATCAATGTCCAACAATTACCTGATCACATGCCCAATCCGAACGAACTCTTAACATGGTCAGTGACAGCATGACAGTGATAACATAAAAATGATAACATAATAATGATAGCATAACAGTGATAACATAAAAATGATAGCATGTCACCAACTGTCTAACATTGGAGCGACATGTTCTGACGAGTGCAGGCCCGACCCCTGTGGGCGGCAGAGCAAGCCCAGGGCAATTTCGGTCATCGGACGATAAAAACAACCTCTGGAACGACTGTTTACTTCACTGTCAAACAAGGCCGTTGGCATTAGACCTTGAAGGAGAAGTTGAGGGAGGAGGAGGAAGAAGAATAAGTATGAGAACTTCGAGTTCAAACTCATCTTCGAGATCAAAGTCAACTTCGAGATCAAAGTCAACTTCGAGATCAAAGTCAACTTCGAGATCAAAGTCAACTTCGAGATCAAAGTCAACTTCGAGATCAAAGTCAACTTCGAGATCAAAGTCAACTTCGAGATCAAACTCAACTTCAAGATCAAAGTCAACTTCGAGATCAAACTAAACTTCGAGATCAAAGTCAACTTTGAGATCAAAGTCAATTTCGAGTTCAAACTCAACTTCGAGTTCAAACTCAACTTCGAGATCAAAGTCAACTTTGAGATCAAAATGAACTTCGAGCTCAAAGTCAACTTCGAGATCAAAGTCAACTTCGAGATCAAAGTCAATTTCGAGATCAAAGTCAACTTCGAGATCAAACTCAACTTCGAGATCAAAGTCAACTTTGAGATCAAAATGAACTTCGAGATCAAAGTTAACTTCGAGATCAAAGTCAACTTCGAGTTCAAAGTCAACTTCGAGTTCAAACTTAACTTCGAGTTCAAAGTCAGTTTCGAGATCAAAGTCAACTTCGAGATCGAAATCAACTTCGAGATCAAAGTCAACTTTGAGATCAAAATGAACTTCGAGATCAAAGTCAACTTCGAGTTCAAACTCAACTTCGAGATCAAAGTCAACTTTGAGATCAAAGTCAATTTCGAGTTCAAACTCAACTTCGAGATCAAACTCAACTTCGAGATCAAAGTCAACTTCGAGATCAAAGTCAACTTCGAGATCAAAGTCAACTTCAAGATCAAATTCAACTTCGAGTTCAAACTTAACTTCGAGATCAAACTCAACTTCGAGTTCAAACTCAACTTCGAGATCAAAGTCAAAATCTACATCAAAGTCAACTTTGAGACCAAACTCAACTTCGAGATCAAAGTCAACTTTGAGATCAAAGTCAATTTCGAGTTCAAACTCAACTTCGAGATCAAAGTCAACTTCGAGATCAAAGTCAACTTCGAGATCAAACTCAACTTCGAGATCAAAGTCAACTTCGAGATCAAAGTTAACTTCGAGTAAAACCTCTGATATGGCAACACTGCTAAAGCCATAACTTGTACCTATCGTTGCTGAAGAATACGCTGTAGGGTGTACCGTTAAGAGGGACCTGGATAAAGGACGATTTGTAAAATAGCAGGTATTACAGCATAACAGCTATGCTGTATTCTATATTCATGCTGGCCGGGAGCTACAAGTTTATCCGCAGGGGAATAACTATTCACCGTTATAGCGAAGCCAGCTGTTATTTATCCAAGTTATTTCACTGCCGAAAAAAGCTATGTAACGAATGAAAGAATGAAAGTACACTGGTACCCCTCGGCCTTTGAAGTGAGCGTGGGGAAGTCTGCAGGGACGGCTGCTGAATGCAGCACTTGCCGAGGGAACAACGGGAGAAAAGGTCGGTCCGGGGGTGGGGGGTGGCTTTTCGTAGGCCTCTTCAAAGTCAGTTTGTTTGAATATCATCATCTCGCGCAATGTTCGAACAGAGGAGGGGTGGATTTCGAGGGCATGTGTTCACTGCGGAGGGGGTTGCAGAGGGCAAAGATTTGCTCCAAGTTGCCCTCGGGCTATCAATTATCGGTGGGCCCCTTCTGTATTTCTGAAGAAAGTGATTTAAGCGATAACGTGTAAATAGGACTAACTCCGTGTTTTTATTGCCTGTGGGCAATTCGACTAATTGCTCACGTTCGGTAACCTAAAGCAACAGAAGGCGGCGTTCGAATTATTGTTGTTTTAACAATTCTAACGCCGCTTGGTGTTGGAAAATGGGTAAAAAAGGTTAGCAATTTTTACTCCCATATTTATAGAGATATTGGAAGTATTGTAATCGTCCTAAAATAGAGGATCGGATTGTAGCTTCAGAAAAAACTTCAATCTCCTTTCGATAATTAAACATATGACTCAATTATTGCGGTTTGAAACGATTCAATAATCAAATTATGAGTTAGCCGCCTTTTGAAAGGTTTCAGCCGGCACATATTGAGTTTTTTTTATAGTTTTGACCTAAACAACCTTAAAAGCAGTAAAAAAATATGGTCAAATTTTGTCAAACTTTTACACGTTTTAAAATATGGAAGTATTGTGTGTTATTATTATATATTTCAAGGGTAATTTTCCTTTTATGTAATTATATTGTGACTAATTCCAAGGGTAATTTTCTCATTTTTCCCTCATATTCCTATTTCTAAATTACTATTTCTGTTTCTACGTTTTCTAATGTTTCAACGCAGTTATTTCATGGAATAAATATTTCTCATTTTCTATTCCTACGTTTCACCATAACAAAATTTTATTAAAAAAAAATACATTTTTCCAAGGAGCCTTCAGTCGCTCGAATTGGGTCGATGTTAATCGACGCGTACCTACGTTAAATTGGATATTATTCATACGCACTTGCCCCTCGGTTAAAAGCTCCCAAGGAAAGCTACTAAAAACGTTCTGACCGGCCATGAATAAACCATAGAAGCGGAGAGATATCCATTTGAATGCAAATAAAATGGTATTCTCAATAATTAATTGGCAAAGCCATAAATATGAGTTTAGCTTACAGCGAGGAGGGTTTTACACCTCCATTTCAATATTTAATCCTACTTCAAATGCCACGTCCGTTTTTATACAGCTCTCCACCAGTGGAAACTCGGCGGAAAAGTTTCTGAAGGCAATAAAATAATGCGAGCATCGGCAGGTACATCTCCGATTAGGCCTATCAATTGTTTTTGTTCCAAGTTTGGGGTGTAAAAACAATACGTTCAGAAATTCATGATTTACATCGCTGTGTGAGTATGTAATCCACAGGTCAGCAGGCGAATATTTTTTTTTCAAACGAGCATTCAAAAATTCCTTTTTTCAATTTAAAATTATTTGGTATTTAATGGTATTTAAAATTATCCAGACTAGGAATGGCTAAAGCGATAAAATTATTTATGATCTCCCCGCAGTAATAATAATTATTATCCGTGTGAAAGAAATTTTGAAAAAAATGGAAATTAAGGAAGAAAAAAAAAGTGGCCAAGTGCCCACGGTAGGCAAACCGATTCCGCGTTTCCAACATAAATATCGGAAAGAGTCTGATGAAATATAACAATAAAATCAATACGCATTTTGCTCGATCCAGCTATCGATCGGAGAAAAAAATAGCGACTAGAAGCTAATTATTGTCAATACGGGCATATGCTGCGACAACGTATAATGGCGACGTTGAAACGGCAGCATATGTGTCACGGGGGCCCTGACTTGACCACCATCATTAGACCTGGCCGACCGTGACAAGTCTAAACCGAACTCAGAAACGAGAAATTAGAGTTAAGAAAATGATCAATTATTCACCAATAGCTCACGCAAAGTGCACGACTTTTTTTTCTCCCTTTTTCGATAACCGGTAGTTTTCCGCTTGGGATTTCACCGGTATTGACATTTGTCGTGGAATACCGGTCTGCCACCGGATAAGTAATTATTTGTCTTCTGTCGTCCTTTTTTCCCGTAATAAGCCCCAGGTTATCCGAACCGGAAACCCAGCGTTTTGTTAACAGAACCGACCCAATAGTATGACACATTCGGGTTCACAGTTTTTGTACCACAAGTGGAACTGGTGTTTATATACTGACAGGGTCCGTATTATTCATGATACGTGTGAAGAGAGAGATAGAAATCGGTAAGGGAATGATGTAAGGGGGAAAACATCGTCCGGACCTCTGAGCCGATATTTGGTTTTGGGCCGATGGAGAAAACGGCTAAAACGTGGCCGAAATACAACAGGTATGCAACTGGAGTCGAGACGAGGCCGTAGATCTTTTTGATTTTATCGGCGAATGAAGGAAATTGCGAAAATCGAGCAACAAGTGCATAATGGTTGCAAAGATTGCGCTTTTACGAAGGTAATGGCATCGGAATGGAAGCGGACGTAATAAAGGAGGGGCAGCCCTGCAAACGGTTTAACCGAGTTAACTGCAACCGGATGATTTTGCGGCTACAGGTTCCCCAAGGGATGTCGGCCGATACAAATGAAAGAGACATCAGTTCTTGTAGATTCGAAAGAACCACCTGTTTAATGAGAGCCGAAGAAGACAGCCTGCGCAATTTGTTAATGCTTTTTCCCTTGAAGTGACGGGTTAACTGGAAAAATTAGGGTTCATGTCATGGAAAGGCCGATAATTAATTATTTATGAATCAAGAAAGCACAACAGTACATAATATGTATCATTTTTGGATGGATGGAAGACACCCATGGCAGATGAAAGACACATACGACAGATAAAAGACACAACACATAACAGATAAAACATACCTATGGCAGAAGGAAGACATGTATGGCAGATGAAAGACACCCATTGCCAAAGACAGGCAACGATGGCGGATGAAAGACATCTATGGCAGATGGGAGACACATACGACAGATAAATGTTACAAGTGATATCAGATAAAACACACTTTTGGCAAATTAAAGACACTGACGGTAGATGAAAGACACATATTAGGCAGCAGGAAGAAACCTATTGCCGGTGAAAGACATCCATGGCAGATGAAAGACCCATATCAGGCAGTGGGAAGACACGTATTTCAGATGAAAGACACGTATGGTAGATGATAAACACCTATGGTCGATGAAAGACATCTATGGCAGATTGAAGACCCCTATCGCGGAAGGAAGGGACCGGTGGTGGTTTGAAGACGTTTATGACAGATGATAGACACGTCGGCAGATGAAAGACACATATTTTCTGACAGATGGAAGACACCGACCGCGGAATAAAGGCATTGGTTGCAGATGAAAGACTCGTATTGCAGATGGAAGACGTAAGGCAGATGAAAGACGCATATCCGTCAGATGGAAAACACCTATTGCAAAAGTAAGGCCCCGGTGGCGGATGGAAGAGTCTATAAGGCAGATGAAAGACACCTATGGCAGATATAGAACAACTATGCCAGATGAAACGGACGAGAAGCATAAGAAAGACAACAGTTGTCTTCCATAGTTACTATTGGAAGATGAGAGGCACATTAGGCAGATAGCAGACATCATAATGTTGTATGTGGCAGATGAAAGACTCATATGCTCAACCATCCGAATATTGGTGGATTATTGGTAGATTATTTGATGACAACAAGTGTACAAGCGTGACCAGATTTTCAATCCTTGTAATATGCTCACTTTTGCCTGATATCCTGGTTCCAAGTGGTTATCCACCTCGGAAAATCCGAGCGTCATAAAATTGTGTCTAAATTGCCCGAAATTGGCCGTTGTGTTCGTTGAATTGCGCCCGTAGACAGTCGCATTAAACATTCCGTTAAGGAGTAACGGTTACGAAATACGTGCGTCAAATACGTACGTGCAGAAATAAAAAATATCGCCCATGAACTCGGGCTGCGAAGGGCATATAACTCAACAGAGGAACGACTTGTAAAACCGTAGACTTAGCCTTTTCGTCTTTTACCTGTCGCTTTTTTACCACCCCTACGAGTTTTCAGGCCCGAGAAACGAAAGCCGAATTATAGCGGCATAAAATTTCTCTCCTTTTCCCGAGCACCGGTGGCAATTCGTGGTCGTTTTGAAGGTCCACGAACGGTTGTTGGTCGGTCGAGGTGTTTGCAGAGAGGGAACAGCTTCACGGAGCCCTGCGCTTCATAAAATAAACATAGGATCACGTGGACTTTTAAGATGGTCGGAGAGGACAAGTTTCTTTTATACGGCGCTGCGGTCATTCCGCCGGACTGATGGCTGTCTGAGCGATTCACGTTTTTTCTTCTCTCTCTTTCGTGTTTTTTTTTTAGTTAGAAAAAAAGTAAAACTTCTCCCCACAACTAATAGGAGCGAGCCATAGTAGCATTGCAGGGCGGCCGTTGGCGTAAAAAGTCGAACGGTCATGAGAAGAAGATAGTAGAGAGCGCTGCAATCGAGGCGGAGTTTAAGCTTTTTTCGAAAAACATCAATCAATTCAATATCAGATATTTATAGATTCTATAAACATGTTTTTTCTCATGAGAGATCTTAAAGGCGTGTTTTTGGGGTTATATTCAGACATTTTCACTTACAACACCAATATTATGAGCACAAAATTTATTTTTGAAAAAATCGCCTTATACCCGCTTTCTAGACGTGAAATTACCAACTTTACAAAAATATTTTTCAAAATCGATTCAAAGACAGCAGCGAAAAGTGAAAAACTAGAATTTTATCGAATTTTTGGGACAGTATTATGCAGCCCCTGTTAGTAGGATTTTCAAATTTCAAAAATGGAAACAGATTCACATGAAAAGTTTTATCTTTTATATTTACGAGAAGGTAAATACCTTAAAATTTCAATATTTGAAAGATGAAATTGTTCTTAATCTAGTTGAAAAATAGCAAAAAATCGTCGATGTAAAACAGCTGCCCCTAGAGGTTCGGTGGCTTGACCACAGCGCTGCAATCGTGGCAAAGTTGTCATTTTAGGCGTTTTTCAAAAAACGTCAATCGATTTCATATCTATAAACAGCTATATTTTCACATGAGAGATCTTCAAAGACGTGTTCTTGGGGTTATATTCAGAAATTTTCACTTAAAACGCCAATATTATGAGCACAGAATTTATTTTTGAAAAAATCGCCCTATACCCGCTCCTCAGACGTGAAATTACCAACTTCGTGAAAACATTTTTCAAAATCGATACAAAAACAGCAAAAAAAGTGATAAACTAGAATTTTATCGAATTTTTGGGACAGTATTAAGCAGTTCTTGTTAGTCGGATTTTCAAATTTTAAAAATGGTTTAGTTTCACGTGAAAAGTTTTGTCCTTTATATTTACGAGTAGGTAAATACCTTAAAATTTTAATATTTGGAAAATAAAATTATCTCGTTGAAATATTGAAAAAAATCGGCTATGTAAAACCGCTGCCCCTAGAGGGGTTGTAAAGGTTCGGTGGCTTGACCGCAGTTTTTCGATTTGTATTTTTCGACCATCTTGGAGCACGAGTCAAACGTCGGCCCAGCAAGAACCCCCGACGTTGGTGAGGCTTATTTTGGAACGTGTACGATTCGCCCTGCAGCGCTTCGGTATTTTTTATTCACCCAAACAAGACATACGGTTAAAAAATCGCAACGTCAGGTCTGAAAAGTCCATTCTCCGCCGGTGGAACAGGCGTCTCTCGGGTCCTAATTAGACCTGACCATTAAACATGCAGAATCTTTCGTTCTTCTCCCGCCGATGGAAAATATTCATGTCGTGGGGGCCACTCGCTAATTCCGATTCTCTCGCGTAATTTCTTCCGAATGAGGAATATAAGCGCACTCTTGAAAGGGAAGACCAGATGGCCGACAGAAGCGATGAGAGGATACCCCTTTTGGGGGGTTAGTGCTTCCACCTATTGTTGGTCGCAGTACGAGAAATCTCCGGGGAGGTTACTCTCGAAAAGCGAGACATCAAACCTAATTAATATTCATAAACCCTTTTTTCCGAAGTCCGCATCCCTCGTTGACGAGTCAAGTGCGGCAGATGAAAAAGGGGCTTTTTGAATGCCTTGCCAACCCCCATTGACCAGGAGCATATGCCTGACGGAGTTAACGTGCTCGTCATTATTTCGCAGTTTTCACCAGGCAAGTCAAGTGGAGATCGATCGTTCAAAATTTGAAAACAGTGGTGACCAGGTAAGTGGAAAACTGAAATTTTGGTTAATTTTTTAAGAAAAATGAACTTATGTCAGCGGTCAGGAAAACAAATTTTAACAATAACTGGAAATTTTTTGGCTTTCGTTTCTAAGGGTGTAGAATCCAAATCTGCAATTAACATTTTTTTGTCCTTCCGCCATCCGAGGTTTTTCAGGGGGAAGTTTTCGAAAATTTTTGAATTCTTCACCAAAAATCAGGTTCCATATCTAGTTGGTCCTAACGTCTCGACAGAACCGTTCCTTAATTTCAAGGCCAGTAAAACAGCTGTTGAAGTAGGGAAAAACCCGAATAACTGTCAATTTTCAATTTGGAAAAAAATTAAAATTTCACCTCTTTAAAAAATCTTGAAAAAATTCCTGCATGCTCCCAGGACCTTCCTAAGATTGAGAAAATCAAGAAACAGATCGGAATCACAATCTTCGAGTTTTTAATTGAATTTGAAAATTTAGAATCCATGGAGGGTTACACCATTGGCGTGTACAGAATTATTGGCATTGCTACCAAGAAATAAGCAGTAAAATTTACATTTAATGTAAAAATCCTAAACTTCAAAAGAGTCTACCCTCAAAATTTCAGGTCAAAGGGATTAAAATTACTCAAAATGAATCTCTTTGTAACCCTCCATGGGAAGCTGGTAACGTTCCATGGTCGGTTTATGGTCAACTGTAACCCTCCGTGGTCAATAGTTACCCTCCATGGGTATAAACTTAAATGTGGAGGTTACATGTTTTGCAGCATATCATGAAATCGTAAAGAATAAGACAGGTTTTTAATCAACATCGGGAGCTTTCGAAATGGTGCAGTATGCAGGTACCTAAATAGAATCTACTCCCCGTAGTCGAGAGAGAACTGTTTTCCGTCTCATTTCCTGCGAATTTTTCGAGGGCGGCATCGAACGGTTCAATCGGCGGCTCCGCTCGGTTCATGTTGCCGCTGTTCCGCCGGGTGGAATTCCACTAGTAAAGTTTAGACTGTCGAGTGGACCTTGGACACCTTGGAGATACTTATCGCACAATAGCTGAAACATTCCAGAATCAAAAACTCCCAAAGATTGTCAGTTATTTCTTAAGATTGGAATATTCGTCATCAAATTTTGAAATTTATTTTTATCTAGCCTAAAATTCTTACCAACGTTGAGATCAAAACTATCGAGTGGTTTCTTTTAAAAGTCGCTTAACGCCGGTTGCCTCTGCAGGATGAAATAGCCGAGGCTTAGCAGCATGTTCGTTTTTGCTGACGAATCAGAAACACAATCCAGTATGCTGTATGATGGGGTGACCGACGGATGCTGTGAACGGTCGGACGCGCATCAACGCCCCTGTCAACTGACAAAGCCTATGCGTTTTTTGAAGTGCCGTTCGCTTTTTAGCTCCTTTGCAATGCCAAACGGCTCGCACGGCCCAGTACTCATGTCAGCGCATCAGCGTTATCCACCAGTGCGCATTTTCTATCGAACCTAAAAACGCTGCATTCTTTGTTTCGTCATGAATATTTCATTCGATAATGGGGATTTGCTCGAATTTCGATAATGCTCGCCGGGCGACATAGATTATCCCTTATCTGGGGTAAAAAATTGTATTTCAGATTTGTGTTCTAGACCCTTTGAAACGAAGGCGATAAACGTTTGAGGGGTTGTTGTAAATAAAATTTTCCCGACCGATTGAATAGGTACATTATTACTAGACAAAAATTGCAAAAGTAGGGGGCTGTACTAGTGCAATGATAACAATCGGGGAAAATGCATCTTCGGTATTCCCACCGGGGAATATAGAAAGGTAGTTTTCATTGTTTCGGTACTCATTTTGAAAATTTTATCATTCAGCAGAGCCCTCATGGCAGTACATGGCGATTTTTTGAATTTTTTTGGAGAATAGCTTTCTACTTACATAGGAGCCTAAGAAGCCAGTATCAAGCAACTCCCGTGAAAGATGCACAAACTGCAACTAACTACCGACGAATCTTCGACAATTGGAAACAATTGCCGAAAAAGTGGAAACCTCGGGCGAATTATATCTCGCAATGAGGAACGTGCATGAAAAACGAAATCCATTTTTTCCACCAGAATGGTGCTTTTTAGGATGCGAAAATGATGTAGTGATGGTCCACAACGAAACCAGTGGTGCGTAGATAACACACAATACTTCCATATTTTGGAACGTAAAATTGTGACACAATTTGATCATATTTTGACTGCTTTTAAGGGTGTTTAGGTCAAAATATCAAAAAATTCACTATTCAAATTTCAAAATTCGCCCGAAATCAAAAAACGCCAGTTGTTCGGAACATGAAAAATATCCACATATTCTGCAAGGAAAAACAAAGATTTTAAGACCAAGAACGCTCAAATCGGTTCATTTTTGTAGCCAGAAAAAAATAAAATAGAAAAAACTAAAAATGCAAATATATCGGAAGTACTGTGCGTTATCCAAATTTCGATTGAACAGGGTGTTAGGTCTTACCGAGACGCACATTTTAGTTCAAGAAATTTGAAAAAAGGTTGAGAATTGAGGGAGTTATGGTCATTTTTGTAAATGACCACAGACGGACAGACGGACTAACGGACTAACGGACATACGGACTAACGGACACACAGACACTTGTTCAGGAAGTGATTCTGAGTAAATGTGTATGAGAAAAAGTTTTTTCTGAAGCTCCGTTCTGATTCTCGATTTTAGGACGATCACAATACTTCCATTTACTCTGTAAATATGGAAGTAAAAACAACATTTTTCCTGGTGAAAAACGCTAATGAAAAGGGCCCATTTGAATGTGGCGGGTGAGCCGTATGACGTCACTGCGCGGACGTGACAGCACGTGATTTCTTAAAGTAACGGTAAAAAATCCGTTATCGCCGTCCTTTCACTATCACAACACACATGAACTCGGATGAGGTTGCACTGGTGTTCACAGGAAGATGTGTAACCTTGCGGCTGGCCATTTTTCCGCTCGACTTCAAATCTACGATTTTCACTAAGCCTCCCTCCTCTTTTCCGAACCGTCATCCACCATAACACCATTTTCGAAGCCTAACAAGGAATATTATGGCGAAAAAACAGTTTATTTTTTTCATGCATGTTCCTCGTTGACGCACTTGCCCGCCGGTGCAATTCCGCGCTGAATGATTCAGCCGATTGTAACTCTCAGCCCTTCATCAGCACTCGCGGATCTTCCGTGTAAATTCAATTAATTACGCTGACATCGGGACCGTGGAACTGTTTATTTGATGGCGTTTGCCGTTACTGATTGGACGGCGCGGTACCCGGTACCATCCGGTTATTGGCGCTCGGCAAATAGACGGGGGCGGGGGTGGAAAAGGTGAAATTATTGCCCTCCACCGGGCAACAGTAGGAGGGAATGAATTTGCTAACCAGCATGAACTACCCGGTATTGGCCACCTATCGGCCATCATTGGTTAACTTGATTGAATTATTCACCGTTGGAATCGGACGCGAATTCGGTCACGTTATTGCCAAAGGGAAAAGACACTGCTGCGGTCGTGAAATTGTAAACTGCGCCATAACGAGCTCGAAATGGGCGGATAAGTTGTCCGAATCTACGATGTTAACCGTTTCACATCCTCGTATGATAACCCGTTTCGTAGCTTTCCCGAAAACCATAGCAAGTTGATTACAATAATTGAGGCGCCAGTTTGAAAAAGGGCCCTTGTGCAAAATTTGCGTTTTGAGACATTTTTCAGACAAAATTTCATTTGATTGCCATTTCAATTGTTTTAATGCATTTTCTAATGAAATGGACGCGCACAATTCACGTCATTCTTCCCACGAAATGATACCAAAATATATCTTATACTTACGGTCAATGAAAACTCGAAAATCGAATACAAAAATCAAAATGAAGGTTACCACGAGAGAAAAGGGTATAATAATATATATTATAATATATATATTTGTATAATAATACAAAAATCGGGCACTTTAAAGTGCCCAATTGGACAATAAAAAATCGATAGCTCGTCGGGTTTTCGAGATATCGATCTGAAATTTTGTGAGCACGCTTTCGATGCATAGAGGAGTTCAAAACTGCGAAAATATTAAAAAGGGCCTTTTTCCAATTGGCATCTAATCATTTTTATAAAGGTTATTGCAATAAGATACCTAGGTATCCAATACATTGATAATACGATTTTTTTCGAAAAGATAACTACAATTTACATTTTGGTAAAGAAAGAAAAAGAAAACAAAATTATGCCCTTTACAGTAAAATAATATTCATTACCGTGGTCATCATATCACAAAAAAAAAAAAAAACAGTAAAATGCAAATTTCCCCCCCTCCCCCTCTAAAAAACCCAACATTTTACGTACTGTGCACTATTTAAGTACTGCTGGTCTATATTATAGGATTGGGTAGCATCTTCAGTAATAATATTACATGGTACATATTATGTACCATTTTATACTGTAAGTACGTATCTATTACAGGGAAATAAGTGATGATTATGTATATTTGCAATAGGTACACCTATATTAAGAAATTTAGTGGCCTCAGTTCAGTAAGCATTTAGGACTAAATAGAAACATTTCTTCGTTAATAACCGTAATTTCCATTATTCTTCAATATCTTGAGATAATGATACTAAAGCGTCCAAAACGCTCGTCCTGTTACTTTCAAGTAGGTACGTAATAATAGTACGATCTAGGATATTTCTATAATTCATATTTCTCGTTATTTTCAATTTTTCAGTTATTATAGCTTCGAAGTTGACTTCCCTTTTGCACCTTATGGCGCACCGGTTCGGAAACAATAATTGACGGTTACCTTTATGGTCGATGTGGGTCTTTAGCGGTCACTTGACTCTTTTTGTGCGCATGACTCGTTCCTCTATGGGAACGTATGATCGTAACTTCTATTAAATAGAAGTAAAAATTAAAAAAATAAATTTTACCCATTGAGAAAGGAATTATAAAATACTTCAGGCCCAGTTTCACCAAATTGTTAAGATTCTGAGATCCTCCTTCTACAAACTTTTAACATCTTGATTAGTTTACCATCGAATAAACCGGAATAAACAATTTCTCGTATTCCGCATGGTAAAATGAAGGTTTTTAAGCCATGAACGCGCAAATCGGTTCATTTTTGTGGAATAGAAATAATGAAATAGAAAACTCTAAAAATGCCGATATATTGGAAGTACTATGAGTGATTCGAATTCCGGTTAAACAGGGTTATAAGTTCATGAAATTTAAAAAAAGGTTGAGAATCGAAGGAAATATAGCAATTTTTGAAAAATCCTCACAGGCGGACATACAGACACGTGCTCAGGAAGTGATTCCGAGTTAAAGTGATTTTGAGATTAAGGGTACGAGTAAACACGAATATCAAACTCATAATGAAAAAACTCAAATTTCGGGAAACTCAAATTTTGACCAGTTGTCGAGCTCCATGGAGCAAAAGGCGTCGGCGAAGAGCAGATGCTCGAAAAAAAGAAAAAAAATCAATGATTTTAGTCGATTTTTCAAATGAGCGCGGAAATTTTCTTTGTTAACCGACTTCATTGATAAAATGGTTATAATGATTATCTTTTTCTTCTTTGGATAATGTTTTCAGATAAAAATCAATAAAAATTTAAGAAAAATTAAGAATAACTGGGAAAAAAAGCTCAATTTCGGGAAAGTAATTTTTGGCCAGTCACCGAGCTCTATGGAGCGAAAGACGTCGTAGCAGAGCAAAAAGCTCGAAAAAGAATTTTTTTTAATAGAAATAATTTCAGTCGATCTTCTAAATAAGGGCGGAAAACGTTCTTTTAAACGTCTTCATAGATAAAATGTTTATGATGATTATTGTTTTATCTTTGTAGGATAATTTTTTGGATAAAAATCGTTGAAGCTCTGAACATTTTTTCGGAAAAACTTGCAAATATTTGGGCAAATTTAAGAAAAATTGAGCGAAAAATAAAAAAAAAACTCGAATTTCGGGAAACTCAAATTTTGACCAAATTGCCGAGAGCCAATAATGGGAGAAGAGGCGGCGGCGGAGGCGAACAGATTGAGAAAAGCGAAGGAGGGGGTTGGCGGGGCGGACTGGGGGGTAGGGGCGGCGGGGGTGGAGGCGGCGGCGGCGGTCAGGGGTTAGCAGACGAGGAACCAATTATAAACGATGAGCCAGCAAGGGGTCGAAGGAAGGGAAGATGGCGACTGCGCATGCGCCGTCCGAGGGTGTGTACTCTGCGAAAACCACCCCCTACCGCCGAAGGGATGTTACCCCCTCTATATCGATAAGACCGTTCGCAACGCCCTCGACCGCCGCCCCTGTGTCGAAGAAGCTCAGCAGCACGGGCGTTGTTCGTGGCCCCCGAGTCGTCCGTGTTTTTTTTCTGTGCCAAGTCCGCGCGGAAACTATGCGCTCCTAATCGCCGCTAACCGCTTAACCTTCGCGACGCGGATTCGAATCCGGGCAGACCCGCCGACCTGCGTGATGGACCTGATGATGTACAGCACGGACAAGATGATGCAGGGCAAGTCGCCTTTGCCGATCTCGGCGCCGGGCCCCTGTTTTCCCGGGAGATATTCGCCCACGTACCGGAGCCCGCCGGACCCGATGCGCCGCTGCATGACCAATCCCACGGTCAGTCCGGGAAAAATGTTATTTATTTATATTTATTTTTGTTGATAAATTAAGTATAAATTATTATTATTATTTGGGTTGGGAATTTTTTGATGTATTTACATATTGGGTTGAAGATAATTGAAAGATTCTAGGAGGCAAATACGTTTCAGGACGGAGGCCCGATTTATTGACAAAATCTGCCTTACCGATATCCAGGGAAGCTTTAGATAAACATTGCCGATTTTTACCTTTTTCACCTTTTTTACATTAAAATTTGATGCGAATACCACAGTGGTGAACTTTATCTAAAGTTTTCTTGGATATCGGTCAGGTAAATTTTGCCAATAAACCGTTTTAACCGCCGATAAGTCGTAACTGAGTTACATGAGCTATTCTTGTCGTTGCAGATTTTCACATATTTATAAGAGCCAAATTACAAATTTTTATTATATATTTTCATAATATAGAAAACCCAATGGATTTCTAACTTTCCAAATAATCAATATTTTGAAAAAACTGCTTACATTGAAAACATAGTTTCATAGGTATTTTGGAAAAAAAAACATATATTTGGATACAATAAGTAGGTAAACCTTGTATTTACCTGTACTTGTACATATTTTGAAAAAATAAGCACGTATTTGGAACAAAATAGCTCATATTTGAGGGTTTTTATCACTTAAAATATTATTATTATTAATGCTATTGCTATTATTTGGGCTGGGGTTCTTATATATTTACATATTTGTCAGAGTATTTGAAAGAATCAAGTACACAAATACGTTTCAGGATTTATTGACAAAATTTATCTACATATCCAGGGAAGCTTTAGATAAACATTGGAAATGAGATTTTGACATTCAAATTTGATGTGAATACCACCGAGGTGAACGTTATCTGAAGTTTCCTTGGATATCGGTCAGGTAAATTTTACTGAGTTATTTGTGCTATACTTGTTGTTACAGATTTTCACATATTTGAACCAAATTACATATTTTTATTATATTTTTTCTATTTTTTCATAATACGGTAGAACAAATGCATACCTGATTTTCCAAATAATCGATATTTTGAATAACTGCTTATTTTGAAAAATAACCTCTTTTGAAGTAAATAAACACATACTTAGAAAAAAATAAGTAAGTACACATTTTGAAGAAATAAACGCGTATTTGGAACAAAATAAATACATTTTTGAGAATTGTTATCAAATAAAATATCTAGCCCTAATTATTATTATTTGGGCTGGGATTTTTATAATATTACATATTTGTTCAAGATAATTGAGAGATTCAACTATTCAAATTCGTTTCAGGACCTAATGAATTATTTGAGCTGTACTCGTTGTTACATATTTTCAAATATTTGAACTAAATTACATAGTTTTATTAGGTAAATTGAATATTTTGCGAAAATGGCTGAATATTTTGAAAAATGAGGAAGTAAGTATTTTGAACAAAATAAACGCATATTTGGGAAAAATAAGCAAGTACATATCTTGACCAAAATCAACACATATTTGGAAGAAATAAGTGCATATTGTACTTACGTATTTGAGGTTTTTTATTGCATAAAAATTACAGCCCTAATTACTATTATTCGCCCAAAAATGTCAATAAATAATCACCAGAATCAGACCCAAAAAACGCTGTGCTGAGTCAATTACAATCTAAAGATGCTTGACATTGATATACCATATAATGTTCAAATAATTCGTATAATATAGGTGATGAATAATTTCAATTTGTTAAAATTCATAAAAACGCTGAAAACGTTTGCAGTAAAAATTTCAACCTCGAAATCGAATCAGAATTTCAGTCCGGACTCTCATCATTAGGGATCGGATCCGTATTTGTTTACATATTCTTTTCTATGCAATGTATTGATGTTCAAGCCCACTTTAATCCACATATTTTGACATATTCCACTAGAAATCCATATTTACAAATATCTAATCCAATAAAACACATTTTTTAATTTTGGGTAGTTTTTCATAATTTAGAGGAAATCATTCCTCATCCGAAAACCCCTACTCTTTGATAAATCAAGCGAGAAACGCGGGAAAAATACTCAAAAATTTCTAAACCCACGTCATCACCTTCAAAATTGAGTTTTTGTGTTTTTTTTCGAAAATGGACCATACTAATGCCGATTTGGACCCCTTAACCTTTTCCGATCGGATTCCCCGGACAATCTGCATCAAGTTGGAGCAAACCACAACTGTTAGGACTAGTTTCATCAAAATCGGATCAGCGGTTGGTCCTAAAAGTGGCGGTTTGCTCCCACTTGATGCATAACGTCCGGGGAATCCGATCGGAAAAGGTTAAGGGGTCGAAAAAAACTGTTTTTGAAATGATGACTTTTTCAAAATTTGAACGTTTTTCAGTACTTTAAAGTGATCCTCTTACCCGAATACTTACCAGAATAAATTTGCTAAATTTTCGTGCTTTTTGAAATAGGTCAAATCTTTCTATGCGTTTTGCAGGAGACGGCGGACGGACAAAAAATGTTTATCGCAGATTTGTGTTCTAGACCATCTGAAACGTTAAAAAAAAATTATCAGGGGGTGCTGTAAAAAAATTTTCCCCGACCGATTAATTAGGTACTCTATTTTTGGAAATAATGTACCAAAATCTTAATGTAATGTTCATTTTGTGCTTAAACATTTTTTTGAAAATATTTCAACCTTTTCACATATTTTTCACATATTTTACGAAAATGAATACCTATACATGTTACACATTTGGCATTTTTAAATACATAAAAATCCGATCCCTACTCATCATTCTTCATTTTGACATTTTTCCGGGCAGTGTTTTCCGATTGATTGAACCGGGCCGGTGGAGCTTCTTTTCGGAAATGATGAACACAATTATTATAAGGCTGGTAATTACTTAATGCGTAAGTGGATTCGGTTCCCACATGCTCGGCCACCGGCGGCAGGCGTTAATGGAAAAAGCACAGGGCTCCAACTAGGGGATGATTGTTATCTCAGGAAGCCCCTGGGGCCAGGGGTGGCTCGATATCATATCATATTAGCCTACGCATTCCATTGCCCCTTTTTCCTCGACCATGTGCTCGGCTCGTGTTTACAATGTCTGCCAACACTAAAATCGTCCGAGGGATGTTTATCGAATTTGCGTTATTCTTCCGACGTTGCCAACCGCGGAAGACGTTTTTTGATGTACAAATTGGATAGGATTTTGGACGATGTTTCGGGTCTGGCCACTTTAGATTATGAGATCGCAATCTATCCGATAGTAAGGGAGGAAATTCGACTTTTTATTATTTTTCATGTTTCTTATATTGTAATTTGATCGCATTTAGAATTTGAAATTTGAATCTCAGAATTAAGTAAATAGGATTTTCACTTCCATATTTACTAAGTTAAATTTATTTAATTCTGAGACTCAAAATTATATTCTAATAGCGATCAAATTACATTTAATGGAAGTACCCATTATAACCGTCCTAAAATCGAGAATCGGAAAAACTGTTACGTATACACATTTACTCTCAACCTCTTCCCGAACAAGTGTCTGTGTGCCGTGTTTACGTCTGTCCGTCTGTGGTCATTTACAAAAATGGCCATAACTCTCTCAATTCACAACCTTTTTTCAAATTTCTTGAACTGAAATGTTTGTCTCGCCAACACCCTGTTTAATCGAAATTTGGATAACGCACAGTACTTCCGATATATTTGCATTTTTAGTGTTTTCTATTTTATTTTTTTCCGGCCACAAAAATGAACCGATTTGAGCGTTCTTGGTCTTAAAATCTTCGTTTTACCTTGCAGAATATGTGGATATTTTTTACATTCCAAAAATGTGACGTTTTTTCATTTTGGACAAATTTTAAGCAATTTTTAAAAAGTGATTTTCTTGATATTTTTGACCTAAACACCCTTAAAAGCAGTCAAAATATGATCTTATTGTGCCATACTTTCACGTTTCCAAACATGGAAGTATTGTGTGTTATCTACGCAGGTTTAGCTGCTTCTTAAAAATCCGATCCTGTCGATTTTCCGTAAAAATTCAAATAATTTTTGGTCGTTGAGGTGTAATAAAATTAACATGTGAAAATTTGAAAAACTGCACAGGAAACTTTACATGAGTAGTTATCTACCGCCATAAAGTCAATAATTACAGTTTATTATTTTATTTTCTTAGATTATCTATGATTTATTCGAATTCGCGTTTCCGAACAGAGACCGTCAAAAATTGAGGCGATTTCGAAGATGGCACTGCTATACCGGAAATTTGAAGAATGAAAATTTGCCCTAGCACAAGCCATCACGAATTAAAATTCTCAAAAAATGTCGTCAAAAACTTTCATACTTCAACACAATCTTAGAGCATATAATTATTTTATTAATGAACTCTTCTGTATAGACTATTTCTTGGAGTCAATTTAATTTTTAGCTAGATAGCAATAATTGTTATTATTGCGTTAATTGCTGTGTGTTGACTCGCTGGCTGTTAATTATTCCTCACTAGATAATTAATACAATTTTTGCATTTTCCAGTGGGACTCATGGACTCAAGAACAGATGAAAAAGGTGAGTCACTTTATTATAATAAATAAATTAATAGAAATTTATTTATAAATAAATCCTCGAGAGGAATTGAGTGGATTTATGTGCAGAACAGCGGTGCGTAGATAATACGCAATACTTCCATATTTTGATGTAAAGATTTTTCACACAATTTGATTATATTTTTACTACTTTGGGGGCTGTGCGGATCAAAAATGTCAAAAACTCACATTATAAAAATTTTAAAACCCACCTAAAATCTAAATACTTCAGGTTACCGGAACATAAAAAATATCCACATATTCTGCAAGGAAAAGCGAAGATTTTAAACCGAAGAACGCTCAAATCGGTTCATTATTGTGGCTAGAAAAAAATATAATTTTAAAAATTGCTAATTTATTGGACGTACTGTGAGCGATCCGAGCGTGAATAGGGTGGTTGGTCTTTATAAAAAAAAATCTCGTTTGAGAAATTTGAAAAAATTAAAAAAAAATGTTGAAAAAGGTTGAGAATTGTGGGAGACATAACCCAGGGCGCTAGAGTAAAAAATGAGCTAAAATTTTCGAAAAAAATGTTTGTCTTTATTTGGAATTTTACGTTTTTTTTAGCTCGTTTTATGTAGTCTACAACTCTTCAACTAGGGCAGGTCCTGAATTTGGAGGTTCAAATAAAGAATTTTTCTACTTGGCTGGTAGAAACAAGCCTACGATGGGGTTTCCCTATTATTCCAAAAATTGCAGCCATGAAAACTTTTAAGAATTTCTAATTTTTACTTTTTAGCATATCATGCTTTACTCGGAACGGTTTTTTGTCATAATTTTTAAAACACATTCTGACGGATAGAAAAAAATAATCAAAATTAAAGCAAAATAATTTAATCTTAAGGGAAAAATTCGACTTGTATCGTTCCCAAACGCCTGAGCATTTCCATAGGCAGGTTAAAAGCTCCTTAGCCAAGGATCAGCATTAGCAATTGATAAAGGCGTTTCATTAGGGCTGAACCATTTTACTGTTGTGGTCTCTGCCCTCCGATGTTGGGAACATTACAAGGATTAATCGGCCCCCTGGCTCGGCCCCCGTTCGTCTTAATTCTGGCTTTATCTCGGAAGTTTAACTCGGCCGAATTCATTGGCTTTCACCTGCAATGGCAGAAATGGCCGATCAAGAATTTCCTGATGGATTTATAGCGAATTTCACCGACAGCAAGGGCCGGAAATGAATTTTTAGCGCAATTATTGTAGTTTATAATAATTTCTGAACAACGACCTACTATCCAAAGGGTTTGAACTTTAAACAATAAGTGGTGCGTAGATAACAAGCAATACTTCCATATTTTGAAACGTAAAAGTGTGACACAATTCGATCATATCGACAAAGCCCAAAGGGCATATGCCCCAAAATATCAATTTTGCGATTTTAATACCGAAAGAACCTACCTACTCATCAGGACCTATCGATCGCTCCAAAATGCATGATCCTTTTATCTATTTTTGGGGCCAAAAAACGATATAATAGAAAAACGACAAATATTTAAAGAGCGTTCATCTTGGAAGTGTTAAGTGCTACCAAAGTTCTGGTTAAACGAGGTTGTAGATCTTGGCCAGACAAACATTTTTCATTCAGCGAATTTTTTTATGGAATTGAAAACTATGGGAAAAATCTTTATTTTTGTAAATTGATCAAAAACTTATTTTGCAGGTTTCTCATTATGCCATTTTTGGACATACGCCCATAGTGCTTTAAGGTATATTTTGACTGCATTTGAGGGTGTTTAGGTCAAAAATATCAAAAAACTCACTATGCAAATTGTGAAATTCGCCCAAAATAAAAATACGCCAAGTTATCTTACCATAAAAAATATCCACATATTCTGCAAGGTAAAACGAAGATTTGAAGACCAAGAACGATCAAATCGGTTCATTTTTGTGGCCGGGAAAAAACCAGTGGTGCGTAGATAACACACAATACTTCCATATTTTGAAACGTAAAATTGTGACACAATTTGATCGTATTTTGACTGCTTTTAAGGGTGTTTAGGCCAAAAATATCGAAAAATTCACTATTAAAATTTTAAAATTCGCCCAAAATGAAAAAACGCCACATTTTCTGAATGTAAAAAATATCCACATATTCTGCAAGGTAAAACAAAGATTTTAAGACCAAGAACGCTCAAATCGGTTCATTTTTGTGGCCGGAAAAAAATAAAATAGAAAACACTAAAAATGCAAATATATCGGAAGTACTGTGCGTTATCCAAATTCCGATTAAACAGGGCGTTAGGTCTTGCCGAGACAAACATTTCAGTTCAAGAAATTTGAAAAAAGGTTGAGAATTGAGGGAGCTATGGCCATTTTTGTAAATTACCAGAGACGGGCACACGGACACGCAGACACTTCTGAAATATCTGTAATCTGATTTTTGATAGAAGAAAACCAAAGGTACGTTTTTCGACTTCTAATTTCAAAGCAGAGGATGAGGCAATTCCAAAATTTTACCGTTCGTGAGATACCGCAGGAAATACCGGAGTAAAATATTGGAACTTTCCGAGCATGCGTAGTACGCATTGCGTACCCGGTTGCAGGGATTCCTCGGGATTTTTCGGTTCCTGTTTTTGAAAGATCGGCTCGGCAGGCAAAAATGCGGCTCGTACCCCGTTCGAATTTCTCGGTCGAAAAATATCGAACAGTTCGGAAGGATGTCTTGTTTTCCGTAACGTTTCAATCCTACCCCGAAAGTGACATAAATAATTCAGGAGCCAACTGGGAAGACATTTTCCCGAACGCGGCCCCGCCACAGAGCAGGGCCGCATACTGCACACGAGATATAAAACCGGCAACAGGGGGGAGGGGGGTAGGAAAGGAGCAACACATTTAGATTTGTCTACAGCAACGTCTTATAATATTCATGGGCCCAGAACCGGAATCCGGGAGAATTGCCAATGTCAGGGGCGTCTGGTGCGCCTTATGAAAGTTCCCCTCGCACGTTCATGTATGGTCGTTTTGTTTCGAGTCGTATATCCGGCCGAAAAAAAAACATATACTGTTCCACCGCGACTTTTGGCCCTTGAAAAATCGGCATAGGATCGTGAAAATCCGAAGCCTGCATCCCCGGTCAAGCTCCCAATTCTTTTCGAAAATCCAGGATTCATTTTTTTTGCAAATTAATGAAATGAATGCAAATTAAATTGTCGACTTTGGAACTAAAATCCACCCTAAAACGCATGGACATCCACAAGTGAGGAAAAGTAACTGCAAGTAAAATAAACTGTCATTCCAGCGCTGACTTCCATAAATTTTGAGGGTCGATCTTCCATTCCAAAAAAAAAAAAAATGTCATTCCAGCTGTTCGCCCAATAACCGAATTTGCCCGCCCTATGTACAATAGAATTATATATTATACGAACAATAGAATTATATTGACGGTGAAGAATCAATACTGCCCAATTCGTTTGCTATGCAATCTATGGACGCGTGATTTGCCAAGTTGCCACCAATCCAAATTTTGAGAAGTAGGCAACCCAGACGCCCCCAAAAGACACGATGCTTTGAATTGGGCAGTATTGCAGTTTCATCGTCGATATATTATACTATGAAACCAGTGGTGCGTAGATAACACACAATACTTCCATAAATTCTGACACAATTTGATCATATTTTGACTGATTTTACGTTATTTACAAAAATGACCATAACTCCCTCAATTCTCAACCTTTTTTCAAATTTCTTGAACTGAAATGTTTGTCTCGGCAAGACCTAACACCCTGTTTAATCGAAATTCGGATAACGCACAGTACTTCCGATATATTTGCATTTTTAGTGTTTTCTATTTTATTTTTTTCCGGTCACAAAAATGAACCGATTTGTGCGTTCTTGGTCTTAAAATCTTTGTTTTACCTTGCAGAATATGTGGATATTTTTTATGTTCCGAAAAACTGGCGTTTTTTATTTTGGGCGAATTTTGAAATTTGAATAGTGAATTTTTTGATATTTTTGACCTAAACACTTTCAAAAGCTGTCAAAATATGATCAAATTGTGTCACAATTTTACGTTTTATAATATGGAAGTATTGTGTGTTATTTGCGCACCACTGGTTGTAAATGACCACAGACGGACACACGGACAGACGGACACACAGACACACGGAAACACAGACACTTGTTCGGAAAGTGATTCTGAGTAAATGTAAATGTGTCAGGGCTAATAAAATGTGCCACCAAGTATCAAAGTAATCTTGGTGAGTAATCTATATACAGATCCCTATTGGGAGCTGTGGAACGTCCATAAATTTTTTGAAATTTAAAAATTCCCGATCAGTACCTAACAATAAAACGTGTGTAATCTACAATTTATCTCGGTCAGTTCTCAAAAAACCATCGCCGGTTCGGTTCATCAATAGAAAATCAACCTACGTCAACTTGCTGTCCCCAAAAGGTCAATACCGACAGATGGTGAGCGGGAAGTGTCACGAAGAAGAAGAGGGGTGAAGTTGCTGTGAGCAAGTGGGAGGTAAGGTATCAGGCATATTGATCACATTCTCCCCTCGTATCTCCGTGTTACAGGACAGCGGGAGGCGAAAATCACTCGCGGAGAAATCGCCGAATCCCGTCCGTTTTAAATACAGGCTAAGATCAGGGCAATTTGGATTTATCCGCAATTTTTCAACAAAAAAAAAAAAAAATAAAAAATAAGAATTTCGAAAAAAAAAATTTTTTAATTTTAAGTTTGGTTTAGGCATTTGGCGAGGGCAATTTTGAACCATAGTAACCCAGATTTGGAAAATATCTAGACATCCGCGTTGCCAGGGGGGGGGGGTTGAATTTTTCTCTAAGGGTGGGTTCATCAATTCATTTTATTCGTCAAATGAACATTATTCTCCGAATAAGTAGTTCCTTGGAAATATAAATCGTGAATTTCCTTTTCAACGTGTCATGGGAGACAGCCAGACACTATCCTCAAGTGAGGACTTGTCCTTGGTACTGAGCTATTCAGTGGTAGACTTTTTCATTTTCATTTTTTACTTTCGAGATTTTCATGCTTCTTTTTGGAGTCGGTTTAATTTTTTCGGCAATTTTAGAAAAGTGGAAATTTGCCATGACAATGTGGCAAAAGTTACATAAAGACCGGGTCATTCAAAGAAAGCCGCAATTGACATTTCTGAGCGATTATTTTTTCTCAAAATTCAACGTGAGTTTTTTGGCTTGGGGTGACGAAGACGACAGCCTGATAAGTCACCTAATAGAACATTTACTTTATTTTGAGCTTTCCATCTAAATTGTTTTTAATTTTTGACAAAAAATGTTCAAAAATGTGGAAAGTGTGGTCACGGTAGCAACGATCCATCCCAGAATTTCCTCAATTGAGTTTTACTTCCATATTTACGAAAATTGACCGATTTGGGCGTTCTTGATCTTAAAATCTTTGTTTTACCTTGCAGAATACGTGGATATTGTTTATATTCCAAAAACGTAACGTATTTCGATTTCAGGCGTGTTTTAAAATTGGCTAAGTAAGTTTCTTAATATTTTTGGCCTAAACAGCCCCAAAAACAGTCAAAACATAACCGAATTGACAATTACGTACCGAAATATTCCAGATTATTGTGTCTTAAAATGTGCGTTAATTAATTATTGGTGGAACTCGTTCTCCTTGGAATAAAATGCCATTTTCTAAATACCGATTTCAGAGCTTCTGACCGCTAATGGGAGGAGTTTATAGTCGTGTAGGGCTTTACCCTACAACAGGTAGAACTCCATAGCTCGTAGTTGACTCAAGTAGGTGCCTCGTAACGAATGATGGCGGAAATTCGCCTGTAATCACCGAGAGGAAACGGATGATGAGATAGGGACTTGAAGAGTCAATGGACGTACGGCGAAGGGAGGGGATAATAGGTTCGACGTTTAAGTAGATTATACCGGAGAAAAGCCTCCCCCGGCTTTCAAGGTGGGTAAAGTTGGTTGAAAATTATTTCCTTGGCAAAGCTGTTTCGAAGCTGCCACCCGGGGGCACCATAGGGGCCGGATGAAGGCTCTGCTATGGGGAGGATTAGCTTTTGAGCTTCTAATTCCCCTCTTCAATATTCCGCTTAATCTCTCTTTTCTATATAAGCGAGCTTGTGTTTTAGACTCGTCAAACTGAATGGCAACCCAACAAACTAACGGCGGATCAACTGTTGAACAGGAATATGGAGTGATGGACAGATGGGAGTAATTTTGAGCCACGTAGGCTCCGAGTGGGTGAATATTTAACGGGAATTCTACAACTTTTTAATCCACTGCCGAATTGTTGAAGACTGCCGGAAAGGATGGATGTTTTCGTAATTTCGGCCGGCAACTCATTAGAGAGTTTCTCCACTTTCGAGTTAGAGCTGTGTATAAATGAGTGTACTGTACGTAAACGTACCTATGGTATATTAACAAAGTTTTACGAATTTTGGAGGTGGAATGCAAAAAAATTGTTGCTGTTTTTTAAACCAGAAGGGAGTGATTTACGCACAATACTTCCATACCTCTTTAATCTTTTGAAACGGATTCTGTCTATCAACTATTGGTGATTATGTACAGGGGATTCACCTTAAATGGTTCGATTCTTTAGCACATTTGCTACAATTTTTGTTCTATAAACTTTTTTATGAGCCCGAGAAAAAACGTACTTATTTAGCTACAAAGATTGTTTTCGTGTTTTCGACTTAGTTTCAGTAAAAAGGCCATTAGCCTCATAAATATTGGAGTAATCGCAAAAATAAGCATACCGTTGGAAAGAGCGTTAAATTTTCCACAATCTTACGGCATTTGCAGCTTTCTAAAATTAGGTTAAATTGGCAAAAATTCTAGCCTAAGTCGAGAATTTCTCAGTTTTTTAAAATTACCATTTTTCCAACGTGCGTTTAGGATGAGAAATAAATGGAAAACTCCCGCACTTGTTCCGGGAAAAACTGGCCCGAAATGTCAGCTTTCCAACGGTATAGTGATTTTTGTATTTACCTCGCGTTTCACCAGAGAAATCGACGTTTGAACCGCGGAAAAACGAGATTTTTCGTTAAAATCTCGGTTGACTTCGTTCCAATGGCTAGAAAGGATGTTTCTTCTGTGGTTAAATCCCCGACTTGGGTTTGGAAGTTCGGTTTTTGAGATATGACTGGTTTTATAGTGAATTTTGGATTTTTTTATTTTTTGCTCGTAGGTAGGTACAGTGAAAATTGAATGTTGAAAGGCAACGGATTTTGGATCCCCATTAAATCGGCAACAATTTTCGTGATCTAAAGAACGGCAGGCCGATAATCAAAAATTATTTTTAAAAAATTGGACTTTTCCCGGAAATATTTTCGTTTTACCCCGTCGGCAATACGCGAAGCTTCTCAAAGAATCCGATCGGCCCTCGAAGTTTTTGTTGTTCGGCCGTCGGAAGGCGAAGAGGGAAATTATTCGAACATGAATGGGTGAATACTTATCGAACGGAAGTTGTGGTCACTCAGTAAACACAAGTCACGTGCGCTTGAAGGGGCCCCTCGAGCGATACAGATGTGCCCGGTGGAACTGATGTCAGCAGGGGGGTGTATCTCCCCTAGGTGATTTATAGATCGTGGGCCTCATGTCGTGATAACTAACCGCACTAAGCAACGACACAATTGACCACCTTATGCACTATAGTGACGTCACGTGTACCTCGAAACAGGTGTTCTTTTTACAGGTACTTCATTCTCGAGGGATCCTCAATTGTCGGAATTTTACTCCCATGATTTCCACGGAGTAAATCGTGAATTGAGTCTATCCGAAGATGTAAAATTGGATCGGAGGTTCAGGAAATGGTTTTCTCATGCTCGCTATTGCTTTTTAAACATACGTTGGCTCACCTCCCTCATTTCTCAATATTTTTCAAATTTTTTCTCCACAGAATGTTTACTGGGTAAAACTCCAAAACCGTACTTATGAGATTTACGTGGATTCTATTTAGTTTCGTGCATTTTTCATTGTTTTCTCATTTTTTCCACTTATTCACGTAGGTACAACAAAACTGAACCGACTTGAAAATCATCGAAGGCCTTGAAACTTTGATTTTGGCTTGAAAAATACGTATAAATATTCATATCATAAACATATCTATATTTTCTTCATCATTACATTCCGTCCGGAGGAACATACTTTTTCGAATTTTCGATTGCAGTTTCGGGGGTTCAAAACCAATTCAAAGATTATGTCTTCGGCTCAAAATATCCGATAGTAAAATATGGAAGCAATGTGAGTTATCAACTCACCAGCAACAATATTAATCTCAAATACGAATTCTGACAAGCTATCTACTAGGTCTAGGGGAGTGTCTGTCGTCGGCTCTCCATCTAACGACAAGGAGGGTCAACAGTTGCGCTGGGTCTGTAATTAGTGTTATATTAGGGGGAACCGAAAAGCTGTCGAAGAGGGAAATAAATCATGAAAATGTTGCACTCCACACATGGGACGCATTGCGAGAAATTTCGCACCCTATCGCAGTTTGAATTGGGCCGTAATTGCGAGTGATGGTCAAGTAATGGACTCGGTTTGAACATCTCGTTCACGGTTATTTCAACACAAATAGGCCGTTTGCCATCTGTAACCAACTCGTATCTCGAATGTTGGTTCGGCAGTAAGTATAAGAGGCCGAGAAAATCACAATAATTGTCCTATTATTAGTCAAACTCACAATGAAACCATTTCTCAAACTCATAATCGAAATCGAAGTCAAACTCACAATGAAACAGAAACTCAAACTCATAATCGAAATCGAAGTCAAACTCACAATGAAACCATTACTCAGACTCATAATCGAAATCGAAGTCAAACTCACAATGAAACAGAAACTCAAACTCATAATCGAAATCGAAGTCAAACTCACAATGAAACAGAAACTCAAACTCATAATCGAAATCGAAGTCAAACTCACAATGAAACAGAAACTCGAACTCATAATCGAAATCGAAGTCAAACTCACAATGAAACAGAAACTCGAACTCATAATCGAAATCGAAGTCAAACTCACAATGAAACAGAAACTCAAACTCATAATCGAAATCGAAGTCAAACTCACAATGAAACAGAAACTCAAACTCATAATCGAAATCGAAGTCAAACTCACAATGAAACAGAAACTCAAACTCATAATCGAAATCGAAGTCAAACTCACAATGATACAGAAACTCAAACTCATAATCAAAATCGAAGTCAAACTCACAATGAAACAGAAACTCGAACTCAAGATCGAAATCGAAGTCAAACTCACAATGATACAGAAACTCAAACTCATAATCGAAATCGAAGTCAAACTCACAATGAAACAGTTACTCAAACTCATAATCGAAATCAAAGTCAAACTCACAATGAAACAGAAACTCGAACTCAAGATCGAAATCGAAGTCAAACTCACAATGATACAGAAACTCAAACTCATAATCGAAATCGAAGCCAAACTCACAATGATACAGAAACTCAAACTCATAATCGAAATCGAAGTCAAACTCACAATGAAACAGTTACTCAAACTCATAATCGAAATCAAAGTCAAACTCACAATGAAACAGAAACTCGAACTCAAGATCGAAATCGAAGTCAAACTCACAATGATACAGAAACTCAAACTCATAATCGAAATCGAAGTCAAACTCACAATGATACAGAAACTCAAACTCATAATCGAAATCGAAGTCAAACTCACAATGAAACAGAAACTCAAACTCATAATCGAAATCGAAGTCAAACTCACAATGAAACAGAAACTCGAACTCATAATCAAACTCGAAAACAAACTCACAATGATACAGTTACTCAAACTCATAATCGAAGTCGAAGTCAAACTCGCCATGAAACAGAAACTCAAACTCATAATCGAAATCGAAGTCAAACTCACAATGATACAGAAACTCATATTCGAAATCAATTGACTTCACTTGAAACTTCTGTTTCATTGTGAGTTTGACTTCGAGTTTGATTATGAGTTTCAGTTTCTGTTTCATTGTGAGTTTGACTTCGATTTCGATTATGAGTTTGAGTAACTGTTTCATTGTGAGTTAGACTTCGATTTCGATTATGAGTTTGAGTTTCTGTATCATTGTGAGTTTGATTATGAGATTGCGTAACTGTCTCATTGTGAGTTAGACTTCGATTCCGATTATGAGTTTGAGTTTCTGTTTCATTGTGAGTTTGACTTCGAGTTTGATTATGAGTTTGAGTTTCTGTATCATTGTGAGTTTGATTATGAGATTGAGTAACTGTCTCATTGTGAGTTAGACTTCGATTTCGATTATGAGTTTGAGTTTCTGTTTCATTGTGAGTTAGACTTCGAGTTTGATTATGAGATTGAGTAACTGTTTCATTGTGAGTTAGACTTCGAGTTTGATTATGAGATTGAGTAACTGTCTCATTGTGAGTTAGACTTCGATTCCGATTATGAGTTTGAGTTTCTGTTTCATTGTGAGTTTGACTTCGAGTTAGATTATGAGTTTGAGTTTCTGTATCATTGTGAGTTTGATTATGAGATTGAGTAACTGTCTCATTGTGAGTTAGACTTCGATTTCGATTATGAGTTTGAGTTTCTGTTTCATTGTGAGTTAGACTTCGAGTTTGATTATGAGATTGAGTAACTGTTTCATTGTGAGTTAGACTTCGATTTCGATTATGAGTTTGAGTTTCTGTATCATTGCGAGTTTGACTTCGAGTTTGATTATGAGTTTGAGTTTCTATTTTATTGTGAGTTTGAATTCGAGTTTGAGTGTAAGTTTGAGTTCCTTTTCCATTGTGAGTTTGATTGAGTAATGTCATGCTGCCGGTCATTTCCGATCTCCTGAAATATATTTCACTATATATATTTAAAAAATATAAAATAATATTAAATATAATAAAAATATAAATATAAATATAATTATAAATATAAATATAAATAAATAAATAAATAATTATATAAATATAAATAAATATAAATAATATTAATATAATATTAAATATAAAATTTAAAATATATTTCACTATAGTGAAACATACCAAATTTAAGGTATTTGTGGGTTAATGTGCATGTCACATGACATCAGGGCCGCGTTGAGGTGTTTCTAAAAACGTTCCACGTCGAGTGATTGGGCACAGGATTGGGCAGGAGAGGACTAATGAGCGCAAGCTGGCCCTCCAACCATTCTGGTTTAGTTATCACCAACGACAGGTGGTCAGCACAACCTTGGGGTTGAAGCGCCCTTACGGAAGGGAGAAATCGATAATGGTATTATCGCCGCGATGGTAAAGCTAGGGAAATCTCCACTACCCAATTTTGTGTGAGGATTCCTCCAACGAGCTGCGCAGGAAATATTCAGGATCCATATAAGAAGGACCTGCTCAGAAGCTGCAGTTCTAAATTGCATAGCAAGAGTATTCTTCAGTAGAAGAATTGGTCGAAATTTGGGCCACTATCTTGACCATGATTTTTGATAGGGTAAAAAATTCGAGGCTGATTATTGAATTATTCTTACGTTCAGGTATTCCTGTAAGGTTAGGGGCCGTATTCGGGATAGTTTCTTTGCACAGGATCCGCCCGATGCGAGAAATAGATTTAGGCCTGGTTTATTGACTTCAGCGATTGATCTGTCTGTCTGTTAGGTACCACATAAGCATATCCATTGCGTTCGTTTGCGCATCGTCGGTATCATCCGCGCATGGTAATACCCAAATCATCCCCTTACGTATGATTCGTTACGGGCCCAATTTTATCACCAAGTTCAGCTCCCCAGTCCCGACTCTATCAGTCTTCATTAAAGGAATCCTTCATTCTATTAGAAGACTCCCTTCGTGAGAACTCGCTACTTCCAACAGCAATCACGGTGTATTTCATTATTCCTTCCCTCTCAGACAGCTAACGCTTTTAATACAACTCACAGCCGAGTTCAAGGATCAGGCAAGAGCCTGTCTGTCAATTGCCCTGAAGATGCGAGGGGGAAGGATTTCCTTGTCTTTAACCGTGTCAATCAATTTCGCGTTTCGGGCCCTTCACTTAGACTTGTCAGACGCCAAAGGTAAACGGGCATCTGGAAACGTCTACGTTATCGAATTTGCAGAAAATACTCTGAATCCTATGCCCGCACTATGGCTCGATTTTGGGTAGTTCAATTTTGGACTACACTCATTCCCCTTTCTAGTCATACTAAATGGTGACAACCAGACTATGAAAGTACAAATACACTGAGAAAAAAAATAGGGCAAAAGTCGGTTGCGGGAATGCGGTTAATGGCTAGCAACCGCATTGCAACTTGGTTAATGTTAAAAGTCGGTTAATACAAATGCCGCCCCCGGAGTTGGTTAATGTAGGGCCGCCCCCAGCCAAAGTCGGTTAATACAAAAGTCGGTTAATTTACGTGAATGCGGTTAATGGCTAGCAACCGCCTAATAGTCGGTTAAACCCTAAGAAAAGTCGGTAAAACCTGCATTGCATCTAATCGGTTAAAGCAGTACATTAGCCGTATATTTAGTCGGTTGTAGTCCTACATTGACCGCATGCCTAATCGGTCATGGTACTTCATTGACCGTATGCGTAGTCGGTTATAGTTCTACTTTAACCGCATGCCTAGTCGGTCATGGTACTTCACTGACCGCATACCTATTCGGTTATATTCGTACATTGACCGCATGCCTAATCGGTCATGGTACTTCATTGACCGTATGCCTAGTCGGTCATGGTACTTCATTGACCGCATACCTATTCGGTTATATTCCTACATTGACCGCATGCCTAATCGGTCATGGTGCTTCATTGACCGTATGCGTAGTCGGTTATAGTTCTACTTTAACCGCATACCTAGTCGGTCAAGGTACTTCATTGACCGCATACCTATTCGGTTATATTCGTACATTGACCGCATGCCTAATCGGTCATGGTACTTCATTGACCGCATGCCTAATCGGTCATGGTACTTCATTGACCGTATGCGTAGTCGGTCACTGTACTACATTGACCGCATTCCACAGTGGAGTACATCAACCGACCAGAAATACGGTTAATGTAGCCCACTTGAAATGGAATTTCAAACATGTGATCTGAAAATGAAATTTGAGTAACATTTTGGTAATATATTGTTTAATAAAAACGAATTAGGTATACATATTATTAGAATGATAATGAGAAAGTGGGCCTGATTCTTCATGGTACATAACTGTTTTCCAAATATGCGACCTAAAAATAAAATTTGACTAGCATAACAGGAACATCTCAACATTTTAAGTTATAAATGTGATGGATGCAGTTGTTAACATACGTTTACTAATAAAACATTTTAAACCTGTATGATACAGTCAATAGGTACCTACATATGTTTTTTTGATTTGTACAAATTCTTACAATAATGGTAACTGAGCCTCAATATAGCGTTTTTCAACTTGGCGACGTTCTTCGGCAGGGCGATACTGTCAAGTGCCGGGTATAGTTGTTGGAAATCAAGGGATAGCTGAGAAACCAAACACGAAACACTGTTAATACATCTGAGGGCTGAAAATTACAACCGAGCAAGTACCACTCAAAAAAAAAAAAAATTAGTTTCTCACCAGCTTATGGCCGATTATGGGAAGTCCGATAATTATCACCGTGTCGAGGTAGTCTTCAAAACTCGTGACCTTTGCGTAAGCTATTCGCTTACCGGCCGTTTTCTTCCAAGATTCGAGGAATGTAGATGATTCAGCGCCGCCCTGCACCCCTCTTGCCGCTCTTGCACTATTTGAGAATCGGGGTCGTCGAGAAGAGCCGTTTTTAATTCTGGGAAAAACGTTTGTTAGATCGTGAAAAAATGCTCAATGCACAATGAACCTGACAATCAATCTCTCTTCATTCCAATAGTATTTACCCTCAACGTCGATCACGTCTTCAATCTTCCTTTTTTTTTATTGCTGGCTGTAGGCGTCGTCCGTCAGTTCCTCAGAACTAAATGGAAAAAAATCAGAAAGACAGCCTGATGCACACACAGCCTCAACCAATATACTGCAAATCATCCACCGAACGTACACAATTACTTACCATTTTCTTGTCCAAAAATAGGCGTACCCGTGTTAGCCCGGAAGTAGGAAGAATCAAGAGAAGAGCCGAGGTCAAGCCGAAGTGAGAAATATCCGATCCGTGAGAGCCGATTGCCGAGAAACGCGCGAGTCAAAGCCGGAATAAATGACGGATAAGTTGCTGATGAAGCAAGGCGATGGGAGAAGATCTCTCAAAAACTGTGGACGCACAAACGTTTTAACTACGACCGAGGTTGAAAGAGGAATGATCCCTACTTCTCCTTACAGCCAAGTAGAGGCTACAAGTTGGAGGGGGAGCACATGCGCAGGGCGCCTCTCTACTCGGTTACTGCTATGTTTCAACGGTATTGCATACGGTGAAAGTAGTGCAATAACCGACTATAAGTTGGAGGGGTGGGGAAAGGTACAAGTCAATGTCAATCGGCCAATGACCTTTAGGACGGAAAGAGAAAGATATTCGGTCTCTACTCTGTTACTGCTATGTTTTAACCGTATTGCATACGGTGAAAGTACTGCAATAACCGACTATAAGCTGGAGGAGTGGGGAAAGGTTCAAGTTAATGTCAATCGGCCAGACCTGTGTTGGTACGAATTCGGTCAAAACTATGCGTTAACCGACTATACACGAGTATGCTTTAACCGACTCACCTTATGTAAAACAACCGGCTTCTTGTAGTGGTTTGACCGTAATTGACGGAAATGGGGTGCAATAACAGACTTATACGGTAAAAAGTATGGGTTAACCGACTGGGCTCCAGTACGCTTTAACCGACTTAACTTATGTAAAACAACTGACTTGGTTTCTTTAACCGTGCTCACGGCACATTAACCAACTTGAACGGTCAATTGAACAACCCATACGCGGTTGAAGTATGAACAGTAACCGACTTCTGGTTTCCTAACCTCACCTATTCTTAGTTTCGGCGCAAATATTTTCCACTTTGACAGACCTTTGTATACGGTTAGTGTTTCAAGGTCATCCTTAGACCGCATTTTACGGTTGCCGCGAGACAAACGTCGGTCAAATCTGTAGGATAGTTGGTTAAAATGGCCTGGGGGGCGGCATTTTCAACATTTCGGCATTTCTCGGTTTTTCGTAGTCTGTTGATGTCGGAAATTTGACCGCATTTCATCATTAACCGCATATTTTCAAAATTTTTAACCGACGATTTTTCTCAGTGTAGAGATCCAAATTGAGGAAACGAAAGTCGTCTCTTCCAGGCAAGTTTAACTTTCCAGACTACTCACATTTCCTCAATTTGAGTTTTTCTTCGAATTATGGGATTACACAACTTCTTCCAAAATGATTTAATTCAAATGAAAGTCCGCACAAATGTGGTTCATTTTTGTAAGAACCGAACTGGCCAATTTGAAAGGTGAAATCGTTGGTACCAATAGAATGTATTTAGTATTTTTCTCCGGATTTCTGGCTTGACTTACCAAGGGTAAAAGGTTAAAAATCAATTCGTATCCAATTTCTTGATGCGATTTCTTCTTTTTGTCAATTTGAAGGGGTTTTTTGATTTTTTTGAAAATTTGAATCGAAACTCAAACTTTCGTTGAACAGATTTCTTCAATTTGAGTTTCTCTTCGAATTATGGGGTTACACAACTTCTTCCCAAATGATTTAGTTCCATTGAAAAGTCATTATTACCCCGCACAAAATATTTTTAAAAATTAAATAATATGGTTCATTTTTGTAAAAAAAGAACCGCCCAATTTCGAAGGTGATGCCGTAGGTATAGAATGTTTTTAGTAATTTCCCCGGATTTCTGGCTTGATTTACCATGGGTAAAAGTTTTTTCCAAACATTTTCGGAAATTTTTTTTGAAAATCGATTCGGATCCAATGTTTTGAAGCGATTTTTTCATTTTTATATTTTTACATTATTTTTATTTTGCCAATTTAAGTGGGTTTTACTGAACCGATTTCGAATTTTTTTTAATCTCGTTTGATTCCTTGCAGATTTCTGCACATATTTCATCACCTAATTGTCAAAATCTATTGGGTTTTAGTGGTGAAAAATCCGTTCAAAGTCGAACTTTTGACATTAACAAAAACAATGTTTTTTTCTCATAAAAAAAAGCTAAAATTTCGAGAAACATGGTTTTTAGTAGCTTCTGGGTAAGTACAATACTGAAAAAATTGTCGTTTTTTAGACCTGCACTGGACGGTCGGAATTGCAAAAAAACGACTTCCCATGAAAAATCTGAGGAACTTCTCCCAGAAACAAAATTTGAAGAAAATAACGGATTTTATTTCGGTCTTTATTGGCATCAATCGGCTATTAATTGGAAAACATGAAGTTTGACTTGATTTCGGTACATTTCATAATATGAATGATAATACTCGGTAATATGAGTCAATGATAATACTCGGTCATGATAATACTCGGATAATACTTCGGTACATTTCATAATATGAATATATTATATTATTATATTTTAGCGAGAAGAAAAATGTGGCTTATTTTACGGGTACGCAAGTGTAAATAGAGCAATTGGGGAAAGTGTGGTGTCCTCTATTTTGATATGTAAAATTGTGGGCCAAATTGAAAAGTCAACACCTTTTCAAAACTCTTAACAAAGTTTATTCGTGGTACCGACCATAGTACACCTATGAATCAGTTTTCATTGTGCACAGATTTTTCAATATTTTGACTTGGATTTGTTTCCTCGAAGTACCTATTTTCTGGTGTTGTTTGCTAAGTTTGTAGCCTATCTGGCCAAAACATTATTATTTTCCTCGATTTATTTGATTTGAAGATATTTATTTACCACGCGAATTTTTCGTTACTGTTCTCACATTGAACTATTTTCATTTTCGATGAGAAAAATCACAATTTCTCTGGACTTCTTCGGCAATATAATTATTCGCTTTTCTGGGTAGGAGCGCGATACGCACATAAACATTAAATCGAGCGTCCCTCCGTTCCCATCTTCCGGAGGAGCAGAGGGTGAAGTTTGTTTGCTCTTATACAATTACAAGACAATATACTTTCCATTCAGGAATTCGAAGGGAGCGTGCGAGGGGGAGTGAAGTGGACACTTCACGGCAGCCATGCATGAATTGAACTGAAAGGGTTCGAAAGAGTAAACAGTGTAAACGTCTGTTGTTACTCAATAGACCTCTAACGATTATCCCTTAGCCTGCATCAGTGTGGAAAGCCATCGAAAACTGATGAAGACTTAAGTATAGGCACGTTGGGTGTTACCTAAACTTGAATACCTACATTTAAAAAACCAGTGGTGCGTAGATAACACACAATACTTCCATATGTTGAAACGTACATATTTGACAAAATTTGATCATATTTTGACTGCTTTTAAGGGTGTTTAGGCCAAAAATATGAAAAATTCACTATAAAATTTTAAAATTCGCCAAAAATAAAAATACAATACATTATTGGAATATAAAAAATATCCACATATTCTGCAAGGTAAAACAAAGATTTTAAGACCTAGAACGCTCAAATCAGTTGATTTTTATGGCCGGAAAAAAATTAAATAGAAAACACTAAAACTGCAAATATATCGGAAGTACTGTGCGTTATCCGAATTTCGATTAAACAGGGTGTTAGGTCTTGCCGAGACAAACATTTTAGTTCAAGAAATTTGAAAAAAGGTTGAGAATTGATGGAGCTATGGTCATTTTTGTAAATGACCACAGACGGACACACCCACATACAGATACTCGTCCAGGAAGTGATTCCAAGTATAATTGTGCAAGGAAAATTATTTTCCGACGCTTCGTTCCGATTTCAGGAATTTTTTATTTACCTACTCTGAAAATATGGAAGTTTAAATGCAGCCTAAAAAATGTTTACCTCCAATTTTCGCGTTTTTCCTAACGATTTATTGCGAAGTTGAGGGAAAGAGAACTAAATCGTCGCACTATCGTTCGGGTTTATTTTCTAAGCACTTTCGCCCAAAAGGGCCTCTCCAGGGGGCTGCTACATTTTTTGCTGTAGTTAACAATCATTTTTCAGTCTCCTTTCAAATTCACCCTCGAGGCTCGGATGGGTCCTAGAATAAGGTAATTACCATGAAAAATCCTAACTCTGCGCGTCCTTTACCTAACTGTTAACCCTGAACTTGCGCTACAAATAACAATTTTATTTCGAATTCTCTCAACCGAAAGGCAGCGGAAAAATCTAATGTTTCGTCTCGGGTAATATCTCCTGAAAATTTACTGTTACGTCAGTTCGTCCCATTTCTGGTATGGCGTGTTTATCCGGCGGCCCGGAGGAATAAAGAAAAATGTCGTTCGCTCCTTCCGCCGGTGAAATTGCGGCGAAAAGAGTCGGCGATTCCGTTGATTTCATATTAATGTAATGATAAATATTATATAGTAGGAAAGCAATGCGATATCGGATGGTTGATCCATAATTTACGTATCCCCTGTAGCACCTCCCCTACGGCCAATGGGAGGTCGCAGCAGGGGCTCTGTTTTTCAATCTGAAAAAGTTCATAAATTATTTCTGTTAGACCCCGTCCCCCTTCGCCGCGCCACCTGCCGCCCCCTCCGCCCATCCGTTCACCCCTTTGTGCGTTCTTGCATATTAAAAATCGGCTAAATTATAAATAGAAGTTCCTCGCTTTTCTGGCTCCTGGACATCCCTTTTTCCGACAATTGCAGATTCAGCGAAAGAAGCCGTTGCCTGTTCGCGTACCATTACGCCGGCGAATTAAATTCGAATTTTACCAATTGAAGGGGAGGCGATAATGCGGTGCATCCGAAGAGAGTAAATGGCGTTTAAATTAATTTAAAAATTTAAAACTACGAGCCGGCCGATGCTTAAATTAAACTTAAATCCGAACTGTAAATGAAATATAATTGGTATGGGCGACAGTTTTCGAACGATTACAAAAAGGGGGAGTAACTCGAATTGAAGTGTCATTCGTTTTTTTGAGGCTTTTTTGTTACGTTATTTTTGCTCTCACACGGCTAATTTTGACGCCAAAAATCGAGTAAAAATGTTTGAAATTAGAGATTTTGCGTTTATTATTATTTTTTTCATAGGAGTACCTACTGTCAAACTAGATAACATTTAGTCAGTATTGCAAAACCTACTTCTATTTTTAGTTTTATTTGGAGACTACCTCGTTATTCCACTACTTACAACAACCTAAGATGCCCATTTCGGTACTATCCGATTGCTGGGGGCGGGGGTAAGAACAATCCATTGCTGTGATTAGTTGAGGTGGTGTCGTCCTTAAATATAAAAGTAGATATAATTCGAAAAACAATAATACAAGACCAATACGCTCAAAATGCTTCAAATGCAGGGTTAATTTTCATTTTCACGAATTATTGTTTTATTATTTTCATTTGGGTATATTTTTTAGGGTCACTTTCACTAACGATGGAAACCAAGTTCAACAATTAGTTTGCCTGATCTTAATGGTAATGCCGCCTCTTGACAGAAAAGTAACTCAATAATTTTTGGCAAAATTAAGCTAACTAAACAATCAGTCAATTTACGCTTTTATTTAAAGCGACTTCGAGGGGGTCGACTTTATTTATTTTCAAAATGCAAATAGTAATTTACTCGAGCAATGAGTTGATTGGCTAAGAATGGAAAAAGGACGAATACAAGAGTTAGCAGCCTCAGCTCGTAATTTAGAGGGGAGACGCGATACAAGCTAAGGAAGCCGTGATTAATATCCCGTGGCTTAATGATTTTTTTTTTAATTTCTCCCTTTCAACCCAATTATACGATTTTGATCTGCGGAGTTTAATGGAGGGAAAAAATCCGAGCGAAGGGCTCATGACTGGGAAATGAGTTCATCAGCAGTTCTGACAGTCCCCTTTAACCGTGGGGCGGAATGTTAAGAACAAGGCCACTCTAATTTGAAGGGCTTTAAAACGTTTAATTTTTCTTCCTTCTGAAATTGAAAGAGAACAGTGGTTTTCTAGAGAGCGGTGATTTTTTTTTCCCCGAGCGGAAGATGCCGAGGGTCGGGAAGCCGGTTAACTAAATAATCGTTGCCCCGGGAAAAGAAAAATGAACCGAGCAGAGACGCAGAAATAATTGAATTTTTTTTATCAACCTGCCGCTGTTTGGCATTGAGGCCAATTTTCTTGAATTATTCATCCCCGCTCGTTCGACATCGGTTTGAGGATCTCAGCGGAGATTGCGAAAATTTCAGGCCAACAAGGTGTACGCACATCACAACTCTCCTACCCAATTCAATTTTGGGATTGTTTTGAGCGTCAGATAATTAGGACGACTTCTAGCAATTGTATTTGTGGAACTAATGAACCGATTTTGGCAATCTTGGCCTCAAAGCGTCGATTCTTTAGGGGCAGTCGGTTTATTATTCAATAATAAACCATTTTAATCGCCGAAGAAAGGCGTTTTTTTGACCTACCCTGAAAATTTCATGGTTTACGTTCCAAAGAGAGTAGAAACTGCAATAAAAACCAATGGTGCATAGATACCTTCCATACTTACTTCCATATTTTGAAACGTAAAAGTTCGACACAATTTGATCATATTTTGACTGTTTTTGAGGGAGTTTAAGTCAAAAATATCAAAAACTCACTATACAAATTTAAAAACTCGCCTAAAATAAAAATACACCAAGTTAACGGAATATAAAAATATTCACATATTCTGCAAGGCCGAAAAAAGATTTTAAGGCCAAGAACGTCCAAATAGGTTCATTTTTGTGGCCGGAAAAATAAAATAGAAAACACTAAAAATGCAAATATATCGGGAGTACTGTGAGTACATCACTATCCGATTAAACAGGATGTTAGTTCTTGCCGAGACCAACATTTCAGTTCAAGAAATTTGAAAAAAGGTTGAGAATTGAGGGAGCTATGGTCATTTTTGTAAATGGCCACAGACGGACACACAGACACTTGCTCAGGAAGTAATTCTGAGCAAAATTTGCTCACACATTTAATGTGTATAAGTAAAAGTTTTTTGTGAAGCTCCTGAAAAAGTTTCAATCGATAGCTTTTTTATGCTAAATCGAATGGGATGAAGCTGTCTTCGTTCAAAGTTACAGGCTTTACGGTGGGCGCGCATGCGCTACAGGGCTAGCTGTATGGTAAATTGCGATGACTTTTTTGATTTCATCAGAAATATTGCGTTTCAGCGAATGTTTTTGAACCGAAATTTAACCGTTAAACTAATTTGGTCTAAAAATATTTTTATTTTATGTATGCCAAAGCTATTATGGCAAAAATTGTGGCAATTTTACGTCTGGATCCACGGTTACCTGTATACTTGAATAAGTATAGGAATTCAGTAGGTAAGTATAGGAATGCAATGTCAAGAATTTGTACTGAGTTACCTAAATAGTGGGTTTGTTCCTGGAGCGTGAGTAACGGCATGAGGTAAACAGTTTTGTTAGGTAACACCCCAGCAACTAAACTTACGTATACATACGTAGGTACATGTACCGTTTAGCTGAGAAGTTGCCTTACAAACTAGTTTACCTGAGGTAAATTACCTCATGCCCACACTCACGCTCCTTGAACAAGCCCATTCCCTATTTGACTAGTTTTTCAACATAGATAGGTAGGTAGTGCACTACCCATGGGTAAAAATGGTAAACCTTAGACGAATAAGCATCGAATAAGGGATGCAAGCCACGTGGATATTGAACCCTTGAGTAAGAATTTGCAGTTTTTTAACGGAATTATCATCGAATAATTTGAACGATTAAAGCCAGCCCTAGTAATACCCTTGAGGCGACTACAAATAGAATACTATTGATTGATAATTTGTGCCTCATCCTAAAATGAGTATAGCGATTTTTCAGGTTCGGCTCCCGCGCTAAATGGCAATTCGTAGAATTCGCGCCGGTATCGCATCAGCTAATCAGCGTTGTTCTCGCTGATCCTCTGACGAGAAAATGCCATCAAAACGGGAGGGCCAAACCGAGTTCAGCCTCAGCGTTATTGGAGGTTCACAGATTGTAGCTGTAGCGTCGAGATTGGCCAGATGGCCCCGGCCGGGAGTCGAGAGTGAGGGCTTCCCTCCGGACGGGGTGGGGAAGGGGTGCGGGTTCGCGCATGCGCAGGCTCCGCAATCTCCTGCCTCGCCATCTTGTCCTTGCCCCCCGCCCCTGCCCCCCACCGTCAGCCGCACAACACCCAGCGGGACCCTTCATTGAGGCTGGCCTCTGCCTCTGCGGATGCAGCAATTGGGCTACACCTATCGAATCCAATTTTCCCCACGTTTCCACACACAAGTTCGCAACATGATTATTTAACCAGGTTCCCGTACGTTTTTACCCGGGTGCTTACTGTGTCCGGGGTGTCCCTGGGAAAGTGTTACCCTCTGGTTTTTCGCTTGACGCCGAAAACACCGGTGTGCACGGGTCGTATGACTGTATAAATAGTAAAAAGTAAATAAAGTAAACCGCCGTTTCTGGCGTTGGCTTTTCGCCCGATAACCGAAGCTGTCTCGGGCATGACCTGCCGCCCTCAAGGAGAGGATCGGAATTAGGACATGTCTGGTCTCACAGCATGAAGCGTGATACACGGCTACTCATCGTCTCACCCTATTGAGTGGAGAGGATCCAACGCGTTGAACCTATTCGTTTGGAATAGATCCAGACTTCTTTGGGCAAGCCCGTCAGGCTTCGCCAGGGATTGTCAGCTATACTGACGAGGATCTTATCCTCGACTGCGTAGTTGTGGGCCGTGAATATTTAAATTCAACTGAGCAATTGGTACATTGCTAACTATTCTCTTTTGCCGGCCTAGAGGGCAAAAGCAGGTTCGAATCCTGCCGGAGAGGACATTTTTGCCATTTCCACTTGATCCCATTTACGCTAACACCATTATAGGGAGTTAAACAAAGGAAGGGAATTGAAAAATTCTCTTTTGGGACAGGTACAGCTGAAGTGTTACCTAAACTCTCAATTCCAGCTCAAGTTCGACATGCAAAGCTCCGCCATAAGTCGAGGTAGTAGGAATTCCCACCAGAATTGAGTTCGACGACAACTTCAGTACCTACCTAATTTTAAGTCTCAAGGGCTAACCCAAACCCGCTAAATCCTCAAATTTGCCTGAACCCATGAAAATCACCCAAAAACTATCAAGAAACCTAATGTTTTTATCAATTTTGTAGATTTTCGTTTACTATTCGAAATGTTGAGTGCTCAACGGGTTTTTGCCGTGTATTTGGAACATTTCTGCGTCGAATGCAACCAACCGCACCTCGGTAAAGGCAATAGTCGATTTTTGGCGACAGTTTATAGTTATGTATAACTTTAAACTGTCGCCAAAAATGGGGTATACCTACCCCAAGCCAAACAAGTCACCGTCTTTCCTTGCGGATTACAAAAATGTCCATATTTCCCTCAATTCTCAACCTTTTTTCAAATTTCTTGAACTGGGATGTTCGTCTCAAAAAGACCTATCACCCTGTTTAATCGGAATTTGAATAACTCGCATTACTTCCAATATTTTTGCATTTTTAGTGTTTTCTATTTTATTTTTTTCCGGCTACAAAAATGAACCGATTTGAGCGTTTTTGGTCTCAAAATCTTTATTTTATCTTGCAGAATAAGTGGATATTTTTTATAACTCGATAAATTGTCGTATTTTTATTTTAGGCGCGTTTTGAAATTTGCATAGTGAGTTTTTTGATATTTTTGACTTAAAATCCCTCAAAAGCAGTCAAAATATGATCAAATTGTGTCAAACTTTTACGTTTCAAAATATGGAAGTATTTATGTTCCAATATCTTGGCTTATTTTGATTTAAGCGGGTTTCATAATTTGCATAGTTAGTATTGACATTTTTGTCCCACACAGCTTCCGAAGTTGTCAAAATATCATCAATTAGTTCCAAAAATGTACTACTCAAAATAATAAATGCGAAAATAAATGACATTTATTAACTAGTAGGTACATTGTACTAGTTTCAAAATATGGAAGTATTGTGTACCATCTACGCACTAATGGTTATCAATATTCTCATTATAATTCGAACCTCATGGGCGTGGGCGAATTTCCACATGTTCCTATGCTGGTGTCCCGTTCTTCGAAGGGTTCCGGATAATCGGCACTCGAAAACCGAGTCGGGGACATTAGAAGATTAGAAAGGACTACAGTGCACATCGCTAAGAACTGATTCAATTGTCAAACTGAGATGAACGGATGGACTTAATACGGAGGGTCTGTCTGTCTGTCTGTTTACAAGGCGAAATGAGGCGTGAGTTGACAGCGGTGTCAGCCGGATAGCGTTGAAAACACGTGGCCGCCACCGCCGACTCTTTTGACAATCCGCCGAACACCACTGACAATGAAACTCCCCCTAACTTTTCTATATGTTAATTGATTTACGATTCCCTTCCACTTGGGGGCCTTAATTCGTCGGGAATCATAACCGTATACTAACATTTCACGCGTTATCTCAATCGCCCTTGCCAGGTGCATTGCAGGGTGTCGGACCCTACCCTTTGGGAGATGAAAGGCGTACTACTAACTACTAATACCCTGCTTCTTATAAAAAACCTTTTTTTTCTAACTAAACTATAGTTTTTGTAAAATGTACCTCTGAATTCGAACTATTCGACGAAATTAACCTCCTCACTTCCCAAACCATTAGGTAGGTACCGATAGAATATCAATCATTCAAATTTTCAAAATTCAAAAAATCATAATAATATTCATAAATTCAAAATTGTCCAAGGACCTACACGAGCTGCTAGAACCCTTCAAAACAAATCCACCGGCCAAAGATGTTTAGAATACAAAGGAGTCTACCGAAGGAAACAAAACAAATGAATGACCCTTTTATATTTAAAATTGCCGTTAAAAATCATTTTGCCACAAACTTGAACGATAGGTAAATTTTTATAATTTGAGATTAGTATTATTATTTATTTTTATTTCATAATTTATTAGGCTTTTGAATATTGCCGATGTAAAACACTCATAATCCCTTGCGCGAGCGTAGTGCTCTTTGGGGATGATTAGCGTTGGGTTACGCACTGGGCTCAATTTCTGTTATTTCTGTAAATTTCAAATTACTTTTCTGTGTCAAATTTGTAATGAAGAATACATCATGTTACATAAAAATAGCTAGTAAACGCCAAAAAATATTACAATCTAGTCTCTCTAGTTGACTCCAACGCTCGAATTGGTTCTTCCTCGATCCTGGGATGTGCAGGGTGTCTACACTTCCGATGGTCAAAAATGAAGGATTTCTTCAAGTTTTTACAAGTTCTAAAAGGTTTCTACAAGTCATTTCCAACAAATTCTTCTCTGTGACATTTTTTCGTAGTCAGCTAGAAAACTCTGTTTTGGGGATTTTCGTGTTTTTAATCTTTGTTCACTAAAATGGCTGCATTTCCTTCAATTTTTGAGTAAACAAAAATCCGAGGACACCGTTGGAAAGCTCTTGAATTTTCCTTTACGAGGAGAGGATTATATTAAATATAATATAATATTTTTGAATACTTTTGAGTCAGTTTAGGTCAAAAATAAAAAAAACTTATTTCCAATTACAAAATTCGTCTTGACTCGAAATACGTCAAGTAATCCGAATATAAGAAAAAATATCCACGTATTCTGCAAGGTCAAACAAAGATTTTAAGGCAAAAAACGCTCAAATTTGTTCATTTTTGTGGCTAGGAAAAAATGTCGAAGAAAAAGTCAGATATGCCCGTTTTCGGGTAGGAAAATACACTAGGTTTTGAAAGGTACATCCTCAAATTTGAAATTACTATTTTAGGTAGTGCGTTAAGGCCAAAAATACCTAAAAACAGGGTTTTCTGGCAGACCAGGGGGCCTATTCTGTAACCTGAAAGCAATATGTCTTTGGAAATCAATATCGATTTGTCATGGCAAATCTAATGACAACGTATGACAATTTGTGTAATGAATCGATTGCGACTGCCAAGACATATTGCTTCAATTTTACAGAATAGGGCCCCAGAAATGTCAGGGAGAGAGATTTGTTGGAAATTGCTTGTAAAACATTTTCCGCCATTTTTGACCATCGAAAAAGTAGACATCCTGGGTAAATCGTCCTCTGCATATAGGGGTTTGCCTTCTGGATTATTGGGTCATCCCTCCCCTGGTGAAATCAATTCCAGTCAAGTTTCTCAGAAACTTGGAAACCGAAGCTTCGATGTAAAAACGCCTGACATTCAGTTCCACGGTACGCTTACCTGTCCAGCGTAAAACCAAATTTACCTTCCATAGGTAAATCCTTTTTCAGCGGTCACCTCTCAGCTCGTATTCCAGTGTAATATTATGCAGTCGGCCACGTTAATCAATCCATTTAGAATTAATTTATTCGCCGAGCCATCCCTGGGCCAGGAGAGAAGCTCGTTTGAATTTGGTAAACCGTAGGTACTAGCGATGAAAAGGGTTAAAAGGGCGCCGGCGGAATCAGCCCTCGCTGTAATCCAAGCAGGAAATGAGCGCCCACGTCGCGCATGGATAAAAGACAGGTTAGGGTAGGGGGATTTTAGGGTCGGCCTATGTGTTAAGGGTGAGAGATGACTGCATCCTCTAAAGCCATACCCTATTTCCCTTTGCTCGTGTTTTACCCTTTGCTCCGAGCCCTTCAACCTGAGTCCCTCTCAGCTACAACATCCTCGCTAATCCTTATTAGGGGAAGGAAGTACTTTGCCGGCTACTGTCTACCACGGGCGGGGGCGGCGACCGCACGTCCGACGATTTTATCATTCAGCTCAATTTCCTTCTGCCGTTGGAAATTTACCCCACGCACGACCGAGCCGCCGTTCACATGACTGGAAACGAAACGGAAAATAATCATATTAAATTGTACAAATTCAAGTTTTTAGTCAAATATCAGGGGTAGGGTATGCTGAAAAAGGCTGTCTCCTCAGCCAATAGCTTTCGAGACTTTATATTTCCTTCATCAAGGCTTGGAGACAGGTCTATTCAGTCGCATTGAAAGTCACATTAAATCAATGGTTCGTAGATAGTATAGATACAATACTTCAAAATTTTGAAACGAAAAAGTATGACACTATTTGATCATAATATGATGACCTAAACAACCTTAAAAGCAGTCAACATATTATTTTGACTGCTTTTAAGGGTGTTTAGGTCAAAAATATCAGAAAACACGTTATGCAAATTTTAAAATTCGCCAAAAATTAAAAGTACGCCACATTATCGGAATGTAAAAATTATCCACATTTTTTGCAATGTTAAACAATGATTTTAAGACCAAGAACGTTCAAATCGGTTTATTTTTGTGGTCGGAAAAAAATAAAATAGAAAACACTAAAAATGCAAATATATCGGAAGTACCGTGTTTTATCCAAAATTCGATTAAACAGGGGTCAGGTGTTGGCGAGGCAAACATTTCAGTTAAGAAATGAAGAAATTTGGAAAAAGGTTGAGAATTGAGGTAGCTATGGGCATTTTTGTAAATGACCACAGACGGACACACACACTTGTTCGGGAAATGATTTTGAGTAAATTGTATAAGTAAACGTTTTTTTCTGAAGCTCCGTTTCGATTCTCGATTTTAGGACGATTCCAATACTTTCATTAACTCAGTAAATATGGAACTAAAAATTACCATAGCTCCCTCAATTCTCAACCTTTTTCCAAATTTCTTCAACTGAAATGTTTGTCTCGGCAAGACCTAACGCTTCGTTTGATCGGAATTTGAATAACTCACAGTGCTTTCGATGTATGCATTTTTAGTGTTTTCGATTTTATTTTTTCCGGCCACAAGAATGAACCGATTTGAGCGTTCTTGGTCTTAAATTCTTTGTTTTACCTTGAAGAATACATGGATATTTTTTATGTTCCGATAAATTGGCTTTTTTCTTTTAGACGAGTTTTCACATTTTCATGGCGAGTTTTTTGATATTTTTGACTTGAACGCCCTCAAAAGCAGTCAAAATATGATCAAATCGTGTCACACTTTTACCTTTCAAAATGTGGAAGTACTGTGTGTTATACACGCACCACTTCTCGTTGAAATGTCCCGATACCAGCGGTAGCATAACTAGCAAAATTCGAAAATTGATGAAAAATGTTCAAATACGTAATTTCCGATTGTAGAAACTCGGCGTAGAACTTGAGCGACGATAATATCGTTTCACATTATGAGAACTCGCGTTATGGAACTATTCGTAGGAAACAATCGACAGTAAGGGTAGTAGTGCCGTGCCTACGTCGCACGGGGTGTAAACTCCAAGTTCGCAATTATCTAACCCTTGGCACAAAAGGCTGATCACGTTGGCAGGGCCGACGTTGCCGATAACGGTAGATGGGATGCGCGCAGGGAAGGGCTAATTGAGGGCGCTTTATGTGATGCGCGCCTTGTGAAGTGCTAGTGGCAAGTCCCTTCATAATGTCTTCATGAATTATGCAGTCTCATCAGAGCACGCGCATTATTAGGATGATTAACCCCTCCCCGCAGGCCCAGCCCCCAATCATCCCCTATTCGCAGTGCGAAAGCTCCTGAGTAAACCTTCCATCTTGGATCCTGGATTTTGCCTTAGTACGAACCTCTGGCCCACGCACGAGAATAATTACGGTTCGAAGATAGCTGCAAAACTCGAGAGTGCGTGAGATGGATTGTCGAGTTTTCGAAGAAATATCATTCGTTATTGGCCAATTTCTATGCCGAGAAAAACGATCGATTAAACGGCGCCTTGAATTTTTCATTCGACGCCTGATAGTTATTTTTGGAGCCCAGCAAAGTTTACAATACCTGGAATTTTACTTAGGGTCAAGTGGGGTAATTATGAACATGGGGTAATTAAGAACAAAGTATGTTTGCGCCCCTGTGAGCAATGGAAAAATCAAAAAGATGTAGCAATCGAATGTTCATTCTCTCATTGATAGGTTACGACTTTTTTTTCTCCGATTTGGCAACGCCGATGACGCCATTTACGTGTTTATCAAAAACCTTATTAAAAAGTTTGTGAAACAGTTTTTTAGTGTTTGAGGTTCTTCCCTCTTCTGGCTGAAAAAATTGTGTTAAGTTATTGTTTTCAATATTTTTACATGCGTTAATTGTTTCTTCAACAGGATTTCACTCAAGTTTTGCCATATCTCGTTCTCAGTGACTTACAGAGGGTGTTCATAATTACCCCATACTTTTTTGGGTATGGGGTAATTATGAACATTTTTTTCTGAGAGTTTTTTTGCACTTCTTGTCCATTTTTAGCAATGAAATGGTACAAACTAGGTGATTTTCGTTTGAATTATGATATTTTGGGAGTATGTAAGCATATTGAATTGATTTATTTGGATCTTGGGGTAATTGTGAACTATGCTATGGGGTAATTATGAACATCGTCTTTTACATCTCATACGCCTAGTGTAACACGTTCGTGCTAACTGTCACATGTAACAGTGTGAAATGAATCAAATGTAACCTTTTGAACACCTCTTTTAAACGTCAAAATCGCTGTTCATAATTACCCCATACCCTATGGGATAATTATGAACATAAGGGGTAATTATGAACAGTGGTTTTCAAAGACCATACAGCAGTCAAAAAAATTCAAAAACTGTCTCACAGTGTATTGGGGATGTAAACCGATTGTTTTAGAGAGGTTTCCAGGTTTTTACATGGACTAGGTACTTCTGAGAGCTGTCAGTTTGTAAAATTGTTGCAATTTGTTCATAATTACCCCACTTGACCCTACGCCAAATTCAATTAATTTTGGCTACCTGTTCGTCCTGGTGCCGCTGAACTCCCGAGAGAAATGAGGAGATTTTTCGTGAAATTTAGCTGCTAAGTTTCCCTGATTTAACTGAAGTCCCAGAAGCCTAGAAGTTGAAATTTAGCGTCAAATGTGGACATGGTCTGATATCAAACAATGCTCATTGTTCAGTAATTGGCAAGTGATGCACAGGTGACACACAATATTTTCATATTTTCATACGAAAATCGTTGACACAATTTGATTATATTTTGACTGGTTTGGAGGCTGTTTGGATCCAAAATTTCGAGAAACTCTCCAAGCAAATTTTAAAACTCGTCTACGATCGATTTTCAACCCCCTACTGATTTTAGAACTTTCTCATTCTGACAATAGGAACTGAGCTGAAAGTGCAACTATAACAGAACGGCGAACGTAGTTTCCCATTTTCACATTAATAATTTTCATTATTAATTGAATTCAAGAACTTTTTTATCGGCTAGCTGTATAAATGTGTAACGAAGTCGTTCTTTTTTCAGACGAGAATTCTGGAGGACGCTATGGCCTGCAATACGTCTTGGTCACAGCGGCACAACGTACGTTGAATAAAATTACTAAATACCCGTAGCGCCCAATATTATCATTTTTTCCGATTTTTTCCTTAATGAGCAGTGCCAACATCTATTAAGGCAGCTCCAGCTTCCTGGTCCCACTACAGCTCCGGCGCCCTCTCGGCCTTGCACTTCCAAAAATGCTAGAGATTTATTTTTCGATTTCAGAAGCTTCCCAAAATTAAAGTACGCATATGGCGTGCGTTTTTGCGAGATTGCCTTTGATTGATCTATCGATAGATTCTGCAAAATCTCGTACTATGTTGAACACCCCAACATTTTAGAGGTGAAAAAAACTTCCGATTGCTGGCAGTGCAAATGGAGACGACCATGGCGACTTGGCATGGAAACGCCAATGAAATTTGATTTTTTCAACTTTGAAGGTGCTCGACCAATAAAACTAACGAATTGTCTCGACTCCACGACCAGATTTTGTATGGTGAATGAGTGCCAAAAAAGCAGTCCATTCTCTTGAATCGAGGAGATGAGCAACGAGTTGTTTCACAAGTAGAGCAAAAACATCATTTTTCCAAAAAAAACTCAAGTTACGAGATTTTGAAGATTCACTGTCGCCATGTAGTTCTATAGTGTTGCACATGAACTTCCGACTATTGGGGACATTCTTTCTCCGGAACGATCAACAGTTCATATTCGAGCCGTCTGAGTTCCTAGAAAACATAAATAATTTCGACCGAACGGAGAGGGGAAAAAAGAAAAATAAACCTCACGAGTGCACGTCTACCCTCACTCGTACATTTCCCGGCGAGAATTTCCCCAAAATATTGCGAGAAAGTTCTTCAACATCAACACGCGGCCGATACATTTTTCCCGAAAGTGGCCACCCCCCACCCCGCCTCCCGCTCCTCGGTAAATCCACCACTCCCCGCCCTGTGACGTCTGTCACGAGACACTTCCAAAATGTTGAAGGGAGATGAAAAAACCGCTCCTAGAGTGCCGCTAGAAGAACTGGGATGATGAGGTGATGGTGGATTTCGGAGTAAAAAATAGGGAGCCCCTAATTCCTGGATCGTCATCGCTGTTACGGCTGATCATTTATTCAGTGGCTCAGAGTAGCTGCTTTCATCCCTCTCCACCAGCATCCCCTACCCGTCCAGCAGTTTCTTCTCATCCTCTTTGTCCCTCGGAACCCCAGGAAGAGGAGTGGATTAGACGAGATACTGGTCAATTGTGTAAAAACCAGATTGTACGGAATACGAAAAATCTCGATACCCACGTCGCGTTATTCGGGCTCTGAGAATTTCCAAAGCTCCTGCCACCCCAAAACGCAGTAGATGTCTTGTTTTTGGAGAGATTAGAGACGAAAAGACTTCTTAATCGAGACTAAAGACGGCAGACAGCAAAAATGTCTCTTAAATCCGTCTCTGGAAAATGAAATGAAGTAATGCCATTATGAGACAACGTACCACGGTTAGGTTTTTGGGGAGTACCACGAAGAAGTTGCATGTTGTAGGGATAGTCGGAACGAGTTCCGCTAGAAATTACCTCAGACGGGGCTGTTGTACATCGCAAAAGTACACCCAGGGTCTGGGGTCACCTTACTACAACAAAAACAAAGGATGGGTTGTTGAACCATACGAAGAAGCTTCTCACCTACGGAGAGGCTTATCAAAAATGGATAAGCATTTTTGAGGAGCGAGGCCGACGTGGTTCTGGATTCGTGGTGGAACCAGGAGACTGGAGTGTCCCCACACTGCTCTTCCAGAATTCAGACCTGTTCCTCGGCCTGCTACCATATTGTCTCTGAACTTCGGTCATGTCCCCAGAGCTGTGGTTGAATCGGGAAACTGGAGCTTCCTCACATCACTTATCCAAAATTCGGACCAGTTCCTTGGGCTCCACTTATGCACATGGGCTTTCGAGGTATTAAGCCTATGTGCATGTGGTTGCAGCCCGAAGAACTGGTCCAAATTTCGGATGAGCGGCTTGAGGAAGCCCCAGTTTCTTGGTTCCATCGCAATTTAGGGGCGACGTCGGCCCAGCTCCTCAAATATGCGATTAGCATTTCACCTCCATAGGGTAGACGGTTGGGTGTGGGACCCGAACCACCGAATATTATTCTGAAAATTGATACAAAGCCAAGTCTCATTCGAGCAGACGATCGTACCAAGAACATGGGTGGCCGGCTGGCAGACTTCAGGATTAGAAGAATGGGATTCCCACACCAATTTTAGTCTTTCTTGGGATTTGCCCACACCCACAGCAAATATTTTGGTATGAAGTTTTTATTAGTATTTGCTACAGGATCAGAGTCAGTCAGCTGAGCTAGACGCGCCTTGACATACTTAATTGCCAAGCCAAAACAGCCCTAATTATTATTACCATTAAAAAAATTTCCTTTTGATCGGTTATTAGCCCCCTAATGCTGTTAAGCATAGATGAGATTAAGCGGAGAAAATTTCCTCTCCGGCAGGGTTCGAACCTAGCACCTCTAGCTCATTAAGCAGACGCCTTTGCCCTTCGGCCACATAGAGCCTGGTCTCAGACTGTCTGTGAGGCACACTCAGGTGACACACTATTACCATAGTTGACCAAACCTCAACAAATGTTTAACTTCCAAGATATTACGCCAGCGTTCCAGCTGTTTACCTATCGATTATCCATCTTGCAACTTTGCTCATGCGTAGTTGCAAGGCGCTTTAGTATTCTGAAGTACTAAACTCAATCATTCCTGCACCGCTTCTTCACCAACTTCTTGGTTAAGACTTCCAGTCTAAGCAGCCCTACCCAGCTGTATTTCGGGGAATTAATGTTGCAGTAATTAGTATCATAAAGTCGTGCAACTTGTTTGCCACCCCCTCATTTTATGGACTTGTTAATCTCTTCTCTGTTCTTAACTCTTCCAAAACGTGTTCTTCAAGATAATAAGCTTTTCCAAGGCCCTCAAGTTGTTCTCTTGTTCGACGTTAACCACCAATTTTAACTTCGACCTAGCCGAAGTAATCACTTTTTAACGAAAACAACACCAATCCACTTTTCCTAGCATGGACATGGGAAGAGTCAATATTGAAGGGGCCAAACATTTGAAGGGTGAAACATTTTTTTGAAGTTAAAATTTTACATTAGTTTTAGTCGATTTCGACTCAATATTATTATGAACATTTGTTTGTGAAAAGATATCCTTGGTATCATTACCAAGTGGAAAAATTGTTAAAAATGTCGCAATCCGGCAGCACTCGAACCGAGCACTTCGTGCTCCTGCCTGGATGAAAGGCATTTCTCAACCCATTTTTTGCAAACCATGTTCTGCTACCAATTTCTTTCTTTTTCGGGTAAGGGAGGGAAAAAACAACTATTATCCTATTTATTGTTTTTTTTTATCTCCGCAAAACTAACCCCTTTTTTGGTCATTCGTCGGTCACAATTTTCCAATTCTGATTTTTTTTTGCAAACCATGTTCTGCTACCAATTTCGTTCTATTCAGGGAAAGGGATGGAGGAGAACTACCATTTCCAGATTTATTGTGGTTTTTCACCTCCGCAAAACTAACCTCTTTTTTAGTCATTCGTCGGCCACAATTTTTGGATTCTGATTTTTTTTGCAAACCATGTTCTGCTACCAATTTCTTTCTTTTTCGGCTAAGGGAGGGAGGAGAACAAATATTTACAGATTTATTGGGCTTTTTCGCCTCCGAAAAGTAATTTTTTGGTCATTCGTCGGTCACAATTTTCGAATTCTGATTGTTGCAGGGTGACCTTTTCGGCGGCTTGAACGACGGACTCCTCTCAAGAGCAGAAGCCTTGGCCGCCGTCGACATTGGCAAACACCAGAGTACGAATTCCAGCGTGACTGGCGGTGGATTGCCTCAGTTGAAGCATGACATGATGTACCACCACCATGGAATGGGCGGTCCACCCCCTCCAAATTCGAGGCCTCATCAGGTGAGCGAAAATATCAAATTTTGTCCATGGAGTTTACGAAGGCTTCCTCTTGTTCATTGACATCTGGACCGATTTTCTTCCTAAATTAAAGTCTACAGCGAATTCTAATGCGATATGTCAGGTTGGCATACTAGCGGAATAATCGTTAATACATTTATTTAAGCCATAAATAAGTAGGCATTGGTGGGAAGGGATTTTATTCGAATCCAGGCTTCGAATCGCTCATAAATAATTGAAACCCCCACTTGTAAAATATTTCGTAGGATCAGCCCAGATCCGAACTCGAGTGAAGCCTTGGGGGTTTCTCAGAATCAGGTGAATCAGGGGCTGGAAACCGACCAAAATGTTTTTGACGGAAATCATCAAACATGTTCGGTAGTTTGGACGCGATGTGCTCAAAACCAAAGAACACCAATTTTGGCAGTTCGACGCTTATGTAATTCAAACCTCCGCCCCCCCCACTCTAGATGGATAACCACACAAAGTTACCTGGAAATTTTCAGAAAAAAGTTTTTCGAGGTTTGGGTCAAGGCATGAGACATGATGCGTCTCTGATTGATATCCGCTGCGCTTTCGCAGACATAGGCCTCTTCAGACTATCCGATCAAATACTGGTATATATAGGGTATGAACGATCGAACATCGAGTAAGACGATATAACTTCAAAGCGATTATCTTAAACCCTAAACAACGGTACCTTATCCGGCTCTAACCGAGTTGCTGTCTCCCGAATTCCGGATCAAATGTTGGGATTGAATAAGCAGGTAATTTGATAATAGGGTTAGGCATTAAGACGGCGAAATACTGTTGAGCCCGAAAGAGGGGGATGAAACTCTTAAGTATATTTTTTACAACCATGGGGTGATATAAAGGAGGGTTGGACATGTGGAGCTTCTCATGGGACCTACAGATCAGTGCTGGTGGATCTGACAACTCCTATGGGGTGACTCGCGATACCCCATTCTCCAATCCTCATCAGCTCGTGTTTTCGATTCCTGTGGGGAGAGATGAACCCCAAATAAATCTTGCTCTTGTCAAAAACGGGAACGTCAAATTTGATAAAAGGAAGCCAGCCCAGAATGATAGGGAGACGAATATTTTTCACTCAAATTTCCATTTTCCAACGAGGGAAAATCGAATTTTGTCGTGTTTTCAAAGGGGGACTACAACTGAGAGAGATTGACGAGAGTCTGATTCTACTTCAATCCAAATTTTAGTTTAGATTGTTTTAGTTTTTAACACTTTTTCAACTTTGCCTTTTTTGTGCCTTGGTTCGAAGCGAAAAATGTGTGTGATGCCATTTTGAGGCTTTGACGGGGCCAAGTTGAGGCGGTAGTTGACGATTTTGAAGGCGTCATTCCGACTATTTCCAGGAGTCATTTGATATTTTTAAAAATTGACAGGTTTGAAAAAAAAAAGCCAATTTGAGACTTCGAAGCTTAAACCAGTGGTGCGTAGATAACACACAATACTTCCATATTTTGAAACGTAAAATTGTGACACAATTTGATCATATTTTGACTGCTTTTAAGGGTGTTAAGGTCAAAAATATCGATAATATTGGAATATCGATATTTTCGTTTCGATTTCCGATATTACAATATCAATATTTTTCTTGAGATTATAAAGTATTAAAAAAATTAAAACTATAAATGAATTGAGTAGCAAGGTCACTAGTTATAAAAAATATGAATAGGTGAGTTAAAAATCGGTGAATGTGTGCTTGATTTAGCAGCCTTTATTAACGGTTACGGTTTAGAATGATTTTATTTCCTCATATCCTCAAAATAATAATACGAATAGTTAATAACACGGTGGGAAAATAAACATTTTTTTTTGGCTGTGGTGCACCGAAATTGGACAATAGATTCTGAGTGTAGGTTCCTAAATAAAATATTGCAGAAGTATTAGACTTAGTATACAGTAGTAGACAGTTTTAGTATCTGTTCTTGATACTTTTTGAATTGATCAGTTAGCGACCTCAAGACGCAGACATTTATAATCTATTTAATGCGAAAAGTTAAATTATTAAAACTGACGAATAATTTCCGATATCTTTGTCTGATAATATCGGATATCGATATTTTCCTCTCGATATATAACGAATATCGATATTCCCATCGATATTCTCATTTATATTCTTGATACCAATATCGATAATTCACCCCTATCGATTACTTCAATGTGATAGTATCGAATCTTCTCTTTGTCCTTACCACTCGGTATCAATAATTCAGTTGTTCGGTTGACGGTTGACTCTGTTCAACTGTGCTGTGTAGTGTAGCTGTTTTGGAAGAAACATACACGAATATAATACACGACAAAAGTAAAGTAGGTATTTCGATATTGAGTTGAATCTGAATCCCACTTTTGAGCCTATTTTTAAATGGAAAATTCGTCATTGCATTTTTGTTCGTTTTTGGTTGATTTTGATTGACTAAACTGACCAGTGGTTTCACTGAAATTTGTATAATGCAAATTGCAAAGATAGATACTTGAATTATCCAAGACATCTATTCAATTTTAAAACTTGTTCACTTGAACAAAGATGTATCGATACTAGGTATCGATGGTTTTGTACCAATAGTTTTTAACAATCGATGAGATTATTCGATAGATTCTTCGATGGTAACTATCGATAGTTTCCAATCGATGCTCATTCCTAGTAGGGCCCTTTTTTTCTTGTGGTTGATTTTTTTTATAGGGTAAATTTTTAATGCATAATAACCTGCGATCGGGCTCTTAGGTAAACGGAGAGAGGTCGATTCGAGGTACCTACCAGGAATGGCAGTTGTGCGGTCGGAGAAATAATTCGAATTTATCGTCTTCAATCGCGGAAAGATTCATTCGCGTTACGCTAACATGTAACCATCGGTTAACGCGGTTGCACCGAGTTGATTAACCGAGGCCGAAAATAGCAACAGTTAGCCGATAAATCTTAACTCGGCCCCCTTCGCACTAATTCCGTCCCTTAACACGACTGCTTTTCTGTAGCAGTTCACATTTTCGATTTGATACGGAAAGGGTTAACGTTATGAAGGCGATGAATAATTGAATAACGAGCATGATACGGTTATAACAGTTGTATTATCGGAGGGGCCGAGTGTTTTGTTATTATGGAGGAGTGATTCAGTGCTCCCTATCCTCGAGGGTACCACATTTCATCATTACCACTTGCACGAGCGTGGGGGGGCACCGCAAGAAACATTGACATCTTGTAAAGTGGTCATTCGTATCTTACACGAGGGGAGCCCCTGTTGGAACAATTGGACGGAGCTCCTATGTTTCCACCAAAAAGGCCCCCCTGAGTGCCGTTTTCTTCCTGCTTGCACACACACACACACACACCCCCTGCCCTCTCCTTTCCGCCCCCACGTCACCCCTTCCAGCCGTTTGCTTTCCTGAAAACTTACGTTAGGTATTTGTTACAGTCAACGAGAGCGACATACAACGATGAAACATGTCGTTTACAGCGTAAACAGTATTACTACAATATATTACAACTAGGTATACATTTGGGAAAAATATGATTTTTCTCGTTATCAGAAATTTTTCCAAGCAGAATCGAGAATTTTCCATATCTATTTGAAAATTTTCCAAGTGAAATTGACATTTTTTCAAACCAAATTTGAAATGTTCTCGATTAAATTGAGAATTTCGCAAACCAAAATGAAGGACCTACCAAATACAATTTCAAACAAAGGTCAACATTTTCCTAATTAAATTGAAAATTTCCGAATCAAGTTGAGATTTTTCCTAGTCGAATTGAGATTTTTCCTAGTAAAATTGAGAATTTTTCAAAGGAAATTCTGAATTTTTTAAATCCAATTGTGAATTTTCTAAATCGAATTGAAAAATTTCCAAATCAAGAGACATCCCCAAATCAGATTGGAAATTGTCCTAGGCAATTCGGTTTTTCAATAATTAGGTTAAATTTCAATTTTTTTCATAAGTCAAATTTTTTATATGGTTCACTTTTGTTTTTAATTTTTCTTGAAAACGTCCTAAAAATTAATCACAAAACTAATCGAATGCTAATTTTATAAAGTAAGAATAATAGAAAATTTCAGATAGCAACTCTTTTAATATATTGTAAATTTTCATCATACATTTTTGAACAAATTTCCTCAATAATAAACCTTTTTTCAAATTTCTTGAACTGGAATGTTCATCTTGGCAAAACCTATCACCCTGTGTAACCAAAAAATCGAATTCCTCACAGAACTTCCGATACAATATCACTTTCACTGTTTTCTATTTTATTTCTTTTCTTCCCCGATAAAATAAATCAATTTGAGCGTTCTTGAACGTTATGTGCCTTATTCGGACTGTACACCAGCAATACCGTGTTATGCTGGTAGAGTCGACCTTTTGGGGTATTCAACAATTTTTCGTTTATCATGTGAATTTTTCGAACGAAAATTCAAGTGCAAAGTTTGAGAATTTTTTCCCGATGGCTGATACGATTTTCTTTTTCCAGACGTGGAACATGGAAGTGACGGACAACCTGATAAAGAAAGAGGTAATTTCCCATTATTTTATCATAATTATGATTTATTCATGTTATTTTTCGTTAGTTTTTATTTCTCACCTTTTAGTTATTTAATTGTTTTCCGTATTTACAACAAAAACAATTATCGAAATTTTCTCGGAAAAACGCCCTTTTCTATGGTAAATTGAGCGAGGAATCCGTAAAAAATACTCAAACAATTCCAAACCCACGGTACCTATCATCTTTGAAACCGGAAATGTCAATATTATCAACCGTAAATAATAAAAAAATTCGGAACTACTTAGCGTTAGGCAACAATAAAAAAAGCTGTCAGATGCAAAATTTCGAATTTTCAAAAATATTTTTTTCGCGTTTTTGAGATTTATGTAACTTGACCTGAAAAACCGAAAAAGTTGGAAATCCTCATTTTGGCATTCATTGAAGAAGTCGCTCATTCAACGACTTCTTCAATGAATGCCAAAATGCGGATTTCCAACTTTTTCGGTTAATTAAAATTAATTAATTCGGTTAAAATTAATTAATTATTAATCTGGGAAAGATTGGAAATAGCGTGGAAACGCCCAGAAACGTTTTAGAGATAGTTTAACCGTCAATCAGACCATTTTTTCAACCACCTACTGGTTTCAGAAATTCCTATAAAAATCGCACGGTGTCACAACAAAGATCACAAAAACCTCGATGTTTTCAGACTTTTTTTTTTAGTCAAACGCTCATATATGAGCAGATATATATATCTGATACTATTCGTAGTCGACACTCTATTACCATTGTTAAAGTTTAGTAAATTTGTGACATTTTTGTAAATGACCGCTGACGGAGACAAAGGCACTGGTTCAGGAAGTGTGTCTGCGTAAAGGTCAGTGGCGAGGTCTCATAGGGCAACCAGGGCAAGCAGTGCCTTGTCAATCGCTAGACCATAATTCTAGCAATAAAACTAGCGTACCATAAATCATGCCTATGGTTCCTAAGTCCTTTGGCACTGCTTGCCCTGTTTCTAACTGAGAATTTGCCACTGGTAAAGGTGTACAAGTGAAAGTTTTTCAAAATTTTTCAAAGGGTTTTTCCGATCCGATTTTCAATTCAAGGACGATTACAATACTTCCGTTTACTTCGTAAATATGGAAGTAAAAAAAAAACAATGCCTACGACAAGTCGACTCGAGTAATCGGTTTTTTGTTTTTGGGGCGTCGGTTGAAAATATGGGAAAATTCTGTGTTCCAGATGGGCCACCACCACGGGATGGAAGGATTGGAAATGCTGGACCCCATATCGACGACGGCCATGACGACACTGACGCCGATGGAGGGCGGAGCCCCCGGCCACCCGCAGCTCCACGGGCCCTACGGTCCGACCATGAACTCCATGATGAGCGGCCACCATCACCACCACCATCACCACCACAGTTCGCCATTGTCGGCCCACGGGCCCCCGGGCCACCACACGATGACAGCCGGCCTCCAGCATCCCGACTCGGACACGGATCCCAGGGAGCTGGAAGCGTTCGCGGAGCGCTTCAAGCAGCGCCGCATCAAACTCGGCGTCACGCAGGCGGACGTCGGCAAGGCGCTGGCCAACCTGAAATTGCCCGGCGTCGGGGCCCTCAGCCAAAGTACCATCTGCCGTTTCGAGTCGTTAACACTTTCTCACAATAACATGATCGCCTTGAAGCCCATCCTGCAAGCTTGGCTGGAAGAGGCCGAGGCCCAGGCGAAGAACAAGCGGCGCGACCCGGACGCTCCCAGCGTCCTGCCCGCCGGCGAGAAGAAGAGGAAACGGACTTCGATCGCGGCCCCGGAGAAGCGCTCGTTGGAAGCGTACTTCGCCGTCCAGCCGCGCCCTTCCGGCGAGAAGATCGCCGCCATAGCCGAGAAGCTGGACTTGAAGAAAAACGTCGTCCGCGTCTGGTTCTGCAACCAGCGGCAGAAGCAGAAGCGGATGAAATTCGCCGCCCAACACTGACAGATGGACTGTTCCGGCTTTCCTCAATAAAAAGTGCAATAAAAAACAAAAACGAACTCGACTCTTTGTAAATAACGTGTAAATGAGCTCAGACGATTTGGTGGACTCGGCGGGAAAACAATTTTCCCCTCGTGCGTAAGAAAATTAGGAATTTCAACAAAAAAATAAAAAATCTCCTGGAACATTCGACGGGGAGTTTTTGCCATTATACGTATTGTGTAAATTCGTGTATTATAGTTCACTAAGTTAAAAAGGGGTCTAACGATCGAAACCTCGCCAAATGTTCGAGGCATTATCGACGTCGATTTTCAACTTGCGATAATCCTGTGATAGAATTGTGTAAACAGCAATAACCTTCTTCAACTATAAAACCTTATTACGACTTACAAATTTCCTTGTGTTAACCTTGCGACCCTCGTCAAACTGCACGGCATGCAGCATGGCAGAAGCGTACGTATGATGGCGAAATCTACCTGTTGGGTACGAGGACTTGATTGCTATGCGAAAGCGGTTGCAGTTGTTGACGTATTATTAGGGCGATAAAACCGTTTTTTTCCAGGATTTCAGTTGACTCTTTCAGTCGGAGACAGCCAATAACAGGATAGGTCATATTCTAGAGGGCGGCAAGGCACGCCCGGGATACCTTCGATTTTGTAGAGCCAACGACTGGCTTGTACCGATTGAGGCCAACACTCTTGGTGAGATTTTGGCTCAACAAATGTCGACACAGTCAAATTTACAATCAAAACTACGGCCAAACCGCTGGTCCGATTGCCACGATCTAAGTTTTTTTGCAAACCATAGGTCAGTGAAGGAGGAGGTACAATTCCCAAAAATTTAAATTTTCATCCTAACTAAAAACATTTAGATTTTGGTGGCAAACGGAAGCTTTGATTGAATTTTCAAAAAAAAATTATGGAAAATTTAAAATCAGACAGATAGCATCGGCGCAACACTGTTTTTAACATTTGAATTTTAAAATGTATTTATTGCGATGAAGAGAAAATATGTATCAGAATTTCCTTTTCCACGACCCAAACTACAAAATCACAAAAACAAATTGGATCGCCAAAATCGGCCGATCGGTTTGACCTTCGTTTTAAACGTAAATTTGATTGCAAAGGTGCCGTCATCAGTTGACCCAGAACATTTAATTTAAGAAAGAAGAATTTAATAAAATATCGACTTTTCATCGTTGCCAGTTGATCTCGATTTATAATCGATTATTTAGTATCGATTGGTGGGAACTCGCAATGATCAATGCGCGATGATCGATAGGCAATGTCGAATTTCAAGATTTTTGAATTCTTCAAAAAACCTTTAATCTACGACGTAAAAGGGAGATGCCAACTTTTACCAGTGGCAGCCTGGTCGACTTCTAATAGAGGTGCGAACCACGAAGGAAATTTTGGTTCCTTAACGTGATCCATTACCAAATATTTTCAAGGTATCGATTTTACCATTAATAGATTTTACCGATTGATTAACTCATTTTACCGATTAAACGATAAATCCCCAATTAACCGATCTATCGATATTACCAATCGACTGATGATTAACCTATTAACCGATTTTACCAATACTGGTGGCAGCCAGGGATAGATGAGTAGGTAAAATCATTGATTTCGTGAATCGATTGTTAATTGGCTAATAAAAACCATCAATGTTGAAAATCGATTATTAAAATTCAGATGATAATTGAATCATCAATCGATTGTTTGTTCATAGATAAGCACCCAATTATCGATTTTTTAATCAATGGCCATAAAATCATTGATTTGATAAATCGATTGTTTGTTAGGATGCATCGCAAATTTTTGATTTTGTCATTTGATTGATTGATCGTCGATATTTAATAATCAACACATCGATTTCACAAATCGATTATTATCTTCGGTCAATACTCATCCCGAGTCATCATAAATCCGATGCTGAAAGTTAATTTTGGATTTATTTATTGTCGCCCACTTATTATGGAATAACATTACAATTAAATGTTTCACTGGAATAAACATAGCCATTTCAGCCTCATGTTCACCGTGATCCAATTTTCGCTCTTCAAACAACGTAAAACGTTAAATTTAACATTTTTTAAATTTTGCCAATTTCTTTAAATGGGAGTTCTTGATGAAGTATTGTTGAAGGATGGAAATTTAAAACATGACTTTGCCCCATTTTACGTTGTAATTTCCCGAGCGCTTTCGCCATAGCTGGCCTTTCAGAAGAGTTAATCAAATTAGGCCATTTCGTTCGTCGAGCCAGAGGAAAAACAATTTATTGTTATAGAGAAGGTACCTAGTTATTACAATAATTTATCGAACAACAGCAAATGGATCGCCCGTCGGCCAGAGAAATTTGTCAGCTGAAAACGTGACTAACCCCAACACTCTTAGTAAAAATGGTAAAACCAACTAAGCAGCTATATTTCCAAAACTATTGAAGCAATTCCAAAAAATTTTATTTTAAAATTACGGAAAAAATCTGTTAAAATTTTTTTCCAATAATTCAAATCCAAACAATACATAATCTTGAAGAGAGAAATTTAATGTCACACTCTCATTAACTGGTTAATTTCACTTTTTTTGTTGTTGCTTGCATTACATTCATTTTTGCTCGATTCTCTACGAGATCTTCTTCCCAAATGTATTAGAATTATTCCTTACTACGATTTATGTCAAGCTCAAAATTTAATTACTATTTATTGAAGAAAAAGTAATTCTTCGCTGAAATCTGCTCATTAGGCTGAGGCAAAACAATTTGTACTGTAAAAAGTTGTGCCATTAAAATTAATGGATACGGCCAAAAAACTGATTGAATGTTATTGTTAATTTTTTGCAATGCGCTGTTGTTAACATTTGTATTTCTAATCTAACTGAATTATTTTTCTTTTTTATTTTCCTGTCAAAGGGATTGTTCTTTGTCACGTTCATCTGAATAATGCACGATTTTTTGACGGTTACCCCATGGCAAAATTGTGAAAATTGTAAAAAAGTACCTAGCAACTGTATTTTCAACTCAGAAAGGTTCTAATGCCCTAATAATCGACAATATCGACAGTATTTTTCTTCACTGTGTTTTCAAAAACTAACGGAAGATACGAGGCTCGATTCCCACTCGGGTGAATTTGAGGGTCAACTATTTATTTGTACTGGACATATCAGTATTATTAATCGATAGTACAAATAATTATTTCTCATCAGTTAGCAATGTTATTGAAAGATGTTTTCACCGATGGACCACCAATCTTGTTATATTATTGTTATATTCGAATTTAACCCCATTTTTTCGGAGCGTATTGATGCTGGCTTAGCCCTCAAGTCCGTAGGATACGCGATGAACATATCAGTTTAAATTTTGAGTGAATGGAGAACAGAACAATTCTCCAAGAGGAACATTGTGCAAGAATAGTAGGATACCGACGACGAATAAACTGTGTCACGATTGTAAATATTATATTAGGAAATTGTACATTACCATTTAACGATAATGTTCAAAATTGAAGAAAAAATTGATAAGAATAGCTCCGTTGAATTTTTTATCCCTCATCCTTGGAGCTCATGATCGGGCAGCTTGAAGGCCGCGAGTTTCCATACTTCTTGAAGTATCTCCAGCTTCCGGGTAGGATTCATCCCAGAGCTACTGGAACATCTCTATAGTGCGACCCATCCCCGATTTTTTCAAGCATTTCAGGACTTAAAGTCACTGAGCTGATGAAGAATCTCTAATCAGAGGGTAAGATTCAGCCAAGATTTCCTGAAGCATCTCCCAGACACTGAAGCCTATTAAGGCCTTGGGTCCAAATCATTCCAGTCTCCAGTGTGACTCAAGAATGATTTATTTTTGAAGCATCTGGAGCACGACTTGTTCCTGATTTCTTGAAGCATCTCTGGAGTAGGGTACGACTTGTTCCTGGCCTTGGTATGCTGCTCGCTCCAGAGCTCCTGAAGCATCTCGACGATACGTCTCGAAGCGTTTCAAAGCCTAGGGTCGGACTCATTCTAGAGCTCCTGGAGCCTCTCCAGGCTGACTCATCGATGATTTTTGAAGCACCATGAAGTACGAATTGTCCCTAATTCCCTGGAAGTATTTCTAGTTGCTGCGTACTTCCCACTCCACAGCTCCTGGATCGACTCGACCACTTGAAGCATCTCCAGTTCCACTATCTTATCCCAGGCCTCTTGAAGCATCTCCATTCTTCGGGTACAGCTCGCCAAAGACCTCCTGAAGAATCTCTACACAGCATGTTACGTCCCAGACCTTAAAGCGTTCCAAGGCCTAGGGTAGGACTCATTCTGGAGCCTCTCCAGGCTGACTCATGATTTTTGAAGCACCTTCAATCCTCAAGTACGAATTGTCCATGATTCCTTGGAAGTATTTCTAGTTGTAGCGTACGTCTCACTCCACAGTTCCTGGATCGACTCGTTCCTGACCACTTGGAGCATCTCCAGTCCTATTATCTTATCCCAAGCCACTTGAACCATCTCCATCCTTCGGATACAGCTCGCCAAAGAGCTCCTGAAGCATCTACACAGCAAGTTACGTCCCAGACCTTAAAGCGTTCCAAGGCCTCGGGTAGGACTCATTCTGGAGCTCCTGGAGCCTCTCCAGGCTGACTCATGATTTTTGAAGCACCTGCAATCCTCAAGTACGAATTGTCCATTCCTTGGAATCCCAGAGCTACTGGAGCATCTCTAGAGTAGAGTTCAACTCTTTCCTGACGGCTTAAGGCATCTCCAGCCCCAAGGCTTCTATTCTAGACCCTGGCTTTCCCTTGTCCAGGGCATCAAGCTACCAGGTATTGGGTATAACTAGTTCCAGACATCAGTCAGCCAAACTGAGGCTGCCATTAAAGTATTTCTCCCTCGCCCCAGACTTGACGCTTCTATGGTACAACTATTTCCAGAAATCTTGAATGATCCCCAGTCCTGAGGCTTCCAGGACTGTTCCTACCTACCCACTTCTGGTATCTAGCTCTTCGTCCGAGGCGCAACTCGTCCCTGGCCTCATAGGGCGTCTCCATACCCTGTGTAAGCCTCGTCTCGCAGGCCTATTGAAGCGACCCTAGTCCTGTGGACTACGGCACACCTTGGCCTGGAAGTCATCTCATTTTGAGCATACATGTATGTGTGTATACACCTCTAAAAGCATTTCCAGTCCTATAGCAGACTCGTCTCAGATATCTTGGAGTATCTCCAGCGATCTCTAGTCCAGGTCCTGACTCTCCATATCCCTGGCTCCCTAGTCCAGGGCGTCAAGCTGTCTGGTCGCCTCTAGTCCTCCTGTCACCCCAGGCATGCAGGTTTCTGCAGGGCGACCTTCTCATGACTGCACTGCGATCAGGACGGCGCCTTGGGATTTATTTCCATGGGACAAACATATCCTCAATTTAGAAACAGGTATTTTTACCCATTCCATTTGAAGAATGGGTGTATGCCCTTCTTCTGCAATTTTTCACGAGAACGTAGTTAGGAACTTGAATTTTAAAACATCACGCCGTTTTTCGTACTAGGTATACGTAATCACCTCGTGACTGTATTTCAGGCCTAAAATTAACAAAGTTCAGAAATAGGGATTTTTACTAGGTGTGTAGATAATACCTAACGTGTTGTACTGACTTTCGGAAGCTTTGTTGTAAAGAATATCTGTGGCCTGGAGCACACAGTCCAAGATCCTTTCCGCAGATTAACCATAACAGTTTTCGCATTTTCGAAGCCATAAGTATCCATTCTCTAAAAAACAAATTTCCGTGAGCTTCCTTGCGAACGGCGCCAGTCTTCCACGTGGCACTGCTCAAGGTTTTTTGACGTCCTGCGAATATCTCGCCGTTCAAAAATTCCATTCCACAACGATAAATCCGGGCGCTAAATTCATCGAATAGTTAGCGGGTCAAAAACGACCAAAGTTGAGGGATTGAGAGGTGATTGGGTGGGAGAGAACAATAAGAGATAGGATTGGAAGGTGGAGTGAGAAAGTCGACGATGAGAAGCGGGCGTTACCATGACGTCCAGGCTCCACCCCCATGAATTAGAGATGAACCGAGCTGGGAAAGGTGCTACGGGTGGAACCAGAACGAGAGCCCTGCATGGAAGGATTGTGGCCATCACAATGGCGCTACAGCCAAAACCTCAAGGCAGAATAATATATATTGTTCTGCCCGAATACAATTTTTGGAGCTGAATCTCCAAATGCGGAGCAGGGCATTACAGATTTGAAATTATATCATGCGTATGGTAATGCGCGAATTATTTTGATCGCACCTCCACGGTGTGATGGAATTCGGGTGACAGGATTTTGATGGATTTGCTCCTGGATTGGGTATGTAGGTAGGTACACAAGCGATGAGGAAAATCGTCTTCACCCCGCGATAGTTAGGGGCTTGAATTTTTACGCCGGATTTACTTGGTCGGCAACGAACGATTTGTGCCTACGTTTTAAGGAGGATCTGTTGAGCTGATAACAATGCTTCTCAGATTGAGAAGGTCTTATCAGCCAATCTGATCCGTTCCCGCCTTAAAACGTCGGCAACAAATCATCAGTTGACGACCGAGCTTAAATCCGGCTTAAAAATTCAAGCACTAAACTGTCGCAGGGTGAAGACGATTTTCCCCATCGCTTGTAAACGTACCTAATTCTTCGAATATTGGCTTGAACGTGAATATTTCCCTCCGAATAAACCTCCGATTTTCATCCGAACAATAAACGCTTTCATCCGCTTCGGACAAAAGAAAAAAAATGAAAATATAAATTGACCGTAGCGGGAACGTCGATCGACATTAATTGACGGCCTCGTGAAACGTTCTTACAACATGTGGGGAGTGGTCGGAAATTTTGATACCCCAACGGCTGTCAAAAATATTTCGGCAAGGAGCGCAAAGTGGAAACGTCAGCTATCTCCGTCAGCTGTCGGTAGGTTATTTTCGACGTCCGAACGATGCGAAAACTTTCAACGCAGCTTCCTCCTTTTCAGAAATGAAAAACCGACGAGTCGCTTTTCATCGGAAAACCGGCATGATATGGGTCATTCTCACAGAAAGGGGCAGTTTCGGGTTGGAGTTTTCAAAATAAAAATTTTCCTCCAATTCTGCGCAAAAAATTTGGAAACCCTCTCTTGAATGTTCTAAGTGAAATTCAAAAACTATCCAAACAGTGGCTGCCTTATTTAGGCCGTAAAAAAAATAAATTTTAAGACCAAGAACGCTCAAATCGGTTCATTTTTGAGGCCGGAAAAAAATAAAATTGAAAACTCTAAAAATGCAAATATGTCGGAAGTACTTTGAGTTATTCAAATTCCGATTAAAAATGGCGAAATTCTAGCTAAAAGAGGGAAGAATGGAACTATTTTGTCATGCAGAGTGCTGGAACTGTCACGGTTCTGTCCTCCTCATCCCTTCCCTGTCCTCGAATTCAGAGATGTGGACAGGGCCGTGATGGACAGGGCCGTGACAAAACATAGGTTTTTTGACGCTCCTGTCCACACAGTAATTTTTTTTCCAAAAATTATTATCGTAATCGAAACTGCTCCACGCTGCGTACGAGGTACTGAGAAGTAAAAAAAATTAAGTTTGAATACCTACTTTGAGAAACAGGACAGGGCCGTGACAGTTGTGTCCGACCAACAAGGTTCCGGCCGACGTTCTATCTCGTCACTGGGTTAAATCTCGACAAAAATCCAAAGCTAGCCGGTGTTCTGGACCGTTGAGACTCGTGCCAAAATGATGGAGGGAAGAAAATCCGGAAAAAACCCTGAGAGGACCGCGAAAATTCGAATTCTTTGACAGGACAGGGCCGTGACTGCAAACCTCTGGACACCCCTATTTTTATCTCAGTACCGTAATCTTTCCGTTCTAAAATCATAAAAACTGTCATTTAGGTATCTTGAGACCAATTTTGACCTATTCTAGAAGCGCCGGGTATTTGGTAGCATCGGAAAGACATAGGAAAGAAGCTTGAAGTTGGGAACCTCGTGCCTGGACAGGACAGGGCCGTGACAAATCGACGCATTTAATTTTTTTTCTTAGTGAAAGACTTAATTGATCGTAACAGAAAAAAATCGCATTTTGCGAAAAGTGAAATAGTACAATTTAAAATTTTGCCCAACTTCAAATTCATAAGAGGGCCCCCACAAACCTTCTGGACATCACTTCTGCCCTTTCTGTGAGAATGACCCATATTTCGAATGTTAGGCACCTATTGAAATACCTATGTAGATACTTATGTAGGCACTTATTGAAATACCTATTTAGATACCTACTTTTCTCTAGCGGTTCCAAGTCGAATCGAGAATTTTTCAAACCGAATTGGGAATTTTTCAAGGCAATTCGGTTCGAAAAATTTATTTTGATATGAAAAATTCTCAATAATTGAGTGATATTTATTCGAGTAATAATTCTTCGACTTGGGAATGCTATTTATGCCATTATAGGGGTTATAACCCCTTGATTCCGAAGTTTGGAACCAACGCCAAATCTCGAAATAGGTACATTTAGGTACATCGTCTTCTAGTGAAGATGAATATATAATGAAAAATGAATAGGTTACCTATGTAAGTACATACCTATTAACTTAATTGTACTAAAAATGTTTCAAAATTTCAAATCAATTTGCTTCAAAATATTGCGCTTTAGAGGAAACTCAATGGTGCGCTATAACTAGCGTCATCTCATTGGTTTTATTTAATTTAAGAAGCACAAGAGATTCTACCTATAACAAACCTAAAAAATAGCGAAATAAATAGTAAGTAAGTAAAACTAAAGTAAACCGCCGTTCTAGGCGATGGCTTTCCGCCCGATAACCGAAGTTGTCCCGGGCGTGCCCTGCCGCCCTCAAGGAGAGGGTCGGAGCGATTCCGGACAAGTCGCTCTAGTCTCACAGCTCTTGTGATAAACGGCGATGTACTCATTCCCTTGCTCCCTTGAGTGAAATAAATAGAAGACCATTTATTCCATCTATTTCACACAAAGTAATTATTTAATTATTTTTATGATTATTTAATAATAAAACAAATTTTAGCTCCAAAACGCGCCAGGTCGCATGATCAATTTTTCAGGAAAATCAGATGACCGTGAGTTGTAATCCGAATTGTGTAAACATATGCGAAAAATAGCATAGGTAGCAAATTTCCTACCTCGAAATGTCGGGTTAACGGCTGAATTTAGAATTTGACTCGGAGACGTGCCACGGAGGCCGTGTGGCATCGCACATCACCGCAACGGAAACGCCGTGCAACTCTGAGCATTGGCCAACCCTCAGTGATCAATGTTGGAATTAGTACTGCGACGGCCGCTACGAGCGCGCATGCTCCAACGATTTTCAGTAACTGAAAATAACTGTTATTCCCTGGATACATACGGAAGACACCATCCAGAACGTTATCCAGAATGTCAAGAATTGAATTTTCGAAGAAAAACTGCATTTTTTAAATGGAAAAAACTCCTTAATAAAACTCGGTTTGAAGCTGAATGGGATTGTATTCCTAAATGATTCTTCAATAAAATTGCAAGACGAGAGTGAATTCAATAAGAAAAACCCCATCAATTTTTTCATTCAAAATCAGCCTTTACATTCGAAATGTCCATTTTTCGACGAGAAAAAAGAATTAAAACTGGAAATGAAAATAAAACTGAAAGCGGAAGTAAAATAATACAAAAACTCAAAATCCAAAATTTAATGTGTAACTGAAAGCATATAATTAGAAGGTGAAACGCGAACTGGAAGTGGAAGAAAACCCATAACTAAACTTGAGCTAAAACGTAAATCAAAATGTGAAACTCAAATCCAGAGTGAAAGTAGAACTGGAAGTGAATCTAACAACTAGAACTGTAAATCAAACTTGGACTGAATGAGAATTGGGGCTTGGCCTGCAACCAAACTGAAATTAAAAGAAAATTTAAATTCATATTGAAATTTAAACTGAGAGTGAAAATAAAACTTGAACTGAAAGAACTCAAACTAGGAATCAATCACGAAGTTGAAGTGAAACTCGGCAAACTCAAGAAAGAACTTAAACTTTGTAGTTACATTTTGAGATTCACATTGAGTTTAAGTTTGAGTTTCAGATTGAGTTCGAGCATAAGTTTGGGCTTTGAGCATCAGTTTTAGTTTGAGTATCAATTTATGTTTCAATTTGAAGTTCAGTTTGAGTTTCAGTTTGAGTTTTAGTTTCAATTTGAGTTTCAGTTCGAGTTTTTGTTTGAGTTTCAGTTGAGTCTGAGTCTCAGTAGCTGTTCAAGGTTCGATTTCAGTTTGAATTGCACTTTGAGTTTGGATGAGTTTTAGTTTCAAAGTTTGAGTTTCTAATCGAGCCCAAGTATAAGTTTGTGTATGAAGCGTGAGTATCAGTTTCAGTTTGACTTCCAGTTTGAGTTTCATTTCAGTGTCAGATTCAATTTCAATTTGAGATTTGGTTTGAGTGTCAGTTTCAGTTTTAGTTTGAGTCTCTCTTTGATTTTCAGTTTGAGAGTCACTTTAGGTTTGAGATTCAGTTTGAATTTCACTTTGAGTCTAGTTTGAGTTTTAGTTTCAGATTGAGTTTGTGTATGGGTTTGTGTATGAGTTTGAGTGTCATTTTGGGGTTGAAATTCAGTTCGAGTTTGACTTTAAGTTTCAGTTTGAATTGCACTTTGAGTTTGGATGAGTTTTAGTTTCAAAGTTTGAGTTTCTTATCGAGTCCAAGTAGGTTCGTGCATCAGTTCTCAAGTTTGAGTTTCAGTTTCAGTTTGACTTCCAGTTTGAGTTTCAGTTCAGTGTCAGTTTCAATTTCAATTTTAGATTTGGTTTGAGTGTCAGTTTTAGTTTGAGTCTCACTTCAAGTTTCAGTTTGAGAGTCACTTTAGGTTTGAGTTTCAGTTTGAATTTCACTTTGAGTCTAGTTTGAGTTTTAGTTTCAGATTGAGTTTGTGTATGGGTTTGTGTATGAGTTTGAGTGTCATTTTGGGGTTGAAATTCAGTTCGAGTTTGACTTTAAGTTTCAGTTTGAATTTCACTTTGTGTCCAGATGAGTTTTAGTTTCAGTGAGTTTCTGATTGAGTTCATGTATAGGTAAGTTTGTGTTTGAGTTTGAGCTCCAGTTTGAGTGTCCGTCTGAGCTTCAGTTAGTCTTAGATTGAGTATTTCAACCAAAGTTTGAGTTTAATTTTGAGTTTCAGTTTGTGCTTGAAGTTCAGTTTCGGTTTGAGTTTCTGTTTGAGTCTCAGTTCGGTTATCAGTTTGAGTGGCAATTTGAGAACATATCGTTTTGTGTTCGAGTTCGCATATCAGCTTGAGTGTGAATTTTTGTTTTTGTTGTAGTTTCAGTTCCAGATTGAGTACCAGTTTGTGTCTGAGTATCAGTTTTCGATTCAGTTCGAGTATAAGTTTGAGTTTCAGCATGGAGCTATGTCGGGTGGTATCGATCAAATTTCCGATCCGAAGTTTCAGATACATACCCGTGTCACTGATCTACGTTTAACGTTTAACCATTTTCTCTCTCGCTCGCACTCACCAGTCGAACACCAAGGGGAAGCGAATGCGCAGCTGGCGGCAGCTCGGCGAACGAGCGAGGGGTCGAACGCTAGCGGAAACGCCGCGAGTCGATAACGCAGCGGAGGCTCCGCCAGCGGGTGATGATGAGTGACGTGCTACAGGGTTCACCTCTCTGTTCCTCCATTAGGCGGATGCCGTTCCCTTATGTCGGGCCGGCGTTCCCTAACGCGTTTCCGTGTTCCCTGTCTTCCCCGCCCGGACTTTTCAAGGAGGCAACTCGGTCCAGACGTAATGGACGTGATCGGTTGGCAGGAGCCGGGCGGTGCAGAAGCCGCGCGGCACTAATCAGCCTCAGCTATCCGTTGAATTATTCACCGTGTTACTCCACGGTTTCCTTAGTCCGCGATTAGAGTAGGAATGAATTAAAAATCGCGGCAAATCGGTGAAAAATTGAAAAGTTTAATTAGGACGAAATTTTTAGTTGGGATATTTTTTTATAGGTGAAACATCGGAAGTTAGTGGCGAATAACTACGAAATCGTTTTCGAACCTAGTACTATAAATAATACATTCGTCGTTATCGTGTCTATGTTGGTGGATTTTCGCGCATTGTGCTCGACACGGGGGGGGAGGCATGGCATAACTGCAGAATATTGCGCATCAGCTCCGCGGTTTATTCGGTCCCTGAATATTCAGCCTTTGACCCTCTTTGCCGGATCGGGCGGATAATCTATCCGGCGGATTAGCCGGCGGGCGAGGGGGAAGCCGCGTTGAATGTTTCAAATCGCTGGAAACCTCCGCCGGCAGACAAGCAGATACGGGCGTTTCCTCCGGCTTAACCGGCGGCTCCTATACACGGGCCCCATATCGCCCGCTAGTCGCGGTAATTTCACAAACAGTAGACAGGGAATCTATTAGGCGGGCCGGGCTCGGATTTACTTACTCGCTATGTCACAAAGCTTCCGACCGCATGCACCCATCAATAATTCCCGCCGCCCTGAAATCCCTCGCAGACTCAGCCGCCGGAGCGCGTTATTCACCTGCGCTCCTGCATAGAAACCGAGCGGCGGCTTTTTCCGTGCCGCTCACCCCCGAGTTGAGTGGGGGGGGGGGGGTCGTTCGATATTTTGCCGCTGAATTTCGACGCTATAAATTTCAAAGGATAAAGCAACGCTTGAAATTTGTCGCAATATACTAGAGTAAACTTAAATTAAAAGAAAAATGGATGCTGGATAAATTTTTTTGACTGAAACTGATGCTCAAAGTAAAATTCGACTAGCTCAAAAAAAAAAAAAAAACAAACTTTGGAGTTTTGTTTGTGTTTTAGTTTGACTTCCAGTTTGAATTTCATTTTGAGTTTCATTTCAGTGTCAGTTTGAGTTTTAGTTCGAGTTTCAGTTTGCGGTTTGGTTTGAGTTTCAATTTGAGTGTCAGTTCAAGTCAATAATTTGATCGATATTTTGCTGCTGAATTTCGACGCCATAAATTTCAAAGGATAAAGCTACACTTGAAATTTGTCGCAATTTACTAAAGTAAAATTAAATTTAAAAAAATTTATTTAGAATTTAAAATTTAGAAATTTTTTTTGACTGAAACTGATGCTCAAAATAAAACTCAACTAGCTCAAAAAAATCAAACTTTGGATTTTGGTTTAAGTTTTAGTTTGACTTCCAGTTTGAGTTTCATTTCAGGGTCATTTTGAGTTTCAGTTCGAGTTTCAGTTTGCAGTTTGGTTTGAGTTTCAGTTTAAGTGCCAATGGAGTAAACTTAAACTAAAAAAAAAAAATAAATAAAATAAAATTCACCAAGATACTGCAATTAATTTTTTGAATTTTCGAGATTTTGAATTTTCTGTCTCCGTTTATGATTGATTATTATTATTATTTATTAATCCGTAGAATAACATCCATTTCCGAAAAAACTCCGTAACTTGATTTTCTGTCATAAAGGAACGTCGAAAAATCGTTCTTCACAAAAATTGGTCGAAATTGAATTTTCCACGAGTCTACAATATCAAAATTCGCGATAATTGGGGAAAAAATGTGAATAACCGTCAAAAACTGCACAAACGCCCGAACGAGTCTAGAAAAATCCCATTGCCCCATGGGTTCGTCTTGATCCGGGGACTACCAGAAACGTCTACTGCTTTGCACCGTCGCCACCTCGACCAATCCGACCGACGTAATTTTTCATCTTGAGCAATAACATAGTTTTTGTGTATTATTCGATGGATCAGTCGATTGTATTAATGTATGAACAGAATAATCGATATTAGTCTCTATCGATGGTGAATAATTCACAATTATTGATCTCATTTTTCCAAAAACACCAACTTCAGTCCGTTCGGTCGGGTCGCTTCTCGCCAGCGTGTATTCGCACGTGTTTGTTGAGATTCGACAACTGCGACGACGCGTAGTCGCACTTGCTGCAAGCGAACGGCTTCTCGCCAGTGTGCCGACGCATGTGCTGCGTCAGATCCGACGATCGCGCTCCCACGTAGCTGCACAAAGTGCAAGGGAAGGGTTTCTCGCCAGTGTGCCGACGCATGTGCCGCTTGAGATTCGACGAGTGGTTGCACGTGTAGTCGCACTCGGTGCAGCTTAGCGGCTTCTCGCCAGTGTGCGTCTGTACGTGCTGCTTGAGGACGCTCGATTGCGAGCAGACGTAGTCGCACTCCGTACAGCTGAACGGCTTCTCGCGCTCCTCGCCGGTGTGCGACCGCGAGTGCCGCTTGAGGTTCGACGCGTTGGAGCAGGAGTAGTCGCACTGCGAGCAGGCGAACGGCTTCTCCGCCGAGTGCGTCTGCGCGTGGAGCTTGAGGTTCGAAGCGCGCGCGCAGGCGTAGCTGCACTGCGCGCATTTGAAAGGCTTCTCGCCCGTGTGCCTGCGCATGTGCTGCTTGACGTCCGCTAGCTGAGCGGAGGCGTAGTTGCACTGAGTGCAGCTGAACGGCTTCTCTTCCGAATGTTTGCGCATGTGCCGCTTGAGATTCGAAGGGATGCTGCAAGCGTAGCTGCACTGCTGGCAGCGGAACGGCTTCTCGCCAGTGTGCTTAAGCATGTGCCGGCTGAGAGTCGACGAGGACGTGCAGGCGTAACTGCACAGGCTGCACTGGTAAGGCTTCGCTCCCGAGTGAATGTGCATGTGCTTCTTGAGGTTGGACGCGTTGGTGCAGGAATAGCTGCAGTCCGTACAGCTGAACGGCTTCTCGCCAGTGTGTTTCAGAATGTGCCGATTCAGCGTGGAGGATTCGGTGCAAGCGTAGCCGCAGAGGCTGCAGCTGAACGGCTTCTCCCCCGAGTGCGTGCGCAGGTGCTTGTTGAGATTGGACACGGTGGAGCTGGAATAGCTGCAGTGCGAGCAGCTGAATGGCTTAGCTTCCGCAGGACGTCCCGTGTCCCGTGGCTTGAGAAGCTGAGATTCTGCAACAAACAAGCGCATCGCACGCTCACATTTTCAATATGTCAAGGGCATACGGAGGGACACTTGAGCTACAACCAAAAAAATATGTTTTATGGCAAATTTTCAAGGTTATCGTTGAATATTTTGAATTTTTATTGGTAGATGCTCATTTGGGGGTCGACATGAGGAGAATAGGCCTCAAAAATGGTCGAAATCTCTCAACAGCAGGAGTACTGAACCGATTCTGACAGCTTATTCTCTCCGAATCGCCCTGATGAGCATAGCATAACAAAATGTCAGCATATTCAATAATTTCTAGGATACCTTTTGGAAAACTTCGATTTTTTGAGGTTAACTGAAGCGTCACTTCAATAAAGTCGGTTTTTACAGGAAATTTCATGGAAAACAAGGTCACACAAGGGCATCCGAATAGGGCAACAACAACAACAATTTTATCAAAAATGTCAAAGTAGCTCAGATTTTGCTTTTCTATGCAATTTATGGGCTTTTTCGAAGAAAGTATGCCACGAATGACTAAAAGGGGCTCAAAGTTTAAAAAATTCCCCAAGGAAAACAAAAGGTCTTTTGTTTTTGTCAAAGAACTCTCGAAATGATGAACCGATTTTGATCTTTCGAGGCTTACTCTTTTCAAAACAGCCTCCTGAAGAGCAAGAAACAGCACAAACCAACATTTTTGACTGGTTTTACGAAATTTCTGGAGGAAATCCGATATTTTCAACTTTTGAATCATAAAAAACCGATTGCTGACTCACCTTCCACGTTGTTTTTGTTCTTCCCATCTTCGCTATCAGAAGAATCGTCTTCGCTCTCCGAAACTTCGATCACTTTTGGCGAAGATGGGCCAGACTGTGAATCGTCCTGTTCTGTTTTGACGGGATCGGAATGAATTTCTACGTCGCACGAATAAGCGAGCATGTCCATCCCGTCATGAGGTATGCTGTCATCCTCATCTGACTGTGAATCGAACATCAATGAGGTAATTGCGATAGAATTGGAGCGGAAAATACATAAAAAATCAGAATTGTGCAGATCCTACCTTTGGTTTTGAGGTAGTTTTCAGAAAAACAACAAAAATTGTTCTTAGGAAATTGTATCTAATCTTCGAGCGGTAAAATCTCCGGAACTATTGAACCGCTTTTGACGTTCTTTGTAGAATGAAGATTTTCGGAATAGCTACAATTTTATTTTGAAGTTATTTTTTATTTAGTTATTGGCGGTTGTGAGGTCTCTTCAATGGCTTTCTGCCCACAACACGACAAAGTGAAGGCCGAATCACATAAAAATTCATTTTTGGGTTCATTGGCGCTTATTGAAGACGAATCCATTGACACTTCTACACCAGAAATTTATAAACTATAAAAATAGGTATCCAGCAACCTTTCTCACCTCAGACGACTCGGATTTGATTTCGACATTCACAATTTCAAATTCTACCGAGGACATTGTTCCTGTGCCTGCGAACAGAATGTACGGGGCCAGTGTAGGTCATTACTCATCATTAGGTAGTTATTAAAGTCTAAGTTTAGTTTAGACTTAGTAACTTGGCAGTAACTAGAAATAACAGGTATATGGTAGGCTACTTACCTAGCCTCTAATTGTAGATTAGTCCAAAAGTTGGTAATCCATTTTAGGTAGGTACGTTGAATCCGTAAAAATTGTTACTGGTTACGGTCGAAATCGACTAGCGTAATACCAATAAAAATATTCTTCTCAATGGTCTCTGCACCACAGTAAGTAAATTGGTAAGTTGAAAAAATTTAGAAAAGAAAATTTTTTTTAAGTAAATAGAGAGGTATAAACCCAGGTATTATCACATAATAAACATATTATAAACATATTATAAACAAGTAAGTATTTTGTGGTAAGTAATCTAATTCTAGATTGGTATCTAACAAACCGAAAGCTCAAAACACGCGCAATACGCTCAATATTTGAGTTACTTACCCGATAATTGAATTAATTAAACAATTAATTAATTGAATTGAGAGAAATTCTGAGAGATTCAGACATAGCGAAACCGTACAGCCGGAGACAGAGATGACAGATTATCATATCAGATAACAGATTACACAGATTACAGAACGCGCAGACGCAACTTACAGGTGGGGTGGAGGTTTGGATGGGAATTTACAACATTATCCACCTAATTTCTGAAAATTCCTATAAAAAATGAACTATCTTTTATCATCTCACTCAAAATAAAAAAGTTGATTGTTACCAAAAATTTTAAAAACTAATTTTAGAACTACAATAATAAGGCCGTGCCGAGGAGGGCAGAATTGAGCTACAGCAACAACAAAATTTCGATTCTTATCAAACTCAGAGCTCATCTTACCCGCCCTTTGATTTGGATTGTTTTCCTGACTTTTCGGCCCTTTGAGGTTCAAATTTGTAGCTCTTGCTTCGTAAAAAGCGAACATAAATTTGAACATTTCGCGATAAAAGGTTGGTAACTTATTATATAGTCCAGTAATTACGTACGTACTCAATATCAATCTAAATAACTAATATTGTTGTGATCATGTCGATACCAGAGAGCAAGAAGGGCGAATCTGCTATTTAGGAAAGAAGCAGATTCGCCCTTCTTGCTCTCTGGTATCGATGTAATGAAGTAGAATAATATTGTATTCTTGAATTATGATTTACAGGCTGTGATCTGCTCGAGAAGATGAGCTCTTTCCAAATCGACGACGAGGACGACCAAAATGAAAACTGGGACAGCCCAATCACCGGTCGCAACTCCTTCGTTTTGCTGGTCGACGCCGGAGCCGAAATGTTCGCCAAACGGACGAAAGATGGTAAATTTTCGCACCAATACTTAAACCGAGACATTTTCAAACCTTTGCAAATTCGATTTCTAACTGTCTTAAATTGTGCAATTATTGACGCGAATGTGCTGCCTTATATCGATATTGTGCTATAGGGAAGACGTATTTTCAAACTTCCATGGAATGTGTCAAGGACGTGTATCTGAGTATTGCGAGGAAACAGAAAATGGAGCTAGTGGCCATCGTCCTGTTCAGGTAAGTTGGTTGCGCATTTTTTTTAAAAAGTGTTAATGCTCTGAAGTTAAGTTGACTCAAAATGTTCCACGAAGTGACGCTTATGAGGCTATGCCCACAACGGATTCATCCAAGGCTTTTCTCCCTAATAAGCTCGCATCCGGGCATGTCCACAAAAAGACTCTTTCAAGGCCATGCCCACAAAAAGGCTCTCCCAAGGCCGTGCCCACAAGAGACCACAAGAGAATCCGTGCCCACAATGTGGCTCTTCCAAGGCCATGCCCACAAGTAACTCATCCAAGGCAATGCCCACATAGTGACTCTTTTAATGCCATGCCCACATGGGGCTCATCTTCGTCCATACCCACAAGTAACTCATCCAAGGCAATGCCCACAAGAAACTCTTCCAATTCCTTGCCCGCAAGTGATTTATCTTCGCCCATGCCCACAGTGGCTCTCCCAAAGCCTTCCCACAAGAGACCCTTCCAAGGCCGTGCCCACAATGTGGCTCTTCCAAGGCCGTGCCCACAAAGTGGCTCTTATACGGCCGTGGTCACCAGGGACTCATCTTCATCCATGCCCACAAGGGACTCATTCAAAACCTTGCCCACAAAGTGGCTCTTCCACAAAGTAACTCTTCTAAGGCCGCGCCCACAAGTGAATCTTCTAATTCCGTGCCCACAAGAGACTCATCTTCTAGACTCTTCCATGGCTGTGTCCATCAAGTTACATTTTCGCCCATGCCCATTGGCCTGTGACTTGCCCGTGGGAGCGCCATCCAGTCGCTAATTACTCTTGAAGTACTTGTTTTATTCATCCTCTCCCATTAACGAAATTCCAGCTTGTAATATTCTCTCTGATTCGAGGACCAGTTTGTCAAAATCGGTACATCAGCTCAGAGATATAGTGTTTTTTATTCTCCAAGAATTGAATTTTTCGTTGAATACTTATCCCCTTAAGAAAGGATAATGCTTGATATTTATCCGTAGGACGAAGGAGACTGTCGGAAAACACGCACCGGTAAATATCGTAGTATACCAGCCGCTCGCCGCAGTTACCGTCTCCCGAATCAAACGACTGATGACCTTGCTGGAGTCGAAATGCGCTGAAATTCCCGCGGATTACGGGCACACCGATCAGTTTTGCATAGCTAACGTCTTGCATTACTGCCAAACGATCATATTGGAAAGTCGTACGAAAACTTACGTCAAGAACGTGATCATGTTCACTTGCTGCGACGATCCATTGCCCGGCGACCCGAAGGGACAGCACCAGACGAGGAAGCAGGCCGAGGAGTTTTTGGGACATCACATCGACTTCGACGTGGTGGGCCTCGGTGAAACGTTCGATTCTTCTAAGTTCTACAAGGAGCTCGTGCTCACTTCCAGGTAAACACTTCAAAAATCTTGATACCCTCCATCTTGGAAAGTTATGGAGGCAAATTTAGCTTGATTTTCTTGTACTTCAGAGACGAACTGCTTTCCGATTGGGCTGGACGCGATCCCATAATGAACATCGACCAACTGAAAGAGCGGATCGATCAGATCACAGAAAAGTACACCTTGCGAAGAAGTTACCTCTGGTTAGGGGCCAAGATCGCCTTGAGGATCGCACTCTGCAAATTGTACAACGAGCCGAGCAAATTCAGGACGGTGAACGTGACGGAGGACGAGATCCGGCAGTTGGAAGGTGTCAATTCGAAAATCGTCACAGAGGAAAACGACGAAGACATCATGTACGACGCGATGTATGGTAGGTGGTAATTCGGCAATTTATGGGTTTCATTCGATAAGGCCCATTGGCCAGTGAGAGTGCCAAGTACATGTTGGGGCCAGGAAACATCTTTTAAAATTGATTATTGGGACTACGTTCCTTGATGATGACATCTTTACGGGCCTTGAATATGTCGTATTTAACTAATTTGTGATTAAAAACGGCACATTTTTGGTTTCATGTAAGAAAAACAACAACAACAACATTACTTTTTTTTTGTTATACTGAATAATAACAACAACAATAATTTTGTTGTGGAACTAAATCTGTTGCACTAGGAACAGTATGAATACCTAATCCATTTTCTGAATTTTCATCGAATGTTCAAGATGGTGCAGCTGGGGAAACATCAATGACAAACGGCGCCGGCAAGAAGCATTCGAACTTCGAGCCGATTCACCCGACAGATGCGCTGCTTTCAGTTGGCAGCTATTGCGTACCGATCTCTCGGAGAGATTTGCGCAGGGATAAATCAGGCAAACGCGTCGGGTTTACAGTTGCCGGTTTCGTCAACACGGACAGTCTCCCTCCTTACCTGGCCAGAGGTGAACCTTACCTGGCGATTCCGGGATCTAGCGCCGATAATATACGACTCCTGTTCTCGCATTTGCGCAAGGTGAGCAAAAGAACGCATTTTTTCACGGCTTCTATAGCGACTAAGATTTCCTTCGTTTTTTGCGTGACACTGTGTTTTCTACAGGATCAGCGTTTCTTACGGAGACTCTTGTCCCCATGGGAACTGAAGATGTCATGGTAACGATGGGTTTTGGTCCATGAACATTCATCAGATTCGTACCAAACTAATTAAAATCGAAAAGCTTTGCAATAAATGTTGTTATCCTCCCGAAATAACTAAAAATGATGCTGTTAATGGAAAAATCAAAAAGGCGGAAGCAGTGAAATTCACTCCGACGGCATTCCGCAGGTTTGCGAGGACAAGGGGAAATCGATGATCGGCTGGCTGCGGCTTTCGAAAGGCTCCCCTCCGACTTGGGCCGCCCTGCACCCCACGCCGGGAGGTGCCTATGCTTCCGCCAAGGAACATTCGCCCGGCTTCATCCTCACCAAGCTGCCCTTCTCCGACGACATCGTCGAGCCCGACGAGCAGGAGTCGGCCGAACCTAGCGAATCCCAGCAGGAAGCTGCCGACGCCATCGTCAAGAAACTCACCGTCAACTACAGGGTCGACAATTTCGGCGATGTCGAGGTCCGCAGTCGGACGAACATGATCGAAGCGTTGGCCCTCGATTTGGACGACGTCGAGCCGGTGGAAGACGATACGGACGTCGACTTGGACGACATTCGAGAGCGACTCGGGGCCCTCAGCGAAGCCTTCAACGACTGCGAACATCTGGGGCCCGAGCCGACGGCGGGCAAAGGGAGAGGCGGAAGGGCTGCTGGGCCCATAACCGCGGACGTCATGGTGGACATGATCAGGCAGGGGTTAGCCAATAAATTGAACATCGCCCAATTGAAGGAACTTCTCAAAACCGAAGGTGTTCGCAATTTGTCCGCCATGAATAAAACCATGCTCGTCTCGGTGGCCAATAAACGTTTCGGCGGCCCTATGGAATCGTGAACATTTTAGGCGAAAATCATGATTCTCGTTCCTACTCTTGCAAGATTATTGCGTTATTTATCGATTCTTCAGCTGATTTCCTTCAATTTTTGTTTTACCGAATTTTTAATGGATACGTAAACTTTTTTGTCTCAAATTTTTTTCGATTTTGTACCAATATGATAGACATTCGTTAAATTTCGTTGATTTACCGTTCTGCAAATAGTTAGTAAATAAGTAAGTAAATATAGAATTATCGCGTGTTACCCTCTATTGGTATAAGCTATGGTAATAAAACCCGTTCTTGCAAATAGCGTTTTACTACTACAACATACAACCCTGACAGGAAAGCCCGGTCGAAACTTTTTCATGAATAACAAAATAAAGTGAATCTAGAGCTCGAAGTTATTCTGCCGCGATTCCTTGATGAGGGAATGGCGTTTTTTGAGCATCAGCCGCTCTCTGTTGGCCCGCTCTTTCCTGAAAATAAAAAATCTTTCAAACATACTGCAAAAATGGCTAATTAAATTACCTGATTATCACCCCGAGAGGCCAGTCAAGGCGAAAGCGCTCTCCAAAATCCGTTTTCCAAACACTAATTTATACAAACTCTGCCATAGTTAACCTTTTCCGTAGCGCATGAAGCGTTTCTTCCGACGGGCCGGTCGGCGGTTTCGCGTCAGCGACTTTTCTTATCAGTTCACGTAAAATCGTCATGGCGTCGGCTTGATTGTAGATTTGCGACCTCGTCTTGTCCGAGCGGACTATCAAGTAGCCATCTTTGTTAATTTTGTTTTTATACTGCGCAAAAACAAAGGTGTAACATTACGACAAATATCTAGGTGATAAACTATGGAGAACAGACTGATTTTTATCGAAAAATAATAAATTTTGCCCAAAAACATGACAAAATGCATTTTTTCAAGTTTCCCAACATCAGCATGTCACTAGTGATGAGTTCATTCATTAAAATTCATCAAAACTAGAAATTTTACACTTCATTCAGAAGTGGCATCACAAAATTTCTGGTTATCGCATTCAATTTTTTATTGACCTGTTACTTACCGTTTGGGAGATATTGTTTTTTATCTCCTCGCTCAACCATTCGGCAGATTGTACGTGAAAACGTATGTCAACCTTGGTGTTTGTCGTGTTAATATGCTGGCCACCGGGGCCGCTGCTTTTGCTGTACGTTATATCCAATCTCTCTGTAAAAATTGGAAAATTTAGCTGAGAAATTCGGAATCGAAAAATTCCATTCTGAGGTAGGCCACCAAAACTCACCGATAGGTATAAAACCGTTGAATTTTTCATTATCCGGAATCTGCAAAACAATAATCATGGTCACTTTCCGGTTGACGCCACGCATTTATCTGCTCAGAATAGGTACACTTCCATAGATAACGAAAATATATTTTCTAGACCAAAAAGTATTTATTTTTGAATTTTTCTATAATTAGCAGAAAAATACTCACTTTCACCGGTGCTGTAATACTGAGCGAGCTTGTAGGGTAAATGTAGCTCAAAGACAGAGCGCTCTTGAAGGTTGAGACATTTCGAGACAGTGTATTCGCAGAAAATAAACTCCGCAACGGGAACATCGTGAGCCTGGAATGCAATAATTATGCAAATAAATGCAGAAATAATTAATTATTAAGCCAATCGTCCGTCACCTTCAAAATTTAAGAAGTCAGGTAAATTTTTGACCATACGGCAATGTTTACCTCTACGGTGTTATTAGATGAGGCGACTCCTCAATTTTATTTACTGCGAATCTAGCAAGCAATATTTTTCTGAACGAATTTAATAATCATGCGATATAGTTCTGAAAAAATTAAGTTGCACACTTATTGAATGAAAATCGGCAAACCAAAAAATCTGAATTGTAAGTTGATAACATTGTTTTGTTGGGTTGATAAGGTTTCTTCTTTTCTACTGTTTTCTTTTGCTCGGCCATCAGCTTGTAATACGTAAAGCATAATGGTTTTTTCGTTATACATTTTGAAAATTTCCATTCAACTTGGACCCACCGCCACTATTCATAATTTCTATGTCATATCAACTCGTTCTATTTGCTTGAACTCGAATTAGTTTGACTTTGATCTCGAAGTTGAGTTTGATCTCGAAGTTGACTTTGATCTCGAAGTTGACTCTGATCTCGAAATTGGCGACTCAGATTACCGATGAGTGCGCTGCAGTCGCCTCTACAATGGCGGCTATTGGTTGGACAGTAGGGATGGGCGTTTCAGTTCCTTTCAAGAAACGAAATGTAACAGTTTCGTCTTACCCTGAAACCGTTTTGGCGAAACCGTTTCAAAACACATGTTTCGGCCTCAATGTGATTCATGAATGAAACGTACGTGAAGCTGGCAGAGGTGAACGGTTCCTTTCTCTGCTTCGGTTTCGGTTTCTTCATGCATCTTCCATACATCCGCAACGGAAATTCCGTTGCGGAATGAAACGGAGAAACCGGAGCGGGGAAATGACTCGTTCGTTTCTGGTCTTTCGTTTTTTTTGAAACGGCTATTTCAGGCAACATGAAACGGTTTCATCGTTTTTCCTTATGAAACCGTTTCTCCGAAACGGTTTCACGTTTTTTTCCCATCCCTATTGGACAGTCTCTCATCCATTTACTAATATGACCGTAACTCCCTCAATTCTCAACCTTTTTTCAAATTTCTTGAACTGAAATGTTTGTCTCGGCAAGACCTAACACCCTGTTTAATCGGAATTCGAATAACTCACAGTACTTCCGACATATTTGCATTTTTAGTGTTTTCTATTTTATTTTTTTCCGGCCACAAAAATGGACCGATTTGACCGTTCTTGGTCTCAAAATCTTCGTTTTACCTTGCAGAATATGTGGATATTTTTTATATTCCAAAAATGGAGCGATTTTTTTTGTTGCGAATTTTAAAATTTGCATAGTGAACTTTTTGATATTTTTGACCTAAACACCCTTGAAAACAGTCAAAATATGATCGAATTTTGTCAAATATGTACGTTTCAAAATATGGAAGCATTGTGTGTTAAGCACCACTGGTTGTAAATGACCACAGACGGGCACACACACACTTATTCGGGAAGTGATTCTGAGTAAATGTGTAGGTATAAGTGATAGTTTTTTGTGAAGCTTCGTTCCGATTTTCGATTTTAGGACGATTCCAATACTTCCATTTCCTCCGTAAATATGGAAGTAAAAATTTCGTAGGAAACCTGCGATTAACATTTTGATCAATAGATAGATGCTTTTATTTGCCTCAAAAGCAGTCAAAACATAATTCAATTGCGTCAGAAATGTAGGTACCTACGTATCAAAATATGGAAGTATTGTGTGTTATCTACGCACCACTGGTTTTATACTCATGTATGATTAGTCTAATGAATGGCAACGTGCGAGAAAATTGAAAATTTTCGTCACCAAAATAAACAAAACCAGCGTGATGACATGATCTGAGACCTATTGAAACCCAGATATCCTACTTAGACTTATTATAACAATGTTTTAGTATAAGTCAGTGGGCCTATTTCATTTTTCTTTCGCGTTAACAATACCAATATCCATACGGAAAAGTACAGAATCACTCGAGCTAGAATATTCTGGAGTTATCAAAGAGAATTCATCAAAAAACTGGTCAATGGCTATGCTTTCCAAGGGACTGGAGCCGGGGTTGTCCAACCAATACTAGTTCCGCCGCTCGGCCGCTAGAGCGCTCATCGTTAATCTGAGTCGCCAATTGACTTTGATTTCGAAGTTGAGTTTGATCTCGAAGTTGACTTGGATCTCGAAGTTGAGTTTGATCTCGAAGTTGACTTTGATCTCGAAGTTGACTTTGATCTCGAAGTTGAGTTTGACCTCGAAGTTGACTTTGATCTCGAAGTTGAGTTTGAACTCGAAGTTGACTTTGATCTCGGAATTGAGTTTGATCTCGAAGTTGACTTTGATCTCGAAGTTGAGTTTGATCTCTAAGTTGAGTTTGCATTCGATCATTTCATATTAAATATTGTATTAAATTCATAATAAATTTTGTATTTGGAGTTAAGAACACAACTTTTTGAAAGTCAGAGGTTTTTAGTCGAATTCAGAGGTTTTTTCGGCGTTCGACAGAGGGAAAGCAAGGCGACGAGTTGGCAACACTGCGCTGGACAGCAAGTAATTCGATACATCGACTTTCTCAACAAAACTATCCGCATTTTCCTGCGAAGCTCGTTGCAAAAACCCTTGGTGCAATTTTTCAAGAATTTCATAATTTTCTAATTTCTTTCTGTACATGAAAACAGAAAAAGTGCTATTATCTTAGAAGCACTGTGAATAAGCGAATATTCTCGCCAAACAGCCATGTGCCCTTGACAAACAATCGAATCAGTTGCGAAAAAAATGGTGTTCTGGATTTAATTTTTCATACATTATGGCAATTTTTGTGGTTATTTCATGTAACTTAAAATCATGTTTCAGTAAAAATATTCAAAAATATGTATTTTTTGAAATTTTCCTCGGAATCAGCTCACAATCGATTGCATCACGATCGATTTCCATTTTGAGCGTGTGCGTGGGTCTGCGAGCAGCAGACAAGTGTTTTTCTGTCGTTCCCAGTTGATTTTGAACTCCCATTTCATTTCTGCGTGGTGGTCGTTCGCCCATTGGCTCTTCCTACGTCTGTGTCCTGTCCTGCCCAGTGAACATCGGCCATTGAGACGCTCCCGTGTTTTTCCCAGTGAAGTTCTTCACCAGTGAAAACCCCCGAATCCAAAATGCAAGCCATCAAGTGCGTCGTCGTCGGCGACGGGTAAGTTCCGCATTTTATTCAATTTCGAGCCCGAATCGTCGAAAATTCGACCCCTCCTTCGGACAAGAGGTTCAGCTGTGGTACAGGTTATCTCGTATTTTGACAATACGTGGGGGGTTTTTGTGAAGTTGGAGCTACCCGTTGGTCCGTTAGTCATCCAGCCCGCATTATTACACATTACTCATTATACTCGATTATCAACTCGAGAACGTAATTATGAGATAATTGTATCTCCTCAAAATTTGCCCTTTTCCCCCTGTAATCCGCTGGCAGCTCTCGCGTTCCGGAGACGCGCCCAATTATAATATAATAAATTGACTTTTTCCCTTCGCCAATCATTTTCTCCGCTCGAAGGCTGGGCCCTTTTCGAATTTGCGGCCCAGTTCCTCCATATCTTTTACAAATCGCATTTTCCGTCGATTGACGAATTTTTAAAAATCCTTTTCCTCCCATTCAGGCGTATAATTTATTATTGCTGTCAAACGTTCGCGATCGAGACCTTGAAGAGAAATGTTAACAAAATTTCACCCTTTCCATTCTATTTTTACTTACACACACGCAGTGTGATAGCACTTCAATACTTCGTTTGATATTTTTGTATTTAGTGGTTTTGGGGACGTAATTATAATGTGCTCAATTGATAAACCTTCAATGCAATGGTTTGGCTTTTGAATAGGTCTCAAGGAACTCCAGTGCGAACTCTTTCTGTATTGTGATGTATTCTGTTTTGTTTTTGTATTATTATTTTTCGACGGGAATCATCAACCGTGTTGCTGTCATTGTATTTAAGAGGCGTGTGAAACACGATTATGAAAATGCAACATTAAATACCTACCAAATTTTGGTCATTTTTCGAAAATAAAATTTTTTTCTGTTTAAAAATGGCCATTTTATTCACGATTTAAATGAAAATTTATAAAAGGTTCTTATTGTGAAAAGTCAACTAAAAATATTTGAGATTTCATGACTTACCATAATATAGTAATATGGCATATTATGACGGAATCACGCCAGTTTTTGAGTTACAAGCCGAAAACTAGAACATTCATGAGGGTTTCTTCATGAGTGAATTTCAAGAAATCCAGAGTAAATGTATACAGAGTTGCATAAAGATTTCGAGGTTGGTTAGAAAAATTGTTTTTTTTTTTGGGGTGACTGCAATGGTTTATTATCGAATTAGGTGGATAATTTATTCTGAAATATCTCTACACGTCGACATGATAGATGAGACATCTCTGAACGGCTGGAGACCCTAGTCATGGTCCAAAAATAAAACCGCAGCCAATAATGTCGATCGAAACCTCAAATACTGACTTCCTTCATGGAATCCCTGAGTCAAGCCTGAGGATCGGCCAATTAGCCGCCTGAGTCGGGATTGATAAAATTAGCGGAGCAACTAATTAGCTTTCACATTAGTTCGACCGAAGCCGACGATTTTCTCTAATGTCGCCATTATCGGTGAATCACGACAGACAAAATCGGTTCATGCGAATCAATTCGACCAACGAAAACAGGACGGACAAAGGCGTCATGTGGGATAACTGGTTCCTGATGTTTCGAGTCGAGATACTCCCGAATACTGAGAATAGGGGATCGTATTCTTTCGAACCAGTGGTGCGTAGATAATACAAGATATTTTGATAGCATTTTTTCAGGCATATTTTGATTCGTAAATGTTCAACGTTGAGGCTATTTCGGTCAAAAATATTTTAAAAAACTCACTAGGTATACAATTTATAAAACTCGCAAAAATCAAAATACGTCAGATTATCCGAGTATAAAAAATATCAAAGTATTTTGCAAGGTAAAGCAAAGATTTTAAGACCAAGAACGCTCAAATTGGTTCATTTTCGTTGCCAGGAAATAATAAAATGGGAAACACTAAAAGTGCTAATGTATTGGAAGTACTATGAGTAATTTGAAGTGAGTATTTTGATTTTTGGCGAGTTTCAAAATTTGCATAGCGAGTTTTTCGACATTATTGATCCAAACAGCCTCCGAAGTAGTCAAAATATTATCAAACTATGCCGAAATTTGCGTATCAAAATATGGAAGCATCGGATGTTCACCACTGGTTTCAAGAAAGAACCGAGAAAGAAAAGAATTTTGACGAAATGCAATGAATTCGGTATTAAAAGTATCTACCAGACGTTTTGTGTATTCATTTTCTCAACCAAAGTAATACATTGAATACCGATGCCAAGTGAATTGAGGCGCCAAGTGGAAAAGAGCCTTCAGCGCCTTTTTCAATATTAAATATTAAAAATTTGATATTATTTGATTTGATATTAAATATTGAAAATTTTATTGCGATTTTGAAATCCTCTATACATCGAAAGTAAGCCCACAAAATTTCATATCGATATCTCGAAACCTCAACGAAATATTGATGTTTTATTGCCCAAAATGCCTCATTTTTGTATTATTACCTTTTTCTCTCGTGGTTACATGTGATTTATATTTCATTAAACATATTTTATATCTTGAAAGAACGAATAAAAAAAAACGCTGCTAAGTAGATCAGTGGCTTGTGCAGATTAGTTTTTGCTATGTCCGAAGAACTCTGCAAATTTTGCACAGGGGTTCATTTTTCGATTGCAAAGACAAACCTTACGATATATCGGTACTCCTTAAACACAGAATTTAGCTGTTATTATTCTATAATTTCAGTATCAATTTGTATTTTAGATGGGTTATTTAGAAAAACGTTTTTTCAACCAGGCAAAAAATAATCATCCTCTTCGCTTGATAAATACTTACTTACCTATCCATTTTTTCAACGCAGCTGATCGTTCAATTCCGTTAAATTTACCATTTAATCTATTCTTGATCACCTTCATAATTAACTGAATAATAATAATTATTAAATTCTCTGAATAATGAAATTAAAAATGCCTCATGCCTCAGACTGACTGACTGCCTGACTCGCTCTCATGTTGCCAAGCGCAACTGGTCGAAGTGTGAGTGCGTCACCTTGTTGGTGTAATAGGCTAGTAGTCGTAAGTAGATCAATCAACCGTATCTAAGAGCCGAGGCCAAATTCTCAAGTTTTTCCAATTTTTGTTTTGCTGATTTGTGTAATGCGACCGAATTCTTTAAATTGAAGATATCGGGAGGACAGAAGTTTTTGTGGGGATTCCAACGAGTGGAAAACGAATTTTGTGGCTCGAGTAGTTTTCGAGTTATTAAGAATTGGGGAAATTTAAAAAAACTCAAAACTGCTTCACTAAAACTGCAATAACTCCTAAACGGTTGAAGCTACTGGCGTGGCGATGGTCTCATTCGATTCAGCATAGAAAAATCTATAGAAAATGATACCTCACATGCCTATGTTGCAAATTTCCTTAAAAAGACGAATTTTTTACCACTTCAACAGCTGTTTTACTGGCCTTAAAATTAAGGTAGAGTTCTGCCGAGACGTTAGGACCAACTAGATACGGAACTTGATTTTTGGTAAAAATTTCAAAATTTTTCGATAACTCCTTCCCCCTTAAAAACCCCGGACGGCGGACGGCGTACGGCGTACGGCGGACGGACAAAAAATTTTTATTGCAGATTCGGATTCTACACCCCTTGAAACGTAAACCAACAAATTTTCAGGGGGTGTTATAAATTTTTTTTTCCTGACCGATTACAAAGGTTCATTTCTTTAGAAAAATGAACCAAAATTGAAAAAAACTGGTTGCTTCTAATTGTGACTTTTAATACCTTGAAAGTATTCGAATCACATTATCAGCTGAGAAAAGTCGTCAGGTGGAAAAAGGGCTTTCATTTTGATTTTTGCAAACTCGATTTTCCAGTTCATATTGACCGTAAAAATAATATTTAGGTGTCATTCCGTATAGAGAATGACCTGAATAAAAGTGCGCACTCATTCCGTTAGAAAATCCATTAAAAAAATTAAAATGGAGATCAAATGAAATTTTGGAGGGCCATATCTCAAAACGCAAATTTTGCACGTGGGCCCTTTTTCCACCTGGCGCCTCAGTTTTCTTTCCCCCGAAAACTCGTATTGACGTCAGTATTTTGAAAAACTGAAGCTCATTTTTGAAAATCGACTTGTTACAGTGCCGTCGGTAAAACTTGCCTGTTGATCAGCTACACTACAAATGCCTTCCCTGGCGAATACATACCGACTGTGTAAGTTAATTTTTGTTTCAAACAAATCTATTACTAAAACACAGAACAATCGCAGTTGCAATTTTTATCATTTTCGATTTTCTTCGCCGCAGATTCGACAATTACTCGGCCAATGTTATGGTCGACGGGAAACCCATCAATTTAGGACTTTGGGACACAGCTGGTCAAGAAGATTACGACAGACTTCGCCCTCTATCTTATCCGCAAACGGTCAGTTTTCCCTCGTATTTGCACTTTTTTTTGTTAATCTCCTTTAAAGCAGTCGGAAAATGGACTTTCACGAATTTTCGCAATTTTATTTCCAGGACGTTTTCCTCATTTGTTTTTCGTTGGTAAATCCGGCGTCCTTCGAAAACGTCAGAGCTAAGGTAACGTTTCCGTATTTTTGCGTTCCCGGTTTACGACTGTCGAAATTATGTTTGTTTCAAGCGTACCATGTTTTTGCAGTGGTATCCCGAAGTAAGACATCACTGTCCGGCTACGCCAATCATATTAGTCGGCACGAAACTCGATCTTAGAGAAGATAAGGATACGATTGAGAAATTGAAAGAGAAGAAACTGGCACCGATTACGTACCCTCAGGTAATTGACTATTACTAATAGATCTAACTAGAAATTGAATTTCGCGTGGTGCCTCATCTTATGAACTATTCGATCTCTCAGTAGTAGATGTACCGAAAGAATATATCGATGTATTGATAGAATATATGGATGCAATCATTTATAGACTATACGGATGGTGTTATCGATAGACTATATCGATGTTTTTACTTTGATTCAATGATAAAATTACCAATACTTTTAATTCGATGTATTCTTACTGGATCTATCAGTAGAATATATTGATGTATCAAAAGAATATATCGATGTATCAATAGAATATATCGATGTATCGAAATAATACATTGATGTATTGAAAGAGTATATCAATGTAATTATTAATAGACTATACGAATGGTGTTATCGATAGACTATATCGATGTTTTTACTTTGATTTAAATGATAAAATTACCAATACTTTTAATTTGATGTATCGATGCAATAAATCGATGTTTTTGGGCCGATGCATCCATGAAAATATCGATATTTTTATTGGATATATCAGTAGAATATATCGATGTATCGAAAGTAATGAAGGTACTGAAAGTAATGAACGTAGTGTATATTTAAACCCCGCCTGATTTCCAGGGATTGGCCATGGCGAAGGAGATCGGGGCCGTGAAGTATCTCGAGTGCAGCGCCCTCACGCAGAAAGGATTGAAGAACGTGTTCGACGAAGCGATACGAGCCGTACTCTGCCCCGTACCCCAGGTCAAGCCGAGAAGGAAATGCGCCCTTTTATAAGATCACCGCTCGGACAGAAGTCAGAAAAGAATCTCCTCGTCCCCTCGTCGACACTGATTTGCCGTTAGCATCGCACGAAGAATACACTCCGACATGTAAGAACGATCCGCTAACTTCCACAATTGTTAAATCCGTTTCGAGTTTGTCAAGCGAGAATCCAGGGGGAAAGAGAATTCGTCTGCCTTCGTCCGGACTTCGCCGGGAGGGGGAGGGATGTGGAAATTTCGACGAAAACAAAAGAAAAAGGGGGGGAATATTTTTTTCGGCTGTTGTTCGTACGATGGCGAACGCCAGTGTAAATATTGCGGCCTCTGACGGCTCGGCGGTCATTTTCTTCGCGCATTGTAGCTACACATTCTCCATTGTACATAGATTGTATTTATCCCTGATGACATTATGAAATTTTGAGCTGGCGACGAGTGCAATACGAGTGACTCATTTGCTGCGAACGCCATCTCGAGAAGTGGAAATCTGATCTCGATCGGCTCCGGAGCTTGAAACAGACAATGACGAGTTTACCAGATTATCGGTTAATTGATGAGAAAATACGTTATTTTTATTAGTTTTCCGGATGCGAGCGTTCATTATTGATTACCGTTTTCTTGGCACGGCAGGCATTCGGCCCAATGCCATCTTTATTTCATCATTATTATCAGTATATTTCGAAAGTCTTACTGTACAGAAAGAAAGGCTGACTTTTTCGGCCGAAAATCTTTCCTTCAGCCGAAAATGATGATTAAGCAGTTGCGATCCCGGGACCCATTGAACCGCAAGCGGATGTCTTAACCAGCAGACTACCAGGCGACCGTCTGCCGAATTATCATTTTCCCGAGTGTTTGAATTGGAGGCTAAGCGTTCCATTACCGTTCATCATCCTGGTAGGATTCACAATCTTCGTTATCATTTAACGGAATCATACTTTTTGCCAAGAATACCCTAACGGACTGACAATCGAAAGGAAGCGGTCAATGTCTGCTGATAGCTTCGCACTATCAAATTATTATCACTATGCCTATAGCTACGGATGCCATAGGCTGTTCGGACTGGAGTTCAAGTGTTACTGTCGATATCCTGCGATTCACTTATTAAATTGATGCACAAGAGTTCTGTATATTCGCCGGAAACGGTTTTCGCTTTAGGAAGCGTTCTATGAATTGTAGTTTTTCCACTCGTAGCGAGTGAAGTTCTGGATGGCCTTGGAACTGATTTTGAAACACGGTTGCCCGATACCGATGACAGCAATGCGAAGGAATTACGCGAGAATGAGTTGTTATCACATGTTGGCCTCAGGCCGCTTAATCGGTGGTTGTTTGAAAATCAACGACTGATCTCCGGGCACCGATTTTGGGGTGGTTTTTGTCCCGATGCGCGTTGGCCTCGTTTCCTAGGAGTCCTAGAGGTTAGTCGATGATTTTCAGATAGTCGATTGTTGTTTGAGCGGCCGTTAAGGTGGACATTTAGACGTTCATTGCTCCTTTAATGGACCCCCCCTTCTAGGGGGTGTAGCGTGCCAAGTATCACGCCATAGGGAACCTGACCGTGCAAAGGTCCACCTTAAAGCCTGGGAAGCCCCGATAAACTATTTTCCTGGTGACATGACGATGAGTTAGTCTGTGCGTCCTTGGATAATCGGTTGATTTTGGAAATTAAAGCGGTTCTACATGAATTAAATTTGACAAAAAAATTACCTAAGCGGATAGTTTCTGTTGATGCTCTCAACATGTGGCATATCAAGAAATCAGTTCAGCTGCAAGAATGATTTCAAATTCGATTATCGAACTGTTGAATAAAAACTCTGATTCATCCAAGTCACGATTTTTTTCCGTCGTAATCGGTTTACGCCTTCTACACCGGCTGCTTTCCCCCGATTTCAGTTTCCGCAGCGAACAAGTTGCCCTGAATTATGCGAAGCTTGTAACTAAACTGCGGTTAATGCGCTTCTTATAGGAATATTTGTCGTAATACTTGTCGTTCTTACGGATACTGATCAGCTCTCTAGCTCTGTTTACTGTTTGTCATTTTCCCATACGGCGCGCAGGTATTAACGAGCCCTCTGCTTACACGATGACGTCATTGTCAATTTTGACAGTTTTTTCTCAGCAACAGGAAATAGTGCATTAACAATTTCACGGTGAAAAACTTGATTTCACCGTGTCACAGTCGAGCAGAGCAATTTTACCAGAAACGTTCTGGTCACATTAGCGTTACTTTGCCCTAAAATTGCAGTCACGCTAACGTTATTTGAAAAACAGGACGTTATTAATTGCGATCACCTCGGAGAATTGTGTTTATTGTCAGTTGCCAACTATCGATAAGTTAACGCTTCGATTAACACTGAATGGCGATTTTTCGCTTTTTGCATACCTACGTGATGTGGCATAGTTTTTTAAAACGTGTATAGTCTTATGCACAACTATCATTGTTTCGTTGGAAGTACATTTTTCGATGTCGGTGGTGCTCTGGTTTTTATGTTTTTTATTAGGGATTCTGGTTTTGTTGGTATTTGACAGTGTGGAATCTCATTGGCTTAATAATATCCGATATTTACAAAATGTGCCCGTTCTGCTTTTGTGATGTTGCCTTCGGTTCGTGAATAATTTTTCGTTCTAAGGGTGCGTTTATTCCGACAAGTTGTCTGTGTGTTAAGGCGGCTCAAAATTGGCGTCAAGACAGTTTGAAAACGTTGGGTTTTTCCAAGAACTTCAGTGGGGAATCGTCCTTTTTTTATTGATTTTAAAATTTTCTTAAAATGAAAGCCTCGAACTCGCAACAACGAGCGACGGTCCCAGCTAGTGTTGAATAATTCATTCCCGTTAAATTGTTTCGAACGATTAGATTTTTACATTATTTTTTGAGCTTGAACTGTTCATGTTTTACGCGTATGCCCTGCAATTGTGCTGTGTGCCCGGAGGTGCTATTTTGAGCCACCATTTTTCAAACGCTAATGGTTTAATGCTAACGTCACTTTACCGTCAATGTAATCGACAAAATGTGATACCAACTAATTTCATGTGTGAGTTACTGTGACTTATTTTCATCAATTCGGTTACAATCGCAGTTATCAATTATGCTACAATACCTAATGTTGGACTTGGAATAACGTCGGTTCTAAAATTATGTTACTCTAACGTTAACGCGCATTGAGGCTTAGACGCATGATTCCCGAAGTGACATCAACTATTAGTTGCTTTAAGGCCGCTACTTCACTGTAACTTGAATGCTAACTTTACCCACTTCAATGATACATACACCTACTTCAACGCTGACGTTGCAACGCTAATGTTAGTTCACGTTACTGTATTGTTTGATTTGCCTCCACGCCAAAGTTACTTTAAGGCTCACGTCTCTTTATTGTGGACGCTAACATTGCGTTGACGTCACGAACTTGTAATCATCGTTGAAGTTACTGCGGCGCTGACGATACATCAACGCTAACTGTACAGGAACTTTTATGTTAGTTCGTTTGATTTACTTCAATGCTGAAGTTACTTTAAGCTGACGTCACTTCAACGGGGACGTATTTCAATACCTTCAACGTCATTTCAACGCCAACATTAATTCAACGCTGACGTTACTGCAACGCTAACGTTACTTCAATGCCAACATTAAATAAACGCTAACGTTACTTCAACGCTAACGTTACTTCATCGTTTAATTTGCTTCAATGCTAAACTTGCTTCATGGTTGACGCCTCTTCGCAGTTTATGTTATTTCAAAGCTAACGTTACACGAATGGAAAGTGGTACAGTTAACGTTGTATCATCGTTGACTGCAATGACGGTTCTCTGACGTGAATGTTAATTATCGCTTAGGCCTTGTTAGCTACTGACATTGAGCCAATGTTTTTCGACGAGAACTTTATAGTCACGCTAACTTCACTAGTGAGATGTTTGAACAATGGTCTCCCGTGTAGAAACCTTGTAAAATGATATTGGCGATCAATAATTACCTACCAAACATTTTGATCCTATCATAATGACGTGAGCGTGTTTGTACAGATTTTGTATGATTTTCGCATTTCCAGCTGTCCGGATTGAAATGCCCTCCAATTAATGGGCTCCTTGGTCGAGTGATTTTGTACTCATTGCTCGATAAAAACGAGTGTCAAAACCGTCTCAGTCCCCAGTTCCGACCCTATCCTTGAGGGCGGCAAGTCACGCCCGGGGCAACTTCCTGTTAATAGGTAAATAAACCCACGTCTCGAACGTTGGCTCATTTTAGATATGTGTCTTAGAACTCAAAACACGATGAATTACTCATCAAGGAATTTAGTTATTTTGAATGGTGCTGAGTTGTGGGATAGAAAGTATCGTGAAATTCGCACAACATCAAGGAGCTCATAGTCGATTCGGCAATCCCTATACACGATTAGAAAAATCTGAATAGATTTTTGTAGCCATAAATTGCTACCACAGGGGCTCCAATTTGTCTTAGTACTTGAAATTTTGCCATCGAAAACATGCGAAACTGATCATTTTTTTGTTGTTATTTTTCAAATTATTATTTTTATCGCCATATTCGCCATTTCGCTAGACAAATTATCCAAACTACGTAATGCTAGCGAATAATTGCCAAAAATTAGCTATCGTGGCCTTTCCTTCGCAATGTGTACAGTTACGAAAGCTGCGTACTAATTTTGTAATGAAAACTACTTTATAGTTGAACAGGAAAATTGTTATAAGTGTATAATGTTAATCTAAGCTTGATAGGATACAAATCTACTACCCATTTTGTAAATAACGTATTTCGATGCTTTTCGACCGTAACAAAAATATAATGTATAATTTCCAGATTATATTTGTTAAGATGTATACAATATTATGAAATACAGTATGGAATATTTAACAATAATGAAGTATCGCTACGTGCCCCTGATTGTCATCTCTGCGCGTGTATGTCGGTTCCTCTGATGTTAAAAAAGGTAAGGTGACATCCTCTCAACTCTTTTTTTACATCTACCTGTTGTATTTTCCTAATGTAATTTTTAATTCATCTGCCTAATCTATTTTTTTTATTTTCATTTTTTAAAAATAGGTACCTACCTACTTTTTCAACATTTCAAAAGCGAGCATGTCTCAAGGCGCAACCCGCGGTAGGCCACCCCCGGCAAGCTCATTCCGCCCCGTTTCTCCATGTTGCCAATTATTTTCGGAAAGGTTGGACGCAAAAATGATTTTCTGGCGTTGAAAGAAATATCTGTATTGACAATAGTCTATCACCATTACTAAAAAACGCACATTAACAAAGAAAATTCGACTTCTAGTATAAAATTGTTTCCGACGCTGACAATTCATATCCGATGACATGCACTACACCTAATAAGTGGAAAATGTCGGCTTTAAGTGCCAACATTGTATCGAATGGGCGCATGAGTGGTTTTTTTCATTATTGAAAAATCCCGAACATTTTCGACGATTTTGGATGACCTAAGTTGCTTAAAAATTACACCAGTAGCCTCTCACGGATTACACTCACAATATTAGCGTTTGTTCTCTTCAGATTTACTCAACAAAAATCAGCTGGAGAATTTTTCGAATCACAAAAACGTTTTAAGTTAATTTATACTCAAAATTCAGTTAAAAATAAAATCGTATACAAAATTCAAATCACATAATTTTACGGTTTACTTGAGTAGTTCTTAAAGACAAAAGGTAAATTTGTTCATTCCAATAATTAGGTAACATCATACGGACACTCGATTAACTAAATTATTGCTTCACCTACCATAATGTACAACCTTGCTGTAGAAACTGGGCAATCCTGACGATTATTATTGATCGATGCTCATTATCATCGACCCAAAGTATGAGACGAATTCGAAAATATCACAGTAAAATACATAGGGTTACAATAATACATGCTTATCATTATCGATATAGCGGTCGGAAATCGGTGAGATTGGAAATTCGCGGTTTTGTTGGAAATATCTCGAAAATTGGCGTATTTATGTCAATTTCCAATTGGAGAGTAGGAATTTGGACCTACCGAATTCGCAGTTTCAGGCAGTATTTTTCTCGTAATAATCGAGGTTGCCCCGGGCGTGCCCTGCCGCCCTGGAGGAGAGCGAGAGAATTTGCCATGGAGTAATTGTGTCACAGTAACGCATTGACTCCCCGCTTTGAGTCGTAGATACCGGCGATAGAAACCGTCTGGATCTCCATCTGGTGCGTCCACGAACCAAGCACTCCTAGCGGCTTTCCTGCTAATTCCGCCATCTTTTTTTACTGAATTTCCGCTTGATTCTTCTTGGCATTCTTCTTGGAACTCATGAAATATCAGTTTTTGCAATCAGATTTCTTGGTTGGGTTTTCTCATTTTAGCCGATCTGAGGGAGTTTGGCTGAACTGATTTCAACTTTTTCAATTTCTCGTACACAGGCAGGTACCTGCTTATCATCTTGCTTTATTATATCACCTGCAACCAGCAAATTTTTATTTTCCCAAATCACGAGCCAGATCTGAAAGTGTCTGGGAAAGGAGATGATTGACTTAGCAGGAAGGCCGCCAGGAGCGCTTGGGTCGAGGACGCACCAGCTGGAGATCCAGACGCCTCTGCTGAAGGCTTCGACAGCAGATCCTTGTCACAACACGAAATTCAAGTGCAAAGTCAACCCGGATCAACACCTTTTACGCTTTTCCCCTCCACAAATACCATTTTTTATCGGCGTTTTATTTTTTTACGAATCCTGAGGCATCGGTCAATTCTAACACTTCAGCTGGTGCCAAAGTGAAATTTCATAAAAAGCGAATCGTACCTTGCAAGTATTGATATCATTTTACCGTATTTTCCCAACAAACTGCTTTTAAGACCGAATACCTCGTAAAAACAAGTATCGATTCCATTCATTTCATTGCCTGCACCGCCCCTCCCAACTCCCGTTCCTTCTTCGCCAAATCAAATATCGATTTTGTCTAAATTCACACGAATTTGAGATTCCTGTCGGCTTCCCTGCTGCGCGGACGATCCTTGGAGCCGCTAGCTGCCGATTTTGTTCGATTTCGGCTGATCGTTGGCCAATTTTTGAACGACGCGGCGTTTCAGTTGCGCCGCCTCGACGTCACCGACTGCGCAGTCTTCCCTGCGCAACTGTTCCCATTTCATTCGCACTCGCTCCACCAGCCTCTCCTTGTACCTGGACAAAATTCCGACGAATTCAAAATTGAGTCGACCGTGTGTGGGCCAACAATAATTGTTTGAATTATTCAAAATAAGAATTTTTCGACTCACCTGAAGGCCGTACGGTCGATTACGGAGGCGGTTTTGACACAATCGTCACCTCCGAATTCGCAGACGCGGTAGTGGTTCAAAATGGCGGCGTCGGCGGGAACGTTCAACGTCCCGTGTCCGGGGACGAATTCCCAAACGAAATGGTTGCCGGCTTCGATCACGAATTCGGGCCGGCAAATGTATTTCGACCGCTGTTTGTGCGGGTGCAATTTAGCCCTGCAAACCAAAAGAACAATAGGGAGATGAGAGACCGAAATCTCGGTTTTTTTCTTCGGAATAAATGCAGTTGAAATTCACCTGCAGCTAGTAAACGAAGAGAATAATGATTTATTCCTACGATATAATATTTAATAATAATGTATTTTTAAAATTCTCCGCTGCGTCCTAGGAATATTAGTTCTGGATATAGGCAAAACTCGAAATCGTTCAAATAACCAAATACTTTTTTTTTTGAGTCGTTTGACCTATAGCGCAAAATTTTCTTCGAAAAAATCCATTACTCACCTTCGCCTAGTTTTGCGCAAGGACGTGAGACTGCTTTCGAATGGGTCGTCTGAAAGCATCAGGTCGTCGGGCCATTGAAGGTAGAAGAAACCGTTTTGGAACGAGTAGGATCCTGTTGATTTCGTATTCAGCCTCGTTCCCATCCAACTGAAATGCGTGGAAGGCAAATTTCGAATTGAAATACACGTCGACAAAAGAGAAACACAAAATGGTCGTTTCTCGGATGAAAGAGCCAACGGTACTTCTCTTCGGTCTGAGTCGAGGCCTAGTCCTATTCAATATTTCCGAGGCGTATTGAACGATCAGCTCGCCTTTGGAAATGGCCTGTTTGAATAGGACTGAAGGCAGGTACGTACTCGGCTGGTTACCGCGATTGAGATTTTTAACCATCTCGAAAACACGGAACATTTTTTTTTGTTGGAAATTCGAAATTTCGCGTTTGACAGCTTTTTGCTCTTTGTCTAACACTGTTTCCAAATTTTTTCCGAAATTTTTTTAGAATGTAGAATTTTGGATTTTTTCCAAAAATTTCCGATTTTAAAGATGTTGCCATGGGGTTTGCATTTTTTGAGTATTTTTCTCTGATTCCTCGCTTGATTATAAAATAAGGCGTTTATCCGGGAAAAATTAGATTTTTTTCGTAAAAACAAAAAAATTAACTAACTGAAAAAGAAAACTGTAATATGAACTAACTGAAAACTAAAAAGTGAGTAATAAAAAGATTTAAAAAAAGATTTTATTTCATCTGTAGCTTATAAGCTAAAATCAGTGAAGGCGTCGACTCCTAAGTTGGATGTTCAAGTGAGAAGTTGTCCTTGGTACTGAGCTATTCAGTTGAAAGGGTCTCACGATAGGTGGTATAGTTTCCTTATCATTTCAAAAATGGCCGTCAAAATTTTTCCCCCATTTGCATTTTTACTTTTTCAAGCTTTTTTGGCCCATGGAGTCGGTTTTGTTCATTTTTTTTTGTTTTTTGGATTTTGTATTTTTTGATACTTAGGTGTACTTGTGTTATTTTGGTCATTCCGAATGAAAATGGTCGAAGTTTACTTTGATTTTAATCAATCCCATCCGACTAGCCTTCAAATCATGTGGGTAACAGATTCTGTTCACAATTCGGTTCACTAAAATACGGAAGGATTGTGCGTTATTTGTCAACCGGATTGTGTTTATCCTACGTTAGGGGATACTCACTCGATAAATTGCTGTATGGTATCGTTGTGCTTCGGCATCACGATTTCGTCCAGGTCGATCAGAGCGACGTATCCGAAATCGTACATGCTTCTGTATAGGCAGTCGTTGAGCGCTGCGAACAGACCTTCAGTCCGAATTTCACGTTGCGATACCATGTCCAATTTCCAAGGCAGCACGGTAACTCGCCCTGAAAAATTTTTAGAATTTTTTTAATTTTAATTTTTTGTCATCTTGACTAAATTGACGAAAGGCTTTCTCAGGCACGTAAAATCAATAATAGCCTGGGAAACCAAAAATTCGATTTTTTTTTCAAGTCAAAAATAATCTATTACTCAAATCACTATCCGGTTTTTGAAATTACCTTCTCGCATGTAATGGCGGAGAATGCAGTCATTGGTCGAACTGATCGAGTCGTTGTAGAATGTGATGTGATCCATGCCCAACAAACTGTTCAACTCGATGAACTCGATCAGTTGGAGGGTCTGTCGAAAAATCAAAAAACATTTAATTTAAATGAGAATATCAACGATATTCGTGAGTATCGGGACCTACCATTTGCCAAATACGAAAATGAATAAACGCAATTTTTCCATCCAATCAACTCATATTTTTTGCAGAAATGGGGATATTAATTTTTTTAACTGATGGAAAATGCGATAGGCTACAATATTTCTGGCGTAAAGTCAAAATCCCAAAATATTTTTACTACTGTAAAAAAAATATTCCTAATTAATTAATAAAAAAATATTGAAAAAATATTTCTAATTAATGAATTGCAGTGCTAAACTTCAATGATCACCTGGTTGTAATTGAAATGCAACGGTTTCACGCAGACGCCTATTTTCGTTGGGCTAGGCGTAGGCTGGACCGTATGCTGGCTCGCATGGTTGCTCCGATCATGGTTGGCGCGATTGACGATCAGACGGTTCGATGGCGCGAGGACGGAACGGCTCATGATCGATACGGTGTGAGGAACGGTGACGTTGCTCTGTAGCGGGCAGAGTACGAAACACGCGCTGTACTTCAAATTCCAATTCTCGCGAATCACCTGAAAAAAAAAATTCGAATTATTTCCCCATCTAGTTTTAATGGTATACCTAACATATGAAAATACTGTATAATTTATGAATTTAGTGATATAATATAATGAAAAATGTATATTATGATTATTCATATCCTGCGGTCATTACAAAAAGGGATAAATCTATATTTATTTGATTTAAACATTTACGCGGTGTACTTACGAGTAATGTAACCAGTAAGAGGCAAATCGTAAAAGACAGTCTAGGGCTTTATTTTCACGCTTTTTACGTCTCAGGATGGCAAATTTTTGAAAAAATGATATTTTTTAATTTTACTGCAAGTATACAGTACCCGCACGACCTAGCAGTCTTCCAGGCTCGACTTCTGTTCGCAAACCATTAAATGGTTTTAAACATAAATTTTATGTTTCTACTCGTACGCCGGGGTGTACGCTATGCGGCTCGTCAAATTTGAGTTTTTATATGCCCGTATCAAAAATTTAAAATTTTAGTTTCATAACAAATTAAATAAAAAAACAACGAAAAAATTAAAACCCCAAATAAGTTGAAAGAAATGATATTTCTTCATTGGGAAACCCGAATGGATGAAATTACCTTAACTTTGGCAGGAACAGTGAGCGTGGTGATGGTTGAATTGTACGAATTATTGTACCACAGCACGCACCAGACACGGTCCGGACCGCGGGTCTTCGTGGCCCCCATCACCCGAACCATCCGAGCTCCTCTAGGGTCGTAGTACGCCGAAAATACGAAAAACTTGAACCTGAGAATGTGAATGTTCAAAAATCATTTTTTGCAATCCCTGATAACGATTTATTATTTTATGCATTGAAAATTAAGGTTGGAAATCTGGCATAAAAGTCCCTATCTTAATTATTAATTTATTTAACATACCATGAAGATTATATACCCAAAGAGGGTTTGTTGGTACAACATTTATATTATTTTATTCTTAGTATTGTTTTTAATTTAAAAAAATCCTTATTTTACTCTACCTCGTGCCTGCGACCGGCTGCCAGGAGCCGTCTTTGGCCGGAATGGTGACGTTGGTGTTGGGCTTGAAGACAGCAAGCTGATTGGGAAGGATATACTGAGGAAGACGGCCGAACTGATTTTTCCCATCCTCTGGACCTTGGTAGACGAGATAGTCTTCACCGTGCTACAATATCAGTACATTTTATCATAAATTACACCAGAATAGATAATTTAGGGGTTGGCCCATTTGGGAAAATGATCCATAATTCAACGAGAAAATTGAATTTAATATGAAAATGAAAATTACTCGCGATATGATGACCGTATCTTCATAATTGGATCGATGCCTCGCGTGTTGCCTTCTGTTGCGATTTCTGCTGTTCTGATCTATGAGGAAAATCTCCGTGAGGACGATGATGAAGAAGACGGCGAAGAAAATGATGACGATGCAGAATGACATGTTGGCCCGTTCGCGCAACACGCGCCCCGACACTCTACCCATGTCATCTGTAACAATATTGAACAGAATTTCGGCAAATTAAAAATAATTTATCAACATTACTACAATTTATGTACGGGTACCATTTATGTTTTTTCCATAAACACCTACGTTAAACCTATTTGATTGGTCTAGAATTTTTCTAAACATGTCTTCGAAACTCCTAAATCCAAATCTAAATTCAAAAAATGTCCATCCGCCGCGTAGAAAAATTGTCAAAAAAGCCCGCACCTCCTTACAAACCTCGGATAAATATAGCCCCGAATTTTGCAAAATTCGTCTCGTCAATTCTGGAGTTAATCACGTTTCTTCGACCTTTTTTTCACTCCAGCAAATTAACTAAAATCGCACAGATGGCCATAAATGCCTCAAAAACTCTCTGCTTACGGAAGATTTATCACTGATTCCGAACGAGCTGGGGTCTCAACTCTCAAAAAACATTTGATTTTGCCGAAAACGTCATTTTTACGTCATTTGACAAAAGCCGTTAAAACAGCTTACTCCGCAATCATCGAAAACCAACCCATTTTTGCACGTTTTTCGGGTTTTCGCCTGTAGCTGCTTCCCGTGGCATTTTTCGGCTTTTAGGACTACCAGGAAACTTGTAGATCGATAAATTTCCAGCAAATTCGATTCCATGACTTTTTCTTGTAGGCTCAATAGTTTCGGAGCTACGGGCTGGCAAAGTGCAAAAATGTTCAAAATTGTGAAATCTTGACTTCTTGAGGCAATTACTCGGGGAAACCGTCGTCTCAGCGAAAAGCGTCCAGGAAGGAAGTTGTAGAAAATTCAATCAGCTTTCTAACCTTTTTTTAAATTTTGGTAGGACCAACCAGTAAGTTTTGAGGAGAAAAGAAAAACAGCCATTCTGAGGCACTGAGTTAGGGAACTTTTTTCAACCATGATTTAGCTATGTCATGGTCAAAAAGGGTTCCTCTACTCAATCTCAGAACGGCTGTTTTTCTTCTCTCCTATACTTACTGGTTAGTCCTTCCGAAATTTAAAAAAATATCGTTTCAGCTTGGAGAATGCAGCGTAATTTTGGTGCCAGGAGTAATGGAATCCTTGGATAAACCTTGAAACGGTTTTCTCCGTAGGACTTCAACCAAGGACCTGAAAGGACTAATCCTTCTCCCCGTCATTCCATCAACTCCCACGTAATACATCCCGACCATTCAAGTCCGTAAAGTCACCCGTGTGCCTTACGACTTGGGGTGCTATAGCCTCCGTTAGTTACCATAGCAAAGCTCTAATAACCTAACGTAATTAGGCGCCTGTGGCTGCTGGTTTATTAGGTGTATGTAGCAAGTCATTTACTCCGTCGACTATATTCTCTCCTGATTACATTTGTAAGCTGGTTTCCCCTCAGTGAGCCGACATTATACCTCAGGTCTGAGGAGAGATAGCGAGCGAAGGGCCTGATTCGAGACCTAATTCAGCGAAGGATTATTTTCGTTTCCATCGGGAAAAAAACCTATTGCGATGCTAAGCTTGAAAATAAATTACCAATAAATATTCAACGATTAGCGAGAGTTGGTAAATTATTCATTTGAAACGCCGGTTCCCGATTGTGGTTTGTTAAATTTTTATTTTCCTCCTCGGAAATGGAAGTTCGAAAGGTTAACTGGTCGACTCACTGTTTGGGAGTTGAGTTCAGGTACATAAATCATTTTCTGAATTCGGAAAATATCTGGATAAATGTTCTGAAGGTAAAAAAATATATGAATAGTAAAGCACATTACTGCAATGTGTGAAATATTATATTAATTTAAAAATTAAACTTCCACATAGGTACAACAAAGTGGGGCTAAGGTAACTTCCAACTTCCCATATTTTAGTCTGTAGTTCGGTAAAATTTTGAAACAATTTATTATGCAGCAGTACTGAATCAACTTGAGAATTTTCAATTTAGATTGAGAAATCCTCAATTCAGTTTGACAATGCTATATATCAAGATATATTTAGAAGCTGCTAGAAATTAACATTTTATAAGATACAATTTGAAAGTGGTAGGTACTAGGTACCTCCGGTTAAACAATGAAGCCTTTAGAAACCCGTTTGAGGAGCTCATTCTTCTCCAGATACGTATTTCAGAAGAAGAGAGAGCTATTTTAGTGAATTACCTCCGCCGAAGGAACTCAATTTAGAAGGAATCTGCAATAGCGGCTGTAAAAAGAGAATAACTCACCGTAGAACTTTCAATTTGCTCGAAACGTTGGCGAGGATTTATGCGAAAAAATATGACGAGCATTCAGAAACAGCGCAACTCAGAAGTGGAAAGTGGACCCTCGAAATGTGCCAGGTTTCGCGATCCACTTGAAAATCTTTCCGTTTAAAAGTGGCAAGGCGGCGGCAGTTCTGAAGAAACTCAGTTCCTTAAGTGGCCGAAACGTTTCAAAAGTTCTCCCACTCCCTCATCCGTCAAGTATAATTCGGATCTTTATTGTTTCCAGCTGAAATTCCTGGCGGAAATACGAGGGATGGAAAAGGGAAGGTTTAGGGGTCTTTTGGAATCTGAAGAAGATAAGGAAACGATTCGAGGAAAATGCTCCAGCCTGACGATTAAGTGGCAGAATATTCGGGGCCGCGTTTCCTCTAAACGCTCGTTCGGATTTGCAAGATTCGGCAGAGTTTTCACTAAATTTCTCCCCTTATAATAGAAATTACGCTCTGCCACTTTTCGAATAATTATGTCAGACAGGAAGAGAGTGAAGGATTCCTTTTACTAAGTAGAATCCCTTCAGATTTCGGTCGTTAGTACTCTCGAGAAATGAATTATCTCTAATTATATTCGAGATGGATTTGTACAGCACGCACGAAAACCCGAGGTGAAAATTGATAATAAATTCACGTATTGGAGTTTAACAAATAGTTAGGCCATCGCGCGTCATGCGCAGCTGCATAAAGAGACCTACGTTCTCGAGAGGACCTTGCGTTGAAACTTTCTACAGGTCCTTACAATTCGAGCTGGTCTCCCCATCTCCCCATCTCCCCATCTCCCCATCTCCCCATCTCCCCATCTCCCCATCTCCCCATCTCCCCATCTCCCCATCTCCCCATCTCCCCATCTCCCCATCTCCCCATCTCCCCATCTCCCCATCTCCCCATCTCCCCATCTCCCCATCTCCCCATCTCCCCATCTCCCCATCTCCCCATCTCCCCATCTCCCCATCTCCCCATCTCCCCATCTCCCCATCTCCCCATCTCCCCATCTCCCCATCTCCCCATCTCCCCATCTCCCCATCTCCCCATCTCCCCATCTCCCCATCTCCCCATCTCCCCATCTCCTCTCCCCCATCTCCCCATCCCCCATCCCCCCATCTCCTCTCCCCCATCTTTCAACTTTTCTGAAATTGAAATCTCCAACGCACGTAACAAGGGAATGACGATGCTAGCAGGAAAAAGTTGCGGAATAAAAATTGTGGAGCTGGTAATTTCAAGTTTGTGCCACATCATTTCTCCCCACACCTGAGGTAATGCGGATTCGTACGGTTTTTTCAACTTCTCAATAATCTAGCATTTTTCCAATTCGAATTACGAGTTTTCCTAACTAAATTGAGAACTTCCCAAACAGATTTGAAAATTTTTCCGAACAAAATTGAGAATTTTACAAACTAAATTTAGAATTTTTCCTATTGAATTGCCTTGGAAAATTTTCAATTGGCTTCGGAACATCCTCGATTGAATTTGGAAAAGATAAGTGTAGGTATCTGATTTATTTCCCAGAAAACTTTCAACCGCGTTGTAGATACAGTTGTATCGAAAATATATATCATCCGGACTACATAGAGGGCGAAACGGCCCTAATCGAGGGCAATATATTTCATTTAGAACCCACAGATAGAGCAGGCTATTCATAGTCGAAAATTCACTTTGGAAAAAAACCTAAAATTCACGTTTCCATTGAGGTATCAATCCTATCAGTAGTTAAACCCTCGGTTAACAAATGGACCACATTGGAGAAGCTTTAATGAACTTCAATTGAGCGGATACGTACTAATCCACTCGGAGGCCGGAACTGGAAATAGAATAAGGGCGATAAATTTCTGTAAAAAGATTCGAGCGAGGCGATTTCGAGGGAATTTAGGGGCAGAGAGTCGTAGCTTTCCGCCGGGCGGAATCATTTATCGCTAATACCGCATTCGAAATGTACTCGAATGGGGAAACTCTCAGTCAATGGGGAAAAAAGCACCCTTTAAACCCTTGGGCAACCCGAGTCGCTATTGGACCATTAATTCCCCCCGGAATCCGGGTGGCTCCTGCCCTAGAACCCAGGGGTGCCCTGAGACCATATTATGGAACAATTTGCGAAGGGAATATGTGACAATTTATTAAAAACAGTGCGCTTTTCTCAGCCAAATATCAATTCCAACTAAATGCGAATGAATAGGAGACATAAACGCATGATGCAACCAAATCCAAAACAAATCAGTATTTGAATTTTGAACTGATAAGATGTTCCTATCGCATTCTACCGGCAGTGCACGACAAGCTGTTTGCTCCTGGACATAGGTCGAGCATTCTGACTGGCTCACTAATACTTCAAAAAACCCACTACCACTGACACCGTAGTCAATCGTAAGCGCCAACCATCCTTGTGCATCGAGAGATGGCAACAAAATATCGATATATTGGAAATATCGATATTTTGCTCTCGATATATCGTCATCGATATATGAGCTTTGATATATCGATATGTCGGCATTAATATTTGAGCTACAATATATCGATATAACGACATCGATATTTGAGCTCCAATATATTGATATAACGTCATCGATATTTGAGCTCCAATATATCGATATAACGTCATCGATATTTGAGCTCCGATACATCGATATATCGTCATCGATATTTGAGCTCCGATACATTGATATATCATCATTGATATTTGAGCTCCAATATATCGAACTAACGTCATCGATATTTGAGCTCCGATATATCGTCATCGATATTTGAGCTCCAATATATCGATATAACGTCATCAATATTTGAGCTCCGATATATCGTCATTGATATTTGAGCTACAATATATCGATATAACGTCATCGATATTTGAGCTCCGATATATCGTCATCGATATTTGAGCTCCTATATATCGGACCAATAATCGATATTTCTATTCCGATATATCGGTACATCTACATTGGAGATGAAAAAAAAAGATGATAACTGAAAAGAAGTGATATGTATCAGAGATATGTTGCTAACGATAAATCGGAAAACCGATATATCGATATATTGAAAAATTTTGCCATCACAATGTACATCCAACGTACTTACCACTCTCTCTTCTTTCTCCTACCTCCCCGTTTCCACTACAAGTCCCGAGGCTTTGCCTGACGATTTTGTTGTTGCGTTTCAGAGACGATTAATGGTAAAGAGTTGAGAATAGTGTGACAGAAAAAAATTTATCATTATAAAGGTAGGTTGCTGTTTTTCTTTCTCATTTTGGCCAGGGGGTGCAGACGCTCCTGCCAGTAGCCGCCTTCGCCCATAAAGGGGAAAATAGCGAAAAATCGGGGTGGAGGTGGTAGTGGGGTGGACATTTTCACGGCGAGAAATAAGGAAAATAAAAAGTTCCCAGTCGAGGATCGATTGTTATTCATGCGAGGATGTCACGTCGGCACTGCCGCAGAATGCCGAGCATCTTTTCCATCGTTGGCCCACTTGATATGCCGGCCTTGGCGTCGGGGAAAAGTCGGATAACACTGGAAGCTCATCTCTGGCTGTTCATTGTTATCTGTATCGGATACAAGGTTGGAAATTCCAGCGAATAATAACTCCGCCGGAGCGTCGTATTACGGAGTTATGACTATCGGCCTAGTATTACAGGTGCGTTCCATAATTCCAAAAGGGTTCGCCCTTATTGAGAGGAGGATTCTCTTTCTACGGTAGCGTTTCAGAAATTCCTCCGCACTCCCGGAAATACGATCCATGCGTGAACCGTCTGAAAGGAGAAGAATTCGTCAAAATACAAAAGGGACAGACAAAACCTACCTAAGAAATTTGGTTTTTCATTACCTAACTTTTTAGTAATTGTATCCGGATAGTCTACAAGTGCAAAAGGTTAAAAAGGAGTGGTGCGTAGATAACACACAATAGTTCCATATTTTGATACCTACGTAATATGTTGACACAATTTGATTACCTATCTTTTGACTAGTTTTGAGGGTGTTTAGGACAAAAATATCAAAAAACTCACTAGGTAGTGTGCAAATTTTAAAACTCGCCTTTTCGCAAGTTGTGAACATTCCGGCCCTACGGCATTCACAAATGTTTGAAAATCAAAAAAAAATTTCTTCAATTTTTTGGATAGAAATTTTTGATTTTTTGAAAATTGGCACATTATTTAGAAAATAGATTTTAAAAGGGCCGATATCGAAGTTAAATCCAGAAAAATCTCAGTTCCGGTATCAAAATTCAAAAGTTTTTTTTTTTTATTTTCTGTTTAATTTACAAGTTTTTAAAGATCCAAAACTCTTGGAATTTTTTTAATTAAGAATAATTAGTCCCATAGACTTAAGACATCAAACATTAAAAAAAAAAATCAACCTTTTCTGATTTTCAACTATATTTTCAATTATTTTCATTGCTGCATTATGTTGAATAAATCACGATTAGCAGGTTTTATATGAAAAACAAATTTTCCGCGTTAGTGTTCACGATATCACACAAAAGATAAGTAAGTAGATAGCGTGCTGAATTCGAGTAAAAGTATTTATTGTTAACTACGGAATGAGAAAATACACAAATAGGTATGTAATGCCGATAGGGTAAATACAGTTTTCGATAAAATCAAATCAAACCGCCTGAAATATTCGGCGGAATCCATTCAATCGGGCCGGTGCCGGAATTCGATATCATTGCGTGATGGATTGCATTTTTGTTCAGATCGCATGACCATGTTGGTGGAGCGAACATCGAACATTATTCTCGTTCAATACCCGGGAGCATTTACTTTTCCCTTTCCGTTTTTCCGACTTGGAAAACATAAAACGTGGCTTCCCATTTCTTCGGATGATGGATCGCTGCACGCACGGATCTTGCAACTTGGAAGCTAACGGAGTCTGAAAGTTTACGATTTACGGATGTTTGTGTCGGACTTACCCCGTGAATGTTGCTTAGAAAACAACGATGCGCCTTCCGCTGAGTGCTCGATCCATCATTGGTTTTACCCGATTTTGATCCGAGCGTGCAATATAAGATAGAGCAGGTACCAACTTAGTAATCTGCCACCTAACAGGAATATGCTAAAATGGACTCTTTATTTCAGTAACACGCAATACTTCCACACTTTAATAGGTGCATTATTGGCACAATTCGAGTGCACTTTGACCACTTTTGAGGCTAAACAATGTCAAAAAACTCTCTATGAAAATTTTAGAACTCGCCTAAAATCAAAATAGGTAATGTTACCGGATTATAAAAAATATCCACCTAGCAGCAAGGTAGGATTGGTTTTAAGACCAAGAACACTCAAATCGGTGCATTTTCATGGTCAGAATAAAAGAATGGGACCTAAATCCACGCTGTCGCTAGACTACAAGCGGATACTGTACCTAACTATGATACGTCCCATTTGGCAATATGGATGCTCGGTTTGGGGTCTGGCCTGCAAATCACAAATCCAACGCGTACAATCCCAGCAAAATAGAGCCTTAAGAATGATAACCGGAGGGCCGGTTTATCAATTCATTCAAAGCTAGATTTATTCAAGGACACTAAATTTCACCTAGAACATATTTTCATTGACCGTCATACCGAAAATTTCTTGGAAACTAGTTAATGCAAGCGTCCTTGGATAGATTTGAATTGAATAAACTGAAAACTTAGACCTAAAAGTGATAATATATCATAAGTACTGATAGCAATTCAAATTAGGATTAAACGGCTTGATAGGTCTTAAAGAGACGAAAATCCCAGTTCAAAAAATTTGAAAAAAGGTTGAAAATCGAGGGAGATATGGTCATTTTTCTAGACAACCGCAGTTGGACAGATCTGTCCAAAATTTGAAAAAATTATTTTCCTGGAAATTTATCTTCTTAATTCATATTTTCTTATTTTTTTTTTCTTTTAGAGAAAATAAATTTTTCAAACTCATACACGCAGGTATTTTCTTATCTACTTACCGACAAGAACCCACGATAAGGTAGGTAACGTAATACTTTGTAAAATGGAGAAGTTCGGTTTCCCCTCTCAGTGCGGGCAAGAGGCCAGTTTTTGTCCCATGGGTGGAAAGAAGTATTTCAACTGATCAGAAAATAACTCGCCGCGAAGTTCCAAAGCGTAACGGAAAGTCATTCTGAACTTCGGTCAACTTCCTTCCGACTTCCCGAACGTCGACCAAACAAATGGCCAGAAATATCTCGGCGCGTTTTTTTCCTTCGGAAGACGGAAAAGATTATAGAATTTCATACTCACCATACTCGGACGCATCAACATATCAATATTACCTCTATCTCGAACGATATTATCTCAAATCTCATCAACTCATGGGATTTCATATTATGTAATCTCATAATAATAGATATACATTATTATTACGTATTATAATACGTATACGTATTCATATTATGAAGAGTTGACTTTGTGGGCTGAGTTTTAAAGTCAAGTTTGCCGGTTGAGTTTGAGAGTTGAGTTTGTAAGTCGAGTTTGAGAGTTGAGTTTGTAAGTCGAGTTGGAGAGTCGAGTTTGACTGTTGAGCTTGTAAGTCCAAGTTGGAAAGTTGAATTTATGTTTTAAGTTTTAAAGTCGAGTTTGTCAGTTGAGTTCGGGAGTTGAGATTGTAAGTTGAGTTTGAAGGTTGAGTTTGTTAGTCAAGTTTGAGAGGTGAGTTTGACTGATGAGTTTGTAAGTCAAGTTGAAGAATTGAGTTTTAAAGTCGAGTCTGTCAGTTGAGTTTGTAAGTCGAGTTTGAGAGACGAGTTTGAATGTCAAGATTGAGAGTTGAGTTTGTAAGTCGAGTTTGAGAGTCGAGTTTGACTGTTCAGCTTGTAAGTTAAGTTCGAGAGTTGAATTTGTGGGTTGAGTTTTAAAGTCGAGTTTGTCAGTTGAGTTTGAGAGTTGAGTTTCTAAGTCGAGTTCGTCAGTTGAGTTTGATAGTCGAGTTTGTCAGTTGAGTTTGAGAGTTGAAATTGTGAGTCGAGTTTGAGAGTCGAGTTTGACTGTTGAGCTTGTAAGTTAAGTTCGAGAGTTGAGTTTGCTAATGAGTTTTAAAGTCGAGTTTGACAGTTGACTTTGAGAGTCGAGTTTTTTAGTAGAGCTTGAAAGTCAAGATTGAGAGTTGAATTTGTGGGTCGCGTTCGAGAGTCGAGTTTGTCAGTTGAGTTTGAGAGTTGAGTTTGACTGATGAGCTTGTAAGTTAAGTTCGAGAGTTGAATTAGTGGGTTGAGTTTTAAAGTCGAGTTTGTCGGTTGAGTATGAGAGTTGAGATTGTAAGTCAAGTTCGAGAGTTGAAGTAGTGGGATGAGTTTTACAGTCGAGTTTGTCCGTTGAGTTTGATAGTTCAGTTTGAGAGTTCATTGTATCGGTTACGTTTGTCAGTCAAGTTTGTCATTTGAGTTCAAGAGATGAGGTTCTGAGTTGAGTTTGTCGGTTGAGTTTTAAAGTCGAATTTGAGGGTTAAGTTTGAGAGTTGAGATTGCGGGTTGAACTTGCAGGTGGAGTTTGTCAGTTGAGTTTGAGAGTTCATTTTTTGGGTTGAGTTTGTTAGTCAAGTTTGTGAGTTGAGCTCGAGAGTTTTGAGGTTGAGTTTGAGAATGCGGGTTGAGTTTGTGGGTTGGGTTTGAGAGTTGAGAGTGAGAGTCGAGTTTGTAAGTTGTGTGTAAGTGTTGAGCTTGGGAGCTGCGTTGTGATTTGAGAATGTAGGTTGAGTTCGTAAGTTGTGTTTGTGAATTGAGTTCGACTGTTGGGTTTGTGGGTTGAGTTTGTAAGTTGACTTTGTGACTTTAGTTTGTGAGTCGATTTTGTGGGTTGAGTGGGCAAGTTGAGTTTGGGAGTTCATTCTGCGGATTGATTTTTGTAAGTCAAGTTTGTGCGTTGCGTTTGAGAGTTGAGTTCTAAAGTCGAGTTTGTGAGTTGGGTTTGAGCGTTGAGTTTTAGAGTTGAGATTGCAGGTTGAGTTTGTAAGTCGAGCTTTTTGGTTGAGTTAGAGAGTGGAGAGTTTGAGTCGAGTTTGACTGTCGAGTCGGGGTTTTTATCAAGCCATAGAGAAATTTATGAGCTCAACATGAATGCCGTCAGTGTAGTAATAACCCTCTGATAGAATCCATTGTTAGAAGCCCTTGGAAAGACCAGGGGTTAAAAGGGGCTGCCGAAATTATTAGCAGTATGCTCGTATAGTGGAGAAAAGTCTTCGCCCTCGGAGCCCTTCAAGACGTTTTAGCATTCTGGCAAAAAGGATACGAGACGTTGTCACGGCTGGTCCTGGCTACAACTGCCACTAAAAACTGCTTCATACGGGAAACCCTCGAGTCCCGTAACGCCCTGGAACATAACTTCCCTCCTTCTTCAGCCAACAGCTTTGCCCGACGTCTGACTCGATTTCGCCGAAACGACATAACACGAAAGCGCATGTTTTCATGCCGGGGAAAATAATTTTTTTACCGTCGATATCGTCTCCTCCCGTTTCAAGAGTGGAGAGAGTGCGGAATGAAATTCCGAAATAGAAGTCTGCCGAAGTGGAAGAAATGGAAGTATCAGAAAAAACGGGGTTTTTTGCTTTGCGAAGTTATTTGAAGCTTGATTGGATATTGGAAGGATAAATATTTTAATAAACCAGGGCTTAACCTGTTGATCATTTCATGCTCATTATCATCCTGTGTGGGACCAGAACGACATGTCTAGACACAGGCAAGTTCCGACCCTGCTGAGAGCGGCAGTACACGCCCGCGGCAACTTCGGTTAATGGGGCGAAAGCAAAGCCTGGAACGGCGGGTTAATCGAATTTTGATTTCCAGAAAAATCTCATCTTCGATCGTTTCCGGTAATTTCAATTGTCAAAAGAGCTAATTTGTTGAACAATATTTTACGCTTCGAAAAGGTGTCCATTGTTGAGTCTTCATGAGAAATCTGAACGTTCACCCGGGGGAAAAGGCGTCGAAAGATCTGATCCGTTGAACGCTAATATCAAAAGGAAGGAAACCAACAAAACCTTTCCTTCCGGAACTTGGAGTATCGTCAAACTGCGAGACCTTCGCCGGCGGTTCCACGTATTCAAATATAGAGGGCGCCCTCGGCTTCTGTATAAATCATGAACACCTGCTCAATATTCAGTGAGCTAGAAGCAGAAACAGGGCCGAGTACCTCGTCTCTCTAAGATTGTAACATTCTATCTCCTTCGCTCTTGAAAGAGGACTTTATGTTCCATCTTTCCCGCTCCTTTCCGTGTGTGCATAAATCAGGAGCGTAAAAATGTATCGCGTCGCCACTACCGACTGGTTTTTGCCGGGATACTTTCAACGTTTCTGTTGGACGGGAAAATGGACTAGGTACTGCGGTCAATTAATTTCAAAGCTGCAATTTAATAGACTGTTTTTGCATATATGCACGTATATATCAATAAATTATACCTATTTGTCGAATGAATCCGCCGTCCAGTTCATTAACACAGCTGATTAGGACAGATTTACCCTGCAAATAGAAACCTGCTTGCAATTCGGACATCAGACAAGACCGAGGTAAACTTCACTTAGCACGTGAGTGCCGAGTAATTCAAATTGAGAAAATTGAAATACCTACTCGCATTAACAGAGAGACAGAAGTCCACCTCCTGCTACCCAGGTGACAGCCATACTATACTGCCTACTGTACCCATGGGCTCTCTTAAGTGAAGGTGGGGGTAGAAGAGTCTGGAGCATAGCATTAGAGACCCCTCCACGGACTTTCCCACTCCTTGCGACCTATGAACGATATTACACAATAAAATACTTTTTTGGTCATTAATTTTCGTAAATTGTAAAAAATCTCGTCTAGTCGAATCTGAAAACTGATATCACCGCGTAATTCAGAGTAAAAAAATACTGTTATAACAAGTGCCGCACTTGAGGTTGGAAAAATTGGTTATTTTGCCCTAGTTGTCACTTTGCTCTCATGTAGTACCACTTGATTGCATTAGAAGAATCCGAATCTGCAATAAAAATAGAGGTTTTAGTATGAAGAAGTGAAGTTATTGCAAATTGTGTCTACTCTGGCGCAAGTGGTCGGCCAAAAAGTATTTCTTATTCGCTAAAAATTATGTAAACTGGCGTTATTCCCGTATTTTTATGTAGCCATACAAGGAAATGCGAGGGGTGGTCGACCACTTAACCTCCTATCACACGTCAGACCGTTCCCCTCCCCATCCCACCGACTGTCTGGACAGACCGATACGTAAGTAACATCGACACGCTAAATCATTGATAATTTTTCCGAGAAACAAGGTTTCATAGATGAATGAGGCCCGTACCCGGGGGGGGGCATAAGATGTTTTTCAAAAAACACCAGTTTCAATTTTCAGCTGAACTGCAATTTGATGAGGTCCATATACCTGGGGGCCACTAATGCTATGCTCCAGACACTTTTACCCCTCACCGTCCCCAGAATCACATGCCTGGCGCCTGGGTAGCAGGAGGTGGACATCTGTCCCTCTGTTAACGCGAGTATTTCAATTTTCTCAATTTAACTGACTCGGCAGTCGCCAGCAAAGTAAAGTTTACCTCACCACGGTCTTGTCTGATGTCCGAATTACACGCAGGTTTCATTTGCAGGGCGAATCTGCCCTAATGAGCTGTGTCACTGAATCGGACGGCGAGTTCATTTAATTCGTGTGTACCCAGTTGGTGTGCGATCTCACGTTTCCGCATGCATTTTCATTAGGAAGGCCCTTGCGGTGAATTAATGTGAAATTTGCATGTCCTCGTACACCGCAGTGCGTGCTATTGGAGTGAAATTCGTCGGTCTCGAAACGACTGTAATGGAACAGGTGGGCCGAAAGATGTAATTTGCCGAACTGAGTGTAAATAAGCGTGGAGATTTCGAGGCTACAAAGCAGTGTGCTGATATTGAAGTCGAAAATATTGCTCCTGCCTTTCGGAGGAATCTGTTAGGTAACAGGAACATTTCCCAGTAGGTAATAACGTAGGTATAGAAAGCTTTCACCATCGCCCAGCATTAATTTACTTTTTGAATATTTAACCAATCCATAGCGTTCTCCAACGTCTCTCATCTTTTGCCATCAATTTTTAATCTTCTACCTGACGCTGGGAAGTAACATTTCCAGAGACAAAGGGAAAGTAAAAAAGTGCTTTGTTCTTTGAAAAAGGGTATAAGTAATCTTAAATTAGGTATTTATTATTTACCGTTAATAAAGCTTCAGAAGTTTCTCTTGAATTGCTAGAAAAAAATTTAATCTTCATCAACGGAGGGACCAAAATTTTTACAATGAACTAAAAAACGCTGCTGGAAAACTCGGTCGGTTATATTTTCATCATTTTCCCAGAAACCAGGCACTTAGTGAAAAAGTTGGCCTATAACAGCTTTCAGAATAAAGTTATTAAAGCGATCCAATATTTTTCCTTCAGCGTTAAAAATCGTCAGAGTGGCGGAAAAAGTGCGAAATTGAATCGCGGCCGGTGAAGAAAGGCTGAACTTCCAGATGAGTTAGCAAGTCGATCAAAAGGAAGGTGAAAGCTTTATGTGTTGAAGCTATGGCTGAGCTTAGCAGAAATGGCGTCAGAGCATGAAATGGAGCGGGAGACATTTGATGGATTGAGTCCATGTATCATTGATAGATTCATTATAGAAAGCGTGTCGCAATAGCGATAACAGGTTATGGGCCTCGAGCTAACTTCGTTTTTCCAAATCTCATGACCCCAAAGGTATTCACGATCTTGAGACAGTTACTGGGCGACAGCAACCAGATAATTCACCAGATTTCCTTCAGTTGTACCGATTCTAAAGGATTTATTCGCCGATGATTGTATTCTTTGCGGTAACGAGACTAATGATGTCGGGAATGAGGTTTTGTCTCCCTAATTGGGGGAATCCTTCGCTGTTCAAGTGCCATAGTTGCCTGTGGAAAGAAGATGATGAAAACGAGAGAGTGACGGACGAAACAAGGGAAACGAGGGCCCTGGGGAAATCACGGCGACTTTTCTAGTTCATTTTCCGAGCTTGCCGAACAAATCTCGGTCTCAACTTTCGGTACTTACTTACCAAGTTGGCTCATTACTATATTTCAAGAGTGTCAAGTTGATAAATCAAGTTTTTTCACAATTCTGGCCACATAATGGCTTGAATCGACTTAATGTATTGGTGCCTACCGGCTTATTGGGTTTTGCTTTCACCATCTTTCGCTTTCATTCACGTGGTCAATGCTATTCCTGCTACTTCCTGGAAGGCTATTCGCCACCATGTCCCATCTAGGCTTTCCTTAAGCTACAACGTGGCTTTCAGCTCAAAATACCGTGAACACCTTCTCGCAGGTTGAAATTCGAAGCAGAAACATTTCAATGGCGACTTTGTCCGGTCTTCCCTCCTCAATATCCGCCCTTTCACGATCGAAACCCCTTGAAATCGGTCGAAAATGTATTGAAAGTGAAATAATAACGTCAAAGAGAGAAAAGAAACAAAATACCGGTCTCTTTTGAAGTGGATAGTCTCTTTTGACAAGAGAAAACGAGAATTTTCAAGGGAAGAAAATCAAGAAGGGTCACTGGAGCTTATTGAGGTTCGAATGGAACGTTACTGAGGTGGAACTTCTCTTTCTCCCTCTTCCCGAACCGGCGGTTCTCCCTCTTTTTCCACCCTTAATTCCCCTGATGTTCCTACGGATTTCCCCATCAGGAGACTGACCTCAGCAGCAGCGATCCTCTGTGATTCAGCTGCCACCAGCGGGCTCGGCGTGCTCTTCGGAACATTCTTTGCAAGGTTGGGCCTTCAAATCCGTCGGAGTTTCTCTCTCCGATATTGGCAAGTTCCCGAACCGGAGGGGATGTGAAGGATCAAATAAAAGCTGAACTCATTAAATCACCCGTCCCCTCTTGCTGAGCCCAAAGCCTTGAAAAGTCTTTTCATCCCAAAAGCAGCGCCGAAAGAAACATTGGGAACATTCCGAGCGAAGAGTTCCGCCGTCAGCTGTGAGTTCCATCGGAGATTTTCGATACTTAATTGAAAATGAAGAAATTCGTGAACACGAACAATTTTGCGTTGATTGTACCCCTCGTTTCTAAAGCACTTTCCTAAAAGTTAGCGAAACAATAAACTTGCACTAACTTTTCGAAATTAACGTTTTGATTTTTAGAACCACTGCCGAGAATGGACGCGATTTCTTCTTTTGGAATGTTTATGGATTATGGTACGTTTAGATGTAGGGAGACTGCAGAAGAGGCGAAGTGCATGGAAGAACGCGGCGTTTTCTGCAAGCGACGAAACAATTTTTGAATTGAGGCTGAGCCACGCCTACTTTCCAAAGAAACAAGCCCGAAACGTCAACCACAGAGCATATAGTTTGCTTTAGGGTTGTCAAACTTGCAAATGACGGGCCATCAAAATTATTTTAAAAAATTAGGTATTGGCGCTAAGACAGTTCTAATGGAAACGTCTTCTTCACGCTTCTTCTTCTTCTTCTTCTTCTTGACCGAGACGCGGCTTGGTTTACGTCGCGTCTCCCTGGAAAGTTCTACATCAGACATTTTTTACGTTTTTCTGTACCTACCCAACATACAGAGCTGTAACAATGATAGCTCTATCATTGTTAACAGTGGTATCTCTCTATTGTTTTATACTCATTCCAATCGCATATGTGAGCAGTTTTGCAGCTTTGATGGTCCAGTCTGTTTCGTAAAAACGATGACTTTTTTCAACCTGTCAACTAGGACTGCTGACAGTTTGTAAAAAGTTTTCAAATTCCGCTTCGATTAACCAAAGGGCCAAAGTCGAGCCTGATGGGAGTCGAGTTATGGAACAAACTTTGAAAACATTTAGTCGCTCTCGTTACTGCTCCTGCGGTACCAATTTCAACGCCGACTCGACGGCAAGTTTTATGTATAAAGTTTCACGCTACACTTCTGTAATCAAATTCAATTTTCCAATAATTTGCTCAGTATTCTCGTCGTGTCGGCCGAGGTTGTCAGTTTATTGTTGGTCTCATGAATACGGCTTTCCCTTCTAGGCGGGAGATTCGAATTGCGGCGGGAAACTTCACCTATAAATATGTAAAACGAGAGGAAGGATGGGATAGAATAATGTGTAAAATAGGGTAGATACATAATATTGACTCGAAAAAATAATTTAAAAATTTGCGATACGGCAAAATAATGATTGTGTGTAGTGTAAGATAAGAAATTTCAGGGATGATATTTCTCAGCTGAAAAACTGAAGGGCTTTCAATGGCCTCTATCCGAGAGTGTTTACAGTAGCTATTTCTATAAAAAGAGAAATTTATTTATCGATAAAACGACACTTTCCGGTGTTTAGTATCAGTAATGCGATCGGATATATTTCCCTATCATCTCAGCGCACGTATTTTCGGTCATTTATACGGTGCTGGTAATCTGATCGTGAAGAGAATGTTTTTACCCCCGTGAGGCTCTTACAGTGGCTATCAACAAGTTGGCTGATGTTTCAGGTGTTCGGCCGTTAACCGGTGGGGCGCTGGATAAGGACTGTAACGAGGGTGGGGCCTTGTAGGGATAGAAAGGTGAGAGAAGCTCACACATCTGATCGTTAAAACAAACAATGTAGGCCCACGGCTCGAGTGAGCGAGATGAAATAGTAATATTTTAGCGTAGCTTCCTCCGCATAAAAACGAGTTGGTTGCTTTTTTAATAGGGTAAATTATTTCAAAATTTCAGAAATAATAATAATAATGAGTATGCTTTGGTATGTATACCTAAAGATGGTGAAAAAATTAGTTGGAGAAACTGGAACGAAAATTCCACTCTACTATCTCCAGGTTCGAAGTCCAACGTTTTGAGTCGGTCAAGTGCGATAAAGAGGCGAATTTCTACTTTTTAAACAAATGTCCGAATATTTAGGTACCTACCTATTTTTCTTCCTTCAACTTCTAATCGGATGAAATAAAAATCAAATTTAAATAAAATCGATTCGATTGAAAATTTCACGTCCATGCCAAAATATGGAATTAAGCAGGTCAAATCTACGATCGACTAGTATCCAATTGACGTCAACTCTTGATCCATTGTTCTAATCAACAAACAGGTGTGATGGTTATCGAAACTTTCAACCGACTGACAGCAAGCCGATGACTGCGAGTCACTAATTGATTTTGAAGTTACGGGAAATGTTTACCTACCCGGAATTGACTGCCCGGCGAAGAGTCAGATCGTTATCTTCGTCTAGACGTTCAAAGGTCACGGTGTCGTACGGAAAAGGGTATCGATCGGACCCGAAATGATTGAACAGGTTACTAGAACAAGGTTGAGCATTATGCTGGCGTGTGCAATGTGCTTTTTCCAAATTAAGACTACCAGAATTGCAATGAATTGTAGTTTATGGTCGGCCGATCTTTCAAAAGTGTTATGATGATATTGAGCAGATAGGGGATAGAGTAGGTACTGCTGTTGCAGCCTATCAAAACAATCATATCGAAAAATTACAAAGGTTCATTTCTTAAGAAAAATAAACCAAAAATGTTGCTATTATATAAAATTTCGTCTGCGATGGCAGGGGATGATTTCTTCTCTCGATGGCAAAACATATCAGCTCATAAATCTGTTACCTTAGTCGCCCTGCATTGGATCCTTCCTCAATACCGCATTGGCGGCTGACACGAAGAAATAACCGATCGGTTCAAATCACAAAAAGCACCGACTGCCGGGTAGCAAAAAGTAAACGCACCTTTGATTGATAGGGACGCCATCGGAATTGATAAATATTCCGCCGGGTTGGCAGCCCGCAGAGCCAGACATACCCCACTCACCCCCCTGGCATACCCCACTTACCCCCTGCGTATAAACTAGTATTCTGCTCTATGGTGGCAGATCCTGATTAAAATTCACGGCGGGCCCCAGTGCCGTCACCGAGTATATCCCAGCCGAGATTCTTGGGCTTTCTCGCGCTTCAATCCATCTCAAGTAACGTCGAGCTTTTTAAATGCAAATGCCCCCCCGAAGCCAGGAAATTCATTTATGTTCCGAACAAAAACTTGAGCCGAGGGGAAAAAAGCTGGAGCGTTGAAACAAATGGAAAACGTGAGTAAAAAGTGCAAATCGTACGAAAACGTGAAGCTGACGTATGGACACTTTCGGCGGACATTGTACACTGTGTAGATCTACGGTGAGGGCTGAATGTCACACGGCGCGTAAGGTATTTCATTGAAAAATACCGCAATTCAGAAAAAGAGAGTTTTTTCGTGTTCCGACTGTTTTCAACTCATTTGAATATGAAAGAGAGCGAGTCCCTTTCGCGTCGCTTTTGTTCTCGCCGGGGATTCGACCGTTCGAAATAAAAGTTGGGCACCGAAAAAAATCTTTTCCGTTATTTTCGAGGTTGAAATACCATAGCCATCAAGAGCGATTGATTTGTGACGGGTTAACATTTCGAAACAAAGCGCTGGATCGCAATTTCCGAGGTGAACATTAGATTTTTAAGCCGATGATTTCCTTTGGCTGGAAATCCCTAACGTTTTTCTATTATTATTGTTTTTCTAAATTAATTGGAGGGTTCTTTTATGGAAAAAATGTTCCATGCTTGAACCGAAAGCGGCCAATCAGAGCATAAAATCATTATAGCCTCAAATCTTCCAAAAGTACCTACCTGTAATGAGACCGCATCAGAGTGCAGATCGCTTGCGTAGGGCTGTCAAACTTGCCATCAAAATTATTTTAGAAAATTAGGTAGGTAGGTATTTATTTTGATGCTTTGACAGTTCTAACGCGAACGTCTTCTTCGCGTTCCTTCTTCTTCTTGACCTAGCCTCGACTTTTGACGTTGCGAGCCATGGAAGAAGAAAAGGAAGGTCCACTCCTAGGTTAACCGGCGTGCAGGGGGCACAGTGGCGATCTTGCTGGAAGAAATGAGAACCAAACTGCCAAACTGTAGTACAACACCAAAACTACAGATAGCGTGGCGGTCAACTCAGCGGGTGATTATGGTGATTATTCGCTTCTTCTTCTTCGTTAGTTGTTTCATTTTCTATGTCTCAGTCGAAGCTTCGGCAGACATATTTGTTTTCATCACGATCGCACCCCAAATAGGTACTGATTTTTAGGATTATTAGGAAAATTAGGAAGGAAAACACGTTTTATCCAAATAAAAATAATGTATTCTACAAAACAAAGAGTAAAAATGATGGCATAACTTTCAGTAGGCAATTTACAAAAATAATAAATGAGTCTTCATAACATAGGTAGCCTATTTCAATATTGCAAGTTTTTGTCACAGAGGTTCGTAATATTTCAAGAATTAAATTGTTGGGTTGATAAAAAAGGAATCCCATTACCCATTACAAATTCCCATTCCTTTGAAGAAATGTAATTGCAATTCCCATTCCAATTCCTGTAATGGTAATCGAAATTCCAATTACTTTTTTAATTACATGTAATGGGAACGGGTTTTTTGAATTCCCACTACAGGAATTGGAATGGAGTAATTCGATTACTCGCCTGTAATCCAATTACTCGCTTGTAATCCAATTAGTCGCCTGTAATCCAATTACTCGCGAGTAATTAGAATACACTGCATCCTCCCCCAAGGTCGGATCGGGGCATTTGTCATGGTGGCGAAAGAAAAATGTCTTTCAACTGTAACCACATTGAATTTCTATGACATCTCCAGAGAAATCAATGTTTATGCAGTGTATTCTAATTACTCGCGAGTAATTGGATTACAGGCGAGTAATCGGATTACAAGCGAGTAATTGGATTACAGGCGAGTAATCGGATTACTCCATTCCCATTACTCCATTCCAATTCCTGTAATGGGAATTCAAAAAACCCATTCCCATTACATGTAATTAAAAAAGTAATTGGAATTTCGATTACCATTACAGGAATTGGAATGGGAATTGCAATTAATCTCAGCGTTATTCAAAAAGTAAATTAAAAAGTAATCATTACTCAAAGTAATCATTACTATCCAACTCTTAATATTCGTAATATTTCAAAAATTAAATTGTTGGTAAGTACAGGAAAATTGTAGCTTTACATTGACAATGCTTTCATAAGAGAAGTTCACAAATACAAAAATTCGGTAGGTACCTCGTTGCTTCAAACAGAAATATGGTAAATGCAGTATGCTACGACTCGTAATTCACCGGCGACAGAAGTTGACGATACGGACAGAGAACGGCGTGGACCTGTCAACATGAAATCAGCTTTTAGTTTTTAGTTGGGTAGAATAATACAACTTATGCAAAAAAAAAACCAAACTAGTGAAACATATCGAAATAATCAACTATAATATAGTTTAGTCAGATTTCAAATAAAAAACGATTGCTGCCATGGGTACCTACATTCTTTTTCTGGGTATCACAGAAAATAAAGTTCAAATAATAGGAGTAGGTTCAGTATGATTTCCAAAAATGGACCATACTAATGCCGATTTGGACCCTTAACATTTTTCGATCGGATCCCCCGGACAATATGCATTATGTTAGAGCAAACCACAACTTTTAGGTCTGGTTATATTAAAATCGGATCAGCGGTATGATACGAAGTCCAAAAACACAAAACTTTGGCCAAATTTGTGGACAGAACTTCGTACAGAACCGCTGATCCGATTTTGTCGCGGTTGGTCCTAAAAGGTGTGATTTGCTCCAACTTGATACATATTGTCCGGGGAACCCGATCAAAAAAGGTTAAGGGGTCGAAAATCTAAAAAAAAATATTTTTGAGATCATGAATTTTTTGACATTTGGGTGTGTTGAAAAGAAATTTTCCCGACCGATTACATAGGTAAGTACACTATTTCTGGAAATAATGTACCAAAAACAGTGAACGTCCAATAGGCGAATACATACCAACTTTTGATGATTCGTCATGACGTTCTGCCTTCTCACAACTCTGGACAAAAGTAATAGGGCTTTTGCTGCGTAGTGGAGTCACTTCCCAATCTAGAAAAGGGGGTATCAGCTTTATAAAGGGTTAGCTACTAACTTCATGCTGTAATTGGTGCGATTACCCGAAAGAAATGGAATGCAGTATCTAATAACTACAAACAGTAGTAAAAGAAGGTAACTTGCACTAAAGCAGACCAGACAAAATTTTTGGGTCTATATCACATTTACGTTTCTCTCTTAGGGGCATCCATTTTCTCAAATATTCATTGAAACGACAAATTAAGTTAGCCAAAAAACATTTACCTGCAACAGGCGAAGTTGTACATCCGCCTGCACCATTTGATAGAGCACTGTCTTGGCGTGGCGAAGTAAATTACCTACCTACATCATGGAACGAAATGCTGTGAAACCGATCAATGAAAACGTTGGCGCAGTCTTCAACGCAAAAATCACAATTCAAAAAATATGGGTAGACCGAACGAACTCATCGAACACAAAACAACGAATAAAAATTAGACGCGTCGGTCGTCGGCTCGTCGCCAGAGAACAATGGCGATGGAATCTTCCGTTGAAAATTCCTAGATCCGGATGACAACGTGGTCGACGTAAACATTGCGCTTCCGGCACGCTATCTAACGGGCCCCGGCGAAACCCAGAAGAACTTGATAGTACTTTTTCTTCCAGCGTAAAATCGGAGCGCTAGCGTGCTGCACAAAATCCCCTATCTAGTGAACCTTCCTTTTCTTCTTCCATGGTTGCGAGCAAGTTTACTCCTGATTTCCTGTCCTGGCAAGTTCTACATCAGACATTTTTACGTTTTTCTGTCCCTACCCAACATACACCTTATCACCGTTATCTTAGGTATCAGCTGTCGTCATCTATCTTTCGCTGTATTTCAACTTGCATGCCAAACCTTTTTGCAACAAGAGCACCAAAAAAGTTTTATCTGCATTGTTAGCATCTGAACCCACTAAGGTACGGTTACTGACTCGAAAACTCTTCTTGTGCCCTATCGATCGATGTTGATGAAATTTCTGCAAATGTCGGGAAGCGGCTTCATTATTTATTTACAAAATTGAAAACCCTTCGGAACGGTTTCGGCGGAAAAACGAACACTTCATCGCCGAAGGGGAGCAAAAACGCGTATTATTCCGTCTAAAGCGGCGGGAAAGTGGAAAAAATCGAGAATAGGAAAACGAGAATTTTCGCCGAGGTTTTGAAAAGCGAATTTATTCCCAGCAATTGGACCCCGCCTGAATGGGAAGCCAAGAAAGTCGGAAAAGTTGAAGGAGGCGTCAAAATTGGAAATGGGTGGCGAGGAATACAATCATCCATTGCCGCGATTCGAGATTCTCGAAAATAGCTCGCCTGTCGGAGGTTAGGGTAGTTTTCTCCGGAGGGTTGAAAACGAGAACTTCCCGACGGGAAACCATTCGTTTTGCCGGTACTTCGTCAAAAATAAATCAAATCCAATTACGCCTCCGATGATTTGTTCTTGTCGTGAAGAAGATGGGCTTTTCGGCTTTGATTGAACGAGGAAAATCTCCCGAATCTAGGCCTCATTTCGCTGATGCGGGGTCGTTATTTTCAAATATCGGACCACCTTTTCCATCAGCTGTTCCATCTTGCGGGGGTATCTGATTTATAATCAAAATATACCCAACTAGATGTTGTTTTACCGGAATTTGAATTACTCGCAGAAGGTACTTCCTATATGTTAAAAGTTTGTAAGTGTTTTCTATTTTACTTTTTTCTGTGAACAAAAATGAAACAATTTGAGCGTTTTTGGTCTCAAAATCTTTGTTTCACCTTGCAGCATACTTGCATAATATGGATATATAGAATATTATTCTTAATTTCCTGGTAACTGGGCGTATTTCGATTTTAGGCTGGTTTTAAAATTTGCAAAGTGAGTTTTTTGACATCTTTAATCCTTGCAGCCTTCAGAGTCGAAATTATTTTAAATCTAAAAATTTAAAAGTCTAAAAAAAGTCTAAATTATCTAAAAATTCATTATTATTAATTAAAAAATTAAAATTATTTTAAAAAATAATTAAAAAATCTATTTATCCAAAAAAGTCTAAAAATCTAAAAATTAAGTCTAAATTATTTAAAATCTAAAAATTTACAAATCAAAATATGGAAGTATGTCATTTACGCACCACTGGTTCAGAGTTGGATCGCGCGTTTTGAGCGCATCAAAATTGATACGGAGCATCCAGGGGGAATTGTGTTGGGCGAATTTTCGGAAATTGACAGCGATACATTCCGCCTGTGGACTGATAGGAGAAACGAAGTTTGAGGGAAGTCGTCCTTCAGGGACGGAAATAGAGGACAGGTTCGCTTCTCATTTCCTGGACGCCTGTCGAGTTTTGTTGCTATCTGCTGTCGCTTTCTTGCGCATACCATTTAAACAGCTCGCGCTGACAATGCGACGGTGTCTATATCTAGCAGCAAAATCAATAAACTGCTTTGCTATTCGGCGCACAGTCACGATCGCGCAGAAATATGATGGAAACAATTTCCAGCGCTGAAATGTGCTTATATTAGGACTAAAAAAACCTTTCGAAATGAAAGAGAAGTGAGATTCAGCATTCAGGAAATAAATTATGAATAATAAATTATGAATTATTTAAAAAAAAGTCAAACGATGACTCATGATTCATATTCGTGTTATCAACTAGAAGTCGCCTTTCAGTTATCCAAAAAAATCCCCCTTTTATGGATTTTTTTCGACTTTGTTTCTGCACTGTTTTGAAAACATTATCTAAACAGGCATCTAGAAACATTTCACGGCGTGTGCCTATCCGCTAAAATAATGGCGGGCGAGTTATATTTTCTGGAGGAAATGCGTGCAACTCAAACAGACACTCGAGCGGTGGAGACCCCCTCAACATTTTCCAGGGCTCGGGCGACCGACAGAATAATTAAGCGAAGGGGCGCAGCTCATTTGAAACCACCTCGCAGAAAATATTACACTCTCTCACGCAGCGCAGGGTTGGGGCCGATTTTAAACAACCCTTAACTTAAGCTGGCCCTCAGTGACGCGGAGTAAAGTAAACAAAAATCCTATTAGTACAAGACCGAAAAGCTCGGAGCCGAAATGGAAATTTTGCGCCGGCTGAAAATTCGAAAATGATGGATGATGTGGTACAGGTGAGGATAGTGATCCGATTGCTGGCTGTTGGAGGGGGGATGAACATGCGTGGCTAGGAGACCCCAATCAAATTTATTGGGCTCAACGCCGACGCTACCTCGACCAATCGCAATGCATTTTCTTACCCCTCCACCAGCAATCGGGGTGTGGCCGACTTAACGCTCCATGCGAAAGGCCTCTGTCTCCTAGCGTCGAGGAAAGATAACATATTATGTTCACGGTCCCAAATTATAATTTCCTTTACCAATTACACATTCGAAAATTCAGGAATCAATCTCCTATTGCTTGGCGCAACCGGAATTCCCTGAAAACTTGAGGCAGTTTTTCTCAAGTCAAAAATTGATTTTGTCAAATTAGATAAATTTAATGAATTACCTCATTCGCTCTACCTATTCAAGTATTGAGGTTCGAGGTTTATAATTTTTGCCTGATCTTGAATTTTCGAAATTAAATGCCATTAGATGCGATATTTTTGAATATTTTTTTAGATAGCCGGTTTATTCGATTACTTCAAGATTGCTGGGCAGACCTCGTTCTTCCCATAGCAAGTTTATAGAAAAATTTGTTTTCTAAAATCGGCCAAGATAGCTCGTTTTTCCTTGTTTCTGTAAAATTCTTTTTCAAAATCGAAAATGAGTCCATTGGTTGCTGAGAAACAAAGGAATAACTTTTGGTGATGACCATATAAATTCAAATTTCCGCCGCCGATTTTCGTCGAATTTTTAATATTCGGATACCGTCGCATTCAGGGCGATCTCCCACAGGATGCTATATAATATATATTATAGCATACCAGCTTATAAGCTGGGTATTCTAAAAAATTAAGCTAGTTTTTCAAAAAATAGATATAGGTAAAAGTTTAATTTTTCTTAAACTCTACCAGATTCAATAGAATTTTGATTAGGCTATGTAATTAATCTACAATCTCAGTTCATATTGAATAATTACGTTAAAATATAATGATCCTTGATTTAATCCTACACTTTAAGGCAAATATAAGGTTATTGGCTAGAAATAATGTAACAAAACAAATCCTCAGTAAGGTTGCTTTCAGAAATGCCCAAATCTTTTGGCAACTCAGCGCCTCAATTTCGGTTTGAACGCACTCAACATTCTCCACGCGTTACGAAATTCGGGGGAAAAGCAATCGGGAAATTCCAAGCAATTGCCGCTCAACTGGCACGTGGAACCTTTCGGAAAAAAAAAGAATTTAATTCTACTCCCAACTAACCTATGCAGATGCACGGGGGCGGATCTCCCTTCCGTGTTGATGGGCCGTACGTGAGCTGAACAATTCCACCGGCTCTTATTGGAATTCGGCAGACGCATTAGCATCGCAGAGGCTCCCCCCAGCGACTAAGGCTCATCAGTCTTCCCAGATCTCCACTACTTACACACCGAGGGGCAGTTCTAAAGGTGTTGTTGCTGTTCGGTCGGCGTGTAATGATGTCGTACAGCACCGACAGGCAATCCAAGGGCTCCCGACCCCAACGAAACAACGCTCTCCTGGACCGAAGCGTAGCGTATACTCTTGAGTACGATGTAATGTTGTGCCGTTAGTAGTTTACCGTTACTTCAACATGTTGTATTCAAGCTCTCTTATGTTGTATTCAAGCCCTATTGCGCACAGTGGTCGTGTCAGATGAGTGGATACTTTTTTAAATTCCAGTAAGTATAACATAACGTGTCTACGTTGATTTCAGGCACCCCACATAATTTGCATAGTGCGTTTTTGACATTATTGCTCCTTGTAGTAGTTTGCTCCAATATACCAGTGGTGTATAGATAGCACATAAGGTGATTCTAAAAAAAAACGCAATTCCCAAGGTCTGAATTTTGAAAAAGTGAACCTTCTGAACCTTCTCCAAAAAAAATTCGAAAAATTCACGAAGCTCCGTGGGATCATAAAAAAGAATTATCAACTCAATTTCAATCTTAGGCCTTCAAACTGGAGTTTATAAAATTGATACGGTGGTGGTAATGAGAAGCGCAGGAGGTAATGAGAATTTTTAAACGTTGCAAAATTGTCTACCTACCTATCAATCAATTAACATTCCAAATTTACTCGCAAATTTAATCATGGAGGTTCGTAGGAACTTAATAAACACACTTGAGGAAAAACAACCCTGAGTAGTGGGTACCTATCAATATAATTAATGATACAAAAACATTAAAAACTCAGTCTTAATTCAGTTTTGCAATCAGAGGTGCAAAGATAACACACAATGCTTCCATATTTTGAAACGTAAAAAAACGGCACAATTTGATCATATTTTGACTGCTGTCAAGGGTGTTTTAGTCTAAAATATCAAAAAATTCACTATTCAAAATTTAAAATTCCGCCCAAAATAAAAATACGCCACATTATCGGAAAATAAAAAATATCCACTTATTCTGCAAGGAAAAACAAAGATTTTAAGATCAAGAACGCTCAAATCGGTTTATTTTTGTTGCCGGAAAAAAATTGTATAGAAACCACTAAAAATGCAAATATATCGGAAGTACTCTGCGTTATACAAATTTCGACTAAACAGGGTGTCGAGGGCCCTCTACAAACATTTAAAATTTATTAAAGAGTCGAGTCACCTTCACAATTGCTTCAAAGCCGATGATTTCCTACCGGAATTTGTAGTATAGGTTAATTATCGGTGACATTTTTTGGTGGATTTGGTGGATCGGTTGGCAGCTCTTTCAATTCAGCGTGAAAACTAAGGAGGTACCTAACTAATGAATTTTTCAAAATTAAATAAACCAAATAATTCCGGTTTTACGAATTTTCGCAAAAAAATTCAAATCTCTTCAAATCAACTGTTACACCCTCCAGAAAAAATGTTGACTTTTCATTCGAGTCCGAAACAATCTCAACTTCATATCTCCGTCTTTTCGAATCGACTGTCAATTTCGGCGTTCCCCATAAAAATGACTCACCTTAGCGAAAGTTCGATGCTGTGATAAGAAACGTGCCAAGCTATCCGATTGGTCGACGAGACGTGAGAGGGTGAAATGTTCCGAACGTGAAGCTTGCGGACCGACTGCCGCCGGCATCGATTCCAGCGGCCGCCACCCGCGCCAGCAAATCGCCGCCGCGCATGCGCGCACCCCGTCTGGATTGCGAGCCACCCCTTGAACAATGCACCCTTTCATTACCGACCCCCTGGAGGCTGTGCAGTCGATCGGAGTGAGAACTATCGATATTAACCAGAGCCAGTGTTAAGATAAACGTAGTACGACCGTATATCATTATACATGAAATTGTGGTTCAAAAAAACTCGATAAAAATTTTGGCTGATTTGGATTTTTGTTGTAAGACACGTATTTTTGAGATAATTTTCGACTGCATGTAAAACATAGTTGGTCATGATTTTCCATTTTTGATGAGCATACAAACGATTTAGATAGTCAAATAAAATCAAAATGAAAAATAAAAAAATATATCAAAGCAAATTTTTTCCTATGGCGCGTTTCCTGATTAACCGAACTGATTTCCTGCGATACATCGATATGATTTCGGAAGCCACTATCGATATATTCAGATAATCCCTATTTCTCACCCCTGAACATCCGACGCGAGAGATCCGTTTTTAAACTTTTCGCCTCTCATTCCATTTTATTCCGCCTTTTCCTTCCGCTTTTCCCAATCTTGAGAAAACTCCTCGAGAATTTTCTTCCTCATTCTTCCCGTTTCCCCGTCCTCCTTTTCTATAAAAAAACCGAACTAGGAAAAAAAAGAATTTTCCTGCCTCGTGAAGTCCTCGCAATCAAGGGATCACCTGGAAATGCCTGAGGACGAAGGAATGTCTATCAGATCTCTCGCCTTTTCTCCTTCGGGCTCCAGTTTTCGCAATTACTGGTTAAATGAAGTGGCCCCCGAAGCCTTTCCCTTCTGGGGTCTTAATGAGCAACGAGAATTAAATACTAGGGGAGAAACAGGAACTTCAGCTTCTTATAATGACGTCCTGGGAAACTTCTTCAGCTATGTTGAATTGTCATTAGGGGGGTGTCTTATCTGAAGTAGCGATGGGACGGCTGACTTTTTCTATTATACCTTCACCTATTCATTAACAGAATCAACCCGTAGGCAAATCCTTTCCCATTCTCTTCAAGGTTGAAGAAAAATTGCAAATGAAAATTAAACAAACTTTTTTGTTTGTTAAAAATTAAAAAATATTTACATAGATACGTAAGTGAAAAAAATTTCAAAAATATAAAAAAACCCATTTAGTGATAAAGAAAATTATTATTTTTATTGCAATTATCAAATAATTGTTTCTGATGAATTTTTGGAATCATTACCACTTTTATTGTACCAAATTGTGGTCACTTATTATTGAAAAGAACAGGTCAACGAATAAAGGCCGTAAAATCAGGGCCATGGGAACAAGAGATCATATTTATGACTGAAGGTATTTTCTAAATTAATTCTGCTTTCATGAAACGAACGGACGCATATTGACGTCGATGTTTTCTTTGTCGTCATCCGAAAATTCCTCATCCGGCGGCGATCGGCTTTCATCTTTGTTTTCGATAAATTGTTGATTTTCATCGTTCCGGCCGCTGCGATCGTCTGTCGAGTGTTTCTGACGAATATGCCGCTTCATGCTGTTGGCCGTCGTGCATTTTACAGGACACAACGGACACGGATATAGTTTTTGGCCGTTGTGACGCCACATGTGAACGCGTAAGTTGCTGGCTCGATTGCACCTGAAACGATGCATTATTTAAGCTACAGGCCAAAAATGGAAGAATTCAAGTTTCGGCCTAGGGGGTGCTATATTTTGACTCGTAAAATTATTGTGGAGTAAATCTATGTTGAAAGTGATTGTTAACATTATAGGCCGGTAAAAGGGCTATTATTGAGATGAATATTTTAAAAAATATAGGTAGTATAAAAAAATTTTGAACCAAATGTTCATCAAATTTTTCATCAGACGGTTTTTGTTCAAAGTCAAATATTTCCCGAAGAGATTTGCCTACCTGTAGCCGCAAACTTCACACTGAAACGGTTTTTGCCCATTGTGCGTCCAAAGGTGCGACTGAAGTGTGCTCGTCTGGGAGCAACTGTAATTGCAGATGGAGCACGAAAACGGCTTCTCACCTGAGAAAAGCCGAATCAAAGGATTGATTATAAATGATTAATTAGCTTTAGGACAACGAAGGTCAAAGAGGGAGGGGAGGGGTAGGTGGAGGAGGAGAAACAGGAGGAGGAGTAGAAGGGGGAGGCGGGATCAGGATAATGATGAGGACGAGGAGGCGGAGGGGGAGCATGATGTGGAAGAGGAGTAGAAGAAGAAGAAGGAGGTGGTGGGAGAGGGGGTGGGCAGGATGAGGAGTAGAGGAGAACGATGAGGAAAAGGATGTACAGGAGGAGGCGGAGGAGCGAGAGGCGGATTAGGAGGTGTAGATTGGGGAAGGGGGATCAGGGTGAGATGCAGGATGATGAGGAGTAGGAGGGGTGAGCATGATGAGTAGCAGGTGGGGAGAGCAACATGTAAAGGAAAGGAGTAGGGGGAGGAGGATCAGGAGTAGTGTGAGGGGGAGGGGGAGGATCAGGAGGGGGTGAGAGGCAGGATTAGGAGGAGGGGGAGTGGGAGGATAAGGAGGGGGGGTGAGAGGAAGAATTAGGAGGAGGGGCGAGAGGAGGAGGGAGGACCAGGAGAAGTGTTATGGTGAGGAGGGGAAGGATCAGGAGTAATGTGAGGGGGAGGAGGTGGAGGATCAGGTTTAGTGTGAGGGGAGGAGGGGGATGATGAGGAGTGGGTGAGAGGCAGGATTAGGAGGAGGGGCGAGATGAGGAGGGAGGACCAGGAGTAGTGTTATGGTGAGGAGGGGGAGGATCAGGAGTAATGTGAGGGGGAGGAGGGGGAGGATAAGGAGGGGGGTGAGAGGAAGAATTAGGAGGAGGGGTGAGAAGAGGAGGGAGGACCAGGAGTAGTGTTATGGTGAGGAGGGGGAGGATCAGGAGTAATGTGAGGGGGAGGAGGTGGAGGATCAGGTTTAGTGTGAGGGGAGGAGGGGGATGATGAGGAGTGGGTGAGAGGCAGGATTAGGAGGAGGGGCGAGATGAGGAGGGAGGACCAGGAGTAGTGTTATGGTGAGGAGGGGGAGGATCAGGAGTAATGTGAGGGGGAGGAGGGGTATGATGAGGAGTGGGTGAGAGGCAGGATTAGGAGGAGGGGCGAGAGGAGGAGGGAGGACCAGGAGTAGTGTTATGGCGAGGAGGGGGAGGATCAGGAGTAGTGTAAGGGGATGATCAGGAGGGGGGTGAGAGGCAGGATTAGGAGGGGGGGCGAGAGGAAGGATCAGTAGGAGGGGTGATAGGGAGGATAAGGAAGAGGGGCGAGACGGAGGATTAGGGACATGACGAGGAGATGGATGTGGAGGATGAGTAGGAGAAGTAGGATTCGGAGGAGAAAGAGGGATGACGAGGTGCGGGTGGAGGGGGGAGCGGGTGGTGATGGGGGGAGGAGGCATGCACTCCGCATCTTCCTGCGTTTTGTACTCTGAACTTTGAACTCTCGACTGTTCTTCTTGATTTCATTCCTCACACGATACACATTTTCGTTCTGCTGGGTTAGGTACCAATTAAAATTTTAGTATTATGAACATTTTGAAAAAAATTGGGAGCATGGGTTACTCATAAAACGTTTCAAGATCCGGATGAAAAAATCATCGGTAAAATACCGCCTTACAGTCAAAACTCGAAAATCCGGGATGCTGGCACCTTGTTTTTAGCAAAAGGGTGCTTAGGGACTGAGGATTTAATATGGACTACCCTCAGGTGCAGCATAGAATTTGACCCTGAAAGATTGCTTTTTAGACAAATACGGACCCGTGTGAGTTCTCTTGTGGCGTTTGAGCAATCCGGCGTCGGTGCAGCGGTATTGGCATACATCGCAGGCGTATGGCTTTTCTCCAGTGTGCGTTCGCTGATGACGCCTCAGTATGAACGGGGCTGTCGTCTTGTAAGGGCATCTGGATAATTAAGCAATTAAGCGGTGTTAAGTCGTTCGATTGAATTTTTTAAATTTAAATTTCAAATAGAAATCTAAACATTTGTTTGCCACAATTATATGATTGAATGGGTAGCAAAAATGTTTTATACAAATTCGAACCCCATCATAAAACTGATCTCAATCACGTACCTGTCACATAAAAATTCGCGAACCGACGTATGCTCCATCACATGGTTACAAAACCATACCGGGTTATTCAGGCTTGAAACGGCTGAAATTGATTATAATTTTGAAAAACCGCCGAGCAACGAATTTTGTGTGGTCTAAAATCAGGATTGTGAAATTCAGAATTTCTCGCTCACATGGACAGAGGGCACAGCGCGGTACGAATTTCCCATCAATCCCGGTAGGATGGAGGGATGAGCCATGGGAAAGAATCTTCTCCCATGTCGTGTCCCTATGACTGCACAGGTTGCACATGAACAGGCTCAGGTTCGGGTGTTTTCTCAAATGCACCTTCAACGCGACAAAAATTTTATATAGAGAATTAAAAAGATTAAAATTATTAAAGATTAAGATTAATTAAAAAAGATTATATAGAATAGTTAAAATGCTGGAGAAGAATATTTAATCAGTTTTTGCAACCAATTGCCGTGGGCTGGCTAATGATCAACAATATCAACTAAGATTTTTATTTTAAAAAAATTATTTAAAAAATAAAACAATTCATTGTTGAAAATTATTATCAAAAAGGTACCTACCTTGAGATGGCTACCTCTCGTACACGTGTAATCACATTCGGTGCAACGGAACGGCTTCAAGCCCTTGTGCATCCACATGTGAGATTTGAGTGTTGCGGGTTGCTTGCACGAATATCCGCACTCCGTACATTTGTAGACATTTTTGGAGTTTACCGAAATGTCCTGCATGGTCGCTCTGCAATCAAAAGATGCTTAAAAACTTAAAAACGAAAAATGCAAATGAGAAAAACATTGTGTACAAAAAAATTTTGACAGTACTTTTTATTAGTGTGATGATGGGTATGTCAATTCAGTTTATTCATCGAATATCCTTTATTCTCCGAAATATAGCCTAGGAATTTCCGTGTCGAAGTATCCACGGAACATTTTATTCGGAGAATAGAGGATATTTCATAAATAAACTGAATTGATGAACATATCCTTAGACAGCAAAAAATAATCGGTCAAACCCCCCCCAAAAAAAAAAAAATCAAAATTTTCATCGCTGAAGCCCCAACAATATTTTAATCTTTGAAAAATCGTGGCTGCACTTATCAAATGCCAGAGTTTCCCGAAATTTCAGTGAAGGAATTTTCGAAATCGGATTGCTCACTTTTGGTCCATCACATCGCAAATTTTGGCGTCTTCTTGTGGCTGAACGTTTTCAGACCGCTGGCTCAGGATTGCATTGTGTTCCAATGGCTCCTTCGGTTTAATATGGTTCTGGTGGAGAAATTCGTCTGCAAAAAATATTAAGCTAAAAGACGTGGTTGACTTAGTTACAGCTGCATTTTTTAATTTAGTCCATATTACGTGAACAAGACACCTTTTTCTAAGCTGACTAAAATAAAAATTGTTTTGAAAAAAAATTATTAAAAAAATCAGAAAATTAATTATTATTTTTAGGGACTATTTGATTCGAAAGCGTACTTTATCATTTTATTATTTCAACTACATAATTAATAATAGTACTATCTACCACCTATGATATACTTTTTTCCATTTTTACTGTATCTTATTATTTTCACCTTCGTTGCTGCTCGTTGAACTTGGTCGATCGGAGTTTGGCGATGACATTTCTTGATCGCCTGAAACTGATGAATCCTCCGATTCGATTTTCGAAGCTAAGCCATCCGATTCTGCGCAATCGGCTTGCTGAGCATCGATGAATAGCGCTTCATTCTCTTCCGAACAATCGATCAAAATTGTCTCATCCGAAGTTATTTCGGATTTGGATACCGATCCGCTTACGTCTGAGCTCTCCATAGTTTTCTGAAATGAAATTATGGTCATAGCATGGTGACTTTTTTCCTTACAATTTTTGAAATGTTTATTTTCGGGTCAAATTATTTCGATTTTGACTAATGTGGAAGCTTCGATGATAAAAAATGTCAAAAAAGCAAGCATTGCAAAGATTAAAACCCACATACAATCGAAATATGGCAAGTTATAGGGATGTAAAAAATACCCAAGTATTCTACAAGGTAAAACCAAGATTTTGAGACCAAGAACTCTAAAATTGGTTCATCTTCGTGCCCGGAAAAAATAAATAAGAAAACACTAAAAGTGCTAATGTATCGGAATTACTGTGCGTAATTCAAATTCCGGTTTAACAGGGTAGTAGGCCTTGCCGAGACGAACATTTCAGTTTAAGAAATTTGAAGAAAGATCGAGAATTGAGGGAGTTATGACCAGTTTTTTAAAAGACCACAGATGCTTGTTCATTAAGTAATTCTGAGTACAAGTGTAATAGTAAAAATGTTTTTGATTTTCGATTGTAAGACGATTTGTAAAAAGTTATACATATATTCATATTATTTTCTTCGAAAAATTAATTAATAGGTACCCTGGTACGTAATTTACACGTGAAATCTATCGTATTTTTTTTTTACATGACTATTACCATTATTTCATATGAAATCGTTTCATAGGTATTTAGGGAATGAGTAGGTTCATTCGTAGTTATTACAAAAACCAAATCTGTTGCAAAGTAATCGGATTTCTCAGTTTTTTTTTTCTAGATCCTGACGCTTGATGGCAGTTTCCCAATCGTTTAAGTAGATTAGTTTTAGAATTTCAAAAAATCATATTAAGTTGGCACAATTTGCCCGGCTCGAAGTTGCAGGTGGGTATTATTGTAAGTTAATAGCTGGTTTTCATTTAAAAAAAATAATAATTGGTACGAATTCACTAATAAATATCCTGTAAGCGGAGGTAATTGACGTTTCGAAGGACGGGGTGGAAATTTTCACGCTAAAGCGGCGCTGTCGAGCGGGCGGCAGGAATGATTCGAGCGTGCGAAAACGCCCGCTCGGATGTTTTATTCATTTATTTGAGCGCATAGGATAGCGAGTGAAGTGCGAGTAGACAGTCGGGGATTTGCATGCTCATTCAAAAACCTACTCCCGATTCCATCACTTATTTCGAGGCTTTCTACATTTAAATGGGTTTGAAAACGACTGCTTGAGAAAACTTAGGATTGGGACTTGACAAGTTTTTACTAAAACATTGGTAACAGTTAACAGGCAAACGAACGATAACTATTTTAAATTTTATCCTCATTCAACTCATTTACGACCATGCCGATTGGATTTATTTTTAAAAAAATTTTTTGGTATGAAATATAAAGTAGGTACCTACCTATATTCACGATGCTGTTTTGGTAAGCACTCATGAGTTGTAAATTTCAAGGAAGGTAGGTACCTAAATATGTAAGTATGAAGTGATAATTAGTTTTACCCCTCACCTCTCTTCGGTTTCTTCGAAATCTTGCAGATGAAAATTGAACACGAGCCGCCTACCTGTTCAAAATTTTTTTCTTCAAGAAATACCTATACCATTTTCAAACTTGACTTATAACCATTGAACATTTTAAGTCTTAAATTTTTCAATGGAAAATGGAAGTTGGAACTGGAAGGAAAAGGAAAGGAAAGTGGAAAAGTTATCGATACTGCGTCTAGCAGCAAGCAACTGGAATCCATGAAGATCAGCTGTAGGCGTTCGTTTACAGATGTAGGAACGCAGTAAAATGTTAATGGAACAGCTGCTTGGTCGAATCTGGCATCTGAAGCTTGAGAAATCTCGAATTCGAGAGGTACCTCTTCAATTTTACCTGCATTAACACTATACTATGGATAGAACAAGATCATTTGAGCGAACGGATGGCTTCTCGATGACACACAGTACTTCCATAGTAATATTGGAATTTGTCTTGTCTTTTTACCAAAGAGAACCCGTACCCAATACGTGGGTGATGGGTATTAACCTTTTTTGTTTTTGCTGCCAGGCTCAAAAATTAAAAAAAAATTGCAAAAAAATCGAAATTTTTTATTAGCCTTAGAAATGGTGTTTCTACCGTTAAGATATTATCGAGTCGATTTTTCTCCCATATTCTTCGAAATTCGAGTTCCTTCATGAGGCAGGTATAACTTCGTAGAATTCTCCTCTTTCTGCCCTATCGGAAAAAATAGTCCATTTCCAGTTTCCCCTTTTGTGCCTGAAGTTTTCCTGGACAGGCTGTTATGTCGCCGCGGAATGTACGTGGCGGGGAGTGAAGAATACGTCCCGGCCATATTTCACGGTGGCCATTGTTGTTGTGAAAAGGGCCTAAAAAACTTCTGCCTCCGTACCGGCGATGCCAAGTTTATTTCTCATATTTTTCTCGCGGTAAGGTATACAGCTCACTTTTCCGTCTCCTGCCTCATTTGGGGAGGATTTTTCGCCTGAGCCCTCGGGATGAATGCAGTGAAGAACCGGTTGGCTGACAGTAATTAATTTGTCAATAAATCATCGTCATAAATAAAAATATGAAACGAATTGATTTCAAGCAAAAAATATACATCTACCTACCTACTCGTACAATTTTTTTTACTCGTGAATTTCAATTTTTCAAATTTTGGTTCATACTTACATAATTCAACCAATTTTTCAAATGTTGGCTCTAATTAGACTATTTTTTAAATTGTTTTACTCGGGAATTTTCATTTTTTTTTTAAATTTTGGATCCTTATTCAACAATTTTGCAAATTTTTCAAATTGAGAGACTTTCGTACCTACCTACTTGTCCGGTTTCAACTATTTGGATATCTCGATTCAGATCTTATAATTCAAATTTTGTCTCAAATATCCACAAATTTTCAAATTTCGGTCCATAATTTAATATTTTTTTAAATTTCGGTTCATATGCACCTACTTTATACAACAATTTTTCAAATTTTGTCTCATGATTCAACAATTATTCTTCAAATTGGGGTCCTAGGCCTGATTCAAAATTTGGCTTTTCGACCATACGTCATATTCAACAGTCATCGTTCAATTTGTAGAGTATAGTTTGCTTAGGAAAGGAAAATGGAACCCCAACAAGACAATCTGAGCTTGACGATGGGTGGGATATATGGGAGATGCGTGGTATACCTGCCAAGCCACTCAGACATAGGTAAACATTGAGCCGGATCTTACGTGAGGAGCCCACCAACGATACCTTGGTTTGAATAGCAGGGTAAAGGGACGATTTCATCAAATATGTAAGGGCTCCCTTCGGTAAGACAAGATTAAGATACTTCGGGAGGTGGAAAATAAAGAAAAATATGAATAAGTAAGCCGAAGAAAGGACGGCTAAGTGGAGAAAAGGTGAGCAAATAAGAGGCACTTGGAGAGGTCCAGTGGCCCCATTAACGTGCCTTCAAGGGCCTAGCAGAGGGCACTATACCCTTTCTTATGTTAGAGTGAAGGTATTTTTTACCGGGGAGCAAATCACGCTCAGACCGGCCCTTAGGTAAGTGTGTACCTTAACTTTTTCAAGCTCCAAGTGAATCGACGAAATAAATAAAATAACGTTTGGTGAATCCTGGTGCAGGTGATAAGGTGAATCCACATTGCACGATAACCCGTTATCATGTTAATCGTAAATGGGAAGCTGTGCCTTAACGAGGGGCCAGGATCAGATTAGCTGGCTGACATAACCGGTCTTGGCAGCCGATAAGGGTCTCTCAAGGCCGTGGATGTATCAACGCCCAAAGAAACACAAATCAGTCTTATGTCATACACCGGCGGGTACACAGATCATCTATATCGCCAAGCGTAATCCGAAAAACCCCGACTTTGGCAAGAAAATTCGAATCTTGCCTCACTAATAACGTTTTTTGAGTTCTTTGTGTCCATTCAATGGAGATATCATTCGCAGGGAAACGAGTGCTCGTCACCGGTGCTGGCCAAGGTGAGTCTGAAGTAGTAGGGGAAATATGCGGGTTCGAGAACAGTTTCTGCCACATATAGGAAAATCGGGATAAAGGTTTACTTATGGCAAGGAGAAAATCAAATTTTGGAATCCCGTTCGAGTTGAGCATGCTAGCAAACACAGCATAGGCATTAGCATGATTTTGTAGTGTGTAATTGAACCCGTTTTTTTTTGAAAGGGGGTATGTTACGATTTTGAAATTTTCGGAAAAATGCAAAAAACTGCCCCATGTCGTCAAAACGGTCAAAACGTCCAACCTCTGTGGATGTTCCAGTGCAGTTGGATTATTTGAAATTTTATAGAAGTTTTCCATTTTTTTCGGCCAGGGGAAGTGTACCAAACTGAAATTTGAAATTCGGTCACATAACCCCTTTCAAAAAAATCAGTTTTTCGGGATAAAAAATTTTAATTAACAGCATAATTTATTGTATAAACTTTATTGGAATCAAAAAATTCTTCAAAACTTCTCAGTCTCTACTCATCCCGGTCCTCGGTTGGCCATGAATTTATTATATCATCATAAAATGCGAGATGTTCTGCCCCCTCACTGGAAAAAATTGAACGATTTTGCTGAATCGTTTAGTTTCAGTGAGGGCTAGCCTAATTTTTTTCTCTTCAGGCATCGGGCGAGAATTGGCCAAAAAACTGGTTTCCTGCGGCGCCACCGTGACTGCACTCTCCAAGACGGAAAATTATCTGAAAACTCTGAAAGACGAATGCCCGCCCATAAAAATTGTCGCCGCCGACGTTGGATCGTCCGAAATCCGAGCGATCCTGCGCCAGCACGGCCCTTTTGATTGCCTCGTGAACAATGCCGCTCTGGCAATCTTGGAACCTGTTTTGGAAACCAAGGAAGAAAGCTTCGATCTGTGAGTCCATTTAGGAGATTCTGAGAGTGTGTTTTCCAGAAACTGTGCCGGAGCTGCAAGCTGTTGAATCATTTGGAATGGCTGAAAGTGTCATGACGTTTTAATGCCTCAAGTCCTTGAAGAGGATAATTCGTGATGCACTGCTTGAGTAAAGAAGGCATCAAACTTTGTGAGGAAAGTATCTGCTTGGCTCCATCTGGGTATTCTTCAGCGCTCCTTCAAGACTTCCTTGTGGAACCTGGGTGCATCAATCGAGCAATGCAGCCCTGGGTCCTCTTGAACACCTCTGAAGTCTTGACGGCGCTGATTTTTGGAGGGCTGAAGCGAATACCCAGCTTGAGACCAATCGGATTGCTCTCGCCTTCGATCAATGTACACATTGCTCAATTGATGCCCTTCTAGGGCTATGGATTGACGGTATTCAATTACCTGTCCTGGCATGCTGCCAATGCTGCACAACCACCGACCATTGCCGGCCACTCTGCTATTGGTTGCTCCATAGCTACTCTCTTGACCAAAATTTTTCCCAACAGGTTGTTCAACGTCAATGTGAAGGGTGTCTTCGTTGTGAGCCAAGAAGTAGCCCGCATGATGGTCGATAACAAAATTCAAGGATCTATCGTCAACATTTCGTCTCAAGCTTCGAAGGTAAGCACCGGGTTGGTTATCAAATTCGATCGGATTTATTGAGTTTGGAAACTAGAGCATCAATAAAGCAAAGCATGGAGTTATGAAAAATCGTAGCTGCTCTGGGCGAATGGGCGGAGGTGCGGACGCTGCTGATGGATGTTGCTGCAACTTCTGAAGAGGTCTGTAATGGGGATGGTGAAAAGGCTTCTGCCATTAAGGGCAATTTACGTGTCATGGTCAATCATCGGTACCCAAGGGATACTTCCACCTAGCCTTTTTATGGAAAAAAATCCTCTTAGAGATGTCAGAGCTGCATACCTTTCGGCGTTATACGCTCCGATTTTATGAATTTCAGTGTGCCCTACGAGACCACCTGGCGTACTGTGCGTCGAAAAGTGCCGTTGACATGATGAGCAAAGTGATGGCTCTTGAATTGGGCGCGCACGGGATTCGAGTCAACTGCGTTAACCCAACAGTTGTCCTGACTGCCATGGGTCGTCTGGGATGGTCAGATCCTGCCAAGGCAGGACCGCTTCTGCAACGTATACCTCTGAATCGATTTGCAGGTACGTCAACGAAACAGTTCTCTTGCTGTAGGTACCTATTCAGGAGTACCGTAGAAAAGGTATTGGAAATGTTGGGCCAATGAATCAAAAGCTGTAATTTGGCTGTCTTTTGTTCGTTTCAGAGGTTGAAGAAGTTGTAAACGTCGTACTTTTCCTTTTGAGCGACAAAGCCAGCATGGTTAATGCTGTAGAAATTCCGATCGACGGAGGCTTCTTATCTGTGTGACTTGATATATCTATTGTCAATTAAATGTTCTTTTTTTCCTGCAGCTGATTTGACTGCAACCTTTTACATTGGCATTCGTCGTTCGATTTGTCAGAAGTTCTCTTTCCTTTGAATCTTTTCTGCGTTTCAAAAATCAATACGATTGAATATTAACGTGTCTCGCCTTGTAGCGGGTTCCAAGACCCCGGAAAAAATTTGGGTCAAGTTGTTCGTGAGCGTTGGTGGTTTTTTCGCAGCGAAGGTTCGAAGTGATAAATTCCAATTTAGTCGGTCGTTATAAAGGGTTCAAGGGAAAGGACGGAAATGATAAGGGTTGGTAGGGGAGTAAGGTGTCTGCGCAGATGTGGAGTATGTAGAGATATAAAAGCTGATAGGGGATGCGTGGGCTAAGGTGGAGGAAAGGCCGCTGCAGACGCTTCCCCTTGCCAACCCTCGGTTTCATCCAGGAAACGCCAACTGGGGCCTTTCACTCGAGGGGTGTTGCTCGGAAATTCGAACGAACCACCTGAATTGATTGATATTCACTGGACAGCCTACCGTTTATAAAATGGCCCCTACATTGAACTTTGATGGTATAAAAGGGTATCGTTATTTGTCTGTGGTCAATGTATCGATTAATTTTTTTGTGGCATCATGCAGATTGTTGCTTTGATTCATTAGTGGCTAATTGAAATCGAACCGCCTTCTATCTTGTTGTCATTATTTTTGCCTCCAATTACGCAAATAGAGGATCAACCACTCACTATCCGATTGCTGGACGTCGGAGGGGGGATGAACATGGAAACCCCAATCAAATTAATTGGGTTCAACGCCACCTCGACCAATCACAGCAATGCATTTTCTTACCCCCTCGACCAGCAATCGGATTGTGTATGGCCGACTTCAAAGTCCAATGCGGTGACCTTCACTTCGGTGTCTTGGGGGAATTACCAGCCACCTCCGTGTAAACGTAACCATCTTCGCACTAAACACAAACAAAATCCAGTCCCAGAAGTTCACGACTCACTTGCACGGTACAAGCTTCATGGTGTTCCTTGTACATTTCAAAAAAGATGTTACGCTAACGCCGTCCAGATCAGGGAATATGGTTCCCATATAGCCGAGAGTACATTGAATGGCCGGCGTCCCATGGCCACCGATCACCCGAACACGATGGATTCCGGGCTTTGGAGTCCAAGAAGAACCCGGAAAAGGGATGATTCTGGAGATAACAGGCAGATCAATGACGAACCTAAGCATGAGCCTGAAATCCCAAGTCGTGAGGAACCAGCCGGTTCCCTGGCGCTTGTAAGTCAGATGCGCACCAAAATAAAATAACTACGGCTTGCCGTTGTTATCCAACTGTTAACAAATCGCAGGCTTTTAGTCAGCATTCCCAATTTTTCTAGGAGTCGAGAAATTCCAGCAGAAGTCGATTTGTTCGTGGCAGAAGCTCGAACGAAAATGATGGAAACGATCGTATATCGGTTATTTTCAACGCTATCGTCAAAGAGATCCACTCCGTCATCTCCGAGCACCAGACTCTCCAGTTGAAAACGTTGGCAGACGTTCTGGAGGATAATGAATCGTTAGTTGCCTCTCAGTACACGATCCCTCAGGCGATGATTAACGATCAGGCGATCGACTTCTTGCAAGTCCTGATCGATCGTAAGAAGAGATTAGAGCCAAAAACCAAATCTTCACCAAAAGTTGAATTTGAACGATTTGTGGCTGATCGAATTGTGGGATGTTCCTCAGTCCTGAACCAAGAGCCGAAGTTTTCCACTGAAATCAAAGAAAGGTTCGGCTGTCCAAAGTTTGCTATTTGTGACAGGGGGCGGGATACTATTGCATTTTTGGAGAGCAGCCTTCAGGGTCGCGGGATCGAGGTGGGACCAGGAAGCTGGAGCTTTTTAAAATTCAGGACTCCAGATAGGTTCCTTGGGATGAAACCTCCAGAATCTTCGGATGATCACCCATCCCTCTGAACCTGGCTCGAGAAAGGTCCCATTCCCTCATCTCACATCCTGGAGCTCTTGAGGGATGGTGGACCGTTGTCCATTACCATGATCTTTTGGTAAAGGCAATGTGCAAAGACCCGAGGAACCGGTCCAGATTCCAGAAGAGCAGTATGGGAGCACTCCAGCATCCTGATCCAACCACTCTGGGGACACCTCGGCCTCGCTCCTCGAGAAATAAGTCGAATACCTGCCAGTTTTACATTATTATATTGCAATTTTTAATTCACTTGTTCATTGATCTGTGGTGTCAGGCCGATCTGTCGTATTTGCCGTCAAAAACGAGGATTTTTAGTGAGGCCATGTGCTTGCCGCGGTCCTCAGGCCAACGTTCACATTGAGTGTCTTCAACGAAGGCTGGATGAGACGGGTGAAAACTCTTGCGAGCTGTGCAACCACGTTTACAAGGCTATCCACCCTCCAAGGTCAACCAATTTCGCCTCTTCAGCTGGTTCAGGGACACAAACCGAGCAATGCTCAAGAAAGTTCAAGAATGTTCATGAAAGTTCTTGATCAACGACCGATTGGTGTCCGTGCTTCAGAATTTCGAAATGTTGCTGCTGTTTCAGTACTGATCATTTCGTCTGCATTCACATGCACCTCATCGTGCTATTTTTTCGATGATACAGGATAGATTTGATTCCGTCGATGAAGTTTTGGTACAAATTCGTAGCGACAACGTCTGAGAGGAAATCCATCAATTCGGACGTGGCCTCGTTCATCTCAACATTAACGATTATGGTGTTGTGGAATTTATACGTTCACACGTACTGCACCGAACCCAGAAATGACGATAACGTGAGTCGCCTGAACATCGAGTGGTGTTCTTTCTTATCCAAAGTTGGTAACCACCGTGTTGACAGGTTGTGATAAGTTGCTAAGGCAATCATTAAATGATGGTGCCGGGTTGGATCCCTGAATTGAGCTGATATTCTTGGTTTACAGGACCAGGACGTCTCAAGTGTTATATTCAACATTGGAGTGAAAATCGTTTCTGTTCTGGGCAGCACGTGGTTTGCCATCAGAGTCGTCACAAAGACTAACTGCCATTTGAAGAAATGGTTCTCTTGGTACACCCAGAAAAAGAGCGTTTTGGCTTTGGGCGACTACATGGAGTAGCCTGATGAACATTAGTCCACAAAATAAATTCGAAGTGTCTTTTCACAAATGACTTTCTTTTTTTCATTGGTCGTAAAATGCGAGAATTTGAATTTTTGATAATTTGTACTTGTACGTACAAATTTTTCGATGGTTCCTTTGATTTGATATGAAAATAGACTCATAATCTGAATCAGTGAATTTTTCAATTTGGTACATAAGGCTTACCCCAAGGTAGCGTATTATGTCCGCTTCTTGCCATGTGTTGAGGTACAGCTTCTAGCTAATTTTTGTGTACTCCCTACCATTCAATGTCATCAAAAATATTTTCCAACTTCAAAACAAATCGAAACTTGTAGCGTAGAAACTTGTTCTACTAGCAACAAACCACATTGCTACTACCGTTGTAGCGTTTGTGTTTTTTCAAAACATTTTGCGATCATCATACACGAACAAGGTCGACACATATTTTCATCTCAGAACTCAGTAGACACAAAGAACAATTCTTCAGAATGCTCAAAATGCTGGACATAGCTTCATATCGTGAGTATCCATAAATAATTGAGAGCACGAATTTGTAATTTTCTTCTACTGCGAAATAAATTTAAAATTATGGATAAAGTGTTCAACAAAACACCTCATACACGTTTCCCTGCAAGTGTTGGTCGAATTGTTCGGCTGTAACAGGTATCTGAGTTGGGATGAATGGGCTAAAACCGGCCCTGGTATTGAGGCCCGCAATAAAGGGTACAAAGGTTTGACTTTTGTTAAGATTTCCTCGCCGCCCATTGTTTCAAGTTATCAAGATTTATGACTTTCCACTATTCCATTGTACCAGTCCCTAAGCTCGAAATGCTGGCTTCTTCAATATCAGAAGACATCGCTGACAGAGGCAAGAAAAAGGCGAGCAATTCGTTCAAATCCCCGCCAAAACACAAGTCCCTCCAGCCGAAGCATCGGAAGCCGAAAGTTGAAATTGTCAAGAAACCCGCTCCGGCTATAGAAACGGCTGCACCCAGTAAAACGGTACCAATCGCTGGTCAGCCAGGATGGGTGTACGTGCCTGTATCTTGGGTGAAAAAAGATGTAAGTTTCCCGAGTAGAATTGCCAAGCCGGTTTTGGGATTGGGGTCGTAGGTACCAAGAAAAACATCACCTTCCTCAAAAAAAAAAAAAAAAAAAAAAAAAAAAAAAAAAATTATTGTAAGGCGTAATGGGTGCAAAGGGCCTAAGTGCCAAAAACAGAAAAATGCGTTTTATTACGTTTTTGGGGCCTAAGTGCCATCCGCCAACGTTTAAAAATGATAGTGATAGGACGGCGATAACGGATTTTTTGCCGTTACGTTAAGAAACTACGTGCAGTCACGCCCGCGCAGGGACGTCATACGGCTCACCCGCCACATTCAAAAGGACCCTTTTCATTAGCGTTTTTCACCAGGAAAAATGTTGTTTTTTCGTTGTAGACCATCACTACATCATTTTCGCATCCTAAACAGCACCATTCTGGCGGTAAAAATGGATTTCGTTTTTCATGCATGTTCCTCATTATTGTAAACCCACCTTCCACCTTGAAAGCTGTGTTGAGGTGTCCATTAAATGGAAATTAAATTTGTTGATGGGACCGTAATTAAAAACACGTGAAACTATCGTGGAATACGTCAAAATGTATACAAATAAACCATCAGCTGGGGCGAACACTCATTTTCTACTGGTGCAAATAAAATCTCTTTCAAAACAAACACAAGTTCAATACTCAACAACAAAACTTGTTACAACAACAACAACAACAACAACAACAACAATACTCAACAACAACAACTACTACACGAGTAACAATCGTTCACTTTTCCTTGATAGAACTTGCTGAAAACCTAGGATTGACTCACAATCAAGGGTTTCCGGCTGGCTCCAGTCGAGGGAGAGTGAAATTTTGTGGTTACTTGTGTATTTAATACCGTATTTAATACACAAGTAACCACAAAATTTTACTTTCCCTCGACTGGAGCCAGCTGGAAACCCTTGATTGTGAGTAAATCCTAGGTTTTCAGCAAGACTTGCTGAACTAGAACTTAGTTCTATCAAGGAAAAAGTGAACGATTGTTACTCGTGTTGTTGTTGTTGTTGTTGTTGTTGTTGTTGTTGTTGTTGTTATAGTTGTTGTTGTTGTTGTTGAGTAATGTATTTGTTGAGTTTGTTTTGAGATTTTATCTGCAAAGGTAGAAAATAAGATGGTCCCAACTCATGGTTTATTTTTGGAAATTTTGACAAATTTCACCTCGCGATAGTTTCGCCGGTTTTTTATTGCGTCCCAACAGCGAAGGTTAGCTAACATAGCTTCCAAGCCCAAGATTGAATACAGAAATTATCCCCGCTAAAACAAAGGAAAATTTTAGCAGCTGAATGACTATTGTATTTGATAAATAATTATTCTCCTGTATTCGAGCAATACGAGAGGGAAAGCGTAGCTTGCGGGGGCCCGACGGTCTAGACGTACGAAATTTCGTCCGCCATTGTTCCTGCTGTACAGCATATTAGTCTGAGCTTTGGGGGAAGCTTTTCGGTTCGGAGAGTTTAATTAGACCTCGTATTATGGGCGCTGTCTAGACTGAGAAGTTTCACAGCCTAATATGAAATTCCTGTTAGAAATCCGGAACGCTCGCGAACAATGCTCTCTTTCAAATTCCTTCCGTCTGCTCGGTACCTGGTATGGATCTGGCTGAGAGTCGTTGTCATTATAATAAAGAAGCTCAGGCGTATTATGGAAAGCCGAGGATTAATTACCTATTAAATCGGGGCTAGGTTTCACTTTTTAACGGCTCGTCGAAAACAAAGTCAATCTCACACACAATACCTACTTTCTTACTGCTGAGCGCAGGGCGGGCATGGGCAGGTTTGACCGGGTTTGACGCTCGAAATATAAAACCAGTGGTGCGTAGATAACACACAATACTTCCATATTTTGAAACGTAAAATTGTGACACAATTTGATCATATTTTGACTTCTTTTAAGGGTGTTTAGGCCAAAAATATCGAAAAATTCACTATTAAAATTTTAAAATTCGCCCAAAATGAAAAAACGCCACATTTTCGGAATGTAAAAAATATCCACATATTCTGCAAGGTGAAACAAAGATTTTAAGACCAAGAACGCTCAAATCGGTTCATTTTTGTAGCCAGAAAAAAATAAAATAGAAAACACTAAAAATGCAAATATATCGGAAGTACTGTGCGTAATCCAAATTCCGATTAAACAGGGTGTTAGGTCTTGCCGAGACAAACATTTCAGTTCAAGAAATTTGAAAAAAGGTTGAGAAATGAGGGAGTTATGGCCATTTTTGTAAATGACCACAGACGGACAGACGGACAGACGGACACACGGACACACAGACACACGGACACACAGACACTTGTTCAGGAAGTGATTCTGAGTAAATGTGTATAAGAAAAAGTTTTTTCTGAAGCTCCGTTCCGATTCTCGATTTTAGGACGATCACAATACTTCCATTTACTCTGTAAATATGGAAGTAATTAACCGAAACTGATCTTTTCAATCGAACATGAGTTTGAGTTCGAGTTTAATTATGAATTTGAACTCATACTCATAATCGAACTCGAATTTAACTCAAACTCATGCTCACGATCAAGCTGAAACTCAAACTCGTCAATTTCAAACTTAAACTTAAACTCATGCCTACCCATAATTGAACTCATAATCAAACTCAAACCGAAACTCATATAATACTCATACTGTTACTCAAACTCGAACTCACACTAATAATCAAACCCAACCTGAAACTCAAACTCAAACTTAAACTCAAGCTCATGATCAAACTCATACTAACAATCAAGCTGAAACTTGAACTCAAACTCATAATCAAACTCAAGCTCAAACTGAAGTTCAAACTCAAACTGAACTCATACTCATATTCATACTCATACTCAAAATCAAACTCGAATTGGAACTAAAATTAAAACTGAAACTGAAACTCACACTCATACTCACAATCAAGCTAAATCTTGAACTCTAACTCATAAGAAAACTCAAACTCAAACTGAAGTTCAAGCACAAACTGAAACTCATTATCAAATTCAAACTCAAACTCGACCTCAAACTTGAACTCATAATCGAACTGAAACTACGGCTCAAACCCATAACACTCTAACAGTTTAGGTTCGAGTTTGATTATGAGTTTGAGTAGGAATTTGATTATGAGTTTGAATTTCAGTTTGAGTCTGATTATGCTTCGAGTTTCCAGTTTGAGTCTGATGATGAGTTCGGGTTCGAGTTTACGTTTGAGTTAGAATTCAATCTCAGTATGAGTTTCAGTTTGAAGTTGTGTTCAAGTTTGAGTTTGAGTTTGAAGTATACTTTATACAAGCTCATACATCAGCTTCAGTTTGAGTTTGAATTTCAGTTTGAGATTGAATTTTAGTTTCAGTTTGTGTTTGAACTTAAGTTTCAGTTCGAGCACGAGTTTCAGTTTGAGTTTGAACTTCAGTTCGAGTTCAAGCTTCAGCTTGATTGTGCGTTTGAGTCTGATCATGAGTTTGAGTTTCGGTTTGAGTTTGATTATGAGTTTCAGTTTGAGTTTGATTATGAGTTGAAGTTTCAGCTTGATTGTGCGTTTGAGTCTGATCATGAGTTTGAGTTTCGGTTTGAGTTTGATTATGAGTTGAAGTTTCAGCTTGATTGTGAGTATGAGTTTGAGCGATTGAACTATAAAGTTTGAGTTTTAGTTTAGTTTGACTATGTATGAGTATGAGTTTCAGTTTCAGTGTGATTGTGAGTTTAGGCTTCAGTTTCAGTTTGATTATGCGTTTCATTTCGAGTTTGACTTTGATTCGATTAAGCGCATGAGTGTGAGTTGTATTTGTACTATATGATTAGAATGAGTTTAAGCTTGAGTTTGATTATGAGTATGAGTGGAGTATGAGTTTCAGCTTCAGTTTGACTCTGCGGTTGAGTTCAATTATGAGGATGAGTTTCAGTCTCAGTTTGATCTTGAGTTTGAGGTTGAGATTGATTTTGGTTTCAGTTTCCATTTGACTTTGAGCTTGCCTTAGAGTTGGATTTTGAGTTCGATTCATTTGTTTATTTAGTTGTTTAGCTAGTATTAAGTTTAACTTCGAGTTTTATGGGCATCTCAGGTTCGGTTTCAGTTTGAATTTGACTTCGGGTTTGAGTTTGATTATGAGTTTCAGTTTGAGCTTAATTATGACTATGAGTTTGATTGTGAGTACGAGTTGCAGCTTGACTTTGAGTTTCATTATGAGTAAGAGTTTGGGTTTCAGTTTGAGTTTTAGCTTAAGGTCAAGTTTGAGTTTGATTATGAGTTAAAGTTTATAACAGTTAATTTGTGAGTTGTTCTATAGGTAACAGCATTCTCGTGCTTTTCATCATTCGCCTGTTTTCGTTTGTTTTCACAAGTTTTATTGACTTTTCACTGTCCTGAACCAAAAGGGCGTTTTTCAGTTCATACCATTTTCTGGTTCTTAGTGCCAAGTGGGAGGATGGATAGCTTTATTTAGGGATTTCCTCGTCACTCGGCAGACACACACCCGATGCGTATCGCAAACTCTTTTTTCACTCCTCACGCATTTATCACTTGGCAATTTTCATCTGTCTTCATCAATCTTCTCAGATCTCCAGGAAGTTTGCACGACAAAAAGAACGTTCCTAAGACCTACTAGGTCTATCCTGACGAATTTATCGTACGAGTTGTCAAAGGGGGAAATTATTATTTCTTATTCAACTTGATTTCATCGATTTTAGCAAAAAATGTCTGCGAGTAATTTCATGTTGTTCTACCTGATTACATGTTCAGATTGGTCGATCAAGGAAGAGGGGCGCGGAAAAGTCGAAAAAACAACATCACTGGTCTGTCCTAGAGAACAGTGTTCTCTTGCAATCCGGGTCCAGCTTGCAGAATCAACGGTGCTTTATAAATATTTATCATGCTGTACAATAAAAATGAAATTGCATTCAAGTAGGTATATACCGATGTATGGGGTTAAATGATTAATTCCTCCATGAGGGCGGCAGGGCACGCCCACGACTACTTTGTTAATAGGCGATTTTTAATTATGAATCGATAAAATTTTCATTTCCCTAGGAATTTTACTAATGAATTGTTTCCCTTTTTTGAATCGCTATGAAGAGTCGACAGGCGCAGATCTTTGGCGAAATTGCGCCGACCGATAACGATATCTTCGACCGGGGATGCGAGAAAAGCGACGATTGCGCTGGAAAAGAAGCGAATTGAATTTCTCAAATATTTGCAAGCCGTTCAAGACGATTTATCCGGTTTGAGCCTAATTATTAGGCAACAATTTTGAAACCTCGACCGCAAATTTTAACAGGGGATTTTGATTTCGACTTTGGGAAAATTCCCCACTTTTTTGTCAATTTTGGTAATATTTACCGTATAAATAAAATAAAATCAGAAACAAAAAATCAAAAAAGGGTAATTTGGTGCAACAAAAAAATTCATTTTCACGTAAAAATATTTCTGATCGAATTTTCAAAAAACTATGCGATGAAAACAATTTTCTAAACATTTATCACGTGTGGTAGGTACCTTTTGTAAATTTACTTTAAATTTTCAGGCATTGCCTTCGCTAGCCCGAAAAAGTCGAAAAAACACGGGGCTTCCAAACTGAAGAAGAAATTCCGGAAACACAAAATTTCGAAAAATCAAAACGAGAAAGGGAACAATGGAATTTCGGATGACGACAAGAACCTCAACACCAAAAACGAAGCTGATGCGAACAGCCACGCCGTCAGCTCGACATCATCGTCGGTGTCGTCGCAGGAGTCAGCCGTTCAGATCAAAATAATGAAAGACTCGTTCAATCAAAATCATAGGTTTGTAAACGAGTATTTTGTAAAAATGGCCACGGAAGTTTTTGGTGCTCAAAGTTTTCCAAAATCATCTTGATCCCTATTTTTTTCAAATTAATTTTTTGTTATCATATCCAACCTCGCCTAAACATTAATATTTTCTCAAGAGCGTTGAAGGAGTCGAAAAAGCGGGAAGCAAAATCGAAAAAACCCGGCACTGAAGCGTTGGCTGAATCACCCGGATACTTTCGCTGGAGTCCAGTCACGCTGCCACCGAAGACTGATTATCAAACGCACACAATAAAGTGAAAAATAAATAAAATTTTAAAAAACTCGGTGGTGCCAGATATAAATATAGCCATCCCGGCGTTGTCCCGGGCGTGCCCTGCCGCACTGAATGACAAGGCCGGACTTTCCACCTAATACCTGGCGATCCGGTCAAGTCGCTTCCTATTGTTTTCGGTATGATAAAACAAAAGTTCAGTTCTGTTGATAATTTAATTAAAATAAATATCCAGAATAAATTAACACAATTAATTTACTGTACAATGGAGTTCAGCATTTTGTCAATGTCAAGTTTTCTTGGCGGTTTTACTGTCAGAAAATATAGCATGTCTGCAAGCGTATTTTCGAGCGCAGTCTTTTCTGGACAGAGAATTTTCAGCTGATGTCCGATATGAGTCGACGTAACTATTCATTTTTGGGTGCACGACGTATGGCTGCAACGTTTCAAGGCCCCTGTAACAGTTATAATTAATTTGAACAGTTAATAAAAACCAAAGAGTACGGATTTTTATCAATGAAGATATTCATATTAAATAATTAGATAAAATAAAAATAATCGGGTATCGGATAACTGCTCAAAATAAACCAATTTGACAATTTATAGTTGAGCAATAAATACATCCTTGAAGCCTGAAGTGATATGCCCATTACCTATCTAACCTCCGCCTGTCCCAAAACGCCCATTACCTGCGCCTGTCCCAAAACGCCCATTACCTGCGCCTGTCCCAAAACGCCCATTACCTGCGCCTGTCCCAAAACGCCCATTACCTGCGCCTGTCCCAAAACGCCCATTACCTGCGCCTGCCCCAAAACTGAAGAGGGCATAATATGTATCCCTGTACAAACCCTGTAAGTCGAGATTGCCAAATGCTGGCGCAACGCATCGAAGGACATGCTGGTAATATTAATTTTGGTCCTTTGCTTATAAATTTTTTCCATAATTTGAATAGATATGCATCACCAAAATGCCAATCTTGGTTCTAAGGAAGTTGGTGAAAATTTGATGAAATCTGAGACTTCAAAACCCTCCGTTGAGCTATTTCCGAAAAGGAAAAAAATATTTCCAAAAATTAATTCTTACTTAGTATTAGCTAATCTTACCATGAAATGGAGGCAGTGTAGAGGGGCTCCCTATCAGCAGCCAAAGTGCACGCGATTCTCTCCAGGCATCGATCGGATTCCAGCAAACTCCTCAAAGCCGCGCCACTCCCGCCGTAAGTTTCCCGCCTGCGGCGTCCTGCAGCTTGACCTGCATTGTTGTTTGCGGGTTGCAGCACTGGAATCGGCAAAGCCAGCAGAAGAGGCAGCAGCAGAGGAGCCAAAAAGAGAAGCGGCCCCAAGAGAAGAGGCAGCAAGCCGATGAGCAAGAACGGCACGGCCAGCAGTTTCAGGAATTTGGCCACCTTGAGGAACATCAGCAGCTTGCCGAAGAATGTGAACAGGACGATGGGGAGTTTGAGAAGGAGCAGCAAACCGAGTCCCATTCCTTTGATCTAAATCGAAGAGATTATTGAATATTATTTATCAAATTTCTCAACTAGGTAATTGTAAAGTACATTGTTCAATTCTCATCATTTTGAATTTTGGATTGTTCTGAACCGTTCAGGATTGAGCTATTCAGAGCAAACTGAGGTGCGGAGACACCGACCAAGCAGTTATCTGGAATGTTCTTGAAGGTCCTTAAGTGGCGTTGAATGTTCTTGAATGCTCTTGGATATTCTCCAATGATCTTGAACGTTCTTGAATGCTGTTGCATTTTCCTGTATGCTCCTGATGTGCAGGTATTCAAATACCTCATATACCTACATGTTCTTGAATCCTCTTGCATGCTCTTGGGTGTTTTTGAATGCTCCTGCTTGTTCTTCAATGCTCTCGCATGTTCTTTAATGCTCTTGCTTGTTCTTTGATGCTCTTGAAAATTCATAGATTCTCCTGATTATTTTTAAATGCTCTTGAATTTCCTTGAATGCTCTTAAATGTTCTTGCATGTTCTTGAGTGCTCTTGCTTGTTCTTCAATGCTCTAAAATGTTCTTGAATAAATTTTCGAATGCTCTTGCACGCTCTAGAATACTCTTGGATGTTCTTGAATGCTCTTGCATGCTCTAGAATACTCTTGGATGTTCTTGAATGCTCTTGTATGTTCTTGCTTGATCTTTTATGTTATTGATTGCTCTTGGCTGTACTGAAAATTTCATTTAATGGTCCAGACCATTCATTTTCAATTTCATTTAATGGTCCAGACCATTTAATGGTCTTGTATATTCTTGTTTGCTCTTGATTGTACTGAAATGGTCTTGCATGTCCTCGAATGCTCTTGCATGCTCTTGGATGCGCTGAAATATCCTTGAATGATTTTCCGTTTTATTTCCCTATGAATCAATTGATTCATTCACAGCAAATTATTTGCTGTCACTCATTCTAGTATCCAACAATTCTTATAACTTTTTCTTACCGTTTTTTCGAGCAATATTTTTTCATGGTCACGTAATGATCGCTCCACATTAAAGGCGAAGAGCTTCGGGGAGTTTCTCGCGAGAGAAACATCACGTTCAATCTGACGAATTCAGAAGCTGAAAATACACGTTTTGCGTGCGGCCTCATCAAAATCTCATCAGCTCCAGTTGTGCGAATCAGTTTGCAGAGGGCGAGAATGTAGATAACGCGTGAACATCTTGAGAGGTTGATTTAAGGTGGAGATGAATAAATTATGGCAGGGCTCGCCCTACATCCTACGAATTGACGTATTTATCGTCAATTATATTCTAAATAGATTCACGGTGAGTTGTAGCTAACAGTAAAATAACGGACGGAAATAACTTCTGATGTGATTTGAGAACTTTTATCAAAAGCTTTGGAAAATCGAATTTTTCTCGGAAATTTCTGAAATTCGAAATTCATTTTCGGATCGTTGTCTGAAGACTTTCGAATAATTATAATACGAATTTTACTAAAACGTTTATTTAAATATTCACAGACGCACTTTCAACTAATTTTAACGATTTTTGAAACATTTCTTATTCCAGTAATAGGTTTGTTCCCAAATCTTAACTAGTAGCTCTCAATTTACATAATGTCACGTTGGAGGAAGTTAGGTACCTATTGCTCTACCAATTGCCCTGCCTTAACATCACTGTAACGAAACTGGCCTCGCCCAAGACGGAAGTTTCTAGGGAGCCATCTAAATTTATGAGCATGACCTCCTACAGAGTGGAATAAGAAAGGAGTAGGGGGTGGTCCCTAAACACGTGGAAATTACTCTTCGGATACGACGAGGCGAACGACGAAGAAACAACAACAAAATTGTACTTAATGCCCGCCAAAATACTTTTACCATGCATTATCGACTACTGTTTTGATTTCTATTTCGAAAGATGAGATGTTTTACTATGTAAATAATAAATATAATTAAACAATTTTTATCTTGTATTCTTTCGTTCAATATTTTGTTTTATCTAATTTTTTGTTTCTTTGTTTCATCATCTAGCTAAATTCATAAATAATATTAGCAATAATGAATATAATTTTATGCCTGTTCTACATTGTTCTCTATCTTATAAGATATAATAATCTAGAATAGAAACACCAAATCACCCCGAACATTATTATAATACAGCATTATGATGTACTACCTATATCATCATATTAATTACTTAAATCTTGACGTAAAGAAAATTCTTCAAATTAATTATATACCCTACTTAATGATATTACTTCTGCTATAATTTGAAACAATAAACAATCTGAACAAAAAAAAATTATTTTTTACTGATTTTAGTGAGATGGGAGAATAGGTTGAATAAAAAAAATATTCAACTGATTTTTTGTACCTACTTAAAGTGATTATTTTGGTATAGGTAGGTTTCCTCAATTTTTTTTTTTTTTTTTTTTTGAAAGGGAAAGATTTTTTTAAATAGTTTCAACTACTCCGCAGCCTAAAGGATGATTATTTCTGATAGGACAGAATAAATAACAAAACAAAAAATCGTCCTCTTTCCCTGCGAAGATTTTTATTTTTTCATGTTCATGATATAGGTATGAAGAATTTTACTAGAATGATTATTATATTATGATTACCTTTATCAGGAGGAGCTTGATTATAGCCAGAATTCCTAGCGACGTTACGTCCAGTCCTTTCTCGCTCATATGTGCCGGTGGCCTGTAACGGTGAGCGTATCCATGCGTGACCATAGGATGACCATGGTCGTACTGATGGTAGAAATGGTCGGCGTCCGGCTCGGTGACCGGTATCGTGTCGGTGTACGGATCGTAGTCCGTAAAATGTTTCTGGTAGAACGCTCGAGCTGTGGTGTAATCCGCCATGGTCATGGGCAAGATTGCGGCGGCCAGCAGGACCAGGAAAGCTGGCATCCCTTCTGTCAGCAGAGACCATTTTTTGACGCACTCAATTCACGTACCATGGATTTACTATTACCATTTATTAGGACATTTTTGTACCAGTTTACTCTACCTACCCTGGTTCTTGGAAAAGAAGTCAAAGAATTGATTAAAAAGTTCAAACGTTAGATTTTCCAAAATTTAGGTTGAATTACTGGAGTTTTTTTAGAATTGTTTGAGAAAATTTGATATTGCTATTTTAATTTTAAATAAAATATTCGAATTTGAAACCTAATTTTTTTTTTGAAAAATCATGAAACGACAATTTGATGTTTAGCTAGCAGAATACAGCATGATTTTTATTTCTGCTAATTAAAAAATTGTCTTCACCACGTGCTTAGATAAATTTAAAATAAATGAACAGCTATAATTATTTGCATTTTATGCTCAAAAATGCAGAAAAAAAAGTTGGCCTAAGATTTTTATTTTCGCAGCTCAATGAAAACAAATCCGTGGTTGAACATGAGACGCGATATTTTTCAAGTATCCCGAAGCACTATACTTCCGGTTTGGGCAAATTCACCAGGAATTACCACTCTTACCAGAAATCGGAATAATTTTTAATTTAACGTTTCTCTGAAAAATGAGAGTAAAAATCGTAAGAACACATCGGGTGAGATCTTTCGTCACGGGCCGTCCGCTCTGAGAGAAAATGTCGAGTTCTAGCGACAAATTACGGCGGCGCCTGATTGCTGCTTATTGCCGTCCGTCCGCTGAGTCATTCGGAAAATTTCATTCTGTTCGAGGCGAGGAGATGCTGGTGATAGTTGAGTTCATGAAAATTCCTGAAGCGATCAGGGAACCATCCAATTTCTATGGTAAGAACTTGAATGAAGAAGCCATTTTGCCCAAAATTCCCAACGACATGTCCCAAAAGTTCATTGGAATCAAGGAAAAAAGATAAACTTTGTATTTCACGATTCAAAATGTTTGTAATGTCTCAATTCCCGGTTGGAAAAACCCTTCCTCGACGTAAAATCGATTTTTACTCCCATATTTTCCAAGTGAATGAATAGAAGTATTGTTATCGTCCTAAAATCGAAAATCGGAACAGAGGATTTCAAAATTCAATGTCAGTGAAAAATTTGCCATTCTATCCAGTGTAAAGTTGGGCATCCCCCCCCCCCCCCAATGTTATGGCTGGTAAAGTTGAGCAATCGCGTCGATAGTAGATTTGGCAGCAGCTGTTAAAACCGACGACATTCCCAAGCCCTTATTATTGTAACAAATGTACCTATCTCATCAATTGCCATCTAGTGCTGGTGATTTATCTAAAGGGATTCGGGTCGGACGGGCTTAGTGTCCATTGAGTGGCTCCATCGGCCACTGACTACTAATACCTTCGCTGTTTCTGTCCCACGTCCTTACGGTTATTCTGATATAAATGGATTCAGGATTAGCCCCAGTAAATGTGTGGCCGGGTTGGGGGCTCCGGTCACAAGAACGATGTGGCCAATGTTGCCTCGAAAACGTTTCATAATCCTCCTAAATCGAAAATCGTATCGGAACTTCAAAAAACACCTTTACTCAGAATATTTTACTCGCAATAACTTCCTGTGTCTGTGTGCCCGTCTGTGGTCTTTCAAAAAATCATCAAAATTTCCATGGCTCCCTCAATTTTTTTGGTTTATTATTGATTAGATGAGTTTATTATGATTGAGTAGATTATTGATTATTATAATCGCCCAAGAAAAAACTTTTCTAACCTACCCTGAAATTTTCAAAGCTAACGTTTTAAGGGGAGTAGAATCCGACCCTGCAATTTAAAATATTCGTACGCCCATCGTACGCCGTCCACCGTACGCCGTCCACTGTACGCTGTCCGCCATGGGCCGTCCACCGTACGGTGTCCGCCATACGCCGTGTACCGTCCGCCGTTCGCAACACTTTTCACCCAAACGGCTGGAGATTTTTTTGGAATTTTCAGGAAAAATCAACCTTGTTTTGGGACAGCTTCAATTCTTTAGCCAAGCCAATCGGCCAGTATAAAGCCCTCCGGAAAAATTGTTGAAATCTTAAAAAAATAATGTTTTCTAAAATCATTCCCGACTAGCAAGTAAAATTCTTCATTCCCCACCGGGTACAAGCCTGCCGTATTGGTGTATTGGTGGCTGTATGTCCACCACAGTTTCTAACCGGGCAGCTTGTACTAACTTCGTACTTGTGTCTCGATTCGCCCAAGATTGACCAGAGGGCGATGTCCATCGGCTCGGCGGTTTCGTCCTCAGAAGAGCCTCGGCCAGGAACAGACAGGCCTAATGGGCCGAACAGGCCGTCCCATGTCCTCGAGCTCCAACTTCGCAGGCTGATTAGGAAACTTCGCCCGGATTGTTTTCGACCATTTGAAATAGTCTGGGGAGTTTGGCGTGGAGTGTTGCCGGCAGCTGAAGTAAGCAGCGATGCTCTCGACCGGGATAAGCCATAGTTGTGCGGTTTTAGATTTAAATTGAGAACTCATCGAGGGGATTGCCCTTCTAAGCCTTGTAGGTAAAGGCTTGCGGCATTTATATTAAACCCTCGATACAAACAGTGATATTCGGCCTATTTTGATTCTATTCGGATCATTTTCAATAATAAACCATTGTCCTTAATCCCAAAATAAAAATTCATACACCCCCTGGAAATTTGATGGTTTACGTTTCCAAGGGTGTAGAATCCGGAATGCCTATCTGCAATGAAAAAATTTCCGCCCGTACGCCATCCGCTGTGTACACTTTTTCTCAAAAACAGCTGAAGAAAAAAAAAAATTGTTCTTTTTTTTTTTGCTAAAAAAGTTATAGCAGTTTTAGTGAGCTCGCAGGGCTGCACGTATGTAGACTGCGAAGACTACGCGGTTTCGTCATATTCACAAAAAATTATCTTTCCTATGGGCAAATTGATTACCATAGTGAAAATTTGGCTGAAAAAAAAAACGAAATTTTCAAATAACACTCAGCTCCTACAAAACCACCGATCCGATTTTTTCAAACACAAATTTGAATATTACCTACGCGCTTTGCCCAAGATCAGCTTTAATGCAAAAAAATACTGCCAATTTTACCTCGGCTATTTCTCTTTTTTCGTTGGCGTTGGAAAAATCTCCGTTGTCATCCACGTCGGCGCAGTCTCCAAACGGCACTAGCGCACAATTCAACTCCACCACTGACTGACACAGATTCGGAATCACATTGAAAGACATCCAGAGTTGCCGGTGCCATTTTATGTATCAAACGAGCGGAGCGGAAACCCTCAAAGCGACGGAAGCTCCCATTGTGGAGGGGGTGGATCTGGGGAGGACTGCGTGCAATATGGACCCCCGGCCCATCTGGGCCTGGGATGGACAGAAGGGAAGTAAAGTCTGCAGAGGAAATAGAATGTAGAAGCGAAAGGACGATTGTGCAGCGGCTGCCTTTTGTGGCCCGTCCTGACCAATCAGGCCTTCCGTTTTGAGTCCTTTTAGCGCCCGGCTGCGGCGCCGAGGAATTCCCCGGCGCTAAAGCTTGGAAATAAAGTTCTCTATATTGAACACCAGCGATAACTTCAGATTCAATTTCAAGAAAAATCCCGAATTAGAAATTATTATTTCTTATCGGAAAACGAGATTGCTAGAAGATATTTTCTGTGAAAAAAGTTATTTCAAGAATTATGTTGGATTAAAAATTGTAATTTCTTATTTGTGTGTTTAGGGCCAAAATATCAAAAACTCGTCGTGATCATAGATGATCATTTTAAAACTAGCTTAAAATCAAGATACGTCAGGTTATCGGAACATAAAAATATGCACGTAAATATACCGCAATGTAAAACAAAGATCTTGAAATTTTTTTAACGAAGATTTCAAAACCTAGAACCAGTCTTCTTGTCTAGAAAAAATCAAAAAGAAAACACTGAAAGTGCTAATATATCGGAAGTACGGTAAGTAATTCGAATTCCGATTAAACAGGGCGATAGGTCTTACTGAGAAAAACATCCCAGTTTAAGAAGTTTAAAAACGGTTAAAAATTGAGAGAGCTATGGCAATTTTTGTAAATGACACACAGACAGTTGTTCAGGAAGTGTTTCTGAGTAAAAGTGCTCAAGTCACACAAAACAGGAAATTCACTTGCAATAGGTAGTTAAATTTCGGAAATCTAACTATTAATAGTCCGGAAAATCGCTTGTATAAACTAATTACAAAACAATGCTAACTTTTAATGAATAAAGTCTGATGGTGAGAAGGTGCTATGTACTGTTGTGGAAGTATAAATAAATTATGAAAAACTAGAATAAAGTAAAATTATCGTAAAGTTATATTAATATTATCAGTGCTTATGGCACCCTGATTATGACCTACCCATAATGCCTAGGCAGTGCCATATTGATCATGTATCATGGCGTCTTCCCTGTCTAATGCTCAAAATGTGAATTGATTAATATATCAAGTGTCATCCTTATAATTTCGTGTTTTATTCAAACTATACCTGGCGACCATAGTAAACATGGTGTCAGAAGTGGGATATAAAGCCTTAATACCGCTTTATAAGCCTTTACCGGTATAACTGCGGTATAAAGCTACCCAAATAATTTATCATTCCCAAGAATCTTTGCAATGCTTTTTTGTCAGAGGGTATCTGCATCTCGGAAATAGCTCGTACTCTAGCCGGATCCGGACGCATACCATCTTTCGAAAATATGTGCCCAAGATACCTGACTTCCGAACTTGCAAACACACATTTTGATCTATTAAATTTAATATTTAATTCAGCCTGTCATCCTTATAATTTCGTGTTTTATTCAAACTATACCTGGCGACCATAGTAAACATGTACCTCCGATAACTTGTTGGACGACTGAACCGTTGTTGGATAACAAATGTAGCTAAAGGACCGGTTTATCAATTTATTTAAAGCGAGATTTATCCAAGGACGATTGCACTACATTTCTCCAAGCACATATCGACCTTAAATCGATACGTACATATCGATACCTTAAATCACAAAGCGGGTATGTCCCAAAATATCGATTTTGAGATCTACTTTTTCTACTCATCAGGACCTATCGATCGCTCCAAGAATTATGATCCTTTTATCTATTTTCGGGGCCAAAAAACGATAAAAGAGAAAAACGACAAATTATCAACGAGATCTTTGGAGTGTTAAGTGCTAACAAAGTTCTGGTTAAACGAGGTTGTAGATTTTGGCCAGACAACCATTTTTTTATTTAGCGATTTTTTTAATGATATTGAAAACTGTGTGGGAAATCTTTATTTTTGTTAATCGATCAAAAACTTATTTTGCATTTTTCTCATTATGCCTTTTTTGGGCGTATCCCCTTTGTGCTTTAAGGTATCAATATGTTCATTGACCGTCATGCCGAAAACTTATTAAGCTCGGAACTAAATTTGTTAAATTCTCTCCTGTGATATGGAGGACCGTGTTAAAACCTCTCCCACAATACCGTCAGGTGCCTAACGTCGCTCTCGGAAATGTGCGACGAATAATTTAGCACAAAAGCTGTCGGACGATTATTAATAATTGTTAATCGGTCAGCGTAGCTTCATCTTATCTGATGCTCCTCTCGTGCACCTCAATTGTAATTCAATCAGCGAACGTCGATTATTCACCGGCCGAGAAAACCGGCGAATTTGCCAGAAAAGCGACGAGCTATCTGAAAATCGGCCCGAGGGAGGAGTCATAATTAATCACTCGGTTAGTCAAAAGGGCTGTCAAAACGTTGGCACCCGGCCTCAGACGGGCTGGATTTCTCGTCCAATCAGGAGCAAGGACCTGTTCGTCATTAGGGCAGGACACGAGCCGTGTTGACTGTGCGTTCTTTGACGGCCTTTGGCCCTTGTTTGTCATTCGGCCTCAGAAAGGAAGAGAGGTCCTTCTTTGAGGATTGAATGCCGTCAAGCCTATCGACTCCTTTGTGGCGTCTGACTGATGGAGACCAACCGAACGTAAAAACAGACCAGGTCGGCCGCGATTTCGCTCGAATTTCCACGGCGAGAATTTAGGTCGCAAGAATTTTCAGCTCTGCTGCTGTAGTAAGAATTTCCAGCCAGGCAAGATCATCAGGGAAGGCTCCTGGTTCCTGATCCCACCGTAAATACGAAGGCTCAAAACTCAGTTGATACTGATAGAGGAAAGTGCCCAAAAGTGGACCCCCATTTTGTTTTTTACCAATAAAAAATATAGAACAATGAAAAACATATTTTTAAATGCATGTAACGATAGCACGGTAATGTTTTGTATCATTTCAATCTCAATTTATAAAATTATACTAAGAAATAGTAATAAAAAAATATATTTTCCAAAACCCTGCAATTTGGCAATCCCAAAAAAAGTTGCCTAAAGTGGACCCCTACTAAATATTAGGAAAATGGATGGAAAATTAAATGGAGGAATGAGATTAAATCACATAAAACAATGCTAAGTCAAAAGTAAGTATATAATAACAATAAATTATCCTTTAATGCTAATGAATATATCGATTTCCGATTAGGCATCGTCATTTTTTGAAGTCGTTACTCCAGGAAAAGTCTCCATCACGGACGACCCAGACGAAACGCTGTCTTCTTCACTGCTTGATTTCTCTTCGAAGTTGAGACGTTTTTCAGATTCAGCAGGTGTTTGAACATGAAAAATAAAGGGGGGTCCACTTTAGGCGACTATAGCCTAATTATTCATTACTCTTTCAATATTCAACAGACCGTTCAATTGAGATAACTTGATGATAAATATTACCCTTATTCCTTACTATTTCAGAATAATACATGTTGGAAGCCTTAACTTCAAAAGTGTAGGAGAAATGTCGAATAACGTATGACACTGTAATAATTCTAAAATACAAGAAATCACATAATGGCGAACTGAAAGCCGGCAGATGAAGTAGACGACTTGAGGCCTCCTACATGTTGTCACAGAAGTGGGAACTACTAGTTGCACTTGGTTTCGGTAAAGTTCAGCACCGTACAGAGCCTAAAATGTCAGGGGTCCACTTTTGGGGAGGGGTCCACTTTTGGGCACTTTCCTCTACTAAAGTAAAACTGAAACTCATGCACAAACTCATACTGAACTCAAACTTGTACTGAAACTGATACTCAAAATGAAACTCAAACTCATGCATAAAACTGATATTGAAATTGAAATCCAAATTCAACTGAAATTGAAATCAAAACTCAATTGAAATTAAAATCAAAATCAAAATCGAAATCGAAATCGAAATTGAAATCGTAATCGAAATCGAAATTGAAATCGAAATCGAAATGGAAGTCGAAGTCGAAATCGATATTGATATCGAAATTAAAATAGAAATCGAAATTGAAATTGAAATCGAAATCAAAATGGAAGTCAAAGTCGAAATCGAAATCGAAATGGTAATTAAATAGAAATCGAAGTCGAAGTCGAAATCGATATTGATATCGAAATTGAAATCGAAATCGAAGTCGATGTCGAAGTCGAAATCGATATTGATATCGAAATTGGAATCAAAATCCGACTCAAGATCAAGATCGAAATCAAATTAAAATCGAAATTGAAATCAAAATCGGACTTAAGATCGAAATCAAATTAAAATCGACATCGAAACTGGAAATTGAAATCGAAATCGAAATAAAAATTGAAAATTGAAATCGAAATTCAAATCGAAATCGAAATGGAAGTCGTATTTGAAGTCGAAGTCGAAATCGATATTGATATCGAAATTGAAATCGAAATCAAAAACGGACTTGAGATCGAGATCAAAATCAAATTAAAATCGAAATCGAAACTGAAAATTGAAATCGAAATCGAAATAAAAATTGAAAATTGAAATCGAAATAGCTATTGAAATTGATATTGATATCGAAATTGAAATCGATATTGGTATGCACACCAGATTTTGAAAGAAGACGTTTTTTTCACTATAGTATGGCGCGTTTTGATGAATCTCCGTTGTCACCCTGTAGCAGGTTCCTCGGTATTTTGTGAATTCTCCATGTTTTACGGTGAAGTACCTTTATTAGTCAATGAACTTTCATTAATATTAGTCAATGAAATTCCATCCTCTTGTGGCTGCGTTTGGTCCAGTTTGCCAGCACAATCTCCTTCTCCGTTGCACGAATCTGGGAAGAAAAATTTAAATGAGGCTCCCAATACTCGGCACTTAGCTAAACCAATTTATGGTTTCGTCATTTCGCCAATACCGTGTGATTTCTGTTTTAGCGCGTCATCAGTTCGTGATGGAATTTTGAAAGATTTTCCCGGAGAAACTTCGCTGCTCTCATACCAATCTGGAATGGCGACGAAACTTGATATGAATTTTATTAGGTAACTATCGGCGGGTAACATCGAAATTCCTCGAAAAGGTTGGGAAATATCGGTAAAATTACTTCTTCACAAAAACAACCCTTATTTGGAAGTTGTTTCAAGTTCACGACGTTTGAAATTATGGAATATTCAATTCAGTTTTGATCTTCGGCAAGATTTTTAAATTTCAATATTGGAGTTTCTAAAATTATTTCTTCTATCTCTTAGTTTTATTTGAACCTTTTTTAACAAAACAGGTTCGGGAGCACCAGGTTAGGAAGCAATGCCCGGAGGAAAAATTTGAAGGCTGCAAGGGGAAAAACGTTTTTTAATAAAATGAATTGAATAATGATATTTTGAATAATATATTTTTTGAATAGTTTTTTTAATTTTCCAAAATATTTTCCAAAAATTTTTTAAGAAAGTCTCACTTTAAAAAATAAATTACTGCATTTTATTAGGTAACAATTTGAAAATTTCGTTGGACAGATATCTTGGCCTTTTTCGTTCTTCCTCTGTAGCCTTAATACAGACTGGAAGAACTAATAATTCGTTTTTCAGTACGTCGTATGTACTGCACTATGTACTATAGTAATGCACCATAGTATGTACTGTAAGGTACGCATTTTCGCCTCCGTAATAATTATATGGTAATAAAATAATCCTGAATTTACTGTCTCCTACCTTTAAGCTTCAACTTCAGATTTTCATACGACTCTGTAAGTTTTTCACGGGCTTGCAGAAATTGGACGAATGCGATCAGACATTGATTCAGCCGATCTTCGTAAACAGGTTCTGCCTCATTGCTAGAAAAATTGGGCCGTTTTTATTTTTATTTAATTTTGTTTTTTAACGTGCGTAAGATTATCCTACTTGAAAAAGATTATTCAAGATTATTTTCCTTGAAATGAGGGGCTGATTCAAAGAAGACTTACACCTTTGGGTGAACTTTCCTTTTGTGTTTCTTCTTGTAATTTTTCGATTCGATTTTTGGGATTGTCATTGGGACCGAAGAAAGCAGCTATAAGAGCAAAATAAAATAATTAATTTATACTGCCAAATTATAATCAACGGAGGATCTAATTCATCATGTTTTGTTCTAGATGCTCTTCTTCAACATAATTATGATGTTTCCCGTTTGAGGTTTACACTTCAACCAGAGTTGTATCATTGAAAAGCTGTGTTTTGGACAATTTTTTTCTTAAAGTTCTTTTTAACTTACAATTAAAAACTTAGGATAAAATCCGATTGAAAAGGGGCCCTACCGGTTTTCACTCATTTATTTCCATATTCCTCCGCAGTAATTCCATTTTTCGTTTGACATTTTTTGGGGTATTTTTGTGCATTTTTCTCCCCACCATTGCTCACCTTTTTCGCTTTTTTCTCGGTGGTCGCCGACGAAAGAATCTGCCGTTTGGGTATGAACCATTCGCCGTTCGACAGGATCTTCAACCGTTCCGGAGGTGGTCGGATGACTTTAATCGTCTCTCCCCTACTTTCGGACATTCTTTTCATGTGGTTCTCTTCCGGAAATTGGTTTAAAAAAATAATGAAATAAATGACAATACATTTTTCAAGCCTAAACTCGTACGAACTGTTTGCTTACCGATCGATTTTTCCAAATTTTTCCGAAATTTCCCCCTCGATGCCTCCCTGCCTAATTCGTTGAGGACGATTTTCCCTATCAGGTCCATCGCCTGTTTCTCTTCGACAGCTGGTGCCGTTTCTTTGCATACGATTGGTGTCGAACTGTGCCCGCTCAACATTTTCGACAATTCCTCAAATTCTGGAACTGTGTCAATTTCGAACGACCGAAAATTTCCAAAAATAAATGTAGAATGGGCAGATGAAATAATTTTTTGGTGAAATATGAATTGGATTACATACTTAGCATCAATTCCGAGTCTGTAAGTGGCATATTTGTTAACAATGTTGATCTGGATCGGTTGAGATGTGAGGAGTAATTTTTGAAATTGGAAATTAATATTTATTATCGTCATTATCATTTTAGCAACTAGCGTAGCGTATAGTAGCGTATAGGTAGCGTAGTAGCAACCTGGTAATTGGATACATACTGAAGGCTCCTGGTTAAAATAGGAAAGATCAAAAATCAAATAGGTATTCAAACATCAGAAAATTAAAAAAAAAAAATTATGTATCTCGATTGTTAACAAAATTATTCCTGCTGCTATCACACATAACGTTGTTCATTTTTTAAATTTATTGGTCTAGGCGCTTTCTCCAAAATAGGCATTTTTTAGAAGTTTCGAGTGAGTTCTGGAGGTTTTTGAGAAAATAGGGATTTATATCAACTTCCGTTTGCTGCCTCATCATCTCTTGCAGATGCTGCTCTGTATTTTAAACTATAAGGGTTGGATTAAAAAAAAAATCATCCGTGGAATTTCAATTATTTATTTTCATAATTATCTTCTATTTATTTACATCGTTCAAACCCTAAGCTACAACTAATAGACGTTAATACTCGCTAAAAAACACGTATTCGGTACAAATGATATTCTTCTTGACAAAAATAAATTATTAAATAAAAATTGAGGAAGAACGACTTTGTTCAGTCTTGAGAATTATATCAGGATCTCATTGGCGGGAGCTGATGGCCGAAAATCGAAATCGATTTTCAATTTCAAAGCAATTTATACGACGTTCCTCCCTGGCGGACGAAGAATTCGGGAAAGTCGCACCTGTAATTCGAACAGGTGTCGGGCATGTCGGAACCGTCGGCAGAGTTGGCCGTGGCTCCGGTCAGATAGGCCGTTCTGTACGAGCCGACAAGGGACCGCATGTCCTCGCGAGACGGCGACGAGCCCAGCAGCGACTCGACTGACTTCAGCATCCTGAAATCAAGATATTAACCCTGGTTAAACACATGGTTAAACTGATTAAACTGGTTAAACAGGTGGTGCGTAGATAACACACAAGACTTCCACATTTTGAAACGTAAAAATGTGACAATTTGATCATATTTTGACTGGGTGTTTAGGGCAAAAATATCGAAAAACTCACTATGCCAATCTTAAAATTCGCCCAAAACAAAAATACGCAACGTTATCGAAATGTAAAACATCCACATATTCTGCAAGGTAAAACAAAGATTTTAAGACCAAGAACGCTCAAATCGGTTCATTTTTGTGGCCGGAAAAAATAAAATAGAAAACACTAAAAATGCAAATATATTGGAAGTACTATGAGTTATTCAAATTCCGATTAAATTGTTAGGCCTTGCCGAGACAAACATTTCAATCCAAGAAATTTGAAAAAAAGGTTGAGATTTGAGGGAGCTATGGCCATTTTTGTAAATTACTAAATGATGGAATTGGACTAGCGTCCGCCGGTTTCTTTTGCAATTTTGGTTTCCTGATGGTAGTAAACCGGCAAGGCCATGCGTTTGACGTCAGGGTGATGTCGTGAAATAAAAGAGTTGGATTTTGTCACTCCTTAACTTTCTACAGCTGTTTCGGCCGTTAGGCCTTCTTCATGAACCTGTAATTGGTACAACTACTCGTACATTAACATGGTGAAGCACAGAGACAGTTCGAATTTTCCTTGGTCATTGGACAAGGGCAAAAAAACCAAAATTTTTCTACGTTTTTCTAATTAAAATTTTAATGTTTATACAGGTATGTTTCCTATTGTTATAAAGATATATATATTATATATATATAAATATATTTAATTCGAATGACTTTACTTAGAAAAATTATGGTTTTTTTGCCCTTGTCCAACGACCAAGGAAAATTCGAACTGTCTCTGTGCTTCACCATGTTAATGTAGATGTACCTATTACAGGTTCATGAAGAAGGCCTAACGGCCGAAACAGCTGTAGAAAGTTAAGGAGTGACAAAATCCAGCTCTTTTATTTCACGACTTCACCCTGACGTCCCAATGCAGGGCCTTGCCGGTTTACTGCAATCAGGAAACCAAAATTTTTGTAAATGACCACAGCGGGCACACAGACACTTGGGCCCATGTATAAGTGAACGTTGTTCCTGAAGCTCCAACCAGATTTTCGATTTTTGGACGATTATACTTTCATTCACTTCGTAAACAGGTAAATAAATGTAATAAAAATCGGTTCAGGCGTTGCTGGGATATAAATGAAACTAAAAATCGCTCATTTTGAAAATGGTGGTCGCTTTTGGAACTAGTCCGAGGACATTTCCAGCTTCAAATGAAGACATCGCATAGTTCTTGGGCCATTTCAAGAAGTTCTTCGGATATTTGGACTCAAAGCATACATAATAATAAATCGCATTGTTTGAGGAGAAGCCGCTCACGCAGGCGCGCTACAATTCCAAGGAGCGGTGGCAGTTCCAGACAACGTTTCGGGTCAACACCTCCGCCCTAGTCATCGCCGGCATTCGCCTGTCTCCACTTGTCAAGACGCGCTGGTCACGTGGGCTCAACGGACCCGCCGAGCGGTTCAAGGGCGCGGCTTCGCTTTTGTGATCTCGAAATTTGAATACGTAAGATCTGGCACGTGAGACTTGAAAAGCAAAGTGCATCAATCATGTGCCTACTTTCAAGTCAACGTACCTATTTAACGTTGGAATGCTAAATAGTAATAAAAATAGATAAATAAATTGAAAAAACCTCGGAGCGCGGAAGTGACGCTTAAAATAAACCTCATAAAATTTGGTTTTTGAAAAACTTCTAGAAAATTATTGAATAGGTAAATATGGTTAATTTCTGTGGATTACACAATGCTCAAGAGGGTTGATTACAAGAGCCTCGAATTATCAAAATTGGTACAAGAAATCAAAAGTTCTTCAAGAAAACCAGGTAGGTACCTAACGTTCATTTACTTCCAAAAACTTGGGAAATGCTTGCCTAATTAAAGAAATCACTGCGTAGTTACGTTCAATTTAATTTTTCGAAAAAATCAATAGGAAATAGGTAAAAATTGAAAACTGAAATTAGGTAACGAAAAAAATCAAAATGTAAAATAACATGTTTACGCACGTAAAGCTTCATCCCTAAAAGGTACCAAATTTATCGCAAGGTTAACAGAAAACCCGAACATATCGTGTGCAGCGTGTAGCCATCGTGACAAGGGCTGGATTCCAGAAAGACAAATCTTCTTGAGTTGGGATTCATCGAGAATCCAATTCTGCTGTTTCTCTTGCAGACATGAGAAATCGCTACGGTGGCCGAGGATGGCAGAATCTGCTGGAATTCTAGCAGAATGCCTTCCCCGGCAGGGACGTCTGAAATGATTTATACCCGGTGCGGCAGACGGTTCGGCTAACGTCGACCTCGGAAAGACCTTTTGAGGTGAAACCGTTTGAAACAGTGTTTCATTTTCTCAACAGAAACAGATTTTGGCAACTGGATATCTAGCGATGATTCTAGGCCGGTGGTACTCGAATAACACAAAATACATCCGCATTTTCGTACGCGTAATACTTGCGTAGAAAAGAATTAACACTAAAATCACTAATTATTTCAAGTCTAATTGGAAATTTTCTAAAATATTTTGGAAAAATTTCCAAATCGATGTGAAAAAAAAAAATTTCGAATGAATATGAGCATTTTCCAAACCAAATTGAGAATTTTTTCGCCAATTATTATTATTTTTGTGAGAATCTCAAATTGGCTTGGAACTTCCTTGGGATTTAGTTTGGTAGATTCTCAATTCGAATTGAAAATTCTAATAACACTCGCCAGACATAACAGCACGCAATGTTATCGAACTGAGAAAATGTTGAAGTTTATGCTCGTAAATTTCACTTTTTTTAAACTTTTATGGCCATCAACGTCCGAATGTTTTATTTTTGTGTTTAATTAAAAAAAATTTAAAAATCAATAGGTAGTAGGTACTGAAAATTTAATTTTTTTAGGAATTCACAAAATTAGAAAAAATCCGGTATCACAATATCCTTCAGAAAACTCTAGTGAATTTTCAAAAAATTCAACCAGACTTTAAAAAACTTCTTCACATTCTTATATCATTATCTTATCACATTCAGCCAAATTCTCATCGAATTCTTTTAAAGGGCTAAAATTGAATTTGTTTTGAGGTGGGTTCAAGATAAATCATCATAATAAAATCGATTGAGACCACCATCGTTGTTTTGAAATTATCGTGCTTAATCGATTTTTCAGATTTTTAAAGAACGACGCTTCTCAGGTTTATTGATGGTTAACCTCGTGCATTATGTCCATACAATGAGTCGTACGACCGAAATAATTTTTTTCGAAAAACTAAATTATTTGAAGCGCACGAGGAAAATACAGGCCGAATTCGAGTCACGTTCAGTTCGACTGTTCGAGTGAATTTCAAGCCCAATGAATTGTCCTCGTTTCTCTCTTCTCGTATTTCTACCGTTTACCCATTTTTCTCGTTCCGTTGTGTCACGGACGGCTCGTACTTGCCGTAAATATTTCCTAGGTACTCCCAATGATAATGGACAAGCTGTGACATACCGACCTACTCAAGATACTGAATCATTCGAGGAGAAATTGTGGAACCCAATAATTTCGAACGAAGAACTCAAAAATGAGAGTAGAAACAGTTCATTCCGCTATTTAAGTGGTAAAATTAAGTGGTAAGACCAGTTTCGGTAGTTGAACCATCATCAATACACAAAAATTTTCAGGGAGTCTTGTAAAAAAATTTTGCTCAAACGATTACATAGGATTCTTGGAGAGTTTTTTCAGTTCCAGAAAATTCAGTTCCGTGCCTGAAATTAAATTATTTCTAGAAAATGGTCACAACCTTCCCCAACCTTTTTTCCCGACCTAATCACTCTCAATGGGTATGAATTCGAAAGTCGGTCAGACCTCTCTTTCTAAACTTGAATTCAAAAAAATGATAATAAAAAAGTTTTAAAAAAATTGGAAAATCAACCATAATTTAGAGGAACCATGTTGATTGGAGCGCACTTAACGAATTTTCTCTCCAATACGAAAAGCCGCTTAGCTTTTTCGAAAAGTGGGACTTTTCCTCATTAAGAGCCGTTGATAGGGTCTTTTCGAATTCAAAACAACCTTCCACGGACTAATGGACGTGAAAGAAAAGAAATGAAAGCGAAAACTTTCCCCCGTCCACGTACAAAAAAGTCAAATCCGAAAGGGAGCACAAAGGGACGTCCAAATGGAACCATTGGTTCTGTCCGGACGGTGGACGGCCATTAATTTCCGGTCACGGTAAGTCCCAGTTTTCATTAAGTGAACAACTAAGTACCGTTCACCGGCCCTTGATAAGCAAAAACAAAATTTAGTTGTTTCAATTAATTCGATTAAGAAATTTAACTGAATGCTGATTTATTTCTGTATTCTATAACAAAATAATTTGTTAAAAATATTTTTCTCCCTTGTTCGTATTTTTCTTGATGTTAAATAAAGAAGAAGGTTGGAATGTTTGATACTTAGATCGGCTGTCCAACTGGTAGAGCCGAAATTGAGAAAAAACTAAAACTATACTCGTAATAATATAAAATGCCATAAAAATATTATCATTCCAAAATGATATAAAATTTATAGATAGAACTCAATTCTATTATGAATAATGGGTACTCACCAAGAAAACGTTTTGACATTGTCAGAGCGAGCCTGGCTACGTCCGATCGAGCAGGCGATTTTCTCGAGGCAGTTCGTCGACGCCAGAAAATCCTGAAATAAAGCAAAAAATCGGTCTTAATTGTTTTCTACTCCCGCACCATTTTTTGCACAAATTGAAGACGAATACAATAGAAAATGAAGTATAAGTAAGGAAACTGAAGTTCAGGGAGTTGGTATTCGCCCTATAACCAACGTTGCCGTGGACGTGCCCTGCCGCCTTCGAAGGGAGGGTCGGAACTAGTCACGACTTGTTGCCGTAGTACAGGCCTCATGCCTTGAGTTGAAGGTCAAAATGTTTTCATAATTGAAAATTGACAAAAAAAGATTTTGTTTCTGAAGATAAGAGAAATATTTATTTGAAAAATTAAAAAGTACTAATACATTTTTTTTCTCTTTTATTGATTTTTTTTTACGTTATTGCTTCCTCTATTGACACCAATTTGATTTTTTTTGGCCCATTTTTCAAAATAAAAATTTTTTTGATATTGAAAAAAAAATTATTAAAATAAACAATTATTCCAAAATACTGTTTTTACCATCAAAATCTTCATTTTCGCAAAGATTTAGGCAAAGATTAGAATTTAATATAGTGGTAAAATTATTTTTCAAAAATAGAAAAACGCAATCTGTTGGAAAACTTTGGAAAATTTTGACTAGATACAATTTTTATTAGAAACTCATAAGGGTGATTGTACTCACGTGAAAAGCTCTCGACTCAGCCGTGTCATTCTGCGAGCTCGAAGAACTGCCGGGCCTCTTGTTGAAGAACATGTAAGCGACAGGAAGAAGGACGGGTGCAGCTGCAGCCAGCAGAGCGAAGGGCACGGCCAGCTTAAGCAGCAGCAATTTGGCCGCGAGGAGGAGCGGCAATTTGAGCAGCAGCGCGCCCAGGAGGCCGGCCAAAATCGGCTTCAGCAATCCCGCCCCGCCAGTGTTGCAACCAGGGGTACCAACTGTAACAGAATGGGGGGAGTTCTTTTTAAAGAAAATAATGCAGATTGAGTATTTTTTTTTAATTTTCAGGACTTCACTATATATTTATTGGGTCTGTACTTCACCTATGTTTGAATTATTTTTTAATTTTGTGCGAAATTACTTATTAGACCAAAATCGGTTCAACCGTTGATGAGAGACATCATAAATAAATTTCAATAATTTTATGACGCTACCTGGTGGCGGCTTTTGGAGCTAAACTAGAGACTTTTGTCCCTAAATCGAGTTTTCCCCTGCCTTTTTTCCAGCAATCCTCTGTCTTATTTTTGGTTCTAGGTAATTGTTTGAGAATTTTTTATCAAGCTCCTGCGTGTTCCATGGAAGAAGACGATGCTTCACCTTACTGATTTCTCAAACGAGATTGCCGGCTTGGCTGGCAAATACAGACTTCCTTCACGGCACTTAGCCAGAGCATATAAGTTGCCCTCGACTTAACTTCAAGTGGCTTTCCAACTAAGTTTAACTAGATACATTAACCCTTGGTAACCCGGTAGGAAATTTGAACCCTCCAACGAGCTATAAACTGATAAACTCAGGATCAAAGGACTCTTGGCACATTACATTGCCTATCGGATAAGGAGTTCGTTCAGAAGGAAGGGGGTACCTATAGGTAACAACTTCTGAGGGAATATAATCCTATTAGCCCCTCACATACAGTAGAACCTGAGGCAAAAATATTGCCTTAATTTTGGTTATAACATTGGAAAGTCAGTTAATGAAAAAAATAGGTATACGATATATTAGGTAAATATGGATAAATATATGTATTGAATGTGAGATATCGGCCCGTAGTTGATTATGGATGTCAGTTGACCCTACTCCCGATCAACTGACATCCACGGTAAATATATGGGAATGATATCCGTTAATATATCGGTACGTGTAATACATGATAAATATATCATTATATATAAATAATGTATCATAAAATGACGAAAATGTTCAAAAGTTAAATGAACAACGAACCATAACTTTGTACTTTTATTTTTTAGCAGCTGATTACCTATTTAATACCTCAAATTCAGCATTTATTGATTAAAATACAACTTTCCCTAGTCGTTGATTAATAATAAAATTATTTTAGTATTTTATTTTGTGTAGCACACATCTACGATTAGAGCAATAATAGATTAGATAATAAAATAATAAAATTAGATAATAAAAAATAAAAATAAAAAAAGGTTAGATAATGATTGACTGATAATAATTAATTATTAAAATTCTTGATATAAACAATCCCAGAATAATTTTCATCAACCATAAGAAAATATATCAATATACTCACGATTCGGTAAAATGATGCCAGACTGTGTCCACTTATCGGGACTGAGATAGGAAGCTGATCCTGCTGAATCGTAAGTGTCGTAAGTCGACGCTGGCGAAGGCGCAGACGCGTAACCTGTGAAATCTCGCGCCTCCCTGCTGAGTGCAGCTGAGCCGGATGCTGATGCAGGGCCCGTCGAGCCGCAGGAGACGTTCGATAATAAAGATAACGCGATCGCTAGCCCAGCTATAGTCGATTTCATCTGCAAATGAAAAATTCAAGCCCACTTCAACGATTCATGCATCGAGTCAATTAAATCAAATTGTCGATTAGAGTGCATTTACCAATTGAAAAGAGTGTATTTACCTACGAAACAATAAGTGAAACCTCTTTTCCATCGTATAGGTTCCACGATAAAATTTCAAACCCTTTTATTCTGATTTAATACTGAAACTCTAACACATACTGATACATAAACGAAAAACAAAAACTCAAAATAAAACTCACTGTCACTGATACTTAGACTCAAACTCAACCTGATACACAAGTCCAAAAGAGAGGTAGGTAAACTCACACGGAAACTAAAACTGAAACTCAAACTCAACCTGATTCAAAAAATCCAAGCGCAAAAGAAAGTTAAACTCTGACAAAAAAAACTCACACCAAAACTCAATCTGAAACTGACATGCAAACATAATGTCGAAGAGAAGGTAAATTCAGACTCAAACTGATACTGATACATAAACTTGAACTGAAACTCAAACCTAAACTGATGCTGAAGCATGAATTCAAACTGATACCCTAACTCCAAGTTCAAAAGAAAGGTGAGCTCAAACTGAAACTAAAACTCGAACTGATACACATAAATTCGAACTGAAAGTCAAATTCAAACTTATTGTAACTCGAACCGAAACTAAAACTTGGAACATGTCAAAACTAAAATCCTAACCGAAATTAAAACAGAAACAAAGACTCAAACTGAAACTAAAACTAACTGATACTGTACTCGAACTGAAACTCAAACTTAAATTCAAACTGAATCTGATACCTACACAAACTCAAAGTTCAAGAGAAAGGTACCTAAACCCAAACTCAAACTAAAACTCAGACTGAAACTCAAACTCAAACTGAAACTCAACCTGAACTCAACCCGAAACTAAATCTCAAATTGAAACTCAAACTGAAACTCAAAGTCAAACTGATACAGACACATAGACTCAAACTGAAATTAATACACAAACACAAAGTTTGAAAGAAATTGAAACTCTCACCGGAACTGAAACTCAAACTGAAACTTTGAGTTTTCTTTTCTTTCGACCTTTGAGTTTGAGGGTCAGTTTGAGCTTGAGTCTCATTTTCTGTTTGAGTATCAGTATCAGTATCAGTTTGAGTTTGAGTCCGAGTATCAGTATCAGTTTGAGTAGGTATTAGTACCTATCAGCTTCATTTTGAGCATCAGTTTGTGCGTTTGAGTTTGTTCATCAGTGTCAGTTTTAGTTTTAGTTTCAGTTTGAGTTTGAACTTTCTTTTGACGCTTGAGTTCGAGTATGAGTTTGAGTTTAACTTTATTTTGAGTATCAGTATCAGTTTGAGAATGAGTATAAATTTGATTTCGTGTATCATTGTCAGTTTGAGTTTGAGTATAAGTTTGAGTTTGAGTATAAGTTTGAGTTTGAGTATAATTTTGAGTTTGAGTATCAGTGTGGTTTTCTGTGTCACCATCGGTTTGAGTTTAAGTGCCAGTTGGAGTTTGAGCATAAGTTTCTAGTAGGGTTTGACTTTGTGCATCAGTATCACTTCGAGTTTTAGTATAAGTTTGAGCTTGAACATGTACCTATATCACCATCAGTTTTCGTTTTAGTTCCAGTTTGAGTTAGAGTATCAGTTTCAGTTAGGTCCTTGTGTGAGTAAGTGTAAGTGTGAGTTTGAGTTTTTTTGCCCTTGACCTGCCTGTCAGAAAAAACCGTACGGTACCGTGGAACGATACTGGAAAATGTTTAATTAAATTAATATTGCTCCGCTCCAATAAAATTCAGCCCGGTGATTTTTCAAGCAAACAGGTAGCCTCTGAATGTTCATCTTTGATTATTGAATGTTTTTAAAAATACCGCCTTTTTTACAATATAACTCTTCAGTTTCCGAGTTGGGGCACAGAGCATGAAAATCACGGCGAGACTATTTCAACGGTGTAAATTAAACAATTCCCGAGGGCCCTATTTTCCAGTCGAATCGACCTTATTATTTAGGTCGGGATCGGGGCCACGGGTTATTAGGGCCAACCCCGAGGCCGAATTGAACAAAAGCCGTCTTTGTACCCCTTGCCACAAATCGGAGTTGTGGTCATAACTTAGTTTTTCTATACCGGCGAGCGTCCGTTTTCCGCAATTGTGCGCCCATTTCAATTCCACAAAGGATTTCACGTTTTCGAAACCGAAGCGCGAAAATAATTTTTCAATGCCGACCCTTTTCTATCACGACAATGTCCTCAAAAATGGTGGAAAATTCTTTAAATAGGGAAGTAATTATTTAGTTATAATAAATTATTAGTCATTATTCTATGGCTGCACATAACGAAAAGCCGCATTTTCGGAGAGACGGCTCGTACTTTCGATGCATAAATTCGCCAAACCAAAATTGAAATCTTCGAAATTGGGTACATTGAGATTTTTCCAGATCAAATTGAGAATTTCCCAAACAGTATTGCCTTGAAAAATTTTCAATTTGGTTTAGAAAATTCTTGATTTGGTTTGGAAAATTATATTTTTTCAACCAAGAAATAGCTTTTATATTGAGGCTGGGGAGGAGGAGGCGTTTCTGAGGGGATCTTATTTTGATTACTAGTTTGGAAAATTGTTATTTTGACTCGGGGGATTCGCAATTTATTTTAGACAATTCTCAATTTGGTTTGGAAAATGTTCAAATGTTGCTTAGCTGGTTTTAAAATTTTAAAAATTTGCATTTGGTTTGAAATTTGACGGGCCGGAGTATTGCGTGTTTTCGGTGCACCACTGGTTTGTCTTTTGATCGATTTATAATGCATTAGATAAACGACATAATATGTATTTAATATTATTTGGACCATGGAAATTTCGGACCTTTTTGGTGCTGCTAGAATCGAAAATGCAGGATGTCCTGGACCAGACTTCTGGATGAAATGACAAGATACGCTGGCCTTTCCATGAACCAAAAAAATCCGGAAAACTCACCTTAACAAATTCTTTGAACGCCAGCAGCTGAAGGAATATGGCAGGAAATGGTCAACTCCCTCCAGAAAAAGCACCAAATTGAAAATCGAATGTCACGAAAAATGGAAAAAAGCGAACTAGGGAAGCGACGGATCGGCCGGATTTTCGAAAATCAAACACAAAAACACCCAAATTCGGAATTTCGTCAGAAAATCGCGGTACACAATGGGCCGTACTTTGAACTGAACATGCGTAACGGCTTGTCAGTTCTTATATAGGTTGTGAGACGGAGTGACGAGCCCAGGCCCATTGTAATGTAAACAAACTACGTCCCACCTGTCCGATGGGGCACATACGGGACAGAAAAGACGAGTTGACCTGGAGGTGGAAAGGGGTTGGTCGATTTGAGGAAAGTAAATGAACATGACGAACTTTCACTATGGTCCATGTCGTAATTCGAACAATGGCCAATCAGGGGGAACGCCGGAATTTCGTCTGCAACCCCTAAATTCCGTATGGGCACCAAAGGAGAGATTTTTTTATGCACTTGATTTTTGATTGAGCATTAAAAACGGCGGTAATCAAATTTTCATTACAGCTTGTGCGGTACAGTTTTTGACAGTTTTTAGCTATTATGGTACCTAGTAGTCTTGTAAATGCGTGCTCAAAAGGGGAGATTTGTAGAAAAAAAAATACTTAAGTATACTTAAGTTTCCTTAAGTTTACTTAATAGGTATACCTAACTATAGGTTTCTCAACGGTTTTAGATGTTTTTTTGGGATGCTGAATTTGAGTTTTTGGTTTGCCACCTCAAAGCACAATTTAACAATAAATGCAAAAAACCTCCATATCTTCGGACTTTTTTACTCGTCTGCTTCTATGTCTAAAACTATTCGTATTTAGGGAAATTATAATATAATTATGATGACCATTGTCATCATATTATGTTATTATTTATTATAACATATATTATGTTATTATGTTATTGTCATCATATTATGATGACCATTGTTGAAGATGACTAAATTTGTGTCAATTAAAGCGCAACCGTAGGTTTCTAGCTCAAATAGCACCTGAATTATGGCTCGCCAAAAAAGGTAGTTTTCCCAAAAGTTGCACTTTTGAGTTTGGCTTGTTTTTCGAGTTGAATATCACTATCAACATTTTAAGGTTGAAATATGAGTTTTAGGAAGAAAACTTGATGGAAAATAGAATGTCCAGCTTCTCTCAGATAATTAACCACTAGAATAAACGGTCTTCTTCCAAAAATCGGCGCCTTTTTGGGTTCGCAATTCAGAAACGGCAGATACGGCGGCACAGCAGAGGACAACCTATTTTTGGAGACCATCGAAGTATGAGGCTTCATTTTTAGTTATTTTTTCTTATCGACTAAGTTTTTGAGGAGCCAGATTTTGTGGTGGAACCAGGAAGCTTCCAATATTGTTCCTTTGGAATTCGAACCGGTTCCTTGGGTTGCAATCCGTTGCCACGAGGACAGAGGTTAACGATCACTCATCCATGTAGAGCTAGCTCGAGCAAGCTCATATTACCTCGGCGGCAAGTTTAAACGCTTTTCTTCTCCTCACTGAGCTATTCAGCAGACTGGGTCCTACGATTGGAGGAGTTTCCAAATCATTTCATAAATGGCTGTCAAAATCTTCGGATTTTCCAGTTGCATTTTCACTTTTTATTCTTTAATTTTCAAACTTCTTTTTGAAGTCGGTTTTATTTTTTGGATGTTTTTGAGATCTAAGTTATATTTTCAACAGTCGCGCCACCAATATTAAACCTGAAAAAATGGAAAAATAGTGTCACCAAAATTTGGTCATTTACTGATTTCCCCGGCATCCAAGTGAAAGAATTTTGGCAGCGCAAGAGCGGAATAAACATACCAAAAAATCCATACAATTCAACTTGAGTAGGTAACCGGTTTTTTTCGTCGGTTAAAAATATGGAAATGAGTATCACGGATTACCTACTTACCAAAATGTGGAAGTAGGCATTATGGTTTACCTACCTACTTATTCATGAGGGGGCCTCATTCAGATCCGTTTGGCTGACATAACCCGGAAACTATGCAAAGAATTAGGTATACAGCAGGTAGGTACAATAATCAATTCCACGAATGCTCCAACGCAATGTTGTTCGTTTGTGTCCCACAGAGAAATGAGTTTTGAATATTCAAATAACATTGGAAGAATGACAGAAGGAGAAAGTAAAGTATCTTTTCCTTTTTGTAAATTCTTTCCTTTTGTTCTTGACGACCCACGGGAAGAAAGCGATCGCTCCAAGCCCAGTTCACGTTTCTGCTCGTTTTGAATTTTTGTCGAGGGAAAAAATGAAGTTTCACTTTTCAATGTTGAGAAACACTTGTCCGAAGACGTAAAGGTACCGTTTGTAAATGGAGAGTCACAACTTGGGCACTGGATTTGCAAGTTCGGAATTCAAACTAGGTAGTAGGTGAACCAGGGTAAAGTAGATAAGACTTTGAGGTACAAGCACATTAATACCAATGCCCCGATTCAACCTTTTTTATATTTTTCAAATTTTGTATAGGTACCTACCTATTTTGAGATCATTTTATACAATCGGTAGGCCATATCGTATTTAATAAGGTATGTATGTGCTTAGTTTTTTGGATTTTTTTGTTAGGGAGGGGGCTTACCACTCGGGTACCTAACTTACACGTAAGGAGCAAAGCAAAATCACTACCTACTCTTCTGTAATGAATGGTGATGAAATATTTGATGCGCGTTTTCGATGGATTCTTACTCAGTAGTTAGGTAAAGCAAAGATCAGTTTCAGGGGTTGATGACTCTATAATCGAACTTGTTCCGGAAGTGCCCTACCGCCCTCAAAGAGATGGTACCAATTCGTCCGCATTGAGTTACAGACAGACACGATCCAACGTGTTAACAGTAGTGATGGGCGATACCTATCGATATGAGTATGGTATCGAATATCTTCTTTCAATACCAAGTACATTTGGTATCGAATATTTTGCTTCGATACTAGTATAGGTATCGAGTATTTTTCCCGACAGAAAAAGTACTCAAATGGATACTCTCAAAATTACCTACCTTCTTTATTTATACTAACTAATAAAATTTACGACTTTTGCCAGCTTTGGTTGACAAATTGACATTCCTGCGTGGAGTAGGGAAGCAGTTCTGGGACTTGACTGAGTGAATGACACCATTGATGTCAAGTTTTCCTCCCCATCTCCATTCGTTTGATCTTATAAATAACGTTTACACATAGAAATGACCTGTTAACCTTGTTGAAAAGTAATATAACTTTTAAGTAATATAGGGCTTAATAGTGTTTTTTTAATCTGCTATTTCCATTTTATTAACATTTAATTCGGTGCGTGAAATGAAAAAGTACTCATTTGATTCGATACTCTTCAGTATCGAATATTTTCTTTCGATATCTGAGTAGTATCGAATATTTTTTTCGATACTAGTATCGGGTACAGGTATCGAATATTTTGTGGTATCGCCCATCACTAGTTAACAGGTCCGGAGTTCGTAGGTCACGCCCGTCGGGCTTGGCCAAGGCCTGTCAGCTCAGGTCCAAGATTACTCGATGTATCCTCTGTACATAGACAGCCATTTAGGTTAAATATAATAATTATATTTAAGAATTATTTATTGTTATTTATTAATATATAATTAAAATAATAATATATTAATACAATTTGATATAATTTATATTTATTAGGTATTGTATTATATTATTTATTATTATTATTTAAGAATCATTATTATTTACCAAGAATAATTCTTGATCAAATGCAAAATTCCATCATGAATTAAATAGAAAATAAATCTGCCCTCTTACCAAGGAAAAATTCTATAATAATTATAATTATTGAAGAATTCTAAAAAAAATGTATAATGAAAAAATTCTAAAAAAATTCCGTGAAAATTCTTCAATTATTGAAGAGTTTTAAAAAATTCTATAATTCTAAAAAATTCTGAAAAATTCTATAATAATTTTTGTAACAGAAGAATTTTGGAAAAATTCTATGATAGAAGGAATCTAGACAAATTGTGCATTAGAAGAATTCTAGAGACATTCTATAACAGAAGAATTTTAGGAAAATTCTATGCTAGAAAATTCTAGAAAACCTCCAAAATAGAAGAATTTAAAAAAATTCTAAAATTGAAGAATTTATGAAAAATTCTATGATAGAAGAATTCTAAAACAATTCTTTAATAGATTAATTCAAGATTAGTTTTTCTAGAAAAATTCTGTAATAGAAGAGTTCTAGAACAATTCTATTATAGAGGAATTCTAGAAAAATTCTAAAATTGAAGAATTAGAAAAAAAATCTAGAATAATTTTTCTATCAAAGAAAAAAACGCAAAATTTCTATTAAGCTACATTGGGTGACTTAATGTAGGTGAAAACTGAGAACGCAGCTTAGGGGTGTCATTGTTTTCGCTCCTATGCCTCATGGACAAACAGTTGAAAAAGTGAAATTAATCAAAAAACTACAATATAAAATAATAAAAGTAAAAGCGAGTTGACCTAGTGACTGGAAGGCCCCCTGGGCCTGAACTTTGGATGCCGGCGGCCTCCTGATGATGGAATTCATATTTAAATAGGATGACGGCCTATTGTCGTGCTCGCCCGAAGGCGACGGCCGTCGATGAAAGCTAAGATCACCGAACTGACACGTACGCAGGCCGGAGGAGGATGGAAACGAATCTCAAAAACAAACATCGCTTGTATTTTTTCGAGGGAAAAAAGTCACAAGAGGGAAAAGTGAAGCTTCATAAACGAAGTCAGGGTCGAGCTTGATTGCGTTGCCTACTTGAAATGGAACGAACGGTACACCGTTCATAGGCAAGGCGTCCTTAGGTACCGAAATAGGTACCTACCTAGGTGGCACCTGCTCAGGGTAGGTATGTTGTTATACTTATCAAAGGTGCCATTCTCTATCCGATTGCGGGTAGAGTTGGTGAGAAAATGCATTGCTGTGATTGGCCGAGGTGGCGTCTGCGATAAATCCATTAACATCGGCAATTGGATGAAAACCGTGAATGGGTGGCAGTTGGGAACCGCTTGGTTTGTCTTAGTGGGGTGGTACTTGTCAACAGGCTACTAGGGATTCACCCTGTATTTGTCGACGGAAACGGTATTGATACTTAATTGTAGGAAGTCAAAAATAAAAAACTGACGCAATACTCGTAACAATATTTATTTACAAATTTACACCTAAGATGTGAGAGATTGTTTCTGAAGGAAATAGCCGAAATCAAATAAAAACCTAAACTACAATTTCTGACTACATGTTGTTGTAAAGTTGGTAATCAGGCGATTTTTTGGTTTTGTTCGAATCGAATCAGTCGAAATCATGAGTTGATCGGATGAATAAAAAAATGTCCAAAATCAATATGAAACATTAACATAGCAGGTGCTTGATCAATAATTTCTAAGACAAGGTTTTGGTGACCGAAAATTCCCTAGGTCGAAAAGTCACAAGGTCGGGAGCAAACTTTCTGCAAGATCGGCAAGCGAACACGTTCAGCAAAAAAACCTCTCTCTACCAACTGCCATTGAATTGCTGAACTCCTCGATCAAGAAAAAGTGCGTTTTCTTGCAATCAGTAATTATCAGCAAGCAATCGGTTAACTGCCAGCCTGAAGCCGGGAATTTCGACAATCCGTCATCCGATAAGTGGCAACTAGTGATCAGCAAGATGATTCTGAAAGTGAAATGGGATCATCTGCAAGCAACTAAGAACAGCATCTTGCGGCAAATTGCTACGATCACGAAAGCGATAACCTCTCCAAGCAAACGGCAGCGATCAGCAAGCAGCCATAGAGAGCTTATTCTGGAGAGCATCAGCAGGCAGCCAAGTTTTTCGTAACACCTCTTTTGATCAATAGAGCCTACAAAACGCCATACTCTTAGTTTTCTTCTTTCAAACAGCAATAATCAGCAAGCCTGATGATCGGTACAGTGCATAATTTTGCAAATTGACAAAAGAAAAGTTCAGCAATGATCAGCAAGGCGCATTATTTCTTAAAAACGGCTTCAAACGTAGTAATCAGCAAGCAGCAGAGGGCCATGCATCTTGCTGTGTTCAGAACACCGATAATCTCAAGAAAGCGCCAGCGACGATGGCTGGAAGCGATCAGCAAGCAGTTCTTCAAGTAAAACGCGACCATTGGCAAGCAGCTATGACAAGGAAAGCTGCTTTCTGCAAATAGCAATACCCGGCAGCTGAAGACATTGTGACTTTTCGGCTATGGGATGATCTTCAATATTTGAAAAACCATAATAGCAGCTAACAAATTTTCAAACTTCCGATTTCACAGTGCTCATAATATAAGGATTTTATATGTTTGGCGATAAATTACAATATACGAATAACGGGTAAAATAGCAATCGCGCTCTGCCAAGCGGTTCTGGACCGGTCCGTAGCGCGATAGAGTTCAGAACTGGTCCAGAACCGGACTTGTCAACAGCTGAGGCCGCGGAAACATTAAAACAGAAAAATGGCGTTTTGGCAAACGAAAAACAGCCAACTCCAGTCAATCGTTCGTACAGAAAATCGTACCCGAAATGTATACACCGCTAAATAAGAAATCTTTATTCAAGTTCCAACGAAACCAATGATTTTGATGACGAACCGGCAGCAAAATTGATTCAGCCATAAAATTATTTTCAAATTCTCGTGTATTTAAGAATGAACGCCGACGCTATGGCTACGGTGACCGCTGTGGCGAGGGCCATCCATTTGACGTTCGACTTGGACGATTCGGGTTTGGGCCGTTTGTTTTCGGACGACCCGGCGCTCCCGACGTCGCCGCCGGTCCCCAACATTTTCTTGTAGAGGTTCCGTTGTTTTGTATTGTCGCGTCGTTGAGCAGCCAACAAAGTCTGAAAAATCGAGCGTCGTAGATTTCAAAGATATGCAGCAATCTACCAAACTACAGGATCGGTTCGACATTTCGGTCGCCACGCTATCGTTTTGGTCGTTATTCTCAACGATGAATTTTTGGAGTAAAATGCGCCAGATTGAGAGTCAATTCTAACGCTTTCGTCTGACAAACCTAAATAAAATGTTCAGTTTTTTAGGCTAGGCTCGCCCCAGAAACAGACTTGAAGATAGCAAGCCATGAAAGCTCAAAATCAGTTCAGTATTTCAAAAGCAAATCCAGGCAAATTAAAATTCGATGAGAATATTTTTACAACTTTGATTTTTTGAGGTTATGTTGGCACGACTGCCGACGACAGTCAACAAGATGGACATCGCACGCAGGGATGAAAAATGCTGTTCAGAATGAGAATTTTCTGGAGAGATAAATCTGAGGCCCTCACGTGTCCAAACGGCTAATCCAGCTGGAGTTCAGGCCTTTCAACATCAATTCGCATATCTATCGCAGCCTCAACGAAGCCTATTATCTGCCCTATAATAGGCATATATATCCTTCATCAGTCCAATCCGGCATACGCATCAGACCAACGAAGCATATGTTAAACTGGGAGCACCAATGCGCACATCTTACGACCCCACGTTAACAAGCAAAGATGTCCATGTGAAGGGGCCTCAAATTTATCACTCCAGACGCTTCCTTCAGAGCGGAGGTTACCTTACCATGTTTTTACTTCCATATTTACAGAGTAAATGGAAGTATTGTGATCGTCCTAAAATCGAGAATCGGAACGGAGCTTCAGAAAAAACTTTTTCTTATACACATTTACTCAGAATCACTTCCTGAACAAGTGTCTGTGTGTCCGTGTGTCCGTCTGTCCGTGTGTCCGTCTGTCCGTGTGTCCGTCTGTCCGTCTGTGGTCATTTACAAAAATGGCCATAACTCCCTCATTTCTCAACCTTTTTTCAAATTTCTTAAACTGAAATGTTTGTCTCGGCAAGACCTAACACCCTGTTTAATCGGAATTTGGATAACGCACAGTACTTCCGAGATATTTGCATTTTTAGTGTTTTCTATTTTATTTTTTTCCGGCCGCAAAAATGAACCGATTTGAGCGTTCTTGGTCTCAAAATCTTCGTTTTACCTTGCAGAATATGTGGATATTTTTTACATTCCGAAAATGTGGCGTTTTTTCATTTTGGGCGAATTTTAAAATTTTAATACTGAATTTTTTGATATTTTTGACCTAAACACCCTTAAAAGCAGTCAAAATATGATCAAATTGTGTCACAATTTTACGTTTCAAAATATGGAAGTATTGTGTGTTATCTACGCACCACTGGTTAAAGAGTTGCGATTGCGATTTTTTGCAGCAATCGTCGCGGAAAATGTCGCCGTTCAGCTGCATATAAGCTACCGAAAATGTCACAATGTTTTTCCAAAATTTGATATTTTGAAAAAATTCACATCAAGAAAATAATCACAAAAAATGAAAAAAAAAATTGATAACTTAGTTCTTACCTGCAATTCGCTTTGCAGACACCTGTTATCAGGCTCGATGGCGAGCCCTTGTTGGACGACGGCTATCGCTTCGGCGAGTTCGCCTTTGGCTTTCAAAATTGAACTTTTCCTATACAGAGCCTTGACGTTTTGCGGCTGGGCGGCCAAAACGTGTCCGAAACTGATTAGGGCGGCGTCGAAGCCGTTGATTTTGATCTGAGCGGCGCCCAGATTGTTGTAAGTTTTGAGCCGCTCGTCCAACAGGTTGCGTACTTCGTCCTCGCTCGGCTTCGGATCGGGGAATTCGGTGTCGTCGAAATATTCGAGCGCCCTGCGATAACAGGTGATGGCCAGGGTGTACTCGTCGCGGGTGTACCTGAGAAATCACGTTAAAAACAAACGAAAAGCCTGCAAAAATTTAATTTTTAAAAATTATTTCAATAAAAATCCGCAAGCTCAAACAGCTTCCAAGAGTTGAACCTCGAGATTTTACCCTCAAAAATCAATTTTTAATAATAAACATTTTTTAGTTCACAAAAGGGTTCGCCATTTACCACCAGTTGCCGCGGCCTTTTTTACGCAGTCCGACAGCCAGCCGCTGATCGTAGGGAAGACTGCTGACGGCAGGCTCCGGTCGAACGTCTTTCAGGTGCACCTTGTAGAGAAGAGTTGCGCCCGGCGGCACGTCGGGGTTCCGCCCGATGTCGCCAAAGGCGAACCGAGATTTGACCAAAATCTCCGCCTCCTCACCTGGCGGACCAATGAAATTTTGGTACATCGCATCCAGAAATATTTGGACTAAGTAGTCAACATTTGGATGCATGATAGAAATTTTCATGAATTTATTTATTGAGGCGGTTTGGAAGTCAAAGTAAGCATGACCTAAAAAAATTATAACCTCATTTTTTTGGAATATTGAATTTAAAAATCCAGTTTTTTTCTGCTTTCAGACAAGGAGGGGAGGATCGATAAGAAGAAAGCAAGCCTCAAAAAGTCAAAATCGGTTCAACATTCCAATCGCAAGGAAAACCAAAACCTACCTTTGTCCATCAACGCGAGCGCAAAATCCAGCCCTTGGACGACTTCGTTGTCGCCCAAATTGACCTCAGCATCGTCGACGCTTTCGACGACTGGGCCATCGGCCGATTCGAGCCGCCCTTCGAATTTGAGGACGAGGACGTCCGACTTTTGCGGGCGGGAGTCGGGCTCGCCGGCGACGATGATGCGCTTCTTCAGGTGGCCGCTCCCCAGGATGTCCATCCAGCCGTCGTCCTCGACGTCCTTCTCTTCAACGTCTGAATTGCCGTTTTTGACGTCTCCTGTGCCCAAAAATAGGTTGTGGGGTACTACATTAGTTTTCTGGGCATTTTTTACATTTTGGTTGAGGAACTAGTGGAAAAATCGCTGTTTTTTAGATTTCGCTCTTTAGTATATTACCCTTATGGCAAGCGGTGGTTTCGGTTTTCAGTACTGACGTCGGGGAGGGGGGATTTAGACACAAATTGACCTAAATGTTTATTTGAGGTCAGACAATTTTAATGCGTTTTTACACAAAAAGGTGCTCGACACTTCCCGGTTTCCTCATCATTCTTGTACAATCAAATTTGCCCGCCGCTTTTGCGTGGTGTACACCAGTGTGCCTCTTTGCCCATAAGTTATGCACCATTGTGCAAGTTTGCCCATCGCCCTTGAACCCCGGTGTCCAAATCTGACCAGCGCTGTCGTGAGGTGTGCAGCAGTGTGCAACATTGCACATCATTGTTGTACACCGAGAAGCAACATTTGGTTTCATGTTTTTACGCGGAAAACTTGGAAATTAACGCTTTTTTCGTTTATAACTCAAGAAACTGTGGGAAACATGGGCGAAAAACGGTAAAACGGTGTGATAACCATTCCTAAAATCTTATTCAATTTCCCACAACTTGTTATATTGGTGAGTTTTTGGCAGATAATCGGTTCGTAGATGGCAACCTCGTGAATCTTGAATGTTTTTCACGGAAGGTGATGAATCATGTTGCATGTAATCCCCCTCAACTGCCCACCAGCAGATAAAACTTGAGTATTTTTCGAAGATGGCGCTGCTACACCCGTAATTTGGAGCAGCAAAATTCAGTCAACTCTCCCCGTATGAAAAAGTTTTTATTTGAAAAACATTTAATACGACTTTCAAGCTCGATCTACTTGAGCATTAACTTACATAACACTCAAATATCCCACGATTTAGGTCCTTTTTCAAGGTTCCACCCATCGATCGATACAGAACATTCAGCTCGATTCATTACCATAAACCGAATTTATTCGACCCTACCGTTCATTTCGGACGTCCCTTCGTCGGCAGACGCTTTTTCCACATCGTCGTCGCGATCGTTCGTCGTCGATCCTTCGGATTTCTCGTTGCCGAGGTATCTTATCTCCTCGTTTGCAAGATACTTGTCCTTGTCGAGGGGCTGTTCGCGGATGTTCGTTCCTGGCAGTACTTCCATCGTCGGCAGCGAATTCAATAATTCGCCAATTTCGAATTAACCGGTTGAATTAGTAGGAAAATTTCGTTCGTTTTCCGCCGACGAGCAATTCGCAAAACATGAAACGCACGGAAGTTTCGAGAACACTGATAAGAACGTGACTTGTAATCTTATCAGTGTTATCAATCAGTGTGTGCCGTAGTTCGGGAATAAAAATGGGAATATTCGGCTTGCAGTCGGATCAACCTGAATTTTGGTATGAATTTTTCGATGAAGTTGAAATTTTTCAAGGACCATGGTGTGAATTTCGTGAACATAGGGAGATTAGCGTCTGATATACTAACGTCGTAGTCTTAAAAACTACTATGGCTCGTGAAACCATAACAAACAATCAACATTGTGAAAACTTGGCTCCACAACACATAAAAAAAAAACATTCATTTTTCAAGATTCATTCTGAGATAACGAAAAGAAGATCGACGATGAAACCGCCCAATTCAATATAATATACCATCAGAACAAAAAATTAGCTACACAAACGCTCATAGTACACAATTCAATTTATTTTGTTCTGGGTTCCAGTCAGTGTTGCCATAGTGTTGACTTTGAACTCGAACTTGAGTTTGAACTCGAAGTTGAATTTGATCTCGAAGTTGAATTTGATCTCGAAGTTGAATTTGATCTCGAAGCAATGCCATCTCGAAGACGAGTTTGATCTCGAAGTTGATTTTGATCTCGAAGTTGACTTTGACCTCGAAATTGATTTTGATCTTGAAGTTGACTTTGATCTCGAAGTCGACTTTGATCTCGAAGTTGAGTTTGATCTCGAAGTTGATTTTGACCTCGAAGTTGACTTTGATCTCGAAGTTGATTTTGATCTCGAAGTTGAGTTTGATCTCGAAGTTGACTTTGATCTCGAAGTTGACTTTGATCTCGAAGTTGACTTTGATCTCGAAGTTGACTTTGATCTCGAAGTTGACTTTGAACTCGAACTTGAGTTTGATCTCGAAGTTGAGTTTGATTTCGAAGTTGACTTTGATCTCGAAGTTGAGTTTGATCTCGAAGTTGACTTTGATCTCGAACACAACTCTTTGAAAGTCATAGGTTTTTAGTCGAATTCAGAGGTTTTTTCGGTGTTCGACAGATGGAGAGCAAGGGGATGAGTTGGCAACACTGGTCCAGTGACTGGAATAATAATAATAATTATTATTATAAGATACAATTATTGTATCTTTTGAGTTTTGACTTATGGATGGTTTGGCTACCATTCACCGTCCATTCAACTCCCTGCAGCCTCTCTAGATACCAGCTAGTGACACCTATGGCCAGACGACTGAACTATAGTTAGGTCAGGCTGCACGATGACTGTTTCTCCTTACGTTTGAGCAAGGTAATTCACCTTAATGGCCAGATTTTTTTCTCAAAAAGCAGGTAGGTATGCGCCTACTTAGTACATTTTTCGAATTTAAATACAATAAATACCCATGGATGTAATGAACTGTAGGAACCAATAGGCGCATTCTTGTCTTATTGAAAAGAACCCCACCCCCTCACTTGGGACCTGAACTTTGAACTTGATTTCGCAAGAAATAAGTAAATAATGTTGCCTTTTCCTAAGAAGTAAAACAAACTCAAGAATTAAATGAAAGATGCATTCTTACATACGGCTCAATATTTTAGAACTGTAAACTTTTTTAATGACGGATCGACTGCACCAAATTTCATCTTTTTTTAGGTTTAGACCCAAAAGTACCTGGTACATGTCTACCCAAAGTTATAGGTACGTTTGGGGGGGTAAAAAATATGGTAATTTACTTCACAAAACAATGATGGTGAGGAAGTAGTATATGCATTTCTTGATGTTAATTATTTGGGTACGGAATTTCAACCGATTAACCTATAGGTACATGTTAACTATGCGTAAAATTGCATTAACTGAAGATCTTTCCTAAATAGCGAGGGACATCGCAGGTAAAAGAACTGATCTCTTTATATTTTATTTATATAATTCGGATAGGTAACGTTCTGAGCAAGACAGGTGTGGTTTTTCGAACATGACCTTATCACCATTAAAGTACGAAAATATTAGGTACCTACCGACCATTTAACCGGCAATATACCTTAGGTATAAGAAATTACAAAACAGTTGCCAGTTCCTAGGGAAATCCTTAAAATCTAAGTACAACCGAGAGTATTATTAGGTATTTATTGCTAATTAGTAATTACCCATGTAATTGTCTTGTGGGCAGATCACAGAGAGGAATCCTGCGCGGCGGTCTACCTGGTATTTACTATACCATAATATTACCTAAAGGTTATAATTACTAATAAACTTGCACAAATGAACATTTTCCTTCCTGAGAACATAATTTCAGCGAGCGCTCACGGAACAGCTAATTGAAAATAGAACATTCACCCTGATCCGAGCTGTTTGGAGTGCGCATGCGCATGGGTGATGAAATATTTTACCCGAAACAGAGTGGTCGGGAAATCCCTAAAAATTTGAAAATCACTTAAAATCTGAATTAACTAAAATCACAGTGAATCGTGCTAAGTACAAATCTTCCATGTAAATTCCATATACTTGGTCTGAATTTCAAAATGTTTTTTAATCTATCGACAATGTTTTGAAAGACCCTTCCATCGAGTTGATGATTTTTTTCTTTGGTCGTTTCTTCAGGTCGGCAATGATTTTCTCCGAGTCCTTCAGCCATTGTTTATATTCGGTTCCCATTTTCTTGTTGAATTCCTCTGAAAAAGTTAAATATTTCAGGAAACGATGAAAGAAACAATTTCTGAATATAGATGGACCAGCCCATTCCTGGATCCCGTATTTTCGGCCATTCGGTGCAATGGAAAACTGGAATTGTCTAAAATATTAACATAAATGAAGAATTCTGGGACGAAGGCGATTTTTTCAGGATTCAGATGAATTATGGATTTTTTGACCAATAAAAAATCATGGAAGCATGTTCATGGAAAAATGCCGTGATATAGCCCTTATTTTGCTAGCGTGAATTTGAAAATTTTTAAAAATCGAAAATCAGCCCATTGGTTGGTGGAGAAACACGGAATAACATTTACGCCCATCTTCCCTCTCCATTGCGCAGCTATCGTCGGCATGGGGCGATTGGATGATGGAATAGGTAGGCATCTATGCCACATACGATTAAAAAATACTGGCACAGATTGTAAAATGCAAATGACCACAACCTAAAATCCTAGAGTCAAATCTGAAGTCACCACTTTGGAGCCTATGGTATGACTCAACTGGTCTCATAACCCTCCCCACATAAACCCTTATTAGGATTGTTACCTTGGGCTGTTAGTCATGAAAAATTCACACAATAAATAAGATTTTGTCAGGTTTGCATTCCTGCTGCAATAGATCAAAATTGGCTGTACCGAAAAAAAAACCCTACGGCAAGTCAATTTGAGTGACCTTTTTTTTTTGGAGTCGGTCAAAAATTATTTAATTGTACCCATTAAAATATATAATGAAAAAATATATAAATAATGGAGGATATTCAGCAACATCGTTGATCGCCCTGTTTTTCAAACTTAACAGCCCTAAAAAACTCAACAGTCCCAAAAAAGTTTCTACTTTCATTTCTCGCGGAACAAGAGCTCCTGTAATGAAACTGTCCGGTAGTTTACAGGTTAACTAACCGTGAAGGTGCGTGAACGGCTTGGCATCGCCGCCGTAGTCTTCCGGCAAAAGGTCCAAGGGCACGAACGGTTTCAAAGTGTCCAAATCGCTGTGCACGTGAAGCTGCAAAAAGATTTATGCTTGAAAACAAAAAAAAAAAAATCGTGAAGACAAACAACTGCATGCAGAAACTGCTAAGCCACGAAATGAAATTATAATAATTTTTTAAATGTTACGAAAAAACGCCGATAAATCATACCAGCTGTACAAGCTCGGACTGCATCAGCGGCTTGACAAGGCTGAGAACTTTGTCGATGAATGATACGCTGTTAATCACGTGAACGCCCTTCAGCCGTGCCGGGTGACATTCCTGGAAAATAATGAACCGTGGCGTTATTTGAGACAATAACAAAATTATCATTCCTTCCTTCCGATTGGGCCAATTAAGAATTTAATTTTTGGTTGTAATATACTTTATTTGATTTGAAAATTTCACATTTCTATCCACCTTGACATTAGTGAGTAATTTCGAATCTCACGGTTCCGAGACATTGGGCAATTCGGGGGCAATTATCGGGTCTTCGTTTAGCCGGTGTTGCAACACGCGTAGAACTAAAAACCGAGACCTTGAGTCGAGCATGAGCGGCAATGTCCCGTTGAGTTGGGCCTTGGCTCAAATAATGACATCAATATCCGTCTGGGTACCGAGGGCAGTGAAATCAACTAATACTTCGCGAGAGTGTGACGTCACGTTTTCGTGCCGTTAGGTTGGCAGCAAGACTCTGGCTAATAACAACCTTGTTATCATGGGCGGAGACGCTGCGACGGCGAGTATTTTGAGTTTAGCAGTGATTTTTTGATGTCTTACAATCATGGCACTCAAGATTTTGATTTAATCGAGGCTTTCGGAAGTGAGAAAGGTGTTTTTCGGAAAGGTGAACTGAGTTACGAGGCGAACCACGTACTCCAAGTTACTTACGACGGCGCTGGCGGTGAATACGGTGTGCTGAGGGCCAACCCAGCCAGAGAAAAGGATTTGAATAAAAACTCAAAAAATGAGAGAAGAGAAATAGTCTATTCCATTATTAAGGTATAATTGTATACCGGTTTCGGTTATTAAACCATCATCAGTACTTAACAACGACTCGTTAACGTTACAACGAGTCGTTGTTAAGTACCTACTGATGATGGTCTAACCAGGTCTACAATAATTGTCTGCTATAATTATTATACCTTAATAGTGGCTATTTATACCTTAATAGTGGACTATTTCTCTTCTCTCATTTTTATTCAAATTATGGGATTCCACAATTTCTCCGCGAGTGATTTAGTATCTAGAGAAAAGGATTCTATAATGTTCTGTAAATTATCCTTTTTTTCCTTATTACCACTGAGATCGTACATTTTTCGAATTATATTATTTTCGTTCCTTATGATCATGAAGTTCCTTATGCATATCTCTAAAATAGCAAGGTGACGCGTTTCAAAGAACTACCTAGGTGCAATTTTTCGAAAAAAATTATTGTTACTCTACTTTTCAATAAATTTGACTGTCTTCAGTTCCTGTTTGTTTGCTTTGAAATAAAAAATAATACTTGAAGCTTTTTTTTTCTTCCTACTCTTACAATACTAGATCCTCGGTCGTCCGTGTCTTTAAACAGGGAACAGAAGAAAATTTACTCATGTCCAAGACATTCCATCAAGAGTGAGAACAAAGAAAAGGTTAGGGTAGGTATAAGAGCTCTTTATAGGAATCTTTTTATCATAAAAAATACTTGAGACAGGTGCATTCAATAACAATACACGAAAAGAAACGAGATGCAAAAAAAAATCCAGAAACAATGCGTACAACCAATAGACTAGAAATCATTCTTCTTTGTTTTGGGTGTCCAGTGGCGATTTAAGTGGAAGTCGAGGATCACTTTTCAGTCTGCCTACCACTCGCTTAATTTCGATTCGTGCTCTTGCAATGCCAGGCAGAGGGTTAGGTATTGTGGATTTCAAGTCCGCGATATCATTCGAGGGTGTCACAAGATCACTCGAGGGGGCTACGCAAGTCTTTTTTGTTCTTCTCCTGAAAAATGAAAAAAAAAAACAAATTGTGATAGTGACATGTAGAACCGTAGGTATTTACTTGCGTACATACACTCGTATAGCTACTTCGAACCAACTTAGCGACGTTTTGATCACAGACCCGGCGCTCTGATGAGAGCACGATGTTTCAGCCTCTCCTTACTCCCTCAATTTTTGTTACAAAACCCACTATCTACCTATTTTGAGGATGCTTTCGTTTTGCGGAGATGCTTGGGTCTACCAGGTATAACGTTCGCGGATGGATGAAAGGAAACTACCTTATTATTCTAGAACGATGTGAAGTAGGCATGTCTTAGAACAAGCTTTTTCTCATACACATAGCTCTCAAAACTAACTGTTCAAGAAAGACTACTTATTCGCTTGTTGTCTCCGAAAATGTGCTGAGCAACTATCCAAAGCATAGGCTCCGGATAGAATAATGAAAGGAATTGACACAAAAAAGTACAACTGAACAAGTGAACTTACCTGCTCATATCACGCCAACGCTTGAAAGTTTTTGGATCCTTCGGAAAACGGAAAAACTGGCATGTTTCGTGCATTTCCCGATGATTACAACCATACGTGAAGCACTGAGACATGTTTCTCGCAGTCATAATAGTTAATAAGTAATAAAAATGAGTTTAAATAACTGAACAATCATGCAGCCCGCACCTGAACGGCACTGAACGAGGTTTGTTATGAGCCAGAGAGGTCAGGTTACCCTGGGATAACAACCGATCGACGTAAACTCCCTAGCGCAGCGTATACACGATTGACAGGAACGGCTCCCAGGTTTGCCAAGTATATTTGATGGAATCCCCTTGAAGCTAGCAAAAACATCCCCAAGAATCCCTTGAATTGAGAAGATTTTTTTCAAAATAGCCCCGTGAGTGTATTATTGCTCAGTTTATCACAAACAACCGTCCCCCAAGGCTGGTTAGCAGCGAAATATTGGCCAAATTTAGAAGAGTCAAGAGTTCCTATGGATAAATTATCGTAAAAACAGATTTATTGAGCTTCCATGGTCATTAATGTTTCATATTAAACGGGCTGAGCAATAGACATGATACTTTTATTTTCAGCTCACGCTAAACAGCTGTGGAACATCTTGGGTAAAGGTCTCTGAAGTTTTGGTACCAAGGAGGATGAACTGGCATTATCTAAAAGAAGAGTTAGGTACCCGCTTTGCTCAACTCGAGACCGGGGTCTCTAAGGGAGAAGGTGATTTTGCCTCGAGTGAACAAGGAACACAACAAAAAAGTGAGAAGTTGAAGGCGAGAGGCGAATTTTCCTGATTTTTCTCAGAAAAAACTGATCTCCCAAACAATCTTGTGCTCAAAATTTCTTCTCTGAACATTTCTTCCCCGTAGATTTTCCCCAATCAAAAAAAATTCCCCGAATCTAGGGTGAAATATCCCGATTCGGCAACCCTGGCGGCTCCTTACGCTCATTTTGACGCCAGCCGGGCCAAAGCCATCATCTTTGGACTGGCTGCCAGAAGTTACTTCAGTAAAGATAGTCCGAGTCGTGTTGCTGTCGATGTTGCAAGTCGAAAGAGGTACTTTATGCATCGATCCTCTTAACCTTCGAAGGTTCCGTGAGGCAACGGAGGCTGCGATTGGAGTGGCATAAGGAACCTTCGTGCCAGACAAGTCAATCCCTGGTCGAATTTCGACCTTTGTTGTTACTATGGCCATAAATAAGTGAGAGATAGCCGAAGTTGTCAAAGACAGTGGGACATCAGCCCTGTGGGGTGGAGGATGTGGGTGTCAGTGAAATACCTAAGTACCTTAGGAAAAGGAAAAAGATTTTGAACATCACGAAAGGTTTGATTTGTTTGTTTGACCAGGTCAAAAAAGTTGATCAATCGAATAGTTTGTTCTTTGATCAAAAGGCTGGTCGTCTTGAGGAACAAAAACTTGATGCCCTTTCATCCTGATCGTGAGAGTATGCGACTCTTAAGCAAAAAACCAGCATAGGCTGGTCACATCTCGAAAACCGATTTTCTATTTTTTGCCCCTTCGCATTTTCCATTCTCATTCTCCACGTTTTAGGAACGTGATTCGCCCCACTTCGAGTGAAAGGAAGAGAACATTTGATCAAAAGAACATTAGATGGGTACCTATATTCATAAAAAATCAGCAATGGAGATTGTCTTACTTGAAGCGGTCAATTTTCCGACTCATTTGCTACGATTTTTGTCAAATAAACTCTTTTTGTGATGCCCCAAAAAACGGTACCTACTTTTTTGCTTTGAAGAACTTATCGCGTTTTCGAATTAGTTTCAGTAAAATAGCTTTAAGCCCCTTAAATTTGGGAGTAATTAAAAAATGAGGATACCGTTAGAAAGCTTGTTAAATTTCCAATAAAATCACGATATTTTCAACTTTAAAACATTAAGTTAAATGGACAGGAAATTGGACCAAAGTTGAGAGTCGATCGATTCTTTAACATTTCCTTTTTTCAACGGGCGTTTATGACGATAAATAAATGGAAAAATCCCGCGCAGATTCCGGGAAAAACTGGCCCAGAATGTCAGTTTTTTAACGGAATCCTCATTTTTGTAATCACTCAAAAATTCGAGGGACTTATGACCATCTCCCTCAAACTAAGTCGAAACACGAAAAAAAATTCCAAACGAAAAAACGATCGTTTTTCTGGGGCTCACAAAAATTTTTATAGATTGTTGCAAATTAGCTTAACAATCGACCCTTTCAAGGAAGAGAGTCTTAAATGTGAACGCCCTGTACATAACCGTAGTAACAGGTAATCTAGTTCTCGCCGAATAAAGGAAATGATTTATTAAAGCCTTCACCCGATACCGCCGAAGCCACTGACCCGTGTTAACGAAAGTTTACACCATCCTCTTACGTATCTTAACGAGAAATCTAATTTTGGTTCATTCAATTAAAAAGTGGAATAAAAAGAGCAATATTTCTCGACGAATTAGCAATTATTCTGCAGAGATTTTCGAGCTCGAGCCGAGAGATTCGTATCAGGTAAACTTGGCAGGTGAACTTTCAAAATGTTAAGTATGTGCGTTTTGGATTCTAAACACGCCGCTGACTGATACCTGACACTTGGGACATCGAGATATAAAACCGCCGAGCAGAATGGCAATGCTTTGCATTCCTCCGACTTTCCTCCCAACTGAGACGTTGCATAAGGAACATAACGTGATTAAACAGGTTCAAAATCGGGTTCTTTGAAGAAATAGAAAAAATACAAAAAAAGAAATAGGTACGCTCCAAAAACTATTTAATGATTAAGTTATGATTATATTTAAATCAAACTGACTATAGTTTGCAGAACCAATATAATTCATGATATTCAAAAGTTGGTACACTTGCCTGGATGTATATCATGAAAGTACGAATGTGCTGCATTTGCGTCGAAACGCGGGCCAGATGTCCCAGAGAACATCCTTTCATGTCTAGAATCACGATGTAGCCAGGGCATAGTCCGTCTTCAGACAGTGTTGCATCGTTGAATGCGAAAAAGGCCTTCAGTCCGTCCTGAAAATATGAATGAACAAAAAAGTAGTTCGAAAAAATTCCATTGGAGGAAATTTTTTTTGTTTATTTACCTATTTAACAGTCATGATAATTAATATCGATAGTACGATGATTTACCTGGAGGTTAAATTTCGATGGATCAGTTTCGACTAGTCTGTACACGAGTACTTTGTATCCTGCTTGTGTCTTCTTCGGGACCATTGCGAATTCGCTGTAACCAAAATTCAATTATACTTAACACGCTCGCAATCAAAGCACGAGGAGCACAATATTTTACAAAAGACAAAACTTTATCGGAATATAAAATTATACAATTTTTTGAGAGCGATTTCATCTAAGCCGCTGCTCCAACTTTTTTGAATAGACGGAGGATTCTTTTATTTAATTAACGATCTGAATCACTATAATAAATTAAATACTCCCGAATAATTTTTAATATTAATATTTAATTTAGAGCCTCGGTTGAATCGAGGGAATTCGCAAGTCTCGGTTGAATCGAGTGTACGGATTAGGAGCCCAGAAGTTCAGAGGAGCTCACTTTTTAGAGCGAACGCGATTTGAGTTATGAACAACTCTATAAAAACTATAAAGCCGTTTTTTACGCACTAACTAGAGGTTATAAATATAAACGTAAGCTTACTATCCAGCTTTTTATCTATTCCGTTGGTTTCGAGGCGTAGGCATTAGAAAAGTATGATTTTTTGAAAATTGATTATCAACTTGGGATTTGCGCTTTCTAAAAAGTAAATTTTGCATTTTCTCTCTTGATAACTTGAAAGTACCTGTTCAAATTCCTCTAGATATCAAAATTTTTTGAATTTCTAAATTCTCGATACGTGATCGGGAGTGGGGAATACGAATTTTGAGCTTGCACAAAATATCATGTCAAGTTGAAAAACGTGTCCTGGCGTTCTAACTGAAACGCTACGCTCTAAAACGCTAATTTGCATAAACTCTTATCGGAGGCTATTATCATTTTTTGAAACTTCGCATCTCGCGTGAGGCAGCTTTAAAAATGTTTTCTTTTTCTGCCCAACTTCACATAGTTACTGTAACGACGGAGGGAACTCCGGCATTTTGTACTATAAGACTAGACCACCTTGAAATCGAAACTCGTATTCTCGTCAAGCATTGAAATTTTTCAAGGATGATAAAATGCTTATGTAAAGTACCAAGGTATAGTTAAACGTTGCGGTGGAATCTATTAATACCGCTATGCATTTAATCGTACCCGAACGAATTTTCCTCTTCGGACTGGTATTTTACCAGGAAAAATTGTAGAAGGATGTGAGCAGGATTTTTAATAATCCGTGAGACAACATTATAATTAATTATTATTGTTATCATATTTTGAAGGGGTATAATATGATTTTTTGAGAATGCCTATTTAATGCCTATTTAAGGCAGTATATATTTAAGGTATATTATGAGAAATTGACGATTCTCCAACTTGGGTCCACATTGGCAGATGTTTGACGTCCTTGAATCGCGAGCCTCCGTTTATGTACCTCTCCATTATCTATATAGAAGTTTCGACATTAAACGTGAGGCGTATTGATATTTGAAGCCCCACACTTTCGAAAGGCTGGTCGGTATGACTAAAATTATTTGGGCTCTCGCCGAGTGCTTTTTTGGGCATTTCTCAAAACGAAGCGTCATCGTCGAATTTGCGAAAACCCAATGGAATTTCCGATAAGACATGGGACAATGCCATATTATTATCCCCATGACTCTCCAATGCGAACTGAACACTTATGTACGTTCTGTATGTATTTATTTTTTTCCAATTTCATCAATTCATTCTCAACTATTATTTATCTTTTGTATTTATCATAGCTAAACTCATTTTGAAGGGCAGCTGCACCTAATTTACGAATTTATCCTAAATAAATATGTAGGTACTAAATAAATATACACCTAATAAATATGTACTGGGTAGTAGCTATATGTAGTTATATATTATCCCATTTTCGCGAAAGAAAATTCTCGATTTCGGGTCGAATCAATTTCAAACTAGTTCGTTTTGGTTGTGAATAAGGGTGCCACCCTAATTGCAATACAACTTTACCACCCTTCGAGCGATGGACCGATGACGTCGACAGAGCGAGTTGAATGGAAAATGTCAATCAATGAAATAACGTCAATCGGCGGAACCCCTACGCGATCGGGAGCCTACGCTACGGCAAGAGCTTTCCTTTCGAGTTAACCTACCAGCGTTGCCGTCTGGCAACGGCACTTTGACATAGGTAAACCAAATCAATATTAAAATTTAATATTGATTAAAATTTTGATCAAACATTTCGAAATAAAAGTGAAATTTGATTCGAACATAATCGGTGCTGAAGCTTAACACTTTATTTAATCCGACAAAATCAAGAAATCCTCCCATTTGGCTCCGTACTGGCACTCATTTAGAGGGCTGCAGCTTTTGAACAAAAAAAGCTACCGACCCGGCAACTGTCTCATTCGCTTCAATACGAAAACATCTATGAAATGAAAATTATTTTACGATAAGCAGAATATTTTTGGAAAAGTCAAAATTTTTTTCAAATTTCATCTCTTCTACTAGAAGCCTTAAAACTGAGCTAAACAATTAGGGCTGTCCTGGAACAAGGTCGATTTTTCCTAAAATGCCAAAAAAAATCTAGGTACAGCCGTTTGAAAAAATTAAAAACAATTTGTTTGAAAAATCTATAGTAGGTAAAAGGTTCATTTCTTATGAAAAAATTAACCAAATAATTGAAAAATCTACAAAACATTTGAAAAATCTAAAGAAAATCAACAGCCGTTCGAGAAAAATTTATGGCAGATTCGGTTGCTACACCCTCTGAAAACTAAACTTAGATCAAATTTTCTTGGGCGTTAGCAATGGTTTATTATTGAATGATAAACCAAAATGCACTCCCTGATGGAGCGTTTTTTATCAATCACAAAACACGAAATCAAAAATTTTTTGAACAATTTTTCAATTACAGTAGACGTCCGAAAACAAAAAGGATCAGGCCTGATTTTTCCAATCATTGGGTGTGCGTAGAAAACACAATAGTAGTTCTGTCGATTTTATCAGATTGATTTTGATTAAAAACATCAGCAAAATTGTTGAGCATTAAATGTTCTAATTTTTAAATTTGGAAAATTGCGACTACTTTTGATGTTCTGAATTGAGGTTTAACCATCCCCGCATGTACCTGCGTTTTCGGGTCAAAAACTTAACCTTGCAACAAAACTTAAAAAAAATATTTCTGGAAATAATACGTCGAAAACTATTGCATTTTTTTGCTAAACGCCCTTTGTTGGTGTACCCCGGCTATTTTGATAGGTTACACAAAACTGTAGGTCAGAAAGCAAAGTAATTTTTATTATACTCACTCCATCCCGCCAGCGAGGGATAATTATTCAAAATATAAATTTTATTTTTTAAGTACCGTAGTAAGGCCGATTTTATAATGTTTGCTAATTTTTATTGGTTTATAATTTAGTATAATATACTAATTTCTAATAGTTGCCTATATTATAGGCAACTATTAGAAATTTTTTTCTGAAATATCATGAAATTTTCATGGTTTACGTTTCAAAGGGCGTGGAATCTGAATCTGCAATTAAAAAATATCCGTCCTTCCGCCGTAAAAAGTTTTTCTCACGAACGGCGGATATTTTAGACATTTTTTCATTGGATGACGAACGAAGTTTTTCTGTTGGAACATTTTTTCACGTCTCAAGTAACTGCACCAGTTCAAGAAAGACAGGAAACAACCACCTGACAGTGAATGCCACGACGAACTCAAACAGCAGGCGCTCAGACATTGGCAGGAGCTCAAGCGCATTCCTCTCGTAACAATATTTTGCTGTTAAATTGGCATAGCGAAGAGAGGCCGCGAAATTTGTTTTCAAATGTATTTACCTATAATACAAACAGTCAAATTTTTTCAGAAATCGATGAACAATTAGGTAATCTCTACGATTTTCAGTTTTTGGACGGTATTCGTCATTCAACATACGATATTCATTTCGTAGATAATTTGGCGATAATGAACAATTTTTGCCTTGTAAAGTACTCGGTTAAACGTAGGACTAAGAACTTCTCAAAAATGTTTATCATTGCGCTCGTGAAAGCAAATCTTTCTTCAATTGAGCACTCGTCAGAACTCGTCGACCGACGATGGTGATACGTCCCGCAACGCTCAAAATCGAAATTCCTCAGCGGATCAGATTGGATCGATATTGTCAATAAAGATCAGCGAAACTGACGATTTACATAGGTAAATAAACCGCTTTTCCCATAGTAGATACCTAAGGTGTCCGGTGACTGAATTCTTTTGAAACGCTTCGTCAACAACTTTTTTCGCGGAGCCAGAGGTGAAAATAAAATGCTGAAATTGGTCGAGTCAATTATTCGAGGTATCACGAACTCGAATATCTTGGACATACGTGGTTTTGCTCAAATGCGAGTTTTTATTCATGCGGAGAACAGGATCGGGCAGGAGCTCACATCCTAGCCAGCCGCTCAGCTGAGGGCGGCCGAGTTGAGCGGCTCAACAAAAACCGGAGACCGAACTAACCATTTTGGGGAAAAGAAAAAGCGAAATTCGCTTTTAATAATAAATATCATTCGTTAATTTTCTCCGGTTCCCTTTCGATTAGGTATTTACTTAATTTTTTCAGCTTCTTATGGCGCTTGTGAAAATATATTTAATCATTACAATAATGTTTCAATTTTTCTCGACCACTTGAAACTTGAATATTTTGGGTTTTTGAGGGTCGGTAAAAAAACAAACTGTTCCTTCAAAATGCCATCGTCTTGCTAAACTTCACCATCTTGAGGGCGTTTTGAGGAAAGAATTGGAATTCAGTGAAGATATTTACATTTTGACTACCTTCAATTTTACAGAATAGGAAATTGTAGTAACAAAACTTGAAAATGAAAAACTGAGTAAACACATAGACAATACTATATTTAAAAAATATTATACAGGGATTTTTGGCTTCTAGCTAAAAAAAACTGTCCCAAAACTGTTCATTGTTTATCTCAATAATTTTTTTATTAAAAGAACACCTCTAGCGAAGCACAGAAATTTCATGTTATGGCTACTTTTTTCAAAATATAGACAATTATCAAAAATCCGGTGTTACATGTATTGACAAATGCAGACCGTATATTAACAATAAAGCTACATTAAAAAATAGTTATATTACCTAGGTTTGCTGATTTTTTTCGCCCTTTCCATCGGAGGGGGGTTTCGAAATTGATTGGAAACAATTCATTTCTACTTTTGTCATTCATTATCATTGACAATTCATTATTTCGTTTAGGTGCGTTTATTTTCCGTTTTGGGTGTTTCGAAAAATAACTTTCCTCACACTAGCTGGTGACATAACCACAAAAAATGTCATAATTCGTTATTATCGATGAAATTATAATCCTAAAATTAAAAAAAAACGAAATAATCATGAGAACTGCTCAGCAATTTTATTGGGATGAAATCGAGGATCACCTTTTTTATGTCAACTGGTAAATCGAGGAAATCTTTGAAAAAAATCATTCTCCAAGCTGATCCTTACAGGGGCACAGTGAAACGGGACCTGCTTTTGGGCTCAGACCTTTCGACAGACAGACAGACCGGTTCCGACTCGACTGGTCCTGGCTATCGAAGTTTTGAACGGTTGCAAAGACGCGTGTACCTAACCGTCGCAAATGAGACATTTTTGGTAAATTTATCGCGGACGTCTGCCGGAAATTTTGATTGACTTCGTGCCCAAATCGTAAGGATTCTGTCCAATTTGCGGGATCGGTGATGTAATAAATTTATGAAAAAATAATTTATGTAAAAAGGGAGGCAAATATTGCAGGAAATTGGGGAATTTAGATTTATCTGCGGCGGAAACAACTTTTTGTGAACATCCGGGCTGAAAGTTTCATTTTTTTTAATAAATAAAAATCCAATTTTGTTTTATAAAGATCGAGGAAATGAAAGGAAGAAGTGCAATTTGGGAAAATGTTCATAATAATGGGATTATAGATTTATTTCCTAGTTAAACTTCCATAATTCCAAAGTCACAGTCGGTTCTGAGGCTCAGAAAAATATTTCAGTCTTCAATGCTTTAATATGGTGTTAATATGGCCTTCAATGTTTTAATATGATGTTTAATGGTCCCTGTTAAATTGAAAAAAATTAACTCACTAGTTTTTCCACTGTATTGAGTCGAAATCCCAGCCAGAAAAAAGTTCTGGCGTTTCCGCTCTCACTGTGAAATAGGAGTCGATCGTGTTTTTCGTTTTTTCGACGCTGTAGTAATTGCTGTGGAGGAACAGCATGATGAATTGATCTGAAAATAAAAAATTTCAGTTTTCATGGTTTGCTTAAAAATTGATTCGACCGAGGAAAATATCACCTTTCTTTTGGATATTGCGATTACAAAAAGAATTATTATTAATTTAGGGAAAGTTGAATACAAAATAATATTCCTCCGAATTGGCTTCAAATTGATTGTCAAAAGGCCTAATCAAAAATAAATTGCCATATGCGGATATGTTCGTAAATGCGTTTAATTTCGGCCATTAAGCTGAAATCACGGTAATAAAATTATGATTTCAAGGGCAACGCGACGATTGGTCATCGAGCCGGTTCGAGGCAAAAATAATACAAATCTCCGTTTAACGACGCGATTAATTCCGCGAAGCTTCGACCGACGATTATCGAGGCGTGTGTAGCGAATTTTGAATTAACGAGGAAGTTTTTACTGCCACCGTTGACGTCGAGATTAAGGTCCTATTAAGTGGACGAAGGAAAGAGACAAATCAGTTTTGTGCTGGAATGATCGAGTAGGCTAGCGAAAATAATCGAAAATCAGCATCCGGTTGGTCGATCAAAATTTCGCCGCTTAATTTCTAACATGTGCTATCCAAAATTTTGGCGAAAATGAAGTAGTATGAAAGTATCTTGTTCTATCTACGCACGATTGATTTCGACAACAACCGTTGAAAATGAGCGAAATGCAACTGGCAATAAATAACGGCGAAACTTGCACCCGGCGAATGAGCGAAAAACGATACCAACGTGATACCCATGCCAACAGAAACGCCTTGGGGTCCGCCTTTTGAAATTTGATGGATAGCCGACAACCGCCGGTGTCCGAAATGATAAGTGAACTCAATCATCCGGGCCGGCAAAACTTCGAATGTCTTGATTTCTGGCCGGAGAAACCAAAATCAGTCACTCGATACGTGAACGACTTGGAAGATTTTGAAAATCGCCTCTGACGTTAGCAAGGCAGTGAAAATATGGCTGGATTTCATGGAGCAGATTTTGTAGAAAAATTGATCCAAACGATATGAAAATTTGCATTTGCAATTCGTCAATTATTTTAGTGTGACGCATGGGAAAAATAAATTTAAGATGGAATTTAAAAATTACAATGGCCCTACTTAGCAAATAATAATTTCATATTCTCCCATTTCCCTTTGTAACGTAAAACAATTTAATAGATTGGTAATAATATTTTGTTTAATAAAAAAATTATTAGTGCCTAGGTAGGTACTTAGATGTAGGAAAAATGAAAAAAGGCATTATTTTACCTACATACCCTTTTAGCAAATAATTTATTATTCTCTTATAATGTGAAATAGTTAAATAGGTAAAATTACAATGAACAATGAAATAAAATTTAAAAAATTCATCAACCTACCTAGCTAAATACTTGATTGAAGGAAAAATGAAAAAAAAATTATTCTCAAATTGAAAATCAAATTAACAATGATTCCGAGCAATTAATTAATCAAATATCAGATTTTAGAATAATTAATTAGATCAGTGTATAAATCACTAACTTCGAGAGGATTGCTTTTTGTTTTTGTGACTCTTCACTCAATCAAGTCGTGTGTACAAGTACGAAAAATTGTTCAAATTCCAATTTCTATGCTAATCACTTACGTCATTCTCGAAACAGTTATGGACGTTCTATCGGTCGATAAGTCTCGGCCATACCGTGAAATATGCACGAGAAAGCGCATTCATTTGAACATTCACCGACTGTTGCGATGCGTCCAGTGCGAAGCCTACACACTTCCCCATGGGAAGAATAGTGAAATCGATACGTTCGATGCGTTCGGTTCAGAAGATTTTGAAACGTGGATTTGAACATTCTCTTTTTAAGAACAGAGAGATACAACCTTCATTTTTTTGTTAAATACAAAACAATGGCGAGATTTTTTAAAGCAATTTTTACAGTTGTTTTTTACAAGTTATAGAGGGCTCATAAGAATGTTTTATTTCAAATTGACAGTTTTCTTCAGCTTTTCATCTCTTGCTGAAATAAATTTTTTCTCCTATGAGCACTATGGTTCTGTTATCGGCACTATTAAATAGTAAATAAATTGTACTATGGTAAATTTTATTTTTTTAATTAGTTTTTTTTTTATTTTAGTTTTTACAATTAGTAAATTTTACTATGGTAACTAAGTAACAATATGAATTTTGAGAACATTTTTGTTTCAAGTAAGTTCAAAAGTTCTCGCTCATAAACCTATAGGTATACCTAATAGGTATTACCTAGGTATATTGAATCGATCGAAATATCCTCGACAACTAGTAGAACATCGGCAGCCCGTGGGAGTATAAATCTGCTTTAGTGAGCGTGTATAATTTACACGTATTACACGTCGAGGTTTACGTGTAATTTGCGCGAGTGTGCGACTCCGGACTGACCATCCCCCGGAGCAACCTTTACACTTTATTATTGCGGTCTACGTTGATTTGTGACCGCTGAAATCGACCGCTCGCCGATGCTGGCGCGTTGGAAAATCAGAAAGTTCGGCGGACGAATGATTTATTCAACAGACCCGAACTGATGGATGTGGTAATTTACGAAATCAGCGCGAATTATTTCGAAAAAATCGAACATGGCTTCCCTATCCTAATGAGAGATTTGTCACGTTTTCGAGCTCCGTAAGGAATACCAGGTATATGCACAGCAAAACTTTCCCTACTTTTTGGAAAAGATTTTGACGAAATTCGGTACAATTTTAGACGGACTTTATTGTTGAAATATGCAAATTGTGCTACAGCAGTTTTGAGTAAGAATTTTTTTCCAGAGTAAGGTATTCCAAAATTGAAAATCGGATCGGTAGTTCAGAAAAACTATTATTTACTTATCCACTGCGTCCGTCTGTAGGCAAATGCAAACCGGTAATGCTTATAATAGCTGGTGTTCACTAATATTGCCTTCCTTGGAAGGGTCGATTCTTCTGTTAATTCGCTATAATTTTTGTTCTATGCATTTTTTTGTAAGCCACTCAAAAAGTGCATTTTCTTCGCGTTGAAGTTTTTTTTCGTGTTCTCGACTTTGTCTCAGTCAAAAACTATTTTTAACAAATTTTAAAGAAATTACAAAAACGAGCACACCAAAATCAAGTCCGTTAAATTTCGTTTAGTCTGACGGTATTTGCAGCTTTCTAACATTAACATTAATAAGGAAAAAAGCGGTCCAAAATCGAGAATTTTTTTTTAATTACTATTTTTTGGTTAACTGGGGTGCCAGCCAGTTAATCAGACCAACCACCATCTTCAGGTTTTATCAAATTCATTCATGGAGTACCGTTGACATCGGATTCGGTATTACCTGCCCAATTATCATGCTTATGCGAAGGTCAAAATAATTAGGAAGCTTGATTGGGCTGAATTATTCAAAGCCAATTTAAAATACAAAAGAAGATCCCGGAAAACAAGATAGGAGGAATCGTGGAATTTTTCACATACAATCAGCTGAAATCGTGTGAGAATCACGTTGTCCTAATGCCATTTTTTATAGACAGGCGAACTATAAAAACGCGTTGAATTTACAAGCCTGTTTACAACTTGCTGTCACTATCCGAGCACTCGTCGAGGAATACAATTTGGCCGATTCTAAGAAATATCACGATAGATGAAAATTTCGTCGAAGGTTTTAATAGCAACAGCAACAGAACGGGTAAAAAAATGCCTCCAGGAAAAGTTGGAATGCAAAACATAGATGGAAGTTCCATCATGGAACTAACAGCCAAAACTGAAATTAACTCTAGCACTGAAAAATGAATCATTTTTAAAAATTAAGTGGCTTGATTTTTTTTCTTATTCCAATACCTAATACAGTTTTTCAAAAAAAAAAAAAAAAATCCCGACTGATTAGGTAGGTACATAGGTAGGTACTTTATTTCTGGAAATAATGTACCAAAACCTGATGCGGAATAATTGCGAGCAAGAAAATAATATGGGGTAACCTTTTCTAAAAACTCTCTACTCATTGTTATTCGGGCGGCTAGTTCGCTCGAAATCTGCATCGCAGGTTCAAAGTCCGGAAATGAGATTCCTTCTAGGAACAAACCGGTTGGTGCCCTGCGAGCTCAGCAAGTGCTAGGTCCAATGTCAGCGAAACCGGCGACCCTGAACCATTGGCTAGAGAACGGGAGCGCATTTCGTCTATTTTAACCGACGAGCCGAATAGAAGTGATTAAATTCCTCTTTTCACAATTTCGAAGAAAACGAAGTCGTTTTAAAGTGTTTGCAGATCAGCATCAAGCGTCAAGTCCGAAATTGTCACTACCCAAAATAGGTACTCACAATACGTGAATAATTTTTTTCGAAATAAATTTTAAAACTTCACTTCAACTGAGTAATTTGTCCAAAACTCGTTTTCTAACATTAATTAAGTAGAATTGAAGGCTCGTTTGTGCACCATGAAATTTGGTCGTTTTGACGTTTGAGAATAGTCGAAGAAGCCCAAAAAACGTTAAATCGGCCAATTCAACTCAACTCCAACACAAATAAAACTTGAGTCTCAAAATCAACTCTCACACTCAACCCTAAAACAAACCCAGCCCACGAACTCAACGCACTAACTCAACGCTCAAACTCAATTCTCTAATTCAATTACCAACAAAAACTAAACGACGCACAACCACAACACTTAACGCTCGCAAACTCATCGTACTCAACTCACAAACTCAACTCTCGAAGTCAACTTTCAAACTCAACTGTTGAGTTGACTGTGAACTGTGAGTTGACTTTGAGAGTTGAGATTGAGAATCGACTTTGAGAGTTGATTTTGTAAGTTGACTATGAGAGTTGGGTTTGATAGTTCACTTTGAAAGTTGAGTTTGAGAGTTAACTTTGAGAGTTGAGTTAGAGAGTTGAATTTGAGAGTTGAGATTGAGAGTCAACTTTGATAGTTGACTTTGAAAGTTGAGTTTGATAGTTCACTTTAAGAGTTGAGTTAGAGAGTTGAATTTGAGAGTTGAGATTGAGAGTCAACTTTGATAGTTGACTTTGAAAGTTGAGTTTGATAGTTCACTTTGAGTGTTGACTTTGAGAGTTGAATTTGAGAGTTGAGATTGAGAGTCGACTTTGAGAGTTGACTTTGAGAGTTGAGTTTGTGAGTTGACTTTGAGAGTTGAGTTTGATAGTTCACTTTGAGAGTTGAGATTGAGAGTCGACTTTGAAAGTTGAGTTTGTGAGTTGGCTCTGAGAGTTGAGATTCAGAGTCTGCTTTGAGAGTCGAGTTTGATAGTTCACTTTGAGAGTTGAGTTTGTGAGTCGACTTTGAGAGTTGACTTTGAGAGTTAGGTTTGATAGATCACTTTGAGAGTTGAGTTTGAGAGTGGAGTTTGTGAGTTGACTTTGAGTGTTGAGTTTGAGAGTTGAGATTGAGAGTCGACTTTGAGAGTTGAGTTTGATAGTTTACTTTGAGAGTTGAGTTTGTTAGGAAATTTTGGGAGTTGATAGAGTTGAGTTGAGGTTGTGGTGCACGCGTTGAGGTTGTGGGTTGTGGGTTTCGAGTTGAGTTTGAGAGTTGGGTTGTGGATTGATTTTGAGACTTGAGATTGAGAGTGCACTCGAAGTAGCGATGTGGCAAATATCGTCTGTTATTCGCATTCGACAAAGTACACAGCAGGTTTTTTCGTACCCGTTAGCTAACACGCCATAGCTGGCGGCTAAATTGAAATTCGTCGGCCCCCGAGGGCATCGCCGAAACTGTCTAGGCGACCTGATATTTTTCGGGGGCCCCATTCTCCGCCCTGTGGGCCCTCGTAACTCAGGACCGGATTCGAAACATTTGTTTTCACTTGCCTTATCCGCTCAAGGAATCGCTACTCGTTGCTACTGCCAAGTGCCGACTGTATGCGTGAAATAAATCGACCCAACAACCGATTAGTCCATTGATTGAATATTATTTATTCGCATAAATTCGAGAAGGACTTTTAATGGAAGGTGGACACTTCATTGACATTGAGTATTGGTCGTTATTTAACGGAGTAACGCCCTGTTCGGTAGATTGAATTCACATTCGACACCGATACCTATACGCAGATGTTTGAAGTTTTGACGTACGATTTTTTATCGAATGCTAATAGACTTTTTAGTCTCGCCGATAAAAAATGATCTTGGACAATCTTGTTGGGAGTTTTGGTCCAAGACGGCCATCGTTACGATTTCGGATTGATTTTTTTGCCGTATAGAAACTGTTATTGGGTTTGGAGACCGGGTTCGATTCCTGGCTGGGGTGGAATTTTTGTCAAACTTTGAAAAATCATAGCTCTCTCATTATAAAAGATGCACATCACCTACCAGTCCTCGTTGGAAATTTTTTTCATCTTCTGAGAATAAAGGCGTTTTTCAGCGATTTTTGATAAAATCTCATATTTTACGTATGTTTAGTCCCCAAGTCGCTTATATATTCGGAATCAGCGATACATTTCCAGTGAGAAGAACGTTTTTGTGGCATTTTCGGTCCGTTGCTCGATTATCTATGATTTCTGCTAGAAAACAATGTAAGCATAAAAACGGTAAATCTTTAAAAATTCGAAGATTTGATGGCCACCTGCAAAAACGGCGGACACTCTAGTTAACACATAGAAAGCTATTTGTTATGGTTCGCGTAAAAGTGATCTTCGTTTTGTGAACCTTATTCGCCAGCATAAGCTGCATTTAACTTTATACTCAACCGCCATTCCTTAGCGGTTAACGAATAGTAGAAATCGCCCGGGTCAAAGGCCAATCTTATGTCAAAAAGGTCATTATTTTGTATATGGACATCGGCTGGCTGGCGAACGGCGGGCAGCGAACTGAAATAAATCCGAAATGTCTTCAAAGACATTTTGAAGCGAGGTCAAAAGTCGTAGTTTGTTTTTGATTCGGCTCAACGCATAAGCGCCGTTTTCCATTTTTTTCCAACACGAAAATTCATCATAACATTTTCAACTTTTTTTCACTTTTCCTTTACGTTATTTACCTACTAGTTCAGAGTTGGTTCCAACTTGCCCATCGAAATCCTCTTCCTCGACGGTTCGGACATCTACAGATAGCAATTTCAAAATCCGCCGTGCTGAATGAGGAAAAGAGTCAAAGGTCACAAATCAAAGGTGTTACTGGGCAGCTGGAATTTTTTCACCATCGGTTCGGGGCGTAAACGGTAATCTGCGGTTTCGGCAAGCGGTTAGGCGTAACGAGCGGTCAATTAATCGTTACCGACGTTACCTGTCGGTTAACTGCGGTCAATTGAATTGCTCAATTATCACTGATAATCTTGAAAAACGAGGCCAAGGGCACTTTGAACTATTGGTCAAATTCGGGCACAGCATTCTTCTATTTGTCGAAGAAGCCGAAACAATTTTTCACTTCAATTGAACAATTTCGAGGGAAATAGGTGAATAATTCAATAGGGAATTGGTTAATAATTTAATTATTAAAGTTCTTTTAGACTATTCCAATCAAATGCGTCGCCTAACCAAATAAACATTCCTATTTCAATGAAACTCCAAGATGAAACTAAAAGTTGAAAAATATTGCCGAATTTTTATGTAGGTACCTATGTTGTAGGATGAATGCATTACGAAACGTGGTGTAGTCACACTGGGTATTCATCAATGACTGCCTTGATTTTATACGTTACAGAAAAATGATAATGAGAATCTCATTATCTGATAATCCTCCGGATTGATTAAGTGATTCATATTGATTCGGCGTATCGATTGATTGAATTGAGATACATAACACGAATAATCCGCCTAATGTAATATTAGTAGGGGATGTATCTGATAGGAAATTTAACGCCCGACATTTTCTTCTCTACAAAGTTTTTGCCTAAAACTCATATTTCGGCCGTATAAGCAAGAAAACTGTGGAAAAAGGCGATTTTAGCCGTATCACTACCCCTCAAATTGACTATCTTGATCCAAGTTAGGAAAAGTCGAATTTCATGCCAATTTATAGACTTTCCCTGAAATTACTGGAAAAAATACCATATCCTGTAATAAATCAAGCGAGAAACCAAAAAAAAAACTCAAAAAATTGTAAACCCGAGGCGTTAGGTAGGTAGCTACCTTAAAAATTGACTTTTTTTGTTTTTACGAAAAGTGAATCATGGCTTGAGGTGTGAAATTGAGATTTTTTCAAAAACTTATTCATCTGAACGAGGGGGAAATTATTTATCGATTAGTTGGCACCTATAATTTTTGGCGGCGAAAATGGCGCCTCAGTTCGGTAATGCATTTCACCTTTGGAGATTCAAAATTACGGTAAGCCGACTTAACTTGGCGGGCGGACGTACTTTATCAATGCTAATGCCCTCCACTTTATCTTAGGGAGAGATTTTCTGCCACTTCGCTCCAAAAAAGGTACCGCTTTAAACAAATCGCGCGGCTCTTACTTTTATACGACCTCGTAAAAATGACAAGAAACCGGCCGGACACATTTGAGTTAGAATATTTCTGACTAGGAGCATTAGAAAGAATTCACATCCAGATGTCTTCCTGTCATTAGGGCACTTTTCCAGTTGCTCTGCGCAGACTCGGATGAAATCCAGTGACATTGAATAATGGAACTTTCATTTGTCAGTGTAACAGGAAAAGTGACCAGCTGGGGCGTAACGCTCTGGGGCATATGCCATGGGCATATACCAGGAAATCATGTTCTGGCATGTAATCGCAGCGCTTGATGTGCTTCATCTGAGATAGCCTGTGTTGCCAGCCAAGTGAAAATATACCATATTTGTACCAAAACTTCGGCAACTGCCGAGGGTTCCTGCCAATGTGCGATTTTGACACAGACTATTTTCAGAAATAATAATGTATTTATTATTTATGCAATCGGTCAGGAATTGTTTTTTACAACACCCCCTAATTTGGCGGGGAAGCTAGTAGCATAATAATTAGTTAAATTTCAAATTTCAATAATTAATTGATTGAAAATGAGTACGTGAAGGTATTCGTTTAACAGATGGCCAATATAAGTTTTCGAATGATTACATCCCTGCAAAACAACTCAGAAGATGTAATGTGCTAGAGTCTATGACGTTGAAATGTTCACTACGCCTGACGGGCGTAGGGAAATATGGGAAACGTCAATTCGGTGGCTGCTCCTATCGAAAAGACGATTAATTTTCTCCGAAATCTATCACGCAGATCTAATATACGTGGTTGGAATTATATTTGATGCCCTTCGCCTCTTAATTATACCCATCAGGCTCGAGAGAGAAATTTTTCAATGATTTACGATCAAGTTGAAACTGATGATGATCGAACTTTCAAGAAGATCGTCAATTCGAAATTTCGTCAGAAATAATATTTCCGTTCATTTTCGGGTAGACATTCATTTTTCAAAATATAAAATGGGTTTTCTACGATTTTCTTGACGCTTAAAATAAAAAAAATTAAATGACATTCAAAAGTTGAGGTAAAATAAATTTTAAATTTTGAATTTTGAAAATTTGAAATGCATATCCAAAAATCACCTCTCACCTGATATTTGTGGTAAGTACTCTTGGTGCTTGAGCCAATTTCGTACTGCGACGACGTCATCCTTGCGCTCTTTCGGTATGGGCTCGCCGCCATTTTTGAACGGATGGTCCTTGATCAGCATCCTGCCTCTGTAAAGAAGTAAATCAAATTTCAATTCTAGTTGGGACCATTCGGGTATTTTCCGCTCCGGCGGGACTCGAACCTCGCACCTCCTCCGGCCCGCTCTTCGGCAACAGAAAGCCTGTACCGCAATATCAGCAAATTTTCAAATTTATGTGGAAATGTAGCATGGATTGAGAATTTTCCGGATCAATTTAAGAATTTTCCAATTCATATTGAGAAATTTTTAAACCAAATTGAGAATATCTCAGAAATTCTCATTATTGGTTCTGAAAGTTTTCGACTTGATTTTGAAAATCTCAATTGGGTTTGGAAAATTCTCAACTTGGCTTGGAAACATCTCAATTCGACTCGGAAATGCTATAATTTATTGTTCATCAGTCCCTATCGAACTTTTCATTATCACTCTTTTTTTGCCCATGATTGCTTGCGCCATTCAATTTCTTTTTTTTTTTTTGGCCCATATACTTACCATAAAATGAATTCAGGAACCTACCAATATTTCGGCATACCATTCGGAAAGATATTAATCTTTAATTTTTTCAAATTCTAAGAATGTGTCTCCGAATTAAAAAAAATCAAATTTATTTCCAAATTAAAAAAAAAATAGTTTCCGAATTTTTCGTGTTCATAAAATACGCATTCATAATTTATTTCGGCTCCAACTCGTAGCACAACAACTTCGTCGGTTCAAATTTTGGAAGCATTCGAGCTTTTCGAATTCTTGCTCTTTCTGTTCGGTTTTCTCGTCTCCGGAACGAATTGCGGCTCCTCGTCGGGGAAGAATCGCTTCAGCGACGGTTTCACTTCCGGAATATCGCTCAGACTGTCGTCGACGAATTCTTCCGCCGGTCCGGTCAGATCGTCTTCGAAATTTCCCAGGGAGCCCCCGTAAGTTCCGGCGAAGGACGACGCGAGCGTCAAATCGTCGGCGATGGACGCCTTCAAGCAACCGTCGCCCCTCGACAGTTTCGTGAACTCCGGCACTTCGTTGAAGATACCGTTCATTTTGAATTTGCCGAAAATCCTCGAAATCCGATTTCGGAAACGATTGTTGGACCCGGTCGTCTGGGAGACGGGTATCCTGCAGAAATCGCACCGAACGCTCGTCGTCGGTTGGAAGGTTTGGTCCTCGACGTCGTTGACCAAAACGTTTTCTTCGAGCCACTTCCTGCACTTGTAATGGCCGATGAACGAGTCGTCTATCCGATGGATAGCTTCGTGGGTCGAATTTTTATGAGTTTTACACCATTTTCCGCACTCGGTTCGACCGGCCGAATTGACATTTTCCAGGTACGGACAGCTGCTCTCCATCTGGACAAAATGGCCGATTTTAACTCGTGAATGGACGACAAATACAAAATTACTTTACAGTGAGGAAAGGAGGATGAATTTTTAGGACGAAAGGTTCAGAGGACGAATTTTGGTCTTTCAATCACCGTTACGCCATGGAGTGGAACCGATTCCTAATTTTGAGGATAGAGGTAAATCATACCTCTCATCATACCTCCGGATCATACCTCTGATCCGGATTTTGGACCGATTCCTTGGGTTGCATTCATATGCACGTGGGCTTTGTGCTTACATACAAGGACAAGGGTTAATTATCACTCTTCACCCTAGAAGACCCCTGTCCTTGTGGGTAAGGCACAAAAACCATGTAATATTCAGTATGCAACCCAAGGAACCGGTCCAAAATCAGGACGAGCGGTATGGAGAGGCTCCTATTCCCTGATGCCAGTAGTGATTGTTGCTGTAACTTTAATTATACTACTCGTAATAATTACTATGATTAATTAATGGTTAATTAATGATTAATTAATGGCTAATTAATGATTAATTAATGGCTAATTAATGATTAATTAATGGCTAATTAATGATTAATTAATGGCTAATTAATGATTAATTAATGATTAATTCATGATTAATTAATGATTAATTAATGATTAATTAATGATTAATTCATGATTAATTCATGATTAATTCATTATTAATTCATGATTAATTAATGATTAATTCATGATTAATTCATGATTAATTCATGATTAATTCATGATTAATTCATGATTAATTAATGATTAATTCATGATTAATTAATGATTAATTAATGATTAATTCATGATTAATTCATGATTAATTAATGATTAATTAATGATTAACTCATGATTAATTCATTATTAATTAATGATTAATATTAGTTCCAATGATTTGTTACCCTCGACATGCGGTTTTTCCTCATATTCCTCAACGGATGCATTAAGCGCTTTCGCATCGCTGGCCTCCTGACCGTCGAAGACTTCGTCGACAAACTGTGCGATACGGAATATAACGATTTCGATTTGGCCCTCCGAGGTTTCCTCTTGATGCTGATTATTTTGCCGATTTTCGTTTTGAATCGGATTTTTCTCGAAGCGGGTCGGTTGACGTCGTAATTTGATTTTTCCGAATTTGAGGCTCGATCAGGCTGGAATCTCCTGTTGCGTTGCATTTTTTGGCTTCTCACGCTATCGAAACTTCGAGGGCGACGCGTTTTCGAACTTCTTCGCCCCCCCTCGTTTTGCAATTTTTCCAAATCCGGCAACGGCCTGTTCATATCCAGGTCGATCGTCACTCGATGTTTTTTCCTCTTTTTTCGCGAATTTTTCAACTTCACTCGCCCTGCAATGCGGTTGAAGAAATTTTTCAACCTCACAGGTGAAAAGGTTCGCGAACCATTTTTATCGTTTCGGCGCCTCTTTTCCGATGAACTCGTTACTTCTGTTATCTTAGCTGATCCAGGACGTGGGTTTCGTGATATCGGCATTATTTTCGCTACTCGACTTGACATGTTTTCGACTTGGCTCTAAATGTTGAGGTTGCGTCATGATAAACGATTTGCATGGGGACGGTATTCTCGAACTAGCAGTGAAGGGGATTCTTGCGATTCCATGTTGATGAAATTGGTTAGAGACTTTTGACACTTTATGAATTAATTTTCCAAGTTCTTTGCCAATTCACTAAAAAAGCTTAAGAAAATGTACCTATTATTTCAACTACCACCGGGAGTCACATTGACTTTAAAAAACGCTTAACACAATTTTTTATTTTGTATTTCAGGGTTACCAACTTCGGTAGAGTTCTAAAGTACATCTAAATAATATTATTGTAGTGTTTTTTGGTTTAATTTCTGGGAGAACGTGACAAAATTCGTACGTAGGCATGAGCATAACAGTCGGAAGTGGTATGTAAGGCATACCGACGTAATCAGTGTTGCCATTGCACAGTGTCGCACACCAGTAATCAGACCACGTACTCATCATCGAAGTTATTAGAGCCTCCCAACAGATTATAGATAAGATTGAAGAGCATCGTGATAACTTGAAACAAGACTGTTTGCTCGTAATGCCAAACTCAGCAGGTACAACAATAAATTTATGGTATTTTTGATTTGATTGTATTCGAACTGTGATTTCTGAAATCGTGCTCACGAAATAAGACTTTTTCACACAAACCACAAATTTATCTTTTATAAAAAATCCAATAAGAACGATAGTAAATAAATGTTTAAATATTCTAAGTTCAATCGGCGTTTAATTCGATTATGGGACGCGAGATTACCATTTAAATTTTATCTGTTAGATAAGGCAGTACAAGGAAAAGTAAGTGGCACGACAAGGCACACACCTCCATACTGACACATTTCAGGTCGAAAGTAATTTGTTATTATTTGCGCCAGCCCCGGCCAAACTCATATATCACTGTCAATAGTGTAGCCGACTCTTGCGGAACTGGTTCAATTTATTCGTTCTGAGTCTTCGCCAAAGTCCAAAGTTGGATATGGTTATGGCTTTGAAATAAGGACCAGGTATTGGTAACTTCAAATTCGTCGCCCTATACCTGCAGAGAGAAAGGTTGATAATAGAAAGGAATTTTTCATGCCCAAAATTAATTCCGATATTTCCTTATTTACCTATCAATTTGTGAAAAGGTTGGGATTAGTAATAAGAAAATAGTAAGTCAAAAAACGTATTAATGGATGCCAAAATAATAGGTACTCGTCTACTTACACTAGGACCCCATGGTAGCAACCAATTTCCTCTCGAAGTCGAACCCGACTGAAAATTACTAAATTCAAGTACTTACAAGTATTGCAAAAAGATTTCTGCAACCCCCCAATAAATACTTAAATTTCTTGTATTTTAGTTTTTTTATTTGTTTTGGCGTTGTTATTCAATTATTGTTATTTATGGACCGAAATTGATGTTGATAAAAAATCTGTCCGAATCCGTAAAAAATATTTTTAATCTACAATTTTGTAGCTCCTTTAAAAACCCTAAATGAACAGAAGCAGATTAAAATATTAAATATAAAAAAAAATCTAAAAAATGACAGAGCACTCTCATGAGAACGAACAAAATAATTATTTGCTTAATAGTTTAAAATGGTGTCTTAGCCTGCGTAGTCTTTTTCCATTAAAAGAGAAGATGAAGTCGACTCGCAACCACGAACGACTTCATCCAAGTCGCCGAGAGCGATGAGGCCGAGATCACGTTTTTCGAAATTGGATATTCAATGTCTTCTGATGGAGCAAAAATGTTGAGCTGATGATACGATATGAACTTACGTTAGAATATTTCAAACGGTTCTGAATTAATTCGTAGGTACTTGAAAATTAATAAACAACAATTTTTTCAATTCCTTCACAAGAACCTTGGCATTACTGCTTCGGCAATGCCGAGTCGACATGACCATACGCAAAAACCCGCTACATGTTGATGATATATAATGCAATTATTTCTTGAAAAGAAATTTCTCATGGAAAAATTTAATGTGAGATACCTACCCATTTACCTGCTTTTTATGAACCTATTAATTATAGAAAATTATTAATTCGCAGAATATTATAAAATCGTTATGCATGCGTGTATTAATGTTAATGCGCATAATTCGTTGTATTCGAGCCCAAATTGCTATTTAATTGAATTACAAAAATCGACTTATTTTTCATTCAGAGACTGCACGTCAGATATTACTCCTGAGAGGGCCGTACGTCCGAAAGCGCTTGAGCTCAGATAAGACTTATTAATTAAAACTTATTAATATTAAGTCGCCATCACTCTCTTGCACTCGCCTCTCAAAAAAATGTTTGGTTCATCATATTAAATATCAATATCAAATTTTGCTGAAATTTTGTAAATTCTGAGGTCTGAGAAAATTGGAAAAATTATTCCCAACCAAATTCGCTTTCATCATTATTGGATGATTGGCCAATATGGCTGATCTTTCAATACAATTACAATATTTCCTGGTGAAATGGCGATTCGCTTCAATGAATGCACCAGTGCAGAGTCCGGCCAGCCTGCATGCATTATTCAACCGTATATTCATTCTATTCATTATTCGCGGCCCGTAACTACTTGCGAGCTTATGGTCTTATGGGCGGTACCTAAAAGACTTACGTACCTATCTACTGAAGCGGTCTATGCAAATGAATGTTTGCAAAGTTAACTCAATATTTGGCCACAGCAGCGGCCGCAATAAATAAGTTTCAACAGCACGTAATTAAAACTTGAATAACGCCGGTTTACAGAAAAACAACATTTTGTGCTCCATAAAAAAGTAACATATTGGGCTTTGAGACATAAATTTATTACAATAAAAACATGGTTTTATTCATCATGAATAAAGTCCGGCGTTCAAGATTGGCGCTGACGTACCAAAATAGACAAAAATTGAAAATATAATATACCTACTTAAAAGATACAGGCTTTCAGTTGGTCTCATTCGACCCAAAAATATTCTACCTGCAAGATCTCCTGAAAAAATGAAGGTCGGTTTTTTCGAAGCTGTTGAAAGTGACTTTTTTCCTGCAAACCTGTGTACCTATATATAGGTACCAGGCATATAATATATATTATATAAGCATTATTTTGAAATTTTTCATAAATGAAAAATTTCAAAATATGCCCTCTAATTCAAATAAATAGTTATGAATGCGATCAGGTTTCACCATTACCTATTTTGCACTAGGTGTACCTACTGGGGATTCCATCATCAATTATTTACTTTTCTATCGGAAAGGCTGAGGCTGAATAATTTTTTGCTACCGAGTTTTTTGTATGTTCAGGAAGTTATGATACGGTAGAAATCGAAAACAGGATTCTCCGGCCGATTTTGGATTCCATTACTTGGATTCACGACTGGTTCACTCATGGGTCGTGAGCTGCCTTGATTAGAAATACCACGAGGCCTTCTTATGGACGCGCAAGAAGTGCCAACCCGAGACACCTATGACAATGGCGACATCCTCCTTCTCTTTCTTCAGCGGATTTTCTCCTCAGGAGCTTATTCTCGAAATGCCGACGATACCTTTTTCCTCTTCCGCCGTTAAATGGAAGCCGATCGTGCAGAAACCGACTTTTTTCCCGTCGGTTTCAAGAATGAACTAATTTGAAAGTTGAATATCATCTTGGCTTTTTGAAACCGACAGAGATCCTTTTAATCCCTGTTTCTCGATCTGTCATTTAATTTAACGAGTTACTTTATTTCACGCCCGATTTTTACCCGACTTCAAAAAGAAGGGGATTATTCAACTTGACTTATGCTCACGCAGCCAAATTTGATCCGAATTGAGAAATGCTTTCACTTAAAAAGTTGAGAAAGTCTGCCATTTCGTACCGGTATGTTTTTATTTTTTTTTCCAGGATCAATATTGGTGGCGTTACAGTATGTAATGAAACACCTGAATTTTCATTTAATTCAGCGTTTGATAGTTTTTTCTTAAGGCCCATTTAGACGGGCAATTTTTCACGGCAATTATTGCTCAAACTGAATTGCCGGCTGCAAAAAAAAAATTGCCGAGCAATTTTTTCCCTACGTCCGGCAACTTTCTCCCTACTTCCAGCAACTTTTTCCCTACTGGAAGTTGCTCATTATTGCCGACAATAATTGCCCCGAGTGGAGCAATATTTTCGGGAATTGACGTGAAGCCAGCAATTATTTTGAGGCAATTTTTGAAACCCATCGCCCGTGGGTTTTAATTGCTTGTTTTCGGCAATTTTTTCGTAACAGACAGAATTGGATGGAAAACATCTGTATTTTTATATTGTATTTATTTATTGTTGTAGGTATTCACTATTATTGTATGCTGCCTCCAATAAGCCCTCAGCAAGGCCTAAATTCTTCCTGATCAGCTGAGGAGCCCATTGCGCTAAATCCAATCCCGTTAGTCGTACGATGCTGAAATTTGGTACACAGCCTCAGAGGAGTCCCTCAGCAAGATTGGCTGGGCCAAAATACGTTCTGATCAGCTGAGGAGCCCATTGCGCTAAATCCAATACCGTTGGTCGTACGATGCTGAAATTCGGTATGCTGCCTCCAAGAAGCCCCTCTGCATGACTGGCAAGGCCAAAATACTTTCCGATCAGCTGAGGAGCCAGTGGCGGTAATTTCAATACCGTTGGTCGTAGGATGCTGAAATTCGGTACACAGCCTCAGAGGAGTTCCTCAGCAAGATTGGCTGGGCCAAAATACGTTCTGATCAGCTGAGGAGCCCATTGCGCTAAATCCAATACCGTTGGTCGTACGATGCTGAAATTCGGTATGCTGCCTCCAAGAAGCCCCTCTGCATGACTGGCAAGGCCAAAATACTTTCCGATCAGCTGAGGAGCCAGTGGCGGTAATTTCAATACCGTTGGTCGTAGGATGCTGAAATTCGGTACACAGCCTCAGAGGAGTTCCTCAGCAAGATTGGCTGGGCCAAAATACGTTCTGATCAGCTGAGGAGCCCATTGCGCTAAATCCAATACCGTTGGTCGTACGATGCTGAAATTCGGTATGCTGCCTCCAAGAAGCCCCTCTGCATGACTGGCAAGGCCAAAATACTTTCCGATCAGCTGAGGAGCCAGTGGCGGTAATTTCAATACCGTTGGTCGTAGGATGCTGAAATTCGGTACACAGCCTCAGAGGAGTTCCTCAGCAAGATTGGCTGGGCCAAAATACGTTCTGATCAGCTGAGGAGCCCATGGCGCTGATTTCAATACCGCTGGTCGTATGATGCTGAAATTTGGTACACAGACTCAGAGGAGCCCCTCAGCATGACTGGCAAGGCCAAAATTCTTCCTGATCAGCTGAGGAGCCCATTGCGCTAAATCCAATACCGTTGGTCGTACGATGCTGAAATTCGGTATGCTGCCTCCAAGAAGCCCCTCTGCATGACTGGCAAGGCCAAAATACTTTCCGATCAGCTGAGGAGCCCATTGCGCTAAATCCAATACCGTTGGTCGTACGATGCTGAAATTCGGTATGCTGCCTCCAAGACTGCCCTCAGCATGACTGGCAAGACCTGAGTTCTTCCTGATCAGGACGTATTTTGGCCCGGCCAATCTTGCTGAGAGGCTCCTCTGAGGCTGTGTATCGAATTTCAGCATCCTACGACCAACGGTAGTGTAATTACCTCCACTGGCTCCTCAACTGATCAGAAAGTATTTTGGCCTTGCCAGTCATGCTGATGGGCTTCTTGGAGGCAGCATACCGAATTTCAGCATCGTACGACCAATGGTATTGGATTTAGCGCAATGGGCTCCTCAGCTGATCAGGACGTATTTTGGCCTAGCCAATCTTGCAGAGTGGCTCCTCTTAGGCTGTATATCAAATTTCAGCATCCTACGACCAACGGTAAGGAAATTGGTGTCATCAGCCCCACTGCTGATCAGACTAGATTTTCAATTCCTCGTAATTTTCCTCGTGATTAATTTTCAAAATCTCGTGATAGGGCTCCTCTGTGGCTGCATACCAATTTTCAGTATTGTATGACGAGCGGTATGGGAAATGGCGAAATGGGTCCCTCTGCTGACAATTCACCCACCCACACATACACACACACGTCATATTTATTACTTGATTATATTATTTTATTATTATTTAACAACATCACGAGCTCACAAGAAAACACAAATTGTCAGTCCACCGTGTAAACGCGAAAATGGAGCAACAATTATTGCCTGGAGTTGCTCCACTTTTTTCAAGCAATAAATTGCTGGCAATTAATTGCTTTTTCTCAAAAAAGAGAACAGGGAAAAATTGCCGAATTGATCGGAGTTGCTGGCAATTTTAATTGCCGAGAATTGCTCAAGTTTCGGCAATTTAGTTGCCCGTCTAAATGGGCCTTTAGGCTCCGAATAAGGAATTTCTGGGAAATGTAGTCTATGAATTTCCATGTCTACGTATCCAATGACAAATTTATTCGGAGAATAAAGAATATTCGACGAATAAATTGAATAGATGGACTCGCCCTAAAAAAGACGCATAAAAACTAAAAAGTAAATGAATAAAAATACCAAAATAATATTTTAAAAAATTTTGATTGCAATTTTTCATTTTTGACTTTTTAGTGTTTTCATGATTTTTTCTGACTCGATTTTATCCTTTCGTTAAATTTTTTTAGATTCCATATTTACGAGTTTCTACAATTCACCAGTCGAAAAGATGAATTGATGAGCGCCATTTGCGTTGATGACTGTTGTGTCTTATGTGTTTTTTCACGTAGGTATTTAATGAGCAGCGATTTGTTGTCAGGCTCTGGACCTATCGAAAACAATGGGTAAACATCGTCAAAATCAAATTAAATTGCCCGTTCCGTTGCATTTTCGGTTCTTTGTTTGCATAAGGAAAGTCAACGAACGGAGCGGATCGGGGAACAATCGATGGCGTACAAATGTGGTACGCCAATTTAGCGGTTCTTAGCGATGAGTAAGCGCCGTTAGTAAAATCGAATTTCCTCAATGGCAAAATTGCGAGAAATTCTCATAATGTACGAAATAATTGCCCTGTCATGTTCATTACATGCTGCAAGGGATAAAGGAACAAAATGCACTAAAATGGCATGCAAGTATGCAAGAATCAGTCCGAAATTGAAAAAAATATAATTAATATGATTAATTGAGACACAATTTGCTCATATTTTGACTACTTAGGAGGCAGTTTGGAGAAAAATGTCGAAAAAATAACTATGCAATTTTTAAAACCCGACTTAAATCGAAATACGTTGAGTTACCGGAATATAATAATATTTATTATATTTAATATCAACGTATTTTGCAAGGCTAAACAAAAATTCGATTTTAGGAGGATTGCAATATTTAAAAATTATCCACAGAAAGGAGCAAATTTTGGAATTTTTCTTCGATAGCTCCTCTCAAATTCTCAGGAGCAAAGAAAAGGCGGATTTTTTTGTGACAATTCTACACGACAACGGCTGACGTCATCTGCGTGCACTCGACCTTAAATTGTCCGCAATTCAGCGTAATTGCCAACTTAACATCTACAAGTCAAAACAAGCCCCCCCCCCCTGTTAAATCGTACCAATCATTTTGAGACCAACTGTGCGTGGAACGTTGATTAGCCTAATCATCTCGAAAAGTACGTCTGTCACGTGTTGTGTATCGAGTACTTGCTTATTATTGGGGTATCATTGAACTTCAAGTATCCCTAAGTCGTTATCTCGGATAATTACATTCCGCATCCTTTTTGCTTTGGAAATCGGCGTTGGCCAACTTCCTGCGAGGGCGTATTTTGCGCATCTCGGCGTTACTTTCGTATTGGAATATAAAAATTTCAGGAAATTTCGAAATAGAGAAATTTCAAGGTTCGGTCCAATAATTATGATAATTATTTGCAATTGCAGCAATATTTGTTTCACGAATAGAGGATTGATAAAGGAAAATTTGGCGGCGAATCACAGATTATTTTCACGTTCTTGCCACGTTGAGTTAGAAAATATTCTTTATAAAGGGTATGTATTTTTCTAAAAATAATTGTGTAAACATGGTACCTACATATTTTTATCCAGCAAAAATGAATTTTGCATGAGGTCAAAATACATGAACATGTTTAAAACGTGATTCTGGGTTTACGTGAGTAAAACCTTTACATAGATAGGTATTACGTATTAGGTAACTCATAAAAATTCAAATTTTTGGTAACTACCTAGTAAATTATATTTAAAAACTAAAAAATGCGGTATTTCCAGAAGATTTTCTGAGGAAAAATCTTGACAAATAATCACGAGCAGAAATGACACACATGAGAAATAATCACATGAGCAGAAATGAAAAATGACACACAATAAGACAATAGGCATAGTTAAATTGAAGCCCTCATGATCTAAAACATAGTTTCAGAAAAAATCCAGTCAGAAGAAATTTTGCCGAAAAAAAAAACATTTCTGACAGTCACGAATCGTTTCATCTATCGACTAAGTAGTTGCTTCCTTCGTAAAAAATGAAATATTTAAAACAATAATTGTTTTATCTCTAAAATATCTTTAAAAATTATTTTTAAAGATATTTTTCTATATAAGAAAAATCCTGCTTCACAGGCAAGTGATGGGTGGGCGAACAATCGAGAAAACATGACATGTTTTTATTTGTAGAAATACAGTGTATTCTACAAAAATTTGTTCAACACATAGTTCGAGTTCAGAAAATTTGTCAATTTTTTCATTTTTTTTTTCATAACTTTTAAAAACGTAAAATTACAATTTTTTCATAGTTGATTTTTTGCTCCTTCGCTTCGCTTATCTTCAAGATTCCATGATGTACCTATGGTAAATTTATCCAGAACGTACTTGATAATAATCGAAGCCGTTGACGGGTCGACTTTCGTGCGAAATTCCGACGATACCCGCGGACCGGCGATCAACAACGTGAAGAGTCCACGACTGAGCGCCGACTGAAGGCGTCGGAGCCCCGCAACATCAACAAACGAAGGTGGCGGAGCGGAAGGGGCCCCGGGCCCCAGAAGGATCGACAGCAGTCGTGTCCACAGCAAGTGGTCTTCTCGAAATGCTTTCCAAAAAATGTCCTAACATTCGAAGAATTGACGAAAAAATCGAATGGCCCCAAAAAATGGGCAAAATGAACAACCCTTTTACAGACCAAAATAATCAAACATATAAAAAATTCAGCTTTTAACAAATATGCAGTTTTCAGAAATATTGATGAGCTAACTACGGAAAATTTTTCAAACTTACAACAAAATAAAAAGGGCAAACCATGAAAAAATGATCAAATTTCCACACGATTAGCAAACTCTAAAAAATGTTGAAAATTAATAAAAACTCCGGAAATTTAAATAATTCAAAACTTTTAAAAGCAGAGCAAACACAATCAAAATACACAAACAGTCAGCAACCGGATCTTCAACGCCGACTCCACCTCGACCAATCACCACTGTGCATGTTCTCACCCCCAATAACAATCGGATGATGTATGATGTCGATTGGTTGGTGTGTCGATAATTGCCATAGACTTGTTTACAATTACGTCCCTATCATCAATTATTACGCAGTTAACCGTCGCCTGTTTCACTTGACAGGCGCCGTACAGGAATTTCACCTGCGATCGTTTCACAAGAAAACTGACGTTTCCTCGATTGTTGCGTCGTTTGCCCATCCGAAGAAGCTCCGCCCAATTTCGTACTGGAAAGCCAACCGTGCGCAAAATATCCTAGACGCAATTTCCTTCAGTCGATTCATGCTCGATTTTCCGCCCTGTTACTTGGCAAGGATTTTTTCCACCATTACCTACGTACCTCAAAAAACGACAACCGATTTTGTTGGAATAATCATTTTACGCCCACATTCACGTAGCAAAATTTGCTTCCATGTAATGGAAGCATCCTCCTAAAATTCAAAATCGGATCAGAGCTCCAGAAAAATATTTTACTCTCCTTTTACTCAGAATTACTCACTGAACAATAGTCTGTGTGTCCGTCTGTGGTCATTAACAAAAATTGCCATAGCTCCCTCAATTCTCAACCTTTTTACAAATTTCCTGGACTGAAATGTTTGTCTCAGCAAGACATAACACCCTGTTTAATCGGAATTTGAATTACTCACAGTACTTCCGATATATTTGCATATCTAATGTTTCCTATTTTATTTTTTCCGGCCTCAAAAATAGACCGATTTGAGCGTTCTTGGTCTTAAAATCTTCGTTTTACCTTGCAAAATATGTGGATATTTTTTATATTCCAAACATGTGGCGAATTTTTATTTGTTGCGAATTTTAAAATTTTCATAGTGAATTTTTTGATATTTTTGATCTAAACACCCTTGAAAGCAGAAAAAATATGATCAAATTTTGTCAAAAAGGTACGTTTCAAAATATGGAAGTTTTATGTGTTATCTACGTTTTTCAATTACTACCATTAATAATATTAATATTAGACCATATTATGGTCTAAATAATCTGAAATGCAAGATGGATGCATCAACACAGGTTAAGGTAATAAGGGTTGGGTGTATGACAATATTTTCCTCCATTTCAACAAAATGAATACCTAATAATTTGTTCATCTGTTCATAATTTGTTCATTTGTTCAACGTTTTGTCAAAATTTGAAATATTGCTGTAATATTAACAACTGCTTACAACAACGAAATTACAATTATTTAGGAATCGGTTAGTAGGTAAGTGGATTCCACGCCGCCCTGTCCTGGCCTGTGACGCTGCTGAGGATCGATGGAGCTCCTGGCCGATGCTGATGTCCTGGTACAGTTCACGTAGAGCGATGGCGCCGACGGACGGCTCTCACGTTCGGGACAGCCGAAAGACGAGATTCGTACCGTAGGAAGCGTTACAACAGCGTAAACGAGTCCATTGTCGACGCGAAGGATACTACAGGTGGCTCAAGAGAGTGCACACGTACGATATGGTGCGACACATTGTCCTGTAAGACAAAAAATTCGGGTATTTTGATACGTGGAATTTTCGAGTTGATAATATTTGTATGTACTGATAAAAACTAAGAACACTCATTTTTGAAGTCCCTGGATTTAACGTGAGCTAATCATTGAAATTGAAACCAAATCTACGCATTCCTTGAAACAGCACCTACATTTCAAGACCCTAAACACTCAAATCGTCACGTCATTTCTGCGTGCAGTGAAATTACTAAAATTCATTACTACCAGAATCTCACACCGCGGAGATAGTTGGTGCTATAAGCAATCACAATTCTAGATTAACAGGAATAATGGATACAAAAAAAAACCTGAAAATTCTGGAAGGAAACGCGTTATTTTTTTGTTGAGATTTTGCCTAGGCAATTTTACATCAAGGTATCCAACTGTTTGTGGAGAAGGGTAAGGGTAATGCAATGCTGTGATTGGTCGAGGTGGCGTCGGGCAAACAATCTCCAGGATGGCCAGAGGAGCGAAAGCGCTGAAGATCGCAATCTATCGAGTTAGCGATTTCTCGCTCCTTAGTATAGAGTCTCTACTACGTTGTAGAACACTGTTGGTTATTTTTTAATACCAATTCCACTGGTTTCGTAGAAGTGTTACGGACACTGCATGGCGTCAAAGACCATAACACGATTGACGATTCGTCCATTTCGCATCTGGAAGCGTTTTCAGATCCTTAAACGAAATGGTTATGCCATATAACCAAAGTTTTGGAGCCTAAGGTCCTGTTTATCAATTCATTTAAATCCAGGGACGCTTGCATTAACTAATTTCCAAAAAATTTCGGTATGACGGTCAAAAAGAATATGACATATTTTCATACCAAAACTTTCTTAAAAATCAGTTAATGCAAGTGTCCTTGGATAAATCTAGCTTTAAATAAATTGATAAAACGCCCCTTAAACATACTTGTTGGACATGGGTAGCCTCAGTGCATTTTCGAAAATATAATATATTTTCAGTAGACGGCCATCCAACGCTAACCATAATAATATTATCATATTATGATTCGTATTATAACTCAGGATCCAAATGCGGTATAGATTTTTCTATAGATTCAAATACCTACTAGTATATTAAACAAGACTTGTTTAATATACTTAGTAGGTACCTACTTAGTACTTATTAAGTTCTGTCGTGCATACGATTTGCAATTTTTCGACATTGTGCGTTTTCGACTTGATGCTTTACACCCGACGAAGGTTTAGAGAGAAAACCAAACATTTCATTGGATTTTTGAAAATGACATTTCGAATATGTCGTAGGTCGTACAGGACAAATGTCCGTCAGTGTAAATGAAACAGTTTCGTTGGTTTTGTATCGGTTTCTCCCGTATGGTCGGTCCCTATTGGAAGCTCTCGACATGTTCGTACTCGTCTTGGCCTTCCGGACATGGGCTAGAACGAGACGGTCCAGTCCTCCTTCGACTCCCTAGTCAACCAGGAGAACAAGTTTCACCAAGAGCTTACAGGAATCCCTTGTCGAGCCTTTGGTAACATCGCCATGCGCTCTAGCGGGCTGGCGTCACAACGCTGAGTGTCCCCGTATCCCGTGCGAGAGACCCCTTGGAGCTCCGATGGAGAGCGCAATTATTTTCATGTTGGTGCATAATTCATTTTCATTATCAATACCAACGGTAGGTATATCAATAGCCCTACCTATAAATAGGTTGTTTGCTAATGTTGAATTTTTAAAAGTGATTTAATTGTTGAGAGTTCCCCCCTCCCGCCAAAATTTAAATCCTGGCCACGGGCCTGGAATAGAATGGAAGTCAGTACTAGAGAGTAAAGCGTGTAGGGTAGAACTGATCAAATTTTCGATCGCGTGGCTCCGACGAAATTTGCCAATTTATCTACAAATTTTATGATATTTGTAGAGAAAATGATAATAATATTATCATTATTGTTATTATCATTAACGATATTATCATTATTATCATAATATTATTATGATCCCAACCTACTTCTGATACCTACTTCTGTCAGGTATTTGGATTTGCCGATTGCACTCAGTTTATTTCACGTACAATCTCCACTTTGTCTTCGGGCAGTGGCTGTATCTGAGCGTATTCTTATCTCGGAGGAAGTCAAAATGTTGATGGCTGACGTTGGCGGCTTTTATTGGGAGCGCCTGAAAGTGAATTTCCTTCCACCTCAGTCGCTGTAATTTCAATGAACTTGGCCCGATCGAATTGTAGTATTTTTCCACGCTAAACCGAACCTCCGTCGGGGTTGCCCGTAAACGTTAATCTGATACGAATTTCCGAAACTATTTTACAGGGGCCAATGTGGGAGCCAACTAAAAGATTGGAATCTATCGAGGCTACGGAACTAACCGTCGGCGTTGAAATTATTATACTCCGTCATCCAGCAGCCCTGGAGCTACAGCCCCTGCGGCTGAATGAAACGGTGTACCAAAGTGGTAAAGATGGATTGTACCAAAGTAGAAGGAGTATTCCGAACTTCTCGGGTCAATTAGTAGGCGAAGATCTTCGGGGCGGCAACTTTGAGCGGGCCCGGATGAGTAATGTCAGTTTTCAGTGTTTCAATCCCACCCACTCCGGAGAATTGGGATCCTGGGGCCCGAGTGCTCCTACGACGCGAAGCTCCTGCGCACTCCTACGCGCAACTTTCCTTACCTCGAACGCACCAGCCGCTTTGAGTCGATGAGTCGAGTAGTTCATTTTTAACCAACTTCAAAATGAGGTTACTCGACTTTAACCAACTTCAAAATGAGGTTACTCGACTTGACTTGTAGGAATTTTTATTTCCACTTCATACACAGAGTGAATGGAAGAGTTGTAATTATCCTCAAATCGAAAATCGGATCGGAGTTCCGGAAAAAACGTTTACTCATACATTATGGCTGTCAGCTGACCGGGGTTGGGGTCAAACGGAACATTGTGTCGAAGATTTGGGTATCAAAATATGGAGTGTGTGTTATCTGCTCACCGCTGATTTTGTCAAAACCTTAACATTCATGGCAAAACAAAGTCCACTCTTTGGTTTAATTTTTTTTTCTTCCAGCTTTCTATTTTGTTTCTGAAATTACATTTTTTATGGCTCTGAAATTACATTTTCTGGCAATTCTAACAAGTACATGAGGAGATGAGGAGATATTCAATAATATCTAATAATATCTGATTTAGATAACTAACGGCAGGTTTAACGGTTTGCAAAAGCTGCTTGACGAAACCATGCTGGTTTACGATATTACACGTAACTCGATTACTGTAAAAATTGATAATAAATCATGATAATAATTGCAATCCAACTAATTGTAATGCCATTTGTTAAGATTGTGCCAAAACTCATACTGACTGGCCATTACTTTTTCTGCATCAGATGTTTCCTCAATGTTTCCTGACGTCCGTGTCAGTTCCTGGCGTGACGCCTTCAGGCCGGAACAATAGTTAAATCAAAGATTTGCTCAGAATGAGAGTTTTCCTGGTCGAGGTAGCGGAAGGAAAGTATAAAAATGCGATTCAGAACCTAAGATAGGCCTCAGTGGTGATCATGGGGCTCAGGCTAGCAGCATTGATTTGCTGCGCATTAGCGTCGGTTGCTGTCGTTGGTAAATAATGCATTCATTATTCTCGATTTGTTGAGGAAAATAATTTATAAGTGCATCATGCGCCTACCTATAATAGGTTGGTGCTTGGAATTTTTACCTATTCGAAATACACATTTAATTAATTAAGGCCGTATTTTACAAAATGTTACACAAACACACACACACCCACAAAAAAATATTCTTAAACCCAGAAAATTTTGACTTGCTTCCTCGCGTTTTGGCTCATTACCTCCGATGGTGTGGCCTCGATGATATGGAGGAATGAATTTAAAAAATTTTATTTCACAATTAGAAATGATATGCCTAAAGAAGCATAAATTATCCTTGATGCTGATTCCCACGTGCAAATACATTGAATGCATGAACATAGGAGTGAGATTAATAGGAATAAATTTGATTCCAGGATGGCCTCAATTCGGACGTCCTGGATTCGGATCTACAGGATTTGGACCTCCAGGATTTGGACCGCCAGGATTCGGACCGCCAGGATTCGGACCGCCAGGATTCGGACCGCCAGGGTTCGGGCCTCCTGGGTTCGGACCTCCAGGATTTCCAACAGCAGGCTCTTCAGGATTTCCATCGCCAGGATCATCGGGATTTCCAACAGCAAGATCTCCAGGATTCCCTCCAGCAGGGTTTCCGGGATTTCCCCAATTCGGAAATCAGCGAGGGGCACGACTCGGTCCTCGAAGATTCCGTCAAATCGGAACACCGGGAAGTTCACGGCCAGGGCCACCTCAAGATAACGGAACTACGACAAGAACTGACTCAAGACTAGCACGAAGGCCAATTCCAAGACCAATCCAATAAACGGAACAACTAACTACAACTAAGCATGTACAAACCTTCTGGAATTACAATCCCAAAGCTTTTATCAATTAATAAAACAAATCCTCGGCCCCCAACACCAATCGAATTTGAAACAGAAGATCATGGAGCAGAAGATGAAGGAGCAGGAGAAGGAATAAAGAAGGAACAGCAGAAGAACAAAAGCAGATCAATGACTTAGATACAGTATTCACTCATATTGAGTGAGGGTAAATCGATACCTTAAAGCACAAAGGGCATATGTCCCAAAATATCAATTTTGAGATTTCGGTACCGAAAGAATCTACTCATCAGGACCGCTCCAAGAATCATGATCCTTTTATCTATTTTTGGGGCCAAAATACGATATAATAGAAAAACGAAAAATATTTAAAGAGCGTTTATCTTGGAAGTGTTAAGCGCTACCAAAGTTCTGAAACTCAAACTGGAACTGAATCTCAAACTCAAACCTCAGACTCAACTGAGACTGTAACTGGAACTAAAACTCAAACTGATGCTGCAGACTTAAAGGTCAAAAGAAATGAAACTCGAACTTGAATTGAAACTCAAACACAAGCTGATACTAGTTAAAGCATGTATGTTGATCAATACGATAAAATATGAGTACATCTGTACCTATGTAATCGCATTCTCTCAAATACCCAACAACACGTCAATGCGGATAATAATACAACGGCAGTCAAAGATTTACTGTTTAAATTAACATTTATTAACTGTATCACGGACTAGCTAACAATTGGATGAGTTTAGGCCTTTTCGACTAAGGATCGGAAGTTTTGTCGATGATTCCTGACGTCAACTCCGAGTGTGACGCCGCACGGCCGGGAACAATTGATGGACAAATAATCGAAGATTTGTTCTGAATGAGCATTTTGGTGGTCGGGGTACCGGAAAACTTGAGTAGAAATGTAGCTATATATATTTGAATCGGAACCCGAGTTAGGTCTCAGTGGCGATCATGAAGTCCCAACTCGCATTGTTCATTGCATGCGCATTTGCGGCAGTCGCGGTCGAAGGTAAGTAAATACGCGCACTATTTGTGCTGGATGAATCTGTCTATTATTCACCGGAGATCGCTCTGTTTATCATTTGCATCAACTGATTTTCCAAGGACGCACTAATTAATAACCATGAGGTGCAAGAACACAAAATCTTTCAGCATAAAATCGCATGGAAAATAAATTATAATTTTTTGGTCTATTTGGCTGATGATCAGTTGTTTAGTTGATAAAACAGCCCTCAATTGTTCATTTCAATGTTTAAAGCTATCAACAGGTGGTTGTGAATTGATATAAGTTAGAGTAAATTTTTGCTATTTTCAAAAAATTAATATTTCTCCATGGCTGATATTAAAATATAATATATTTTACTTGAGGTTGTTTAAAAGATGATATATATATATATATATATATACATATATCTATTATAAAATATAATATATTTTAATCCTCATATTATGAGGATTTCGATATTCAATAAATTTGTTGCTGATTATAGGTACATTCTTTGTAGTATGTCTGGGAATCAACTTTTGAAATACAAGTTTTCGTTCATTTACCTACAGGATGGCCACCACCAGGACCTCCAGGATGGCCACTAGCAGGACCTCCAGGATGGCCACGATTTGGACCTCCAGGATTCCCTCCTCCAGGATTCCCACCTCCAGGATTCCCACCTCCAGGATGGCCAATGCCAGGACCTCCAGGCTGGGGAATGTTCGGGCCTCCAGGATTCCCACCACCAGGGCCTCCCCCTTGTCCTCAAGTACAACCACCCCCAACGAATGGAACTGCTGCAGGAACTGGCCCAAAGCCAAGTCCCAAGCCAAGTCCTAAGCCAAGTCCCAAGCCAAGTCCAAGACCACCACCAGCGAGCGGTGGTTCAGGTGCAGGAACCAGCCCAAGACCATCTCCAAGGCCAACAACTCCAAGACCAACTCCGAGACCAACTCCAACAACCCCAACAACTCCACCACCGCCCCCAGTTGAGGAAGAAGAAGAGGAAGCGGTAGAAGAAGGAGGAGAAGGCGAAGAAGAAGGAGTGGTAGATAATGCGGGAGGAGAGGAAGAAGTTGCAGGTGAAGGAGAAGGAGAAGGAGAAGTTGCAGGTGAAGGAGAAGGAGAAGGAGAACAGAATGTGCAGCAGCGTAGCAGCAAGAAGAAATCGAAAAAATAATATGCACTCACTGTTGAGTAGATAATCCGGCATTACCAATTTATCATAAGATGTCAATAAAGGCTGAAAAATCAATTCGAAGTGTACTCTACGTGCTTCCCATACATGTCATTCTAAATACTTGAACAATCGAAAATTGCACTATTCATGCCATGAATTTCATGGCAACTCTGCAGCCGGGAAATTGATAGAAATAACTCGGTTACCTCAGGGGCAATGAAAAACTGCTCTTGCGGGGGAATATCCCTTACTGCTGAGCAGAATTTTCAAAAGTAACCAGGGATTGGCATTTGCGGTTAAAAGAAAGGAAATTAACAACCCTAGAAGGAGGATGATGTCAGTCTTCAGTATTCAATCCAAAGAATTCCGCTCCAAAGAACTAGGATCCTGAGGCTTTGCAAGTGCTACGACATGAAACCCATATTCCCTCTACCTAGGACACACCGTTGGAGTACACAGGTATGCCTGATCATCAATTAGTGGAAACACGCTTTATTTCCATACTATGGAAATATCATATTATAATATTCTCGACGGAATCTATCTCAAATCCAGGGTCAATTTTCTTTGAGCTCCATAAATATCCAGAATTTCAATGACCTTATTTTAGGGGGGAGTATTTTAACAGCAGACACCTCGGCCCGTCAGATCTACTGTGCCATCACCCTTTGTGCCATGTAACAACATGTTTCTACTGGAAGAAGACGTGAATCACCCCCATTTCTTTAAGAGAGGCGAGGACGTTCTTGGCGGCCGTCTTTCGCAGATCCTCCTGCTGAAGGAGTTCACTCCCAAGTAAAGGCACCTAAATCACCAATGAGCCGACACTCAGTTTATAGGCCCATCTCACGTCTTAATATCTTGTTATCTCGCTATCTGGCCATCTTGCTATCTTGTTAAATCTCGTTAAATCTTGTTATCTTGATGGTGCCGGAGCGGGCAACGCCCAGTGAGGACTCCAGTAAGGACCCTCATATTGATCCAGCGTGTCCTAGTCACCATGCCTCTGATCCAACCCTGAGGGCTGATGTGCCTTTATAATATAAAGGACCATATTATGGTCTAGGACCATTGTGGCGAAGCCAGAGGCTGGTTCTGGTTTTATTGACCCAGCCGTCCACCTTACGTTCCATTCCAATTACCTATCTATCGATTATCTCTTCTGTCGGACTTCTGCAAACAGTAAATATTAAATGGAAAAATATTGTGGAACTCTGAGACGAAATTTTGGACGATACAGAATAAAGCCATTGTCAAGTGAAAGAAAACCATTAAAAATTGACTGAAACATTTTTTAGAATTTTTTCTACATGACCTCGGCTTTTTTCAAAATTCTAGTTTTGCTTTTTTCCTACTAACGGGTAAATAATTGGAAATCAGATTATTAGCCATGTATCGGGACTGAGGTCAAAAAACGGAGACTTCCGTTCTTTGCCGAGCCTTCGGTCTTTATTTCATCAGTTTCACCACTATTCCATTATTGTATTATGTACCTATTCCATTGTATATTTTTTTGTTGAATAAATCTCTTTTCTCTCTCTCTCTCTCTCCACCACCAATTAGCGCTTGGTGGTGGAATGTTGGTGAAACTGGAGAAATAAACACCGAAAGCTCGGCAAAGAACAGGGGTCTCCGTTTGATGACCTGATCCTTTATAACTGACTACCAATCGGGTTTATGATCACCACTAAGATTCTATGAGCAGTGTCACAAAATGGCGGATAATCGGAAACATATTCGATAAGCACTAGAAAAGATACAAGCCACCCACTGAGCAGTGATAGATTCGTATATTATCATTTTTTCCCCTGACGTCTGTGTCAATTCCTGGTGTGACGCAACGCAGCCTGCTACACTCGCCGAACAAATAGGAAGTTAACCAAAGATTTGCTTAGAATGAGAATTCTTTTGGTCAAGGTCACTGGCACAGGGTATAAATTCGGATCAAAACCTGATTTGGGCCTCAGTAGCAATCATGGAGTTTAGGCTAGCAGCATTCATTTGCTGCGCCTTATCGGCAGTTGCTGTCAATGGTAAAATGCCAAACTGGAAAAATTATTCCTCAATGATAATTTGAATTGTAACAATACGATAAAAATATCGGGAAAAAATTCAATTCTATACCTAACTCATTTATGATAATTGGTCGGATCAGGGCTTTGAATTTATTTATTGATTTATTTCTGCGTTTATAATTAACGGTATCTTACAAAAATTCATTCAATCCTTTCACTTCAGGATGGCCACCATTTGGACCTCCAGGGTGGCCGCCATTCGGACCACCAGGATGGGCACGATTTGGACCGCCAAGTTGGGCACGATTTGGGCCGCCAGGATGGCCGCCACCACCACCGCCACCGCCAGGACCTCCCGGGTGGCCTCTTCCAGGACCTCCTTTATGTCCCCATGCGGTAGCTCCTGTATGCCCTCATGCGGTCACTCCCGTATGTCCTCATGCGGGAGCGGCTCCAGTCAATGGAACTGCAGCTGGAACTCCTTCAGGAACTGCCTCAGGACCGTCAGGAAAGCCAACCCCAAGACCACCACCTGTGAACGGTGGCACTGCGGCTGGAACTGGCTCAAGACCATCTCCAAGACCATCTCCAAGGCCATCTCCAAGACCATCTCCAAGGCCATCTCCAAGGCCATCTCCAAGACCATCTCCAAGGCCAACTCCAAGACCAACTCCAACAACTCCACCACCGCCCCCAGTAGATGAAGAAGACGAAGGTGAAGAAGCATCAGAAGAAGGAGTGGTAGATAATGCGGAAGGAGAGGAAGAAGCTGCAGGTGAAGGAGAAGGAGAAGTTGTAGGTGAAGGAGAAGGAGAAGGAGAACAGAATGTGCAGCAGCGAAGCAACAAAAAGAAATCGAAAAAATAATATGCACTCACTGTTGTGAGTAGATAGTGCGGCATTACCAATTTATCATGAGATGGCAATAAAAACTAAGAAATCATTTCGAACCGTACTCAATGAGCTTCGTACGTGTCATCCTAAATAGGTATCCCCCCACAAAATTTCTGGAGTTCCTTCACGTAAGTAGGTACAACGAACATGATATATTCTTCATTATTAAACTGTCAAGTATTAAACTGACAATGAAACCGAAACACGAACTCATAATCAAACTTGAAGTCAAACTCACGATGAAACCGAAACTCAAACTCATAATCGAAATCGAAGTCAAACTCACAATAAAACAGAAACTCAAACTCACAATCGAATTGAAGTCAAACTCATGATGGAACGGAAATTCAAACTCATAGTAGAAATAGAAGTCAAACTCACAATAAAACAGAAACTCAAACTCAATATCAAAATCGAACTCAAACTCACAATGAAACATTAACTCAAACTCATAATCGAAATTGAAGTCAAACTCATGATGGAACAGAAATTCAAACTCATAGTCGAAATAGAAGTCAAACTCACAATGAAACCGAAAATCAAACTCATTATCGAAATCATAGTCAAACTCTCAATGAATGAAAAACTCAAACTCATAATCGAAATCGAAGTCAAACTCACAATGAAACAGAAACTCAAACTCATAATCGAAATCGAAGTCGAACTCACAATGAAACAGAAACTCAAACTCATAGTCGAAATCGAAGTCAAACTCACAATGAAACCGAAACTCAAACTCATTATCGAAATCATAGTCAAACTCTCAATGAATGAAAAACTCAAACTCATAATCGAAATCGAAGTCAAACTCACAATGAAACAGAAACTCAAACTCATAATCGAAATCGAAGTCAAACTCACAATGAAACCGAAACTCAAACTCACAATGAAACATTAACTCAAACTCATAATCGAAATTGAAGTCAAACTCATGATGGAACAGAAATTCAAACTCATAATCGAAATCGAAGTCAAACTCACAATGAAACCGAAACTCAAACTCATTATCGAAATCATAGTCAAACTTTCAATGAATGAAAAACTCAAACTCATAATTGAAATCGAAGTCAAACTCACAATGAAACAGAAACTCAAACTCATAATCGAAATCGAAGTCGAACTCACAATGAAACAGAAACTCAAACTCATAGTCGAAATCGAAGTCAAACTCACAATGAAACCGAAACTCAAACTCATTATCGAAATCATAGTCAAACTCTCAATGAATGAAAAACTCAAACTCATAATCGAAATCGAAGTCAAACTCACAATGAAACAGAAACTCAAACTCATAATCGAAATCGAAGTCAAACTCACAATGAAACCGAAACTCAAACTCACAATGAAACATTAACTCAAACTCATAATCGAAATTGAAGTCAAACTCATGATGGAACAGAAATTCAAACTCATAATCGAAATCGAAGTCAAACTCACAATGAAACCGAAACTCAAACTCATTATCGAAATCATAGTCAAACTTTCAATGAATGAAAAACTCAAACTCATAATCGAAATCGAAGTCAAACTCAAGATGAAACATTAACTCAAACTCATTATCGAAATCGAAGCCAAACTCTCAATGAATGAGAAACACGAACTCAATCGAAATCGAAGTCAAACTCACAATGAAACTGAAATGACTTCGATTTCGATCAATTTTTAGCTTCTGTTTCATCGTGAGTTTGACGTCAATTTCGATTGTGAGTTTGAGTTAATGTTTCATCGTAAGTTTGACTTCAATTTCGATTGTGAGTTTGAGTTAATGTTTCATCGTGAGTTCGACTTCGATTTCGATTGTGAGTTTGAGTTAATGTTTCATCGTGAGTTTGACTTCGATTTCGATTGTGAGTTTGAGTTTCTGATTCATTGCGTGTTTGACTTCGAGTTTGATTATGAGTTTGAGTTAATGTTCCATTGTGAGTTTGACTTCGATTTCGATTATGAGTTTGAGTTTTTGTTTCATTGTGAGTTTGACTTCGATTTCGATTATGAGTTTGAGTTTCGGTTTCATTGTGAGTTTGACTTCGATTTCGATTATGAGTTTGAGTTTCTGTTCCATTGTGAGTTTGACTTCGATTTCGATTATGAGTTTGAGTTTCGGTTTCATTGTGAGTTTGACTTCGATTTCGATTATGAGTTTGAGTTTCAGTTTCATCGTGAGTTTGACTTCGATTTCGATTATGAGTTTGAGTTTCAGTTTCATTGTGAGTTTGACTTCGATTTCGATTATGAGTTTGAGTTTCTGTTCCATCATGAGTTTGACTTCAATTTCGATTATGAGTTTGAGTATTTGTTCCATTGTGAGTTTGACTTTGATTTCGATTATGAGTTTGAGTTAATGTTTCATCGTGAGTTTGACTTCGATTTCGATTGTGAGTTTGAGTTAATGTTTCATCGTGAGTTTGACTTCGATTTTGATAATGAGTTTGAGTTGATATTCCATTGTGAGTTCGACTTCGATTTCGATTATGAGTTTGAGTTTCTGACTCATTGCGTGTTTGACTTCAAATTTGATTATGAGTTTCTGTTTCGCTGCGAGTTTTTCTCTTCAGGCAATTGTGGGGCCAGTTTTCTGGGAATTTTGATGCCAACATAGATACGCATTGTTTTGGAAGAAATTAGATTTCACCCAATATTTCATTCTGGAACAACTCGAGCTTCGTAATTTAGCTCGGCCGCTATAAACCACAGATTTCCCCCCTTGCACTACACATTCTTCTGGAGGAATTCAGAAATTGAACCTTTTGCAGCTAAAATTACCACAAGCAAGGACTTATCGTTTTCTACAGGTGCATAAGATTGCAAGGCTCTGATTGGCTCCGATGCTTTTCAGATCCGTTCCTGCACTAATTGTAGAGCAAAGTCTCAGTTATTACGCAAGTAAACAAATGGTCGATTATTGATTGGCGATCTTTCGATCAGCGTTTTCACGTTCACTCCGTGCCGTACTCAGTTCAACATAACTTTCCGATCTTATCAGTTCGCACACTAATTTCACATCATCAGACGGCAATTCGTTGCGGATGAGTGCGTTTTCAATAACGATAATCTCAAAGTTAGTTAACTCCGAGTTTAACTGTGCCGGCTTCGCTAAAGCTACCCGAGGAATTCAGAACGGACGAGGATTTTTATTGGTTTAATATTGAGTAAAAATGAACGGATTTTTTAATTTTTTAAAAATATTATCGAAGTTGGCAGTTGACTTTGTTTCATTTATTACTGCATAAATCATCATAATAATAGTCGCGTCGTCAATTTATGTCCTGGCCTTTTCCAAACTGCATTTGACACATCAGTCAATCTGTTTCCTGATATGACGTCTGTGTCAATTCCTGGTATGACGCCACACAGCCCGGAACAGTCGTTGAACAAATAAGTGATCAAAGATTTGCTCGGAATGTGGATTTTTTCTACGGCGACGGAAAAAGGCTATAAATTCGGATCAAATCCAAATCTAGGTCTCAGTGGCGATCATGCAGTTCAGACATGCAGCATTGGTATGCTGCGCCTTAGCGGCAGTCGCTGTCGAAGGTAAATACTCTTCAGCTTTGAATTAGGAGCATAATCATTGAAACAACGCCTAGTGAGTAGTTGCAATTACATTTCCTCTGAAATGAGCAAAAACTATTCATCCTAAAAAAGATAACACACAATATTGCCATATTTTAGAAAATACATTTTCGAAACAATTTGATAGTATTTTGACCATTTTCGAGGCTATATAGAACAATATTGCCAAAAAACACATTTCACTAATGTTTGAACCCGTTTAACATCAAAGTGCGTCAAGGTACCGGAATATAAAAAATACCCAAGCGTCTGTAAGGCAAAACAAAGATTCAAAGACCATAAACGCTCGACTCGGTTCAATTTTGTGCCCAGATAAAATACAATGAAAAACACAAAAATTACAAATACCTAGACTGGAAGTATATTATTATCAGTATACGAATTCCAGTTGAACGGGGGTGATGAACATTCCAGTTCTATATCTTTGAAAAAGATTGAGAATTGAGGGAGCTATGGCCATTTTCATTTCTATTACTATTATTACTATACATTACTACAGGGCAATTACGCACTTCCATTTACTTCGTAAGTATGGAAGTAATAATATGAGAGAAGCATAGTATCGAAGGAAGTTGCGTAGTTTTAACTAAGTTCAGGGCCCTGGAAGTGGAACAGCAGAAACTCTTTATTATTAAATAATAATAATTGTTATTATAACAAATTTTGTTAAATAGTTAATCCAATGCTGATGATTTAATGACGTTCTGTATAGGTATATTTTTGAAAAAATTAAATCATTTCTTTAACTCTAGGATGGCCACCATTTGGACCTCCAGGGTGGGCACGATTCGGTCCACCAGGATGGGGGCTGTTCGGGCCTCCAGGATGGCCACCAGGACCACCCATGTGTCCTCATGCGGCACCTCCCTTGTGTCCTCATGCCGTACCTCCAGTGTGTCCTCATGCGGTACCACCGCCAGTGTGTCCTCATGCGGTACCACCGCCAGTGTGTCCTCATGCGGTACCACCGCCCATGGGTGCACCACAACAAGCAGAACAACCCCCAGATACAGGACCTTCAGAAAAGCCAAGGCCGAAACCACCTCCAGTAAACGGAGGAACTGGCTCAAGACCTTCCAGAAGACCAACACCAAGACCACCTCCAGCAAACGCTGGTAATGCCGCAGGATCTGGCTCAAGACCTTCCAGAAAACCAACCCCAAGACCAACCCCAAAACCAACCCCAAGACCACCGGTACCAACTCCTTCGCCTCCGCCACCAACAACTCCTCCGCCACCACCACCATCAACCCCACCACCACCGACTCCATCAACCCCACCACCGCCACCACCATCAACCCCACCACCGCCACCTCCATCAACTCCACCAACACCACCATCAACCCCACCACCACCAACAACTCCTCCACCACCAACAACCCCACCACCACCAACAACCCCACCACCACCAATAACCCCACCACCACCAACAACCCCACCACCACCAACAACCCCACCACCACCAACAACTCCTCCACCACCCCCACCGGCGGAAGGAGAATCTGATTCAAAAGAAGATGAACAGGAACGCGGAATAATACCTCCATCTTCGATTGCCGACCGCTTCTCGAACTTTTTCTCCAAATTAGGGTAACTTTTCGGCATCGCAACCTTAATGCAGTATCATGCGACTTTGGTACAATATTTTCCTGTTTAATCGAAAAAATAAATATAGTTTGAATTAGATACATATTAAACCTACTATAACTTCTTTGGTATCTTATTCCACTAATGTGTAGGTTTTGGGAGGGACATATGCCACAAAGTTGTGCCTTAATTTTTTATTAAGTATCTTCTCTTCAAACGTTTTTGGCTCAGCTCTTCTGGGGGGTCCAAGTCTGATGCATAATTTATGCAAAAATAATAATCTCATTGTTTTATTTGTTAATTAGTTGATGACCTCGTCTGGTCGATTTCAGCTTATTTTATACGATTGTAAACCCCAGCGTGGTTTCCTCTGAAGCCGTATGCGGCGAAATCGCTCAATAGAATAATAAAAATTATGGAACAACGTCTTGTAACACGTCTCTCGCTCAACCTGCACAACATATTATTGAAATTATAATATGTATTAGCTTACATGGCATTATGTCAGAATTTTTTTATTTGGTAAAGCCAAAAGGAATACTTTTCTCAAAGTTTGCGGGTACCATTCATGGAAGATCAAAAATTTTTTTCGGAGTTGAGCCACGGGAAAAATACATTGAGATTCCCCCTAATATTCAAGTATCTTGATATTCAGCTGTTTTCAAGCATCTAACCGATTAATTTGTGTTTTGCAAAGATACATAAGTTTGATGACTCGTTCGTATCTTTAAATTGTAGATTTTAGATATTGTATTTTTTTTTAGATTGCGAAAGCAAAGTAAAATTAAAAGATTTAAACAAAATGTCATCAAACTCGCGTATCAGACCCGATTTGAGATTCGTCAAAAACTGAATCAAATTCAGCCATTTTCGTCAACAACTGTTCGGCGTCAACAGATCCCGATTTATAACGAACAACAGACTATAAACAATTTGAAACAAAAAATTTATTCGCGTTTATGTTATTATGGACCAGATGTTGTGCTCAATCGTTCCTGACGTCTGGCATAGATTCCGGTCTGCATTCATTTTGTTAAACAAACAATATCAGTCGAAAATAGAGCGTGAAAGCTTGCCGCGACAGTACGAACACAACAATCCACTGACATGGGCTTGTGTCAATTTTGGATGTGACGGCAGACATCCCGAAAGAATAGTTGTACAAATAATTTGCTCTGGATGATTATTATCTGATCTGATCATTTTCCGATTGTTAGCGATTAAAACAAGGTAGGCACGAACGTATATAAATATGGACCAGAATCCAAGACAGGCATCAGTGGTGATCATGGAGTTCAGACTAGCAGTGCTCATTACCTGCGCATTAGCGGCAGTCGCTGTCAATGGTAAGTACGCACCACATTCATGATAATTACTAAAATAATTGATTCCGATGGAAGTTACATTAGTATAATATACTAAGGTTATATTAAACCTCTGGCTCGCTAAATCCTAAACTATTAGTGTTAACCCCTGCTGAAAAGCCACTGTTGAGTTACTGGCTGAGATGGAATCGTCGTTGATTGACTATACCAAACTACTTGGGTACCCGAAAATCAAAGAACGGGGAAGTATTTTGAGTTGTCCTCATGGTGATGAATCCCACCAAGTTGATTTTGATTTAAAAAATATTAGCGCAGAAAGCAGTGACTAATAAAAATAAATTTGATTCCAGGCCAACGAAGGCCATCCAGTGGACCTCTAGATTCGATGATTGGCCCTCCAGGATGGCAGCAATTCGTGCCTCCAGGTTGGCCTAATCCACGACCACACAGACACCCTCTTCCAGGACCTCCTCCTCCAGGCCCTCCAGGATGGCAACAATTCGTGCCTCCAGGTTTTCAACCATACGTGCCTCCAAGTTATCCTCGTCCAGGACCACCCGGACGTCCTCTCCCAGGACCACCCGGACGTCCTCTTCCAAGACCTACCGGACGTCCTCTTCCAGGACCTTCAGGACGCCCTCTTCCAGGACCTTCAGCATGGAATGTTACTGGACTTCCAGAAGTGAATGTTACAGGACCTTCAGCATGGAATGTTACTGGACTTCCAGAAGTGAATGTTACAGGACCTTCAGCATGGAATGTTACTGGACTTCCAGAAGTGAATGTTACAGGACCTTCAGAATGGCCACAACCCAAACCAACATCTGCTGAAGAAGAAGAAAGCGTAGCTGATGAAGGGGAGGCAGATGGCGCTGATGATGAACCAGCACAAGAAGACGCAGTCGAAGAAGGAGCAGTTGAAGAAGGAGCGGCAGAAGAAGAAGCAGTAGAAGATGCAGTTGAAGAAACAGAGGAAGGAGCTGCAGCTGAAGAAGAAGATGACCAGTGAAGATATTTACCCACTGTAGCTGATCTTCTATTAAACCTTTGACAAGGAAATTGTCTTGAAACCAGTGGTGCGTAGATAACACACAATACTTCCATATTTTGAAACGTAGAACTGTGACACAATTTGATCATATTTTGACTGCTTTAAAGGGTGTTTAGGCCAAAAATATCGAAAAATTCATTATTAAAATTTTAAAATTCGCCCAAAATAAAAATACAATACATTTTTGGAATATAAAAAATATCCACATATTCTGCAAGGTAAAACAAAGATTTTAAGACCAAGAACGCTCAAATCGGTTCATTTTTGTGGCCGGAAAAAAATAAAATAGAAAACACTAAAAATGCAAATATATCGGAAGTACTGTGCGTTATCCAAATTCCGATTAAACAGGGTGTTAGGTCTTGCCGAGACAAACATTTCAGTTCAAGAAATTTGAAAAAAGGTTGAGAAATGAGGGAGTTATGGCCATTTTTGTAAAAGACCACAGACGGACAGACGGACAGACGGACAGACGGACAGACGGACAGACGGACACACGGACAGACGGACAGACGGACACACAGACACTTGTTCAGGAAGTGATTCTGAGTAAATGTGTATAAGAAAAAGTTTTTTCTGAAGCTCCGTTCCGATTCTCGATTTTAGGACGATCACAATATTTCCATTTACTCTGTAAATATGGAAGTAAAAAAAGATTACTTTTTTTAATTCATTACCAATGGTAAATCCCAATAAGTACCTATAATTTCAACAAATAGGTCAAATAGACTCTAGAAAATAGAGTCCTCTATTCTCTGCATCAAGACTTCCACAATACTAGCGGGAATACTGAAAATTGCATTATTTTAATGCAACATTGCATTCAAGTAGCTGAGGTGTATGGAGATTGTCTCGATGCTTTCATGATTTTTTGAATTAAGTATAATTTTCTTAATTTTATTTCAACTATTTTTATAATAGTTTTAGAGCAAAATCTGAGACGAATCAGGCGAGACTTTGAAAAACAGACATGGTAGGCCCGAGTTAACTCATTCACAACAAACCCCTAATTGCGGTTACCTCATCCCTTAACGAAAACTGAGGGATGGCATTTTCGGGTTAATACCTGGCCGGTTTTCATTCATGAGTTTTTTAATTTCCCCCTGTCTTCTCATCAGGCAGTTTTTATAAGACTTTTTTTACGGGCTACGGGTTCTGAATGAACGGAACTGGGTGGACTTGGAAATGAGAGCTGATCAATGGATCCCCAAAAGAAAGGATCCAGGTGCGGTAGTATAGCTTGTCTAATACTTACCATAGTCAAGATAGTAAAAAACTCAGTCGAAGAATATTGATAACCTACAATTCCACCCACCTTCGTTAGGCAGTTTTGGAAATTCGGCGCTACACGTACGATGCTGTTTGCACGAGGCGTAAATTGGACCAGTGGTGCGTAGATAACACACAATACTTCCATATTTTGAAGCGTAAAAGTGTGACTGCTTTTAAGAGCGATAAGATAAAAAATATCAAAAAAACTCACTATGCAAATTTTAAAATTTGCCCAAAATTTTACGCCAAGTTGTAGGAATATAAGAAATATCCAAAAATTCTGCAAGGTAAAACAAAGATTTTAAGACCAAGAACGCTCAAATCGATTCATTTTTGTGGCCGAAAAAAAAACGAAATAGAAAACAATAAAAATGCAAATATATCGGAAGTACTGTGCGTTATCCGAATTCCGATTAAACAGGGTGTTAGGTCTTGCAGTGACAAACATTTCAGTCTAAGAAATTTGAAAAAAGGTTGAGAATTGAGGGAGCTATGGCCATTTTTGTAAATGACCACAAACGGACACACAGACAGTTGTTCGGGAAGTGATTCTGAGTAATTGTATATGAGTAAACATTTTTTTCTGAAGAATGGATTGAAAGTGAAAAAGTGAAAATTTTTGGATTCATAAGACAAAACAGCCTCAATGTGAACCGGCTTAGCCGGAGGATATTCTTCCTTCTCATCCCCGGCCTATTAAAAAATTCTATCGGCCAACACCGAGTAATTACCCTCAATTATGAACTTTAACCCTTTCGATTTGGAAACGTTGAAGAAGAACTGCGCTTTGTCCGATTGCTGCGGGGGTGCACTTATGCTTTTCATAGAAGCACAAACTCATTGTACTTGGGCGATGTAACCTGTAATTAGAGGGAGCTCGGGACGATTATTGGGACGAAATAATTACGCTTTTTGTACTTAGGTATACCTACCTATTTTTTACAACTTTTCTCCCCCCGTGTAATTTCGACGTTGGATAAAGCACCTTGCAGTTGTGGTATACTGCACGTCATTGCTATTAGTCAGTCGGCCATTTGAATTCACCTTGTAGGAAGAAACCCGAGATTCACAAAATAAAAAATAACAATCGGTTCTTCATTTCTCATGAATGTATTTACTGCTTCGGGGAAAGAACTGACGAAGGGTCAAGGTACGTTAAAAACGCTTGATTGTCTTTTTTCACTATCCTAATTGTTCGTTTGGCTTGTACGCTGCAATTAATTGGTTTTCCAGATTCTGAAAAACGCCCAGTTCAGAAAACGAGCATCGAAATGTGGATGTTTTTTGCCTCATCGTCGTAACCTATGTTAGAGTAGAAACGTCAGCGCCAAGAATTTACCAAAGTGCTGGCTGAGAAAAACCAATTTAGTTACGGGAATTTGGACATAGTACTTCCATAATTATTAATTACTGTACCTGCATCTTGGTAGGTACAAGAATTATTCACCTCCGTTGGAGGTCCTCCGACAACTTTCAACTCATGATTCTGGAAATTTTTCATTTTTGAACTTCACTAACCAAATTAGTAACCTAAATTTTTGAGTAAATCCAAACTTGAGGACACCGCTGGAAAGATCGTGGATTTTCCTATAAGTGTGAGGCGATTACCATATCCGACCATATTACCTATATTTTTCTGCAGGGAGCAATAAAAAACTCAGTGTTGCTAAAAAATGAAAACTGGATAGAATTTTAAAAATTCAAGTTAATTAAAAATATCAGAAAAAATAAGTAGGTAATAAAAATAGATATTCCGATATAAAAAAGTAGGTACCTAAATAAATTATTTTTTTATCAAAATATTTATTGATGTTTTTTATCGAGTAGATGCCAGATATTGACAAATTTCAACGAAAGAAGAAATTCAAACTCAAGAAGAATGTTAGCATTAAGGACTCAAGTGGAAACTTCATTTTCGACAAACTCAAAATTCGGACTTTTTTCAACCTCGAGCAACATCGGTTGCTCGGACAGGCTGGACCAAACTGCAGGTGCTACTTGACCGGACAGATGGTTTTCATCTGAAAGAGCCACAATTACCATATCAAGTTCAAACCACCAATTTGGTAGCATTTTTTTACTCCCTTATTTACATGGGTTTTCAAGAATTCTGAAATAACGATAACCAACTAACTAAATCGAAAATCAAATATGGTAGATGTACGTACTTCAGACACTTTTTTTCCCAAGTTTTTCAAATTTCTTAAACTGGAATGTTCGTCTCGGCATGTCCTACCAACCTGTTTAATTGGAATTCGAAATACAGTACATCCCATGTACGAGCTCCTTAAGTGTTTTCCCATTGTATTAGCTCCTTAAGTGTTTTCTATTTTATTTTTTTATGACCATAAAAAATCGATTTGGGCGTCCTTGGTCTTGAAATCTTTGTTCTACCTTGAAGAATACGAGGATATTTTATATATTCCGATAAATTTAGGCGAGTTTTACAATTAGCATAGAGAAATAATAATTATTTCACTATGCTCAATTATTGACATTTCTGACCCAAACAGCGTCCAAAGTAGCCAAAATTAGTCAAATTGTGCCAAACGTTTTCGTATCAAAATATGGAAACATTGTGTGTTCCTTACGCATCACTGGTATTGCTTTTTACCTCGGTATTGTAAAACTTTTTTATTTTGTTATTTTCACGTTATTTTTGTCTTTATTCACTTGATCGTCCACCTATTTTTTCGGCTCATCGCTTGCAATAAAAATAAAAATTTGTTTTCGATTTTCAATATGAAAATTTAAAATTCTTACCCTCAGAGCCTTTTCCCGGCTTTTTATCGCTTTCGACCATCTCGCATATGCCGAGACGCCTTTATAGCCTCGATTATTGATGTAAAATTATGAATAAAATTCGAAACGATTTGACAGTAAAGCCAGGTAGGAATCGAGCGATGCATAGCACTACTGTTTTCGAAGTGCAGGCATTTCCTTCCTTGCAGGGATCTCGTTTTTTCAGGTTAACGACTCGCGAGCGGCTTCTGTTTCAAAGGACTCGCGTTCAGGGACCGTTTGAAACTGAAGCAAAGCAATAGAAGCGTTGATGAGCCCTTTGTGGATGCAAGGAAGATCTCAGGGACTCCAATACGCGTTGATTGCAGGCACTTTAGTGCCAGCTAATGGCGAGGGTTGGCTATTTTACGTACCTAGGCAACCCTTGCTCTTATTGGTCGAACGGTTTAATCGAGGCTCAAATAACTCGCGAGCTCGAGACGTGGGATGCTTGGCATCATTTGACTGTCGGACGGCGCGCCATCTACGGCCTGAATTGTTTCGGACTTCTTTCACCGCGGATTGTCGAAGGCCTGGGACGAGTGTCAGGTCTGTTCCGAGGTAATGTGGGTGATGGTTGCTCGAGATGGTTTCTCGTCGTGTCCAAAACGAGATGAACGAGTGGCGCGCAGATAACACACAATACTTCCATCGATACCTTAAAGCACATAGGGCATATGTCCCAAAATATCAATTTTGAGATTTCGGTACCGAAAGAATCAGGACCTATCGATCGCTCCATGGACTTCTTGCAAGAATCATGATCCTCCTGATGAAGTTGATTGTGAATAAATTTGTCTGAATCCTCGACCCGATTTTCGATTAGGACGACTACCTGCAATTATTGTATTGGACAAGTACCTATTATACTTCCATTTACTCTGCAAATATGGAAGTAAAAACGGTAAATACCAGTGTTTTTATGACGTCGGACGGAAGAAAGACTTCGAAACGTCGTCGGTTGTTGACGTTTCTAGCTCAATCAACACTTTTGGGATCTATCGATATTTTTTTGCCACTTATTATGGCATCAGGGTTCTTGAACTGTCCATAAAATACTTGTCTCATGTAAAAAACTATGTTAAAAAAATCTCTTGACCAACATCTAATAAGATGAAATCAGGTTTCTGAAGCAAGGTCCTCCCATTCGATCCTGGTGATACGCCCTCGAATCCCATCAGTGTCCTTTGCTGCTTAGCTCAGTCCCGTTACACGGTGGCGTTTCCACGATCCTAGTTCATCACTCATACGAATTCGGTGGTAATAGCTCACCTGTCATATTCAAAACAAGCTTCGCTATACGATTCGTATTCGGCACAACCGAAAGCCGCCCTGTTAATTACACAGTTAGAAGTCGTCCGCTGAATTATGGCCGCATCCCGAGCAAATTAGATCCATTAATGGAAGGAAAATGGGCATAGATCAAGGGGGTCCCTCCCATCCGAAATACGCCGCCTCTGAACAAGGAGGTTCGAATTATTAACAGAAAAAAGGAGGAGAAAAAATCGTACAGATTCATTTCGGCTTTCTTTGCTCCTTCTTTCGAAAAGACTCGGATTTATTTCATTCTCTTCGGCCCGGCTCAAGTTCACCTGTAGTAAAGCCAAATGGAGGGGAATCGCGGCGGGGAATCACGAAAAATGGGAAAGATTTCGGAAGACGTGTCCGGCCCAATGGATTTCTCACGATTTGGCCATCGGGCCGGGGCCGTGTCACTTTCAATCATTCGAACGGGACCGAATTTCTCCGCCCTCACAATTGCTCCAATGCTCACGATTTCGATTTTTTTCGGGGCCGAAAGCCCCATTTCCTGCGTGGGGGTCTACGAAATTATTCCGAATTTATTTCCCCGATAAAACAGCACTGTCAGGCTGGAAACGAGTTCAGTCGAATCAATTGTGCCACACAACAACAATGGCTCTGCAATATTCGTCACGATTTTCGAGCCATTTCTGTCTGCGCAGGTGGTCGATGTTGCGATATCCGAATTTCGATACATAGGTACCTGTGGGATTTTTCGAAATTTTGGCAAAATTTGGTGTAATTATTCATTGAGCACAGAAGAAGCACTAGGTAACGTAAAAATAAAATGAATATAAAAATTTAGGTATAGGTATGTTACGAAAACAGGTAGGTATAACAAAATAACTTATACAACATATCGACATCAATGAATTAATTTATTTATTTTTAAGCAAAACTTAAATCTTGGAAAATAGGTTGATATTATTTATGCATTTATTCATACACTCATTATTCATTCATTATTTATACATATCTATTATGAATTTTATGAAATTTATACGTACCTATCAACTCGAATAAATGCATAAATAATATCAATTATATATTATATAATTATTCTCGTGTAAAAAACAATAAATCTTTAAGTAGGTGACATTTTTGGGTAATTCAGCTTGCCAGTCCTGCAGGGAAAGTAAAAATTCAACTTACATGTCACATGGTAAGTCGGTTAAAATTAAAAACTCGTATTGAGTATATTTCTCTTACGAAATTTGACCATACATATTACCTGCCAAGCCGGATATACAGTGGATTACTGGATTATGTCAAAAAACTATATTAAAGCACAACTTTTTTCTTCGCTGGTACTTAGTTTACCATTACTAATTCACTCGAGAGCAAAGAGCAGGTAAATATTTGCGGGGATATTTTTTACCTGGCGGGAAAACCGTGACTGGCACACACAATGCCGCTAGCAAACTCAATGGGGAGGAACGAAGAATTGAGTACAAATTGTCCTCTTCGATTGTCATCAAACACGACACTTCATTAAATGAGCTGGTAAATTTTACCAGCTCTACCATTTTTATGGGATAACCAGATCGAAGTTGTTCGCCTGATTAGCGATAAATTCGAAACTCCAGAGTCCTCGGGAAGTCAGAATCGTGACGAAGTCCATTCTCGTCGCTATTTACAAGACAATTGGACTTTGAATCGCTTCAATCTGCCGGCAGTAAACTGTTAAGGACAGAAGATTAATTCGTTTCGGGAACAATCAATACTGCCTACTTGTTAAGTTCAATTAGGGTTTAACGCGACGAATTTCCGAACAACCCATCCGACTGTGAGGAGTTTTAGTGCGCCTTCATTGTCCTGCGTCGGCCACAATTCTCCTACCAGCATTACCTGCTTTTCTGGTTAAACTACCCGTTGCACGGTTCGGTTATAGGACAAATTTATTCCGGAAGCCGGTAAACTTGAGAAATACTAACTGAATAGGTATGCACCAGTAAAGAGTGTAGTTAAGTGAAGTACAGTTAACTGAAGTACGGTTAAGTATAGTAATGGATAGTAAAATTATGTAAAATAATAGTAAAGGTACGGTTAAGTTCGGTAAACTTTTGTGAAGTACTGTAGAACACCGTAAAAAAAGGACACCGTAAGGTTAAGAACGTAGGATAAAGTACGTAGAAATACGGAAAAGAAGGTATGGTAAAGTAGTATACTCAATATACAAGTAGGAAAAAATACTTAATATAAAGTATTATAAGTGAAGTTCGTTAAAATACAGTGAAGTACAGTTAAGCACAGAAAAGTACAGCAGAGAAAAGTGGAGTAAAGTTAAGAACGGTAACACTACAGTAACGTGTGGTATAGAACGCTCAAGTACAGTCAAGTACGTAAAGTACATAAAGTAGAGTGAAGTACAGTAAAGTAACATAAATTAAAGTAAATTACGCTAATGTGCAGTAAAGTACAGTGGAATGTAATAGAGTGGAGCACAGTACAGTAGCCTGCGACACATTGGTGCTACCTACCAAGAATAATGGTCATTCGAAATTTATCCGAAACCGATACCATTGCGATAGGAAGTTTCAGCACTCGCTTCCACAGACTAGTTAGTCCGGATCAGTGAACTCCTACAGTGGCCAGGTTTTGACTGACACGCCATTTCGATCGACCTGTCATCTTGCGAGTCTATCCTCGGGCTATTCGCTGGATGCTTTGATTCAGAAGCCCAGGGCGCAGGCGGAGGCCAAGTTCCAATCTGGGGCTCAATTTCGGCCCTCGTTCTGGTCTCATTTTCGAAATGATCCGACTTCGTAGCAACTAGTTGACCTTTCTGACTAAGTAGCCCTTCCCTGGGCTTGATTGAATCCTGTATTGTGTACGGCTGAACTGTTGAAACCGGAGCAGGTCGACGGGTAAAATATAATTTTTTGTTGTAACGTGATGCGGTAGGTTGGTGGGCCGACGGTTTCAAAAACATGATAAACTATTACTATTATTGAATACCTAGAGCTGTGGTGGAACTGGGAAGCCGGAGCTTCCACATCCTGATCACAGGGCTTCGTGCCTTCACCACAAGGATGAGGCAGATTGCCACCCGGATGCGGGACTGGGAAATAGGAAATTTCTCGAGCTAGCTCCAAAGGCATAAACCTCCAAGTGATCATTAACCTCTGCCGTGGTGAAGGCACGAAGCCCATGTGGAGGAATATAGGGAAGCGCCGGCTTCCAAGTCCCACCATAGCCTCGTCGGCCTCGCTCCTCAAAATCTATGCGGACGGCTTGTTGTGAAACGGCGAATTGTCATTATACAGTCTCAACACACACTCATTTTTCACATCATCCGTTTGCACGAGAGTCAAAGTTCTCGAGAAGGCGGCTACCGGATCACAAACAGCTGGAAAACGAATGATAAATCGACTGGCAATCATCGGCTCAACGGGATGAATTAGTTTTACGAGTTTCTTCTTCCCGTGTTGCCGGAGATGGATTTATCCAGCTATTTTTAGAATACAATGTTTGGAATGGTGGCATTGTAACTTCAACACAATTCCACGAAAATTGCTCGACGGCTATATTGATGTGGAATTAGGTATATCTTTAAACCAATTCCGCAATATTGCTTCAGACTGAAGCTTATTCATTGCAGTATGAGTTTAACCAAGGTCATATAGAATTATGCTACCCATACCAGTTGGATTTAAAAACCGAATATGTCTGCCAGAGGCTCTTTGGCATGAGACAAAGACAAGAAAACAACAACAACAGGCTCTTTGTTTACAAAAATCACCATAGAACCTTCCTCTTCTTGAGTCTCCACTCCACTCCCTCGTGTTTTTCTTAATTGGGTACCTAAATAAAGTGACTATAATGTTGAAAATTCATCCATAAAATGGCGTAGAAATCGATATTTTCCATATTTTCAAAATATTAGTCCCGAACTGCTAGCTATCGACCGTTATTCCGATACTCATCGGCCTATTCGTTACCTTCGGCCCGGATTGCGTCTAGTCAATCGTCAATGATTAACTACCTATCCCGAACGATCAGTCGTTCCACAAGTCCAGGACCAACAGGTCCCCGAATCGATATTCAGCACGTAACAGCGACACGAACTAGTTGAGAAAACACCGTCTAATCAAGAAGCATCAGGAAACGTGTGGGCTGACATGACAGACACAAGGGTGGGCAGTTTTATCTACGAAAACGAAGATGAACGATCTCCCTTCTGTTGACAGTCTGGTCCAAGCAAAAGTAAACACACGGCAGAACGTAGGACGGCGCGTCCACACGTGGCTAAGATCTACAGATCCGATCGCAGGTGTCTTCGGAATGGGAATGCACACCAAGAGGAAGTTTCTGTAACGGAGTGCGCATAGCTACCCGGGTGTCTATCTTTTCGAGAGGTTACCAAAATTTGGTACTTGGGGGAATACCAATTGATATCAATTTGAGGTGTCCAGTTCTGCTAAAAGCGAAGAGAACTACCGGAAAATTTGGCAACATTTTCTTCGTGGCATCCGAAGTCTCCGGCTAAAAGTCCGAGGTGAACTTTCAATATCGATGGGCACATGGAATTTTATATTTCTTTATAAAGAAAATATCACGAATATCCGGAGAAACGTAGAAAATTGTTCAAATAAAGTAAGGTGGCACCCCTAAGATGGAATAATGAAGGTAGAAATCCTGAAACAGGTGGAAACCAAAAACCCTGAAGGCAGAAATCTGAAACCGGTGAGAATGTGAAGGCGGAATCAAAATACCTGGAAACAGGTGGAAATTCCCGGAAACAAAACATCCATAACTGTAACAAAACACTTGGAATACCTACGAAAAAATACCTGGAAACCTGAATGTTGAAATTTGGGACAGGAGGAAACAAAATACCTGAAACTAAAATCCCGAAGGAAGGAATAACATACATGGAAGTTGATAGAAATACCTGTGAACAAATCATCTAAAACACAAACAAAACACTTGAAAAATAAACGAAATAGGTTCCTAACTGGAAAAATGTGGAAACCTGAAAGTGGGAAATTTGAAACCGGTAGAATTAAAAGAGGTACCTTAAACAAGAAAAAAAGATACTTAAGTTCCTGAAAACAGGTGTAAATTTGAAACATGACAAAATACCTGAAACTAAATCCAGTATACAAATAAGACAGAAAGGAACCTGAAGGTGGAAATCCGGAACAGGTGGATAAAAAATACCTACCTAAAACGAAAACCCCAAAGGTAGGAACAAAATACTTGTAAACAGGTGGAAATCCTGGAACAAGAATATCGCCAACGTTTCCGGGGGAAATTTTTCGGAACATTCTTCCTCTTCCTGTATGACAAACGAGAAAATGATGAGACGGCCGACATAAGTTCTTTAACTGCCTCCGATTGCAGGCCTCATATTAGCATCTTCTATCTCGATCTGGATTTCAGTCGGGCTATCATTCAGAAAAACACTCAACGCGATATCAATCGAGTTGAACATTTCTTTCGTGCTTTCGAATGGAGACCTCACAAGAGCGAATTAGCCAATGAGAACCGCTGTAGAAAAAGTTGATATAGCTGCCCTTTCTGACGTCGAGATTGTTTATCAAGAAGCTACCGGATTAATTGGAACTTCTCCAGAGGAACTTCCAAGTCAATTCGGCTCAGCTTCCGGACGAGAGGCGTCTTTTCGATTGAACGTATGAATATTTAAATATTAATCAAAATTCACATTGTTCCAACAGTTGAGCAATTTTTTTTTTTTTTTTTTTTTTTGGGGGGGTGATGAGGAAAAGAAATTGCAATAGTTTTTAATCGAGTGAAATTAACCGCCAGGAGCTTCAAAATTGGAAGCTTTTGTATTTGCTTTTGTATTTAATACAAAAGACAACCAGTGGTGCGTTGATAACTCACAATATTTCCATGTTTCGATACGTGATTTTTTGACACAATATGATTATATTCAGACTACTTTTAAGGCTGCTTAGGTAAAGAAATAAAAAACGTACTATGCCATTTTAGATAGATACTTACCGCCTAAAATTAAAATGGGTCGAGTTACTAGAACATAAAAAAAATGCACATATTCTGCGAAGTAAAACAAAGATTTCAAGACCAAGAACGCTAAAATCGGTTTATTTTTAGGGCTAGAAACAAATTAAATAGAAAAAACTAAAAGTGCTAATGTATCGGGAGTATTGTGAGTAATTCGAGTTCAACATGGTGATAGATCTTGCCGAGACGAACATTTCAGTTCAAGAAATTTGAAAAAAGGTTAAGAATTGAGGGAGCTATGGCCATTTTTGTAAATGAAGCACAACCACTTGTTCAAGAAGTGATTCTAAGCAGAACATAGCATGAAATTTAACGTTGGATAGGTATCTGTATCACATTTTTGGAATAACCTCAAATCTATGGTAGAGCAATCTACGATTCTGATGACTCAAGAGGATGAACTATCTCCGCTAGAATTCTGTGTAATTCAAATTTAGAAAAACCTGCTAAGAAGTAGTTATTTGTTCAAAAGTTCATTTCTCTTAAGGAAAAAAATTTCAATGTTGAAAATTTATAATTATCTTTTTCGATCATTGTATTTCCCTTTTCCGAGATTCCACTCGAGTATTTTTACTTTCAGTCTTGTTAGTGAGGGCTACCAGCGAGAAACCCCGTGATAAAGATACCCGGTTAACTATCCCGGGAAGACTTTAATACGTCGGAATAAAAGGGGGCCAATAAAAACGGCCATTTTACCGTTGTCGATTCTGTGAAACTTTGGGAACTTCTCATTAAAAGGTTTGGAATACGAGGGCAGCCCAACCTCGGACGGTCAGAAAAACGAACGACCGTCGAATCTGAAGGTTCCATCGATAAAATTGAAGGCGGGGGAGATAAAAAGCGGGCAAGTATGAGACGATTCAGGTGCACAAAAAAAGAAGAAAAAAACAAAGTCGCTTAGTGAGATTTTTCAGTTGTGTGGGAGAATATAACGAGCCGACTGTCTGGTTCTGGCCACTGGCTCTGATTCTCGGATGTGATGTCACTCTCGAAATTCCACGTGTACCGGGGGGTAGTCTGGCCATTATTCTGACCCATAAGAGCTGCGAGGGCGAGGGATCCCGAAGAAGCGGAGAACCGTTTGAAATTCCGACGTTTCTTTTCCAGAGCCATTTGCTCTTTGTTGAATCGGAAGGTTGAGCATGTAGGACATGGATTCCTGGAGGCCGGTGAGGATTTGCACGGCGCAGCGAAATACGCCTTCATCCCACGAATTGAGTGCGGATTTTTCGAAATTCGAAAATCTACCCATGCGATCGGTCAGGAATGATTTTTCTTTTATTAGATTGGGTTAATTCTGCAAAATTTGAATTTTTTCGAAAATGGAAACTTTTATAATTTTCTAGCCCTGATTGATTGCTTCATTAGGCCAGTCAATCTCGATGTCTTATGATTTCACAATACATGGTTTAGCCGCAATTTCAATCTAGGGTGACCAACTGAAATCGTAATTTTTTGGGAAAACATCGCCCATTTTCAAACAGCTGTAACTTCGTAGCCAATTAACCTACTGAGTTCCGCTTGGGCTCAAATCGTCACAAATTTATTGCTCTTTAAAAACGTATGCAATGGTTCTCGAGAAAAATACGTAGTTTAAGAGCTAAAGAGCAAAAACTGAAAAAAGTCCGAAAATGCCGTTGTTTTTTGAGTGCTATAATTTTCCTACACTTTTTTGGAAATTGCGAACTTTTCTACAATTGGTACTACTCTCATGGGCGGAACAACATACTACCAAAAACATCATGTTCTGCGTGTTTAGCTACTTTTCATTTACGTTATCATCACAATCACTATATTCGCCTTTTATGTGCTTGCCAGTCGCCAAAAAAGAAATCCTAATTTAGGCCGTCCGAAAATACCGCCGTCGGTAGGAGTCGGCCAAATTATTTGCTAACATTCGGCACAGGGCTAGACTCAGACATACCTGAACAGCCTGCAGCAGCGGGTAGGAGGCTGTGGGCATGCTTTGGTATGCCGGCTACTCCCCATCTTTTATTTTTAGTTCCGTATCTGTTCCAGGAGAAAAGGATTTTTTTAGCGAGGGAAGAACGGCCGAAATTCAAGTTCCAAAAACAATCGTTGGTATGAACAAACAATCAAGGTAAGGGGCGTGTAAGACGGTTTTCCACCATCATGAAACAATGTTGAATCACTTTTCAGTAGTGAGTTAGTCGGACCATGAGAGGCGAGGTACAAATCATTTCTCCGCATTGTATGCTGTTTTTCGACCGCTGACCGTAGAGACGTACAGGAACGCTACCGGTTCGATTGTGCACAGAAAAAAAGATCCTGTATTAGGAACAGAAAAATATATCTGACCTCCTTAGACCTTCTTACTTACCCATGGATATTCATACCTGCCTGTTGCTTAAGGTCTTCATCTGCTAAAGGAAGCCATTCATATCAACAGACCGTGACGATTTTCTGCACAACTCAGGCTAGGTAGGTATAACACGCATCGATGGCGAGTCCTTGCATGTAAATAAATGGCGTAGGGATACCTACATGAAAATTGAACTTATGAACACGCGGATGAACTTTAATTTCTTGATGAATCATCTAAAACCCGAGTATTAAACAAAAATTTGAATTAATTTTTTTGAATTTAAAAATTTTGAAAATAAAGTTCAAGTAAAAATGTTCCACGGATCCAATTTTTTTTTCAAATTCAAAAATCGGTTTATTGGTTCTCGAGAAAACCCGCGAAAAAAAACGTTTAACACTTTTTTTGCTTAAAAAAACATAGGTTGTATCTCTCATCGTCTTCTCTCTCACTCGTACACTTGTCCCCTTTAGCCCTTTAGGTCGATCGCCTAGGACCAGCTAGAGGCTAGAGGCTCAAAACGTAAATAATATTTGTTGTTGTTGTTGTTGTTGTTGTTGATAGTTCGGTGTTCTATTGATTGCTGATTGCTCTTCGTCCAGTCTCCGTGAAGACCGCAGGTTACTGACGTTTGAAACTGAAATCAGTGTAGTGCGGTGCTTCCTAAATGTGGGAATTGAGTGATAATGTGGAAGTTGAGTGATAACGTGGAAGTTTAGTGAAGGTGGAACTTGTTTCTGTGGAAACTGTGCGTATTGGTAGGTACAGCTGCAAATTTGCAGAAGATTTATCTTCTCATCAGGACCTGAAATCCTCCGAGATTCTGGTAAGTTAAAACTCTGCATGATTTTTCATTTAATGTGTCCCGATCCCTAATGTTAACAGACAGCTATGTTTACCCATTACCTGCCATGAACTTTGAACAGATATCAAGCGATAGCGGATCGAGCCCGGTTATCAGCTGTTACCTCATCCTCATTTTCGAACGCGAACAAGATAAATCCCACCAGTTTATCTCCAAAAGGTGTAGGTGTGCGTCTCGCTCCACTAATCCAACCCCTTATAACGTCGGGTCGCGTATAAATCAAGTTCCTATCTCAAGTCCATTCTCTCGTCGGATTTCTCTCCAATGCTTTTGATACGCTCCGAATCTGGATCTCGGAACGCAAACGGGGGCCATTAGCTTCCATCCAATGGTGAACAGATCCAACATCCAACGGAGGCCGTCCAATTTAGGCGAATAACATAAATAACGACATTATCAGATTTACTGTGTCATTCTTTCGGAGAGCGTACAAAGACGACTTCGAAAGCTCCCACACAATTTACGTCCTTTGCCGTGTTGGCCGTTTAGCTTTTTCTCTGTTCCCTCGACGATATGGATAAACGGGTTGGTGTCTTCTAAGGATTTCGCAAGTCGAAAGCAAATCTTTGTTCTGACGACTTTCTAAATTTCCAAGTTCCTAACATAACTGCGGAGGTCCAGATCTGTAGGGCATGGGCCCTAGAATGGTCTAGTCTATAAAGCCGCTATCTGTATTTATATGCGATAAACCTACTTCACTATTCAAGTTGTTAGATGTTCCATTTTATTTAGCTCCACTGCATATTATCGTCATCTTTTACGATGCGTTCTCATCCATGTGCCTATCCGTTTTGGGGATGGGATATCGATAGTATCGAAATATCGATGTTTCACCCTTGATATTCGATACTATGCATCGATATTTTGATCTCAATGTATCGATTAGCAACGATCGCAATCACAACCTCGCGACATTGATAATATCAATTTGATATTCGTAAATGAAATCGAAGTCTAACTCACAATGAAAGATAAACTCAAACTCACACTCGAAATCGAAGTCAAACTCACAATGAAACAGATACTCAAACTCACAATCGAAATCGAAGTCAAACTCACAATGAAACCGAAACACGAACTCATAGTTGAAATCGAAGTCAAACTCACAATGAAACAATTACTCAAACTCATAATCGAAATCGAAGTCAAACTCACAATGAAACAATGACTCAAGCTCATAATCGAAATCGGAGTCAAACTCACAATGAAAGATAAACTCAAACTCACACTCGAAATCGAAGTCAAACTCACAATGAAACAGATACTCAAACTCACAATCGAAATCGTAGTCAAACTCACAATGAAAGATAAACTCAAACTCACACTCGAAATCGAAGTCAACTCACAATGAAACCGAAACTCAACATCATAATCGAAATCGGAGTCAAACTCACAATGAAACAATAACTCAAACTCAGAATCGAAATCGAAGTCAAACTCACAATGATAGAATGACTCAAACTCACAATCGAAATCGAAGTCAAACTCACAATGAAACAGAAACTCAAACTCATAATCGAAATCGAAGTCAAACTCACAATGATACAATGACTCAAACTCACAATCGAAATCGAAGTCAAACTCACAATGAAACAGAAACTCAAACTCATAATCGAAATCGAAGTCAAACTCACATTGATACAATGACTCAAACTCACAATCGAAATCGAAGTCAAACTCACAATGAAACCGAAACTCAACATCATAATCGAAATCGGAGTCAAACTCACAATGAAACAATAACTCAAACTCATAATCGAAATCGAAGTCAAACTCACAATGATAGAATGACTCAAACTCACAATCGAAATCGAAGTCAAACTCACAATGAAACAGAAACTCAAACTCATAATCGAAATCGAAGTCAAACTCACAATGATACAATGACTCAAACTCACAATCGAAATCGAAGTCAGACTCACAATGAAACAGAAACTCTAACTCATAATCGAAATCGAAGTCAAACTCACAATGAAACAATAACTCAAACTCATAATCGAAATCGAAGTCAAACTCACAATGATAGAATGACTCAAACTCACAATCGAAATCGAAGTCAAACTCACAATGAAACCGAAACTCAACATCATAATCGAAATCGGAGTCAAACTCACAATGAAACAATAACTCAAACTCATAATCGAAATCGAAGTCAAACTCACAATGATAGAATGACTCAAACTCACAATCGAAATCGAAGTCAAACTCACAATGAAACAGAAACTCAAACTCATAATCGAAATCGAAGTCAAACTCACAATGATACAATGACTCAAACTCACAATCGAAATCGAAGTCAGACTCACAATGAAACAGAAACTCTAACTCATAATCGAAATCGAAGTCAAACTCACAATGAAACAATAACTCAAACTCATAATCGAAATCGAAGTCAAACTCACAATGATAGAATGACTCAAACTCTCAATCGAAATCGAAGTCAAACTCACAATGAAACAGAAACTCAACATCATAATCGAAATCGAAGTCAAACTCACAATGAAACAATGACTCAAACTCATAATCGAAATCGAAGTCAAACTCACAATGATAGAATGACTCAAACTCACAATCGAAATCGAAGTCAAACTCACAATGAAACCGAAACTCAACATCATAATCGAAATCGGAGTCAAACTCACAATGAAACAATAACTCAAACTCATAATCGAAATCGAAGTCAAACTCACAATGATAGAATGACTCAAACTCACAATCGAAATCGAAGTCAAACTCACAATGAAACAGAAACTCAAACTCACAATCGAAATCGAAGTCAAACTCACAATGAAACAGAAACTCAAACTCATAATCGAAATCGAAGTCAAACTCACAATGAAACAATGACTCAAACTCACAATCGAAATCGAAGTCAAACTCATAATTGAAATCGAAGTCAAACTCACGATGAAATAGTAACTCAAACTCATAGTCGAAATCGAAGTCACTAATACTCGAGTCAATCTCTTTTGAGTTTCACTTCAATTTTGATTATGAGTTTGAGTTCATGTTTCATTGTGAGTTTGACTTCGATTTCGATTATGAGTTTGAGTTATTGTTTCATTGTGAGTTTGACTTCGATTTCGATTATGAGTTTGAGGCATTGTATCATTGTGAGTTTGACTTCGATTTCGATTATGAGTTTGAGTTATTGTTTCATTGTGAGTTTGACTCCGATTTCGATTATGATGTGGAGTTTCGGTTTCATTGTGAGTTTGACTTTGATTTCGATTATGAGTTTGGGTTATTGTTTCACTGTGAGTTTGACTTCGATTTCAACTATGAGTTCGTGTTTCGGTTTCATTGTGAGTTTGACTTTGATTTCATGTATGAGTTTGAGTTTCTGTTTATCGTAAGTTTGACTTCGTTTTTGATTACGTAGTTGAGTTAATGTTTCATTGTGAGCTTGGCTTTGGTTTCGATTAGGTGTTTGAGTTAATGTTCCATTGTGAGTTTGACTTCGAGTCTTGTTTCATTTTGAGTTTGTATTCGATTTCGATTATGAGTTTGAGTCAATGTTTCATTGTGGGTTTGACTATGAGTTTGAGTTTCTGGTTTGTTCTGAGTTTGACTTCGATTTCGATTCTGAGTTTGAGTAGGTATCTGTTTCATCGTGAGTCTGACTTTGAGATTGATCATAAAACTTTGTGATAAAACTTCTTCTTCCGCTTATTTCCCCCCACCCCTCGGGTAGTGGGGTAATATGTTACCTACAGCTTGTTAAGTTGGTAGGTACCTGCGTCTGCAATGAGGATCGGTCTCTGCTGGCGCCTGGCTCTTCAGTGCTCAATTTATTCATCGTTTTTCACGATCGGGCCCAACCGAAAAAAAACCTCTGTTCACATTGTGGTTTTCTTCGCTTTGTGTACCCAGTAGCTAGCGGTAGGTGGAACATTCAATATCGTGGTTCCCAAGTAATTACCGTTCCTCCCTCGTAGCGGAAAACGCCATGTCAGAAAGCGTTTTAAAAACATTGAAATATGACCAAAACCGAACTACCAAGGCTACTCAGGCTCGTTAGCCAGTGAAGCCAACACTTCAGTCTACAAAATGTTGATGACTTGCCAAGAAGTCAGTCTTGGGTTTTCTCCGTGTGATGGGTGATGTGTTGGTTGTTAAAGGCTCAATGTCGATTCGGCCCGGACGAGTCGTTCGTTGTTTTTAGCCCATTACCCCTCCAAGACAGAGCCAGTGGCTCAAATATACGATCCACCGAGTACTTCAGCTTCCTCGGGTGTACCCATAGTATACATAACAGGGAGTACTTTTGAGAAAATATATCGCTTATATTATTACTACCGTCCTCGACTCATACTCGCACATTGGCGCTTGGGATTTCTCGTAAAATCGCCGGCTTTAATGTTTTTCGCATGACTCGGTGGGATTTCCAATCTCAGGCTCATATCCGCCTTGGTGGTAAGCTTTTGGTCAAATTCCTCCCTTGGATTCCCTGGCCTTCGTAGCTGCTGACAATGTTCCAAAACTGTCGTTTTCATCTGTCCCGACCTGATCCCTGTCCAGCGATTTATGGATGTGCGAACTTGGAAAAAGACGATAAAATGGAGAATGAGGCTGAAGAATGCATCGCGGAATGCAGTAAAACGCAAGCGATAAATCACAAGTTTCAGGAAATCGGTTAAACTGTGGTTGAAAATAACAATAACTCCCTATACGAGGTTATTGCCTCGAGCCAAGAATGTTGTTTTTTTCCTGCCTCCAGAAAAAACTCCGAAAACGGGCTCCTTCTTCCTGATTTATAGGTTTATCGTTCAAATGTAATCAATATGATGGTTTACGTTTCAAGATTTGTAAAATCCAAATACCTAATGAAAAATGTCTGACTCGCCTGTACGCTCGAAAATGATTGCCTCGCTCCTCAAAAATGCGAAATCATTCCACCACTGTAAGGTAGATGGTTGGAAGCGTGTGACCAGGATGATCCTTTATAATATAGAATTGCCAATTCGAGTTGAGAATTATTCAAACCAATTTGTGAGCTTTCTAAACCGATCTGAGAATTTTCCAAGCCGATGGCCATCAGTTGGTACCAGTATAATTTAATTCAATTCGAATTTTTCCTTTCATTCCTGAGGGCTAGGGAAGTGGTGTTACGTTTGCACACCAGATGTTTTCAATGTTCCACCTTCCCTACGGTCCAGATAGATGTGCGAACTGGGAACAAAATGTATAAATTTCGAACCGGGGACACTGAGTTGGACACCATACCCGAAGCGACCGTGTCTTCCGAGGCAGGTGGATTACATTTACATAAATTAACGGACCCCGACGAGGCTGGCCTATGTTTTTGAGCTGCGGGTTTGTTTTCAGTTTTGAACTTTTATTTTCTAATCCAATAAGTTTACATTTTATTGCAACTGTCAGCGAGGGCGGCGGCCCACCCTCGTGGGAAGGGAATTCTTAAAAAAGCGCCACTTAGCTCTGAATGGGCTCCCCCCACTTTACCCGGCTCCAGAAGAAGCCGACTTGAAAGAGAAAAATCGTCCGAACTATCCCATGAGATCGTTGACGGCATTTTTGAACCTAGAAATCGTTTTATATCCACCCCCTCTTTCCTCTGTGGAATCCAAATGGTCTCATTCCCCGGGAGGACCGAATATTAGCCCGAGAATACCGTCGGCCCGGCGGATAAAATATTTTATAAGCGTAAAATAAACGAAAAGCCCAAGTGGGAGGAGGAATTAGCATAGTAATCTGGTCCCATGGTCCAGGTAATTGTGGACAGGTGCTTGTCTTCGATCGAACCTGGAATAATTACCATAGAGTGACCTATTACTGTACGAAGAGATTACAAAAGTACACCGAGTGAATAGGAGAAAAAAAACTCCGTTATACTGAAACGTAAATATATCAAGGCACTAAACGCATTGAATGATTTTCTGTAACAATATCACAAGAAAACTATATTTATTTTGAATTTCCACACACAATTAGTTATATCCAAATTTTTTTGAAGTCAGGGCCTTGAGAATGGTTTGCCAGGCTTTTCCTGTTCCTTCGCAAAGCAAAATTACAATTTGTAGAAATCGAAAATTTGATAAGTTCTACCCTAGCTGCCAAACAAGCTCGTAATGACTTTCTGTTTGCTCAACTCCACGGACTAGTACACAAAACGCCCGCTGTCTAAAAGAAAAATTAGCCATTTTGCAGTTGCGAGCCAAATGGCGGACTCACTCGTGTAAAAAGTCCAAAACAAGGGCTGCGCAGGGAATGCACCTGATAGGAAATTTATGCCCAAAATTTTCTGTTCCATCAAGTTTTTGCCTAAAACCCATACTTCGGCCATAAAACCCAGAAAACTGCGAAAACGCCGTATCACTACCCCTCAAATTGACCATGTTGATCGAAATCCCGGAAAAACGTCAAATGTCTTTGGTCAATACCTGAAGATCCAGGCCAAAAACACCCTGAAGTCAAATCATGAACAAATACTTGTAAAAAATGGCTTGAATTTGCTTGGCGTCGTTAGCCACTAGACCTGAAATTTGTTGGATCAGGCCAGTCACGGACTTGTTACTAACAAATTCCCCCAACCACATGGCTTGAATTTATCAGGCGTCAGTGGTTACCGGTCCAGGACTGTCCTGATCGATCATACTCCTGGAGTAGCTTGGGACTGCCCGTCCGAACGGACCTCAAAATGTCCAGTCTTTTTTGTAATGAATCACCTCAGTCAGTCCGATGAATCACCATTTCTTCGTTGAAAAGTGACGTCACGCTGTGCTTCAAGCAGGAATACTGATAGTTCTTCGCAGCTGCTCATACCTTGGTGTGCCATAACGTCACCATGTGCGTAGATTCATCAATGGCTTGCCTCTCGTTTCCTGCGCGTACAGCCAGGTCCACAAGCACCCCGACAATTCGGTAAATATGAAATATTTCAGGTTATCGTAGCCGAATTGAGTATAACCGTCCAAACAGTTCCTGCACCAGACCGCCATCAGAGCAGCTTCGGCGACACAGAGCCCCGCTATTGTGGAGGTGATGTCTTTGATCGGCAGAGGAAACACTTCGTTGACGAGTACTGACAAATACGTCGCCAAACCGACCGTGTACGAAGCGGTGTAAACTACAGAGCAGAAAACCGGAAACCAGCAAAATCCCTTGTCGTCAGAGCTCCAGATCCAAGCGAAATATATCCAGGAGCAGAACATCACGCATGGATTGACAACATGCGACGCGTACATGAGATTTTTCCGCCCGAAAGAATCCACTAGGCTGATGACGGCCAGTGATGCCACAGCCTGCACACTCGCGACGAGGATATCGACTGCGTTTTGGCTCATCGATCCATTCGCACCTACGAACATTTTTATCCGGAATTCGACGAGGATCCAGTAACCCACAGCCAAAAGGGTCCCTTTGACGAATAGAAGTCCCAGGGCATTTCTAATCTCGACATCTTTCACCGTTGCCAACAGAGATTTACTATTGTTTTCATAGTAGCCAGCCAACACTGAAAGTTGGCCGCGAGCGATCGACCTGTCGTCACCGGAGTACCAGAATAGCGATCCCTCGGCCCGAAGTCTGTTGGACGCCCAGACGAGAAACATAGGGCTTTCCGCGATCATGAAAATGAGCAGAAATTGGACCATGTAGAGCACGGTTAGGCACCAGCCGACTCCCTTGGGGTTCAGATAGCTTCCGACAGTAATTGCCAGGAAGATGCCAAAGAAGAGCTGGAACAGGCAGACCGACATGAGCGCTCCTCTGGTGTCCCTGTGAACGGCCTCTGACAGCAGCATCGGCCCGAACGTGATTCCAGTTACGATCACCGATCCGGAAAGCCACCAGCCCACAGCAGGTGTGCTGCTGTCGAGTAGCAGCAATGTTCCCACGATGACGCTGACTATGCTCCCCACCAGAAGCGCGATATGTCTGCCGAAGAAGTGAGACAGCGTAGCGAGGAAAACCACTGCCGGAATCGTCGAGTAAAAAGACACCAAGAGCATGTTGTTCACATTTTCTTCATACCTGTCAGGATCTCGGGTGGAGTTTGAACCTGGCGAAAGGTCGATTTTGCCAGTCTGCGTCCATCCTATGGTCAGGCCAGCGTTCAGGGCCGCGAATGAAACTGGAACGTGAAAAGAAAGAACGAGATCAACGTTGGTATTGGAAGCTGGGTGTGTCGAAAGTGCCGTCGATGGAAAATGATCACAATGTTATATGCGAGCATACTGACGGCTTCCTCTTGACATATCTATTCCTCCAGCTACAGCGCTTTCGGCAACGGTGCCCTCTCCTGTCTCAACGTCTCAGAGAAAGAAGCTGTACTGAAAAGTCTACTTCTAGCAAAAAACCAGTGGTGCGTAGATAACACACAATACTTCCATATTTTGAAACGTACATATTTGAAAAAAATTGATCATATTTTGACTGTTTTTGAGGGTGTTTAGGTAAAAAATATTAAAAAATTCAGTATTAAAATTTTAAAATTCGCCCAAAATGAAAAAACGCCACATTTTCGGAATGTAAAAAATATCCACATATTCTGCAAGGTAAAACGAAGATTTTAAGACCAAGAACGCTCAAATCGGTTCATTTTTGCGGCCGGAAAAAAATAAAATAGAAAACACTAAAAATGCAAATATCTCAGAAGTACTGTGCGTTATCCAAATTCCGATTAAACAGGGTGTTAGGTCTTGCCGAGACAAACATTTCAGTTCAAGAAATTTGAAAAAAGGTTGAGAAATGAGGGAGTTATGGCCATTTTTGTAAATGACCACAGACGGACTAACGGACACACGGACTAACGGACACACGGACTAACGGACACACAGACACTTGTTCAGGAAGTGATTCTGAGTAAATGTGTATAAGAAAAAGTTTTTTCTGAAGCTCGGTTCCGATTCTCGATTTTAGGACGATCACAATACTTCCATTTACTCTGTAAATATGGAAGTAAAAAACACGTTTTTAGCATTCAATCTAGGGATGAGCATCGATTGGAAACTATCGATAGTCACCATCGAATAATCGATCGAAGGAAACCATCGATTGTTGAAAACTATTGGTTCAAAACTATCGATAGTATCGATACTTCTTTGTTCAAGTGAAGAAGTTTTAAAATTGAATAGATGCCAAGGGTGATTCAAGTATCTATCTTCGCAATTTGCATGATAGAAATTTTAGAGGAACCACTGGTTAGTTTAGTCAATCAAAATCAACCAAATATGTACAAAAATGCAATGACGAATTTTCCATTTAAAAATAGGTAGGTAGGATCAAAAGTGGGATTCAGATCGAAATATCTTACTTTTGTCGCTTATTATATTCGTGCATATTTCTTCCAAAACAGCTACACTACACAGTACAGTTAAACAGAGTCAACTGTCAACCGAACAACTGAATTATTTATATTGATACCGAGTGATAAGGATAAAGAGAAGATTCGATACTATCACGTTGAAGTAATCGATAGTGGTGCCCTAGTAAACAGGTAAATGACTCTACCGTTGGAAAGCTGACTTTTCGGGCATGTTTTTTCCGAAGAACGTTTTGATCGGCAAGGAAAAAGTCAGGTAAAAATCCTGTTGAAAAAGTGAAGTTCGAGTGTTCTCTTTTTAACCTCATTTTTTCAGTATTGCTCTGAACAAAAAAATACAGATATTGCCACTTTTCTTATGGGAAAATTCACGTTATTTCCAACGGGTTCCTCAGATTTGAGTTTGCTCAAAAATTGAAGGAGGTATACCTAGCCATTTTAATGAATGAAGGTTGAAAACACAAAAATGCCAAAACCGGGTTTTTTGCGGTGTACGATAAAATGTCGGGGAGAATGATTTGTTGGAAAATTTCCAAGTATTTAATACTTGTAGAGCATTCTTCAATCTAACCATCGAAAGTGTTGAGAGTGTCAACTTGACACCCTGTAGGTATACCTACGTTGTTTTGGAAAAATTCAAATTCCCGATGTTGGAATGCGGACAACGTGTCTAATGTAAATGGATGCGATAAAATGTTGAAGAAAATTCATGTTCCGGACTCACCTGCCAAAGTTGCAAAAATTTGACGCCTGGCTCCATGATTCACTTCGAGTTCCCCCTCCTCAGCTACCAATGGAGGATCGACGTTCATTTTACGGCTGGTAATTTCTATGCATAAGCATTCGACCAAAACTGGAAAACTACCGCTCCGACAGATCAGTCCTGACTGAAGTTCAGCTCTGTTTGCAAGAGATATCCAATCGTTGGAGATAAGTGTCAAACCCGCATTTACTATCTCTGATGCTGATAAAGCAACTTTTTTAGCGGTCGTTAGCATTCACTCATTCGAGCGACGTGATAAACGAGAGGCGCGTCTATGTGAGCGAAAATGAATCATTTTTATTAGGTACAGCGATTCGACTCGATGCATAAGGTGTGATTCACCTCAAATAGTCTGACACTCGAGTGCCGTGATTTTATCGGCATTGTGGTCTCTCTATTGTTTCGGAAGTAAATCCTCAGTTGAAAATGGAATTTTTTCATTTTATTAGGCAGTTCTTGGCATTTATTTGAGTAAAATCAGCGCAGCTGTTTTCGTATTAATCTCTCAACATATTCTATCTGCTCCAAAGTTATCTGAAAAATTTCAAAATTTTTTATTGTTTTGCAAAAAAAAAATATGTTTTTAGACTAATTTACCTTTTTGGCCTTTCTGGAAAAATTTAACACAAATACAATATTGTTTTTTTTTTCGATCAAGAAGTTTGATTAGGTTCAACCAAAATCTTGATTGCACCGTTAACACTTAATCGACCCTGAACCTGTGATACGGTTTTTGTTGGGACCTCTCCGTCTGCTCCGTTCTCAAGCACCCATTTCGACAGTAACTTCAAAAAACCATGTGAGTCTTCTTTGCCAAATTTTACAGGAGGCACCAGAAACTAATTTTCATTATAACAGTTGAACGCCTTAAAACGATTTTTTATTGCTTTAATACACGAACCGCACCCAACAGCCGATGTTATGTAGCATTCTTATCAATATTATGCACAAAAACAGATAAGGAAGTTTTTACGTGATTTTACGTGTTTTTGTGGGCTTAAATGAAATAGTCTAGATTTGAGTGTTATTCTTTCAACACTGGAGGGCAAACACGGCTTCGGCTGATGAATTGAGAGACCCTAATTTACCTATACAGCTCAAAACCTTATTTTCGAAAAAATCGGAATTACATGGTTTTCTGAAGTTACTGTCGCTTTGTGATCCGATTTGACTGATTCATCCACTTAAATGTCACCTGCTAATAGGTATAAATATTTTATTCATATTTTATTAGGATTAATACGAGGTAGGTAGACATTTTTCAAAAGAATTAATTTTATTATTATATTTATTTTTTAATTTTGTTAATTAAATTTGAAATTTTTTGTTTTGAGCTTATCTCAATTTTGATTTTTAATCAGAATAAAATTATTGCTTTTACCCAATTTTTTTTTGTTTTTACATTTTTTATTTAATGTTATCAGTTTTATGTAAGTAAGTACGTACTTTTTTTTTCTGGCCTAAAAACTAGTTAATTTGAATGTTCGAAGCCGGGAAATATTAGTTTCAGTATTTATTGTTTGAATTTTTAAACACAATGAATTTATGTAGGTAAGTAGTCATATTTTGTGGAAATAAGTTCCCCCTCAAAGATTAATTTAAATTTATTAAATTGAAATAAATTAATTCCTTTATTATTATTCCTGAACCCAGCAACCCAAACTGTAGGAAAAGGCGTATTTTTGAATACGTTAGAAATATATTCCTGCAGGAGTCCGCATACCGAAGAATAGGAGGAGGCATTATTTCGCAATTCTTCAAAACATTTATATGGGCAATTATCACCAACATACCTATTAGTTACTAATTCAATAGTTTCTAAACTTGCAGCGCCTTCAGGCGATAACTGCTAATTCGCACTACGGTTCAACGTTGATATTATGTGCGCATTCGGTCCGCGTGACATTAAAGTTATTATTGAGTCGGCATTAAGACTTCTCGAGCCTATAGTGCGCAAATTATGTTCGCTTTCGGCTGAAAATTGCAACTCCCCAGTTTAATGTCTTTTTGAAGGAAATGAAAATAAATAAAATATTTACCCACCTGAACGTATTTTTAACGAAGCATTTCAGCATCTTTCGACCTTTAGTCAAGTTTGATATTCTCAAGTTTAGGGAATTTTCACCCCAAGAAAAATAATCTGGGTAGAATTTAAATTTTTTTTGAAATATTTTAATTTGTCAGCATTTGCCAATTATTTAGCCTACTTTTCAATATTATAAGCGTTTTCTCCACTATTATTTTTAACCGTGTAGTTTAAAATTGAAATGCAGTCCATCTATACAAGTAAAACAATTTAGTTGTTTACATGGTTTTACTGTCAGTGCACATCTCACTTTACTGACATGTCGTACAGATCTACATAATACTTGTCTCGTATATTTTCTCCACTTATCGATCTGATAAAGTCCTGTACCCGATAACAGGTGCTCTGTATACTTGTTATAAACTACGAGTACATCAGTAGGCGCTTTACATGGCTCAGCTTTTAGTTGGGGCATTCCGTATATTATAATACGTAGTCGAAGTACATAACCCAAATAAAAATGACACGGCTCGTAAATAACGTTCGAATGGGTTCCACTAAAACGGAACTGACCGTTTCCATCGGGTCCGTTCTTTTTCCGAACGCGTGAAGCTTTCTCTTCGACGATAATAAAATCGAAATAAAAAGATAATAAAATTTTAACCTCTTAATCTTATCCGAGGGGGGAACGTTAGGGAATTAAAATAAGGGCTAGGCCGAAGACACTGTTATAGTTACCGTTATACTTGGGATTTCCCTCAGCTATTGTGTGACACTCGTACGAAAGTATTCGTAATTAAATCGTAGCTTTTCAAGCCTAGACAAGTTGGGTTTAACAATTTTCCTCGAAAAACCAAACATTTTTTCATTTAGAAATATGTAGATTAAAAATTTAAACTTTCCCATTAGGTATTATTACAAATACATTTAAAAAAAAGCCAAAATAACTATTATTAAAATTTTTTATCCATAAGAAATATCATTTTTCGAGCTTAGCATAAAAACTGGTAGGCGCACTCGTGGTACGAAAGGGGGTCAGTCGAACTCGTTAAGGTGACGAGTGGTCGTAAATAATAACCTCTCTATTAACCGATCATGTTGCTGTTACTCTGTTTTCGAGATACGCGTTCCCGTATCGCGGCGGACCATTCGTCAGAAAAAAGCGGTGCCAGGCTCCTTTTGATCTTTTTCCCCGGCGGACTCTCGTTCAAATTTCAGATTTATGGCAACACCTGCAATTCATCATAACTCAAGGCCGATCCGGTCAATCCAATTTTCCTTTTCTCCCGAGTTGAAAAATGAATAAAAATTCGCTCAATTTTTGCCGTTTTGAAGTCGAAAATATATTTTCCTTGAGTTTGAGAAAAAATTGGATCGTATACCTATCTAGTTTATGAAATTCATTGAAGAAGGTACCTAGCGCGAAAAATCGGATAATTTAGGAAATTTATTCAAAATATACTTAACTATTAAAATGTTTTAAAAAAATCACGCAAAAAAATTTGAAAAAAGTAGGTAATAAAGGTTGGCAATATTTTTTAATGATAATTAATTAAGAATAGGTACCTACTTATAAATTAATTTTAGATAATATATTTTTATATATTTAACTACAATTTGACTGGTTTTATTATGAAGGGATTTTACCAGAGCATTGAAAAATAGTAGAAATTGCTCTATAATGTTCGAAATTCATCAATATAAACTATACCAGTTTGTTATAATATATACATAACTGTTCGAGCAATACAGAGCGTTTTCCTCTACTTTGTAAAACTGGTAAAATCCCTTAAAAAAAAAAATCATTTTTCGAATTGTAGTCGAATATTTCGGAAAAAGTTGACCTTATAAATTTTGAAAAATTACGTTCCAGTTAAAATCGTCTGTCAAATTTTAGTGGAATATTCAGAAAAAATTTGATCTTATAAATTATGAAAAGTTTCGATCAAAATAAAATAATTTGTCAAATTGTAGTAGAATATTTTGAAAAAAATTGATAATGTACCTACTGAAAAACTCGTAAGTAGTACAAAAAAAGTTTTATGATCGAAAGAGTATGTTTCCGGTTTGAAGTGCTTTTCTCACATTGCCGACTAACCCATAGGCGATGGTTAACCATTGTTGGCGAGCGTCGAAGGTTATGGCCCCACGCGGTCTTCCTTCTCCGGCTATCTCGCGTCCGGAAAGGTAAACTTCTCTCAATAGTTCCATCTCGCCGAAGAGCCTATCCCATCTTTCCATGGGAGTGAAGTCCGTTTCTACTGCCAGTAAATCCCTCTCTATTTGGACTCGAATGAATTTCATTGTGCGGGGAATCTCTCTTGATTTAAACGCCTTTCAGACAGGTTTAAAATCCCCGATTCAATAGCGTACCTTGGCCATAGAAAATGGCCATTGTACGTCAAAAAGTTCTATTCCGCAAATTTAAGGAATTATGGGTATTCTTGATCTTTTTTGGGAAACTATATATTTTTCAAAAGGACTGAAATTGTATCGAAATTTATCAATTTTACCTGAAATTTGAGAAATTGACATTCATATGAATGTACAAGTTACCTGCGTACCGATTTGAACATTGGACAATTTCAGTGAAACTTTTATCAAGACCTGATTTTGTTATTGTTGTTGCTGCGATCAATATGGAGGTAATTAGTGTGATCTTCACAAATCATCAAGCCGCGGCCTTGGTGAACAATAAAAGACACGCATGTGATGGCCGAAGAACAAACCGGAGCGACATGTGTCTTGTATCGCCGCCGCTCTCGCTCGCACCGGCTATTATATTTCTATTCTCTCACCGCATTCCTACACCTTCTGCGGTCTGCTGCCAAGTCTGCACCGAACAATACCATCAGCTTCTTCCGTGCTACAAATGAACAGCATCTGTTGCCCACTCCCACTGTCTGGAAGAGAAACTGTGTTTAACTTCGGCGCTGAATAGTCGTCGAGATGACTTCCTGCTGAGGGTGTAAACACCCATCCGAAACTATACAATACGGGTAATCACGGATCATTTATTATTATTTTTTTAAGAGACGGAGAAAATTTTCAGTTTACAACGATGTGACAATTTGTTTTTGTTGTTATTGTTGTTGAGCAAAAATCTGTTCTTACCTTGATCTACTGGAGCATCTACAGGATCGACGGATTTTATCCTTACATTTTAATACCTCAGCCTCATTTCCGCGATACCAGCAGAAGAGATTGAAATAAACTACGGGATGATTTTACTGCAAGTAGCGCCCGCATCGGCATAGCAGAATTTTACGCCCGGCCTGATACACTTTACGATGCACTTTAACCTACGGGACATGGAAACCAGCAGCTGAACACCTCAGTTTCTCTATTTTCCCTGCAAGTTAGGAACCTATCAGTACCGACGTGCCTCGGGTCATATCAACTTTCAGTCTCTTTATGGATTTTCATCGCCGATGTACCGAACTTGAGTATAAGGGTAGGACTTGGCTGTAAGTCGGGAGGAAGTCTGCCATACAGGTGGTAAACATCTGTCCTGGTGGCCGGCATCTCTGCATCCCCAACATCTCACGACACTCACCTCGGCATTTCCACCTTGGGCTCTCCACAACAACTATAGTTCCATCCGACTATAGTCGGTGTCAGTAGTGTGTTTCTGGGGGGACCGCCACAGCCGAGCCAGCTGTGTACAAAAGTATCCCTACGAACGGGAGAAAAGAGGGAAACTTTCTAGGGATAGCAGCAGGATTGTGAAATTCCGATCTCTGCAGGGCAATAGACTGCAGGTGCAATAGACTTGCGATCGTAATGAAAAATGTCTGTCGTTGAACTTTCCTCGTCAAGAGCATAGGACAAAACGTTCGTTTTTTCCCTCAGTTTGGTCATTTTCCCAAGGATATTTTCAAGTATTTGGTGAAAACAGGAGGCTTTTTAAGTGGAAGTTGTTCCTGGTTAATGATAATATAGGTAAAAGGTAGGTACGTAATTATGTTCAGTTTTTTCTTCACTACAGAGCCTGTAAAGTGTGAAAGTAGAAATTTAAACCGACATGATATCCTTGCAGCATTATACAGCGCTTGGTAGTATCGCGTGATCAGTTAGTCAGCTGTTCAGTCAGATATCCCCTAATTAGATGATGCAGCGTTGATTATGGTCGATGCATAATCAACGCTGCATCATCTAATTAGGGGATATCTGACTGAACAGCTGACTAACTGATCACGCGATACTACCAAGCGCTGTATAATGCTGCAAGGATATCATGTCGGTTTAAATTTCTACTTTCACACTTTACAGGCTCTGTAGTGAAGAAAAAACTGAACATAATTACGTACCTACCTTTTACCTATATTATCATTAACCAGGAACAACTTCCACTTAAAAAGCCTCCTGTTTTCACCAAATACTTGAAAATATCCTTGGGAAAATGACCAAACCGAGGGAAAAAACGAACGTTTTGTCCTATGCCCTTGACGAGGAAAGTTCAACGACAGACATTTTTCATTACGATCGCAAGTCTATTGCACCTGCAGTCTATTGCCCTGCAGAGATCGGAATTTCACAATCCTGCTGCTATCCCTAGAAAGTTTCCCTCTTTTCTCCCGTTCGTAGGGATACTTTTGTACACAGCTGGCTCGGCTGTGGCGGTCCCCCCAGAAACACACTACTGACACCGACTATAGTCGGATGGAACTATAGTTGGACTGGAACTATAGTTCCATTTCTCGTTACCGTGTAGGTGGAGTCCTCGTCCGGCCGCGGCCAATGAACAGAAAACATTCACCGTATGAATACAAATGTCCCTCCAAGGACTGGACTTGGCCTGAATGGAAAAGGCAAATCCGAAACGATCAAATCTTAGCAGACGCCTCCTACTTTTTAATTAAATCGCTCACAAAACGAACAAGTCCTCCGCCTGTATTCGAATGGAAAAAATCGTTTTATAATTACCGTTTGAATATTTATGGCGTCCGGAAGCGACGCTTATAAAGTGAAAGACCCCCGACAACTTGGACGTACCAAAATGACCACATTAACTTTCCAGTTGCCACCACCTCCCTCCCATAGCTATCAATATCTTCTACACATCTCCGCGTGTACCAACTCGCAGGCATTTTGTTTTCTTTTCAAAAGCGCGATAAATAAATGTAAAATGCGAACTCGGCGGATTAATTATGTTGTTGAGACTTTTTACTATCGCATGTTAATCGCAACATCGGCAATTAACACTTGGCAATTTCGCGTTAGGCATAAATTTTCGCCTGGGAGGATCGGAGATTGTGGCTAGTTTCCGATTCCAATTAAGACGTCATGAAGAAATTACGATTAAATGTCGTTACGTTTAATGTTTTCCAACGTGTTTCGCTATCGAAGATTTAAGTGGCTGTTGATTGATGAAAATATCCTACTGTTTGAATCAGATAATTCCCTCAACGATTGGACATGCAGTGAAATTACCATTTTGAACTTTCATTTATCGTTATGAAAGCTGTCGAAGTGGGTGACCCATTAACACGCTGTACCATTTATATGGTTGTAACGATTCTTGCATCCATGGTAGAAAGTGTTAATTGTTGGTACAATTTTAAAGACTGGAGCCAAGATTTCAGATGTTCTTCGAGGAGAACGAGAAATTCGTTTTTTTTTGGGAAAAATCTACGAAAATGATTAAAAATTGGTTTGGTTAGTCTACGCTCTTTCAGGGGACGATTAAATGGTAATGAGCCTTGAATATCAAAGTCGGTCAATTTTTTGAATATGTTCTTTTACAAAAATGAACAAAAAATCAAGTTCCACATGGAATTTTACAAATCACAAATGATCTGGCTGGTTTATGCCTTTCTGAGTGATGAGTCGAAGAAAATAAGAATTGAATGATCAAGATCGAATATCAATTTCATGGGTTCTTCTAGAAAAAATATATACAGGTAGGTACAAGAAACATGAAATTTGAAATCATTAAAAAGTTTCAAATTTTAATGGTTGCCCCTCCATTGAGTAGAGCTGAAGAAAATGGGCCTCAGTATTAATTTCAATTCGCATTTTCAAAAGTATTTTTAGGAAGACGAAAAAGAGTTGCCCTCGAACAACTTCTGGAATACCAAACCGATTTTGATTATTCGAGGCCGTATCACACGTCAGACCGTTCTCCTCCCCATCCCACAGACCGTCTGGACAGACCGATTCTTTGGTGATTTTTACGTGCAAATTCATTGAAAATTTCTCTAAGAAATAAGGTTCCATAGATGAATAATAACAAACATTGATGCAGGTGCGCCAAAGTGAACATATCCATGGGATCAGCCAATCGGATAATTGGGTCTGTGTGTCTGTCCGTGGGACCACAGAAAAATCCGAACTTCTTCGATGGTTTATTTAAAAATTTTCAGAAAAGACCTTTTTATGCCATTGTGCTGTTTTCCTAAGACTATATTTTCTATAAACTGGCCTGGTTAGTGAGCATTGAAAAGGACGATTTTGAGGGGTAAATACCACGCCAATAAATAAATACCAATAGGTAAAGTGCAGTGCAGTGTTTTTGGGAATAAATTGATTTGAGGTCTCAATACTTCCCGTATACAAAGAATAATTATTGTCAAGATTACGAAAGAAAATAAGATTACTAAGGCTTGACCTGTCATATGTATATGAAATATCGCACAGTTACTGTTATCCGTATCAGGGACGATCTGCTTAGCATAACCTGACCGAACTGTCCCTTTCATTGCGGGATTTTCATTTTGACGTTACCCGGGCGGACGAACTATTATAAACTATAGCATACCAGATATGCTATAATAAGGCGGACTAATCCTCTCGGGGCCCTAGCACTCGATAAAGGGCGTTGGTTCCACTCGACTCTTTGGCACTAAATAATAGCCGAGCATAAACTTCATGTCTCCTGCCGGCTCATTATCCGATGTGATCAGTCACACTTTATTACGAAACCAGAGTTCAGGTTCTTGTGGTCGGAGTTGTTGTCGAGCTATTATAGTCGGAAAACCAGGCCTGGAGTCGGGCCTCATTCCGGTCTACGTTATCGTTTCATGAGTCGACGGGAAGATTAGAACTAACAGCGAAACTGGAGCAACTTCTAATCCATCTGTCCGCCATCCGGAGTATTTAAATATAATGGAGGGAAACGAGCCGTCGACCTGCAGTAACCACAAACTAGCTCTAACTCCGCCCAACCTCTTCTAAAGAGAAAAATTTACCATTGAGGTAAATATTTGGATATTAATTCCGGGCTTATTCCCTTCAGGCCAACCTTTTTCGCTGCACAGATCCACAAAATCAGAACATTTCTCGAAAAACTTGAACATTTCCTTTTTTTGAAAATCCTCAATTAATTTTTAGCATTTTTGAATCGATGAAGAGATTTACGAAATCTTACCATCAAGGTCTACAGTTTTTTATTGACCTGTTATAATAATTTTGGGCTTATTTTCTTCAGGTCAACCTTATTAGCAGCATAGATCCAAGAAATCGAACACTTTTCATCATTCTCATAAAATTGCTCAGAAAACTTGAATATTTCGTTTTTAGGAATTTTTTGAATTTTTAAACTTACCATTTAGGTATCTTTACTAACCTATTATAATAATTTTGGGCTTATTTCCCTCAGATTTGATTTTTAAGTTCTTCTTAAACGAATCTGCTCGAGGATATAGCTAAAAAATTCGACACTTTTTAACCTTTTCATGAAATTTCTTGATGAACTTGATTTATTATAATTGTATTCTGAATTGACTAACCGGTCTTGATCACTCTGGGGTCCGGACTTATTTCTTTCACATCAACCCTCTCGAAAGAATAAATCCACGATAACCAATTTTTCAAAGTGATTTATCTGAAATTTGGCCATAGATCCCTCAATTCTCAACCATTTTTCAAATTTCTTCGACTGGGGTGTTTGTCTCAGTAGGACCTATCACAATATTTAACCGGAATTTAAATTGCCCTCAGTACTTCCGATATATTAGTAAGTTTACTGTTTTATTTTTAATATTATAAAAATTAATTTCGATTTTAATTAATTTTACCGATACCTAATCAAATTTTTTCAAAAATCTGCGTATCTAAGCATGGAAATATTGTGTGTTATCAACTCAACATTGGTTCTTCTTAACTACCTACCTACTAACTCACGATCATATTGATACTGATTGCTCCGAATACGTCGTGAGGACGGCTCCCGTCGTCAGCCAATCAGGGTATCCGTCCATGTCGGAATAGCCTTGAACCAGAAGGGCCCAGGGGGTAATTCGGGTGCCTTCGGCATCTCATTAGGCTACCGATTCCCTTTCAATCTAAAAAAGGAGTTCCCCTTTCGGCCCTAATAACTTAAGGCATCCAATACCTGGCCGAAGATCGGCGTCATCAGCAGCATCTCCACGTAGCTCCTCTATATACATATAATCGTACACCCACTTACGCCTCGGGCCGAAAATACACCCATCGTATCAAGGAACGGGTCATTAGCATTTTTCCGAGTCGCTAGGAATGCTCGACGAGCTGCCTCGTACAAGAAGGTGTCCGCCCGTAGGTGGGTGTAGGTATGCACATCCTAATGGGCTCAGGCCTATCCATTAAAACTTTGGCTACCAATCAAACCGGAGGTACCTTCGACCGAGAGAATGATCACCCTGGGGGCTAAAGGTGTCTAATAACGTATGCCTCCCCTCCACCCCGAAAATCATTACTCCCCAGACCGAGATGGGAATAACAATGAATTTTTCGTCCGTTGATCGCCCCCTCCCCCATAGGAATACTTGGAACACTAGCTTGGGGCACTGGCTCCACCAATGTAAAACAACGAAACAGGATCAATCGCTACTGAAATATCGACGACCAGTTGGACTATTGTAACAACTCATCCGAAGAAAACACGAATGTTTCCAGTTCAACCAAATAGGAGGTTCAAGATAAAACTAGCAAGATATTTTAATTTTTATGTATTTACTCACTTTGCCACGCGCCATTGTCTTTTTCCCTGAAAAATCACCTATTTCGGTAGGTACTGAAGTTTTTATTGAGCGAGCCAACGACGGCGAATGGACGTTTTTTTTTTGACGTGACACAAAATTTTTGGAGATCCTATTTCCACCCTCTTGCTATCTCCTGGGTTAGGGTGGTTTCCTGGATTATCCCCTGTTGGGCAGCATCTTACCATAATTAGGAGGATCACCCCGCCCGGAGGGAACTACATTTTCGAAAATGGCCAGCAGCAGGGATGGGATATCGATAATACCGGAATATCTATTTTCATTTCGATATCCGATATTTCAATATCGATATTTTCCTTTCGATATCCTAGCCAGCAGACACACACGTAGCAGGACAGACTCTAATCCTCATTGTACGCCGCTCGGCTCGCGCATGCGCCTCAGTCGTCTCTCATTAGGCCTCCCTGTCTTCGGACATTAGTTTCGGCTAGTTTTCGTCGGCTTTTTTCCTACCTATGGAACTCGCGAGACGTGCTTAGAATGGTAATGGCTCTCAACGGCTGCCCATTAGCGATTAGTTCGTCTCGAGCATAAATTCCACTAATGAGAAACTAAATAACCGCCTCCGAAAATGCGGGGTATCGTTGAAAGGCTGCCATCCGATTTGGTGGCGGTTATTATTGCGGGTGGCGAGGGACCTTGACGGACACTTAAAAAAAGCCTTCTTTAGTATGCTATGGGGAACTCCAGCTTCCCGGTTCCACCACTCTGGAGCGTCGTCGGCCTTGCTCCTTAAAAAGGTCGAATGATTGATTTTTTCGATAATTTCAAAAGAAAAAATCATCGAGAATCTTCGGTTTTTGACCTACATGCCATTTTTTGGGGTGATTCGAAGAGTATAAGCCTTGAGTGATCAAAATCGGTCGAGGATTTCAAGAGCTTTTGCCAGTTTGCATGTTTTTCTTGAAGAAATATTGGAATCCTCGACCGATTTTGATTATTCAAGGCTGATTTTCTTCTAATCATCCGTTTCAAATGATGGACCCATGGGTGCACACAATCCAAACATGTTTTGAAAAACTGACCATAGATGCTTTTGGAACAGCTATCTCCGAAGACTTCACTGAGCCACCTCGAGTGATATTCAAGAATTTCATCCTCCGGCTTCAGCGGCCGTCAAAATTGTAGCATTACCCGAAGGTTGCGCACGGTTCGCGGCGCATGCGTGTATTACAATTGAATTTTCGATCGAGTGCGCGTTCTACAGACGTCACAATTCAACAACGAGAGTTCTAAATGTCAAACTTCCTTCTCAAGAGCCGCCTTCGCCCAACGTCAAAGCGTTCGGTTCAAGATCTCGATCACCGATAGCCTCTCGTGGATTATGTCGTTGCGAAATTTATCGTTGTCTAATACAGTCTTTCTAATAGACGTTGTTGCGCATGCGTAGACGTTTTATCTATCGGCCGGCCCATAACTAACGAGATTTGTTCGCCGAACGCCCTCCTCGTGGATTTTCTTCAGATACGACCTGCACTTTCATTATTCTCGGCCGAACGCGTGGGTTTGTTCACTTGATTCGAACACTTGTATAAGGTATGCCCGACTATTGGTACCGGCTTGAGATGAAGGCCCTGATTGTGAATGAAGAGTCTATCGGCTTTCCTGACCGCGTCAACAATGTCTATCCCGAAGGATGTTCTCCATTCAAAGAGTAGGGTAAAAAATTCCATCAACTACCATAAAATAGATAAGTTGAATAATAAAGTAATTAATTTAGTAAAATTCTATTTTTGAATCGACAGAAGGCAATATAATTTATAGATGCACACTTATATTGTCATTGGAAACTTCTCATCCTTCTCTTTCTCATCCTTCTCATCCTCCTCCTCCTCCACCTCCTCCTCCTCCTCCTCTTCCTTTTCCTCCTCCTCCTCCTCCTCCTCCTCCTCCTCGAAAAATCTGAGGCATGTATATGAATGTCAGACGCAACATATTAAAGAATGGAGGGTCAACCCGAAGGATAAGTTGTACGAATTTGCGATTTTCCACTCAAATATTTATAAAAATAGGTCTAAATTGTCCCCTAGTGATTCCAACGAGTTGTAGAAAAATACGGCTGTGTCTTTACAATTCCTGATTGATCAGGACAGTTCTAGAATTTTCGAAACACTTCTGAGTCGAAAAAATAAATAAGGAAGAAGAAATTACCTTCTTCTCACTATAACCCGCCTGCATATGCGTCTTGAGGCCTGGGACCAATGGGAAAAACGTTAATTCACCATCACAAAGTTGTCCCCTACTTCGGTTTTCCAAAAATGCTGGGCGCACTTTTCCATAGCTTTACCGGGGATACTCTCGAGTGGCAGGAGGAGGGGTCGCCTCAATTTGGCCCAAAAGCGGAATCGATTTTCAATCATAGCCGACGGAAAAAGGGCTTATTGATTTTCGAAATAAAGTGGGTGGTCCCCGAAAAGTGGCCGCCGCTATGCAAATAAAAATTGGAGCGCCCTAAAACGAGACTGGATGAGATAGAGGATTGGATATCGCGTGCGAGAGAGACGGAACGATAATAGAGGCGAGACTAATTTCCTGGCTGATCCTCCGCTCGAAACTGGACCACCTTTCTTTCCCAACCGAACAAGTCACCCGATCCCGCCGAAGAAAATCTACGACAAGTTTCATCATTGATGAATCCGAAGAGTTTTTGTTTCTTTCATTCGAAAAGATAAAAGTTTATATTTATCTCGAAAGAGCCTGAATATGTCTGATTGCGAGCGAAATTGACAAAAATCTGAAGAAAAAAAAGAATAAAAAACCAAATCCAAAATCCGGTTAAACAGGGTGACGGGTCATGCCAATAAAAAAATTCTAGTTCAAGAAATTTGAAAAAAGGTTGAGAATTGAGGAGGTTATGGCCATATTTGTAATTGCAACAGGTGCGGAAGGACGAAGTGTCGCAAGGATACTTGGTCAGGATGCGATTCTGAGTAAAAGTGTATGAAAATGTTTCTTCTGAACTTCTGTTCCGATTTCAGGTCGAGTACAATTACGATACTTCTGTTTACTCATTAAATATGGAAGTAAAACGAATCGCCTTGTTTGACTACCGAAAATCACCAGCTAAATTGATGTACTTGCAAAATTGAAATTGATGAAACCGCCTATTGAATTTCAGCCCAGAAAAGTCGCAATAATTTTCAATTAGGAGCCGGCATAGGACAGATTTAGCCGATTATGAGGATCTTGTTTACTGCTGACAGGCCCAGCCGCGGCCCGCACCTTTGGACCTTTTGTCCGCGGTTTAGGTGTTAAGTTACGCCCTGCGCTCCCGGTGTACGGCAGTCGGACTGGAATTCAGAAGTCTGGCTGTAAATCATTGAGCTAAGCTGTTTTGTGACGGTGACAGGACTGGGCTGGGCCGGGACCCCCGCGTTTGTTGTAACGTGTATATTCACGCGAGGCATTCAGACGCTGCCGGTCGTATCCAATCAGGCGATTTTCTATGAGAATCGTAACTAGTTGTAGGCGGCTTCCTATGCCTACCAGCTTCATTTCCAACTCATATACCTGCCTATGTGATAGAATACAGATATCCGTATGTACACCACATATGTTTCGTCTCGTTGCCACCTCCAAAATGCCAAATTTTTGCCAAAAAGGTGATTTTTGTCACGCTGAACTAGATGGACTGTAAAACCATTCATTTTGCCTTTAGGGCTACATTATGGCTGAGTGTTTGAAAACATATTCTTGAATGGCTTGAGCATGTGGAGGGGGGGGGGAGTTATTCACAATATTATCTTGGATTTGGCCGTTTTTGAAACTCATTCTAGAGTTGGCCGTTTTTGCTGCAAAATGGAACTGAGGATTTGCTGAATTGGATATAGGGCTGTTGTGACTGCAAATGAGCTAAAGCCTTGTTTTGTGTTGTTTTATAATGTTTATTTGCAATAAATTAAATAAAACTCAAAACCTTGGTTCTAGATGCATAAAAAAATGCAATTTCACACCCTTGGAGCGTTATTTATTTCCAAAAATAAAGGAGATGGCCGAGTTTGCAACTACATGACACTTATCAAATATACATTTTTGTCATCATTTGATGGTGGAGGTTGATTGCGGTGGTGAGGGTGACAAAGGTAGCCCATCATTCTCTAATTTTCTTTATTCACCCAAGCGCTTTCGCACCGCTGGACCTCTTCACGGATCGGCATTTTTCTTAGAGTCATACATACTACAGAAATATGGTCGGTAGGTACGTGGTAAAATGGAGACTAAATTTCTACAAGCGAGGTAACCTTACGTTGAAGCCATTATAGGAACTAGAACACAACCAAAACGGCATTTTCAATCGAAAATACCATAATTCTCCAAATTGATCGCTCGTATCGGTACCTAATGACTTTCTTGTGAGAAATCAAGCGTTAAAAAGCAGCTCCCATACGGTAGTTCACCATCACGGTCGATCGTGTTACGCGCTTCTGGCATCGCGATCGCCCCCGGCGTTGAACCCTGCGCGCGCAGTTATTTCAAAACCGAGAAAACGACTCCCGGAGGCGGTGGCTGACCACCGGAGGCGCGGACATTCGCCGTGAAATCATAACAGAACTTACCGACTTGGCAGTTTGAAAATCGTTCCCGGCCACCTACGACGTTTCGATTTGAGCGCTCCGATTTCCAGCCTCTTGCTCAATGGATTGCTTTCCTCGAGCAATATTATCTAATATCGTAATAGCCGAAAGACCGTGAATTAAATGGGAGCAGGAAGTTGTTCAACTGCTGGGCCCCTGTGTGTCCGAAGGCGTGTTTTTTGAGTCTAGCATAGTTTTAGTAAAATTAATTCTCGGAAATATGAGTTTTACTAGTTTGAAAGGGAATCAGGCTCAAAAGTAGTCGATTCGTAATGTAATTTCATTTTGAGCTTCATCATAGATGTCATAAAACTGTGTTAAAGTCAGTATATGTCTTCACAAATTTCTGGAGTTTACCAGATTTGAGTGACAGAAGGTAGCGTTTTTGAATTATCTCACTGCTGAGCAACTCCCATTTGTTTGCTCCTGGGATTTGTAAATTTGCCTTAGCTACCGACCGTTCGGAAGCCAAAGTGGAGAAGATCCGTCAAAAACCAGGTGCACTGATGATCCCTGTGGGCGGAGTGGGAGATGTGACGTTGGCCATGACGAGAGGTAGTTGAAGGGTATTCATAAAACGTTTAAAATTCCTTTCCTCATCGCAGGTGTATGGATGAGAGGAGTTTAGTTAATGTTAGGAAGATCCAACGGAGATGAGTTAATGCCTCTTAACTGCTGAGGACTCCGGTGCTGATAGTAGACTAGTACTACGACTGATGGCCTCTCGAGTCTCGCCAGTGTCCCAGACTTTAATTGCCCACCTTCGCATCAGTCGAGGATTCCGAGAGATGTTCGAAAATTAACTCGCCGGTCGATGACGTCGGGGTCTTCGATGGCATCGAGATGATTGACGATAACGAAATTTGAAAATCAGACATTTTCGTCGTCATCATCAATAATTTACTCAACAGCGTAAATGGACATACTTTCTCAAAAGGACCTTGCGTTCAAACTGTGAACTGGTCCCAACGATTTACGCCGATCACTGATCACCTATCGCCCATCTCCTATCACCCACCACCCATCACCCATCACCAACCATCCTTCACCTATCACCCATCACCTGTTACCTATCACCTATCACCGATCACCCATCACCCGTCATCCACCAACCATCACCCATCACCTATCACCCATCACCCATCACCTGTCACCTATCACCCATCACCCGTCATCCACCACCCCATCACCTATCACCTATCACCTATCACCCGTCATCCACCACCCATCACCCATCACCTATCGCCCGTCACCAGTCACCTATCACCCATCACCTGTCACCTGTCACCCATCACCTATCACCTATCACCCATCACTCATCACCGATCACCTATCACCCATCACCCATCACCTATCACCGACCAGAGAATATGGCTTTTCGTCTTCAGTTCATTGAGTCTTTGAAGCTCCGATCCGATTTTCGATTTTTCCATTCACTCTGTAAATACGGAAGAAAAAAAAAATTCTCGTAAAAAATCTGCCCATGTTTTCAGACAGAAAACGTCAAAATCGGTTCATTGGTTTTGGTTAAATTACCTTCTGGCTATCGTAATTATCGGTAATTAATCTCAAAATCAAAAAATTACCCAACTGAGATAAGGGAAGTGGTGACATTCGCTCAGTCATCGTCCACTTTTGCGCAAATGATTGACACGACTCTGACAATGTGGGTGTAGTCCGCGGGGAAAATGAATCCGACCACTCGCCGCCCGAGGCGTCAATTGACCGACGAACATAACGACAAACTATCCGACCATAAAGTAAAGGCGAAGTCGTAAAAAGGATATTAATTAAAACGGAAAAAAAATTCTCCTCCGGGGCAGAACCGCGCCCTAATTTCGAACATCAAAACGCCGAAAACTGATCAGAAAACCGAAGGTCGTAAAGTTGGAATATGGCGTCTGCCGTATAAACAATATTGTCCGGTAGTCGAATAAGGAGTAGGCCGGACTCTTCTACCTCTTATTAGCATACGCCAATAATCGAATAAAACATCTTAATGATCTTCGATTTCCGCTGCTCTCGAGGATACGGCCGAAGACAAATTATTATGCCAATAACATAAATATGTTCGTGCAGCTTCGAGTGAGTTAACGGTTTCACATTGATTGGCGAATGTCAGGCTAGCATTTCCTATTGCCGAAGTACCGTGTGTTAGGTTTATGATTTTTGAACGAATTGTTCAATATTTTGTCATTGCTGTGTTTTTTGCCAGAGATGAAATTTGAAATTTTTATGAATGTTCAGTTGCATAGAATGAATTAATTGCATAGGTACAATTAACATAGAAACTTGAGTTTTAAAGAAAAAAGTGGATCAAGGTGAGCATTTTTTGGTTCATGTACGTTTCCCATTGTACAAAAACCAAGCATGTCAAAAATTCCAAAATCCTAAAATTTTAGGTCATTTTCAGTAGATTGCCTCAAGGTATACTCGCATTTCCGGCTCTGTTGCTTGTATCCAAGCTGATGACTTCCAATCAATGCGCTGCTGAGCCCTGTACTTTTTTATCGATCTATTTAAAATCGCCGATCTAAAATTGATTCGTCTAATCCGGCGAAGGAGGGAGCTCGAATTAGAATGCACTCATCACTCACTCGGCCATATGCACCCGTGTGCATCGGTGTGTCTCAATGCATCCCGAGACGTTGCATACTTTCGTTCCCGACGGCCGGTGAATTTAGCGGTTTAAATATAATCGGATCAGTGGTTCCAACAAGAGGCCACGATGATGTCTTCGTGCGCCCCGCTGGAATAATTTGCATAGCTATTGGATGATGCATCCTTAATGCAATGTGCCTTGCACATGTAGCGTTTTAATGCAGAGAGGAATGTTTTTTGATACCAAAAACCTCTAAATGGGTAAAGGGTAATCCTCGATGTGTGTAAGAAATCCAAAAAGACAGAGAAATACAGTAAAGAGCGTTGAGCCCCCAGAATACCTTTTGCGAAACGTTGAAACACTATATTATGGTAAATTTGGTAGCCAGAAAAAACAGCAATTTCGTATGGGGGACTACGAATTTTAAGGATGAAAATTGATTGATACGAAATTGGGAAAGTTTGAGGTTTGGGTTTCTTCCTATTTGCATAAAATATTGCGGTTCGAGTAGATTTTTTTGAATTTTGAATAATAAGTGTGTCCGTAGCTCAACGTTTTGAATCACACGCAAATTACCCCATTCCACTTTTGATCAGAAGCTCTTCGGCTAGTTGAAAAACGGTTCGACGGGGTCGACTAAGTCGTTTACTCAAACTCTCTATTACACGTTTTTCAGAATAGCCAGCATTTTCAGAAAGACTCTCCGTTTCGGTCAAGATTCCCAATTTTTTACAACGTGTCATCAAACCCCAACGTGAAATCGTTAGCGTTAATGGCAGCTGATAAAATTATCCCTGTGTAGGAGACATGACACTCGACAAACCTCGAGGAGTATTCATAAAAATTTTAAAATCCCTTTTTCTAATTGCAGGTGTTTAGTTGATGTTGGGAAAAGCCGTCGAAGACTAATGCCCTTCCACTAAAGAGTTTGCTGATAGTTATCATTGACGGTTATGGCGAAAAAATGCTACCTACAATGATAGCTTCTTGAGCACCGGCATTGTATTTTATGCAACTATCGGCCACTGCTTTCTCGAACTTCCACTATGCAAAGTCAGTACCTACGCTGAACAAGATAAAACTAAACGATGACTACACATGGTCCAAACAAATTATATTCTATCGAAGTACAGATTCTCAAACGCAAAGAAAAACTCAAACTCAAAAGTCGAAGGACCTTCCAGTATTGACTGATATCAGTAGATTCTACTCAAAATCCAGCTCAAACTCACACACAGACTCATGCTCATTACCCATACTCATAACCCATACGCATAACCCATACTCATAACCCATACTCATAACCCATACGCATAACCCATGCTCATAACCCATACTCATAACCCATACTCATAACCCATACGCATAACCCATGCTCATTACCCATACTCATAACCCATACGCATAACCCATACTCATAACTCATACTCATTAGGGTGTCCCTTATTTTTCAACTTCAATATTTTTGGACGCATACCCTCTCATTTTTTTCTCTTAGGTCTAAAACTATCGTATGTGAAATAGTTTCCCCCTAGGATGACGTTAACCCGTGCCGAATCGTCGCCAAAGTTGGAATATACGAATTTGGGCTTTTTCGCTAAAATCGCCCCTTTCTTGAGACGCTCTGAAATTTCTACTGGCAGTCGCGGTTGTTTGATTGACGTGAAATTTATACCATATATTTGAGTAATATTAACGAAGATCTGGTAAAAATTTGAAGAGGATTGGATGGAAATTGCGGGCTACAGAAATCTTGTAAGTCTATTGTTGGTGCCCGTTTTATCGGAAACTTGCATTCAGACGGTTTTACTGACTCTTAAGATAACATCTCTGACGAATCGACTTCAAATGTTCACCCCGTCTCCAGAGAGGCTGTCAAAGAACTGCTGGGAGTAGAAGAAGAAGAAAAATAAGAGTTTATTTGTATAAAGCCAATAAGGCCATTACAAAAGTTGGCAAGATTTCATTAGGCACAAAAGTGAAGATAAAATATATATTTTCCTTTTGGAGAAAAGATTAGCTCCTACTTGAGCGTTAAATATTATGCACCGGAGTTTTTTTTTAGTTTCTTAAGTAAGCATCTACCAAAAATATCTATTGGCCAAAAGCGGAAAGTACGTAGGTAATACATTTTTTCCTCAGAAAACAGTTCCCTCTGAAACCTTGAAGGCCCTGAGCCTAAGGACCGTCTGCAGGAAACCAATAAAACTTGCAGGGTTCTTGATAGTCATGACTAGCAGCAATTCGCCCTTGGACAGCGTGCAACCACCCAAAAATTTGAGCCCCTCGGCTCGAAACACTGCGCATTCTGCGATTAGGTTTTCTGAGGTGTCTGGCTTTGTCAGATCACAAACTTGGCAGTTCCGATCTGCTGAGAATTTTATACAGAGCCTGTTCAAGTATACCCGACAGAAGGGGAGACCTGCTAGTCTTGTCTGAGCTAGAAGTTGCTTAGCGCACAGTGGCAGGGCAGCCTCCAAGTGCGGAAGGCCCCCCAGACATCCTACGCTTCTTGGAACTCGGTTGAAAGAAGATTGACTCGCGCCCTCAACGTCCTCCAGGCGGAGCGGAGCGTCCTCCAAAGAGTTCTCGCTGTTGTTTTAGTCGGGCATAATCCTACGGTTCCAGGAGTCCCTCGCAGTCCGCCTGAGCGAGCAGCTGCCTGAACTGCAGGGGTCAGCGAGCTTCCAAGCTCTAGAAGCCTGTAAAAGCCAGTCCTAGGAAGCCGCTCTTTACCCATACTTTGGAGTTTCAGAAACCAGCTAAACATTCCCTTCCCAATATGCAGTTTGAGGTGGGTTCTAGTTGAAGCCCTGACGAGGTAATACGGCGTGCTCCATCCCAAGCCAAGAAGGGCCGCTGTAACTTGAACTCTTTCGAGCAGCTCACAGTGGTAAAAACTCCATGCTTCTGCAGCGTAAAGGGCTTTACTTGCTATCACTGCCGAAAAAAGTGTCTTCCACGAAGAGGGCGTATTGGCTTGAGACCTGAATACGATCGGCCAGACACTTTTATAATCCGCAATCTCCTTCTCAACTGCCAATTTGGTATGCCATGTGAAAAAACCTGAAGAGGAGAACTCGACCCTTAGGAAGGCAACAGACTTTTGGACAATGACAAAGGGTTACTGAGGAGAATATGAAACATTGGCAGAGCGCGAATCCAGAATCGACATGTTGCTGCACGTTTATGCGCGGTTGCGATGATCCCGGATTTGAGATAATATAATACGAATTCACCCCACATTTTTGAATGTTAGTTCAAGCACCTTATCTAATGCCTATGAAGATGCATGAACTGACAGGTTCATGTAAACATCTTACGGGGTGAGTGCAAGAGCTAAATTATTTTCGGAAAAACGAGACAACATCTGAATAGGTACTCAACCTTTTCTACCAATCGTATTTTTCGATCAATCCTCTTCAAATTTTTACCAGATCTTCGTTAATATTACTCAAATATATGGTATAAATTTCACGTCAATCAAACAACCGCGACTGCCAGAAGAAATTTCAGAGCGTCTCAAGAAAGGGGCGATTTTAGCGAAAAAGCCCAAATTCGTATATTCCAACTTTGGCGACGATTCGGCACGGGTTAACGTCATCCTAGGGGGAAACTATTTCACATACGATAGTTTTAGACCTAAGAGAAAAAAATGAGAGGGTATGCGTATCAAATTTCCCAAAAAAAAATTTTTCTCCGATATAAGGGACACCCTAATACTCATAACCCATACTCATAACCCATACTCATAACCCATACTCATAACCCATACTCATAACCCATACTCATAACCCATACTCATAACCCATACTCATAACCCATACTCATAACCCATACGCATAACCCATGCTCATTACCCATACTCATAAATCATACTCATAACCATACTCATAACCCACACTCATAACCCATACTCATAACCCATACTCATAACCCGTACTCATTACCCATACTCATAACCCATACTCATAACCCATACGCATAACCCATACTCATAACCCATACTCATAACTCATACTCATAACCCATACTCATAACCCATACTCATAACCCATACTCATAACCCATACGCATAACCCATACTCATAACCCATACTCATAACCCATACGCATAACCCATGCTCATAACCCATACGCATATCCCATACGCATAACCAATACTCATAACCCCACCTCCGAGATCAAGTCAACTTTAAGATCAGAGTCAACTTCGAATTCAAAGTCAACTTCGAGATCAAAGTCAACTTCAACATCAAAGTCAACTTCGAGATCAAAGTCAACTTCAACATCAAACTCAACTTTGAGATCAAACTCAACTTCGAGATCAAACTCAACTTCGAGATCAAACTCAACTTCGAGATCAAAGTCAACTTCGAGATCAAAGTCAACTTCGAGATCAAATTCAACTTCGAGATCAAAGTCAACTTCGAGATAAAACTCAACTTCGAGATCAAACTCAACTTCGAGATCAAAGTCAACTTCGAGATCAAACTCAACTTCGAGATCAAATTCAACTTCGAGATCAAAGTCAACTTCGAGATCAAACTCATCTTCGAGATCAAAGTCAACTTCGATATCAAAATCAACTTCGAAATCAAAGTCAACTTCGATATCAAACTCAACTTCGAGATCAAACTCAACTTCGAGTTCAAAGTCAACTTCGAGATCAAAGTCAACTTCGAGATTATACTTTTATTATATACTTATACATTCAGTATACTGAAACTGAGTTTTTGAGCAACAAAGGAAGTTCTAGTTTCAATTTCGTTTTGACCCGAGTAACAGTGTCAGTTTTATTTTCAGTTGGTGTTCCATTGTGGGTTAGAGTAGGTAAACCTTTCTTTCGACCATTGAGTTTAGGTTTAAGTGAACGTTTGAGTCTCAGTTCGAATTCGAGTTATAGTTCGGATATCAGTTTCAGTTTTATTTTGAGTTTCAGTTCAAGTTTGAGTCTCTGATTAAGTTTGAGTTTCAGTTCGAGTCTTAGTATCAGTTTTATTTTCAGATTGTGTTTCATTGTGAGTTTGAGTTCACCTTACTTTCCATCAACTAGTTTGGGTTTAAATTCAACTTTGAATTTTAGTTTTAGTTCGGATATAAGTTTGAGTCCGAGTCTCAGTATTAGTATGAGTTTGAGCTTGAGTATCAGTTCTGGTGTGAAACTGAATCTCAAACTCAAACTGGAATTCAAGCTGGAACCCAAAGTGTCTATGACGCAGTAAGCAATCACGCGGACTCATCTCTGGACAATGTACGCTGAAATAAATGTCGATAGGTACTTCGCAACGAATGAGTTGGTACCGCGTAGTCGTAGAGTCGGCCGGTAGGAGTAGAACAGGCGCTAGTATGCCTGCGGCGGCGCATCTCGGCGGGTGATGAGATTAATGGGCCTCATCTGCATAAACAATTTCCAAACAAGCGACCGACTCCGACTCGAGCTATTCAGTATCCACCTCAAGCAGATACGTCGGCGGCTGCCTTTGCTTGGAATCTTCAGTCCTCAGTCACACAGGTCCCTTTCATTTTATTTTCGAGGAAATGCGCGGTGAACATTTGTCATCTCCCTCGCCTCGGAGTCAGGACCTTGAAGCCAGTGATGGTCGTATTTATTTTACGAGATTTAAACGCCCGGTTTTTAAGGCGGGATTGACTATTTTGCCCGGGGAATTCAAAATTGAGGGCTTTTTCGAGTGCCCGATTTTTTTCTGGTTCAATTTCTTTTTTGGATTATCGACTGCAGGTACCTACATCAAACGCGCCAGCTATGAGTATCTTAAGGTGTGTCAACATTAATCGAGCATTGTCCAACGGCGCTCAAGAATGTTCTTGACTGCAGAAACGTTTTCGGATAATGCTCGTCGGTTGCCCTGGCGCCTTTGCTCGGAATGTATCGGAACATGCTTGAACATGTAAGCCCCGATCTTGAACTTCGTTCGGCTCAAGTCATCGGACTCATCGCTCGTGCGTTATTCAAGAACGCCCTTGAACAATTCTCCGTGTCCGGAGGACATAAAGCTGAGGACAAAATTCTTGGTAGTTCGATTTTATGATGGCATTATGATGCTTGCTGAGCTTAGTCAAAATTTGATGGCTCACTACTTTGCAGTAAAAAAGTGAAACATAAAAAGTTTTGAAAATAAAATTTTTGGACAAAAAGGGGAAAAATTGTCAGGACTATTGCAACGGTCTCTCGATTCAAGCGTCTGAGGAGGTGACCTAATTCCGGTGGGGCTTGGAAGTCGGAAATATCTCCTGCTGAGATCTAGATAGGTTGCAGTTTTTTGTTTATTAATATGAATGTTCTCCTTGTGCTTTTTGGATAAGTAGAGAAAATGTGTAAAGACCCGGTCGTAACCAATTTCCAAAATGATCGAAAGATGGATTTTACGTGGTAGCAGAGCATTGTCACGTTATTGAACTGCTATTAGGTAAGTACTCTTTACTTCGAAGGCGCTAAAATCTCCTTTGCCCAGTGTTAACCGACGCCTAAAAAACGGTTACTCAAGTTAGGTAACTTGTCGTTGGGATTTTCTCGATTTTCTTTTGTATGTATGTTTTGCTCTCGTGCAGCCAATTTAGATCCATTTAAAAAATTAATGTTGGTAGCGCCACAGCAGAAAATTTTTCATAAATGGCTGTCAAACTCTTCTTTCACATTTACATTTTCATTTCTTACTTTTCTGTTTTCAAGCTTTTTTGGAGTCGCTTTTATTTTTTGTTGTTTTTTTTTCTTTGTAGAACTTTATTAAAACTTTGTTATGTAAAACTGTATCGAACAATCAGGTGCGGCCACTTGGCAGGGCTAACCTCTCTGTGGGGCCAGGGGCCCGTTACACACCCCCTACATCGATGCTCCAGGGGCCTTCCGAACACGCACGGAAAAAGTGACTCCGAATTTGCAATTCTAAACCGATTTCGCGCGTTATGTGTGCGATTTTATTGGACGACCTGGTAGGGAATTTTCCCGTTTCCTCCTCCTCGAGCGGAATTAGCATTTTCGTGTACGCGGCGCCAACAGGAATTTCGCGTTTTTGAGAAAGAGAAGGGCGAGATGATCGAGTTGAGATGGGATCACACAAACGACACTGAACAATATTGTTGAGCTTTCACATTTTTGAGGAATGGTGCGGAAAAAACATTTTTAACCCGTTTCCACTATGTCAATCGACTACAGGGCGATCTTCTGTCCAAACTACTGAACCGATTTTCATCTTTCGAGTCTTTTTCGTCTTGGAGTAAATCCCGTCAATGTCATTACCTCGAAATTTTGGGTGTATTTAATAGGTTTTTGATCAATTTTTTTTCGGTTATGGGCTAGGTAATTAGTTTTAATAATGTCAAAATCAATAAATTTCGATGTAAATGTAGGTTTTGGCACTTAGAAGGAAGAAAGCAATAAAAATACCAACGATAATTTTTTAAAGCAATAATTTTGCAGCAGAAAAATTCGTTTTAGCTCTACTTTCGCCAGAATTTCGATTTTCATGAACCTGTGACTTCAGGCCAGGTGAAATCATCTTATCGCCCGTGTGAAAGGCCGGGGAAGGAGATGGTCTCTTCAGATTCTAGTTCTTCCTATACAGTCCACATCTCATAAATATTCATCGGTTAAGCCGGGCGATATCTTCATCATATTAATTACCGTACCTCTAAATAATGGAATTTTCACACTTTGTACGAGTTGATGGCGTTGGTCGATAAAAATGAAAAATTCGGTTTAATCGCCGACCTGTGAATGGTATCATGGTGTGCTAAACGGCCTGACAAGTAACTAATGCAACGAGCCGTACAATGTCTCTAATCTGATACAAAAGGCCCGACTCATTGCAGTTGTAATTTGTAGTTTCCGACGAGCATTTTCCTTCCCAGTACTATGGGGAATAGGTCGTCCCGAAAATTCGATTTGGAGTCACATGGTTACCATCATTTTTGCGTTTCTGAGATCTATTCCAAAAACCTTTCTTCCCCTCTTTTTGAGGCGGGGCTTGGATAATTATGGCGGCTTCTTCTTGGCAAATTATTGGAGGCCAAGCGCTTTCGGCTGTACGGTCCTCTTTGGGACCTCGTATTTCTGGTGGATTGTCCCTCGTTCATAGGATAGGAGGTTAGGAGGACGACGGAGGGCATTTTATTTTGTTTTTTAGGTCTTGCGAAGTTGGCAATGTAACATGGGAAGCAGGCTAAAATTAATTTTTCAAGTCCAAAAATCGCAAATTGAAATTGAAAACAGTTGAATCAAAATTGGCAATTTTGAGGTAGGTACCTTAACATTTTCCGTCGAGCTCGTTATTTTTGCGTAGTTGTAAGAACTTCTGGTGGGTGTTGAAAAACGCGGTTCTTCCAGCAGAAGCTCGAAAAAAAATTTTAAAAGCCGAAAATTGAGGTCTTGGGCCGAAGATGGAGAAAAGAGGAAGCGGCTAACCGACGGTTAAGGTAAGGGAAGTAAATGGCCGATGTGAGGTCTAAGTGCGAGACGTCCTTGTATTATAGTGATTACGTCGTTAGGGCTAGCGGATTCTCAAAAGCTTCATCCGCAGTTGCCTTTACCGAAGATTTCTACTGTTTGCGGAGTCACGGTCATCTGAGAAAATGCTGGCGACCTTGGTCACATCGGTAGAATCACCGGAACTGCCCAAGACGGTCGCTGCAATTTATATAATTATAATTATTTCGGAAATAGGTAATTAGGTATTTATTTGAAGTCTGAAAATCAAATTTTCGAATTTGCATAATTTTTATGATTCATTTTTATAAATTTCTAATCATGAAAAAATTAATAATGCCATTGACTATCGCAAATTTTCAAATTTGAGAAATTTCCTTTGAAAAGTAGTTTTTTATTACCCATTTCAATACCTGCCTAGGTAAATAATACCTTAGTATTATCTATTAGGTTTTTATTTATTTAATTTTATTTTATCTGTTTAATTAAATTTTAATATTATTTAACATTATTATTTGGTAATACCAACGCATTTTTTTTTTTTTTTTTGTAAATTGTGCAAACAATTTTTCAAGTTATTCAAACTTGTTGATAATAAAGAATAATAAGTACCTAACTCAAGAATTGAGTCAAACCACCCCTCAAATAAATAATACAATGCCAAAGAAAAAGGGGCAGATAAGTAGGTGCCTATTAGTATACCTTGTAAATAAATAGAAAACAAAAACCTGGCCGAAATTATGGACCGATTTTTATTTTTTTGAAGATCGCCATCCTTCGTCTTACCACTTTTATATTGAAGTAAAAAATTACGTATTTTGATAAAGGGCCCATAACCTGTTTTTCTCAATAATGCTTCATTTTGAAGTGTGGTACAACTTTAGTCATAGTTACGTTTAGGTTCACATTTTGGATTTAATTTCTCACTGAATTTCTTCCATCTCGTACAGCTTCCTCAATTTTCATGTTCTTACGTGAGTTTTTGATCTGACTCAAAATCACTGCCGAAAATTGATACCTAACAATGACCAGGAGCTGAATTATCAACTTATTCAATTATAGTAATTATGTGCAACGTTTAAAAAATACGTTCGAGATACGACTCCGATGGAGATACATCGCATTGCCCCTGCGGGTGGTATACCTCAATTTTGATACGGTTTTCAGTCCAATATCACTCTTATCTGATAATGGCCCCACCCACTGAAAATTCCAGTTCGGAAAGAGTCGGAAAAAAATCTATATTATAGATAGCGCGGTAAAATCGTATCGAAAAGAATAATATTACACTAATGACGGTGTGTTACTCGGTTCCGTAGATTGCAGTCTGATTCAATAAATAATCGACCCCCCCACCTCCACCCCTGCCATCTCTCCAATAGGGTACAAATGCTCTCTCTTTTAGTATCTCCGATACGTACCTACTGTGATCGTGGTGTTTACTGTCCACATCTGAGGCCCAGATCTGGATCCTTCAGGCTGGAAGTATTCGGGCAAAATTAAAAGCGGCGGCAATGTACCGCCTTGGGGTTTTTTCGAGTTTATCTGACCGAATCGACCAGCTACTTACATTATCTGGCCCATTTCATCTCAACCCCCTCGCCCTTGGGCTCCTCCCATTTCGGGTATTTATCGTGATTTTTTCCATCTCAGGGGCCTCCCGAATGCGGACTTTTACAAATAAACAACGTCCAATTCTTCAGCAACAGGCCTTTGACATGCGGTGAAAAAACCGGTCAGAAATCCGCGTATACATTACCGTTTTTTTTTCTATTGCAGTTATTGGCATAAATACGCGAGAAGAAAAAATCGGCGGATAGCGTTACGCGATCTTTCAGCCCTAATGAGTACCTACTTCTCAGACAGCTCATTTAGCCACGTCGACGTCTCTCGTTTTTATTTATTGCTATGAAATGAAACCCTTAATACATACGAGTAGAGGGCCTTTCATCATGAAAAATGTTTATTACACTGCGTAATGAGATTAATTATTCCTTTTTCGAGAGGAAGTGGCTTTCCGAATTTTCGGATGCATAAAATTTATTATTTAAAATTTATTATTATTTAATAGTACGTTCTCAATATTCGTAGCAGGAAAACAAAATTTGAGAGGAACCGTAATGGTTCATTTTATGATGATTCGTGGTGCATTAAATTTTAATGATTAAATGCAAATTTTGCTGCGTGTTCTTGAATTTCTCTAATGAACCTATTTTTTCTATTTACACTCTTGACCTCACAATATGAGGTTATTATTATTATTCGCCCATATTATGGCGAATTGTCCCTAAATATACGATTTATAACTGGAACAGCCAAAGAAATTTGGTATTCATAAAAATGACCGCAACAAAACTGAATGTAGGTGCTCAAAAAAACCGAAAACGTTGACTCCATGAGTAGATACGACAATAAAATTAACATCTCGTCTAATACGGGCCGTTTGGTACCCACCAATTTTCCCTGAACTCGTAGAATGCTCTGAGAAGCTTCGAACGTCAAAATATTCATCATATCACCCCAAAAAAAAAACCAAATCGTTCTATTTATCCAGCCAACGATTACTTTCTCCTCCTACATCCACCCGTTTTAGCATAGATAGGCATCTTTTATGATGAGCTGGCCAGCGATCAAGTTGGGCCCTGGAGAGCCTCAGAAAATTCAGGATTTCAATTAAGTCGGCTGATATATGACAGTAATAATTTCGGAAGGAGAATAATTTCCGCTGTTAATCATTTCAGGCCCTCGTCCGCTAATTACATCATTTTCGAAAAGCCCGCGCCCAGTGTACGGTTGGTCTGGAAACCTGTCGAATGTAAACGGGGGCGATACGATTTTAGATAAATATTGGCTCTCGGACAGGCGTGACAATTTTGATTGGAAATATGTCGGTCAAGTAGTTCCATCGCCACCCGGTCCGACGCTGGACTTTTTCCACTTTGTCAAAATGAACGAAAAATATATTTTTTTCAAAAGAATAATACCTATCTACTCATATGGAAAACCGTTTACAGAAACCATTGGTTCGTAGATAACACACTATACTTCCATATTTTGAAACAAAAAGTGACGTAGTTTTATAATATTTTGACTGCTTTTGAGAGTGTTGAGGTCAAAATATCAAAAAACTCACTTTGCAAATTTTAAAACTCGCCTGAAATGAAAATACGCCAAGTTATCGGAGCATAAAAAATATCTACATATTCTGCAGGGTAAAACAAAGATTTTAAGGCCAAGAACGCTCAAATCGGTTCATTTTTGTGTCCGGAAAAAATAAAATAGAAAACACCAAAAATGCAAATATACCGGAAGTACTGTGAGTTATCCAAATTCCGATTAAACAGAGTGTTAGGCCTTGCCGAGACAAACATTTCAGTTCAAGAAATTTGTAAAAAGGTTGAGAATTGAGGGAGATATAGCCATTTTTGTAAATGTAAAATTTGGGAGAAAAATGACATGAGAGAGGAGACGGAGGAGTTACGGAAAATATATCGGTATCGAAGGAAGCTTAAGATAAACATTTCCAATGAGATTTTAATGATCAAATTCGATATAAATACTACCGCGATGAATTTTATCTGAAGCTTCTGTGGATATCGGATCGATACATTTTGTCGATAAACCGGGCCCTTAAACGCGTGTATTGCAATTTCAAAATCATGACTACATTCCCAGTGGTAGGAACATTATCGATTATTGTAAAAGGTTGAGTGCCTTTCAAGCAGGGCCATATCTTAATGTCATTAGATAGAAATTAGCCAGGCTGTCTCTCCACTTGGGATAGCTATCGGTATATCGATATAGCAGAATACTATACTGCTGAATACGTGAAAGGACTGCGGCCATTGGGTCATAGGGAGCAGGTCCTTTGGCGGACTGAAACTGCTGAAGAGTCAGACAGATGAGCCGCGAATAACAATACCGGTGCTGCCAACCTTAGCCAATATACAGTACCGGTGCTGCCAACCTTAGCAATATACAATACCGAGACACCACCGTCGTCCTGGAGATTCCCCGTCCCGGGGATGTGTCCATGTCCGGCGGTGATTATATGCCACTGTGCGCATGTCTGGCTGGAATACGGGTATGGGTAATTTTATAGTTGGTAGTGTAATGACAATGGACCTATTGAATTCGAACGATCTTCGCCGGCGGAGACCTTTCGAGAGGAAAGCTCCTATTGAATCAGAGGCCTTTCAAGGAGGCCTATACTATCAGTATAGTTGCTTTACTATCAGTATTGTAGCTATCCTGTGAAGACCACCTCCGCACCTCTGAAATATTGAATCTCTACTCTTTTCACCGCGCGGCTTTCTCCGCATTTGGTCAGCGCCTTTCCCTTCGCTGAAAACCTAATAGAAGTTGTAACTAACAGGTGGGTAATTATTTTCAGGATTATTAACCCGCAGCGAGTTTTCTCTTCGAAAAATCGTTCAATCTGTTGGACACCGTTTTTTCAACATTTCTGAAAACGAATTTTAATGCCTATTATACTCGCTATCTCGAAAACAACAATCAAAATGACGAATTAAGAATCTGTAATTGGTTGATGGTGGAGGCTCATTGTTGAAGGCACTCTCTCCCTCACCACAACAAATTAAGAAAAATAATTATTATAATAGTACCTATAATAAACTTCTCTGACGAAAATGAAAGTTGGAATATGTTACCTACCTATAGGGCCACCGAAGATGTTCTAATTCCTTCACACTCTTGGTTTGAGCGTTCATTTTCTAATTATCTATGTATCAACTGATCTACAGAAAATAATCACCGAATTTTTCGCCCAAATATGCTAGTTTGGCAGGTGGTTTAGCAAATTTGCGTATGCCAAAGCACAACCTTGTTGATTTCCCTGTCAAAATAGCAGATTTTGATGAAATAAACAAAAAATTTTTTTGTTGCAAATTTAGGCTAAAATCTTAAAGAGCCACCAAAAATCGCCTATTGCACTCACTGAGATGCAGTTGGTCGCATTCGACGCAGAAATGTACCAAGTGCATGGCAAAATTCTTGTAAATTCCTTTACCCAAGCAGGTTTTGCAGAATCTTCAGAATATTATTGATCTCCTCTTTAGATCGTGAAAAATAATATTTTAGCTTTCGTAACAGATCGTGTATTTGAGCTTCTGTATTGCTGTGCTGACGTGACCTGTTCGCCTAACTGTTTTATACACTGGTTGGTGAAAACCCAAGAAAGCTCGGACGATTTAAAAGATAAGAATCTCTGAGTGAGAGAGGAGCTCGAGTCTCGCAGGTGTTTAAATGGTTTGTCCCTTTAAGGACATACTATCTTTTTAACTGTTTTCCCAAGACTAAAATTTCAGCCTTCGCAGTGAACATTAATCTTTACAGGCGAAGCGTATTACTAATATTAGAAATTAAAAACTCAAAAGTAGCGAGTTTTAGCCCTCAGCTTCTGTCAAATGACGGGCAATATCAACAGGTGAGCCCCCGCAGGGCCAAGTCAAGGTAATGAGAGGGCGAAGATTTCCTTCAATTTTCTCTCTCGCTCGGTCTAAGAGTTTTATTAGAAGAGTAGCTCCTGACCAAGACAAATTACTCGAAAAAGGTCCACTTTGCTTGAAGTCATCTGTCGCTTTCGAAGGCCTGGTGGCCATCATCTACTGACAGAACTGTAGGATGCTGGCCCCAACTATGTAAATCCACATCAAAGGACTGTTAATACTTTATAATTTTGATAGTTTGACGTTTTGAATTTCATAAAAATTGGGCTTAACACTCGATGGGCGAAATATGGGACACATTTTGGCGAGTGAAATTTTGGACCAAATCCGTGATAATTTTTGAACTGACATTTTTTTAACTTGAGCACCTGCTCGTGAAAATCTAAATAAATAAATAGACCTATGCCTGCCAATCTCAATTATGCGAAAAATCATCGCGAAGAACAAAAAATGATCATTAATTTTAAAATTTAATACCTACCTGCCATAAATCGGTCGCCTAAATGAAACCAGTTCGTAGATAAGAAGCGATACTTCCATATTTAGATTGGTCAATTTTTAGCACAAATTGATTATGTAGGTACATGACTGTTTCGGGGACTACTAATTTGAATTATTTCAATCTCACCATCCGTACTTCCATAATATGGAATATTATGCTTAAATATTAATATTATTATGCTTTAGTCCGCACTTCGCAGACCTTAGGCTTTGTCGCAGGAAACAGATGATCGAGCGGCTGTTCGCCCCTGAAGGATGCGGATAATAATTATCATTAATAAATATTATTAATACGCCGAATCTTTACGTGCGACAGTATCTCCGTAGATAATTACTACTTTCTCTCCGATGTCAATATTTCCTGCTATCGGCCGATCTTTAATTTGTATCAGAACCTCAGCTTCCGACAGGGAATTTGGACCGGTGTCGCGGTGAATTTTGATAGGCGGACCGCTCGGGCGGACAATGCGGCGTCGGGCGCCAAAAATGGCCCACTGACCGAAAACAGCTGCGAATTTGTACCACCTGGAGGCTGGGCGAAAATAGAGAATGACTGTATTAATAATTTGGCAAAAAGTCAGTTTTCAGCATCTTGTTGAATGCTTTGACCCGCAATCTTATTTCAGCTAGGTTCTATACCAGACAGTAGGGATAGAATGGAATAGGATGGATTGGGATGGAATGGGATGGAATTGGGTGGGATGGGATGGAATGGGATGGAATTGGGTGGGATGGGATGGAATGGGATGGATTGGAATGGGATGGGATGGAATGGAATGGGATGGGATGGAATTGGGTGGGATGGGATGGAATCGGGTGGGATGGGATGGGATGGAATTGGGTGGGATGGGATGGAATCGGGTGGGATGGCATGGGATGGAGTGGAATTGGGTGGGATGGCATGGGATGGAGTGGAATTGGGTGGGATGGCATGGGATGGGATGGAATGGAATTGGTTTTGTCTTTTATAGAATGGAACTGAGTGGGATAAGATGTAATAAACTTGATAGAATGACGTTTTATGGAATAGACTGGTACAGAGTGGGATAGAATGGAAAAAAATAATAATGTTACCGGTATACATATGGAATTGTGAGGTCAACCTGAGCACTGTGGTGGGACCGTGAGGCAGGGGAAAAATAAAACCTTCCATTGGCAATCCGAACGGAAGTAGCCGTTGAAAAGTTGATCGTTCCAAATATGGACCCGATTGTTGAAATCCGACTGGCGCACGTCAGTTCCAGCTTATCCGCACAATATCCGGTAACAATAGTCCGATCCGGGGCTCAGCTGAGAGGTTCTTCGTCTGCGGCCTAGAAAACAGACTATAGAAGAGTCCGAATAATAGTACAATAACCTAGACGTTTTTCGAAGGGTGTGGGCCTCGTGCTACGCGTTGAGGGTCCCAACGTCTTAAGGAACAACAGATTGATCTGTTTATCTGAATAATCCTCCGGCCTTGGAGTCCTTTTTGAGACGAGCAAAAAAAAGAAGAAACGCATCGTTCCAAGGCTGTGCGGGTGTTACGAGCAGCCGGCGCAACAGTGCGGTTTGCGCGCACCCCCGTGCCGCAACTTGCAGCTGCCCTCCCGCTGTGACCGTTGCAGCGAGTGCATTATAGTCCCGCACTCGTGGCATTTGCAGAGAGGGAAGCGGGATGAGCGGATTTCGGTCAGTGTCTCTGCCTTCTTGGACTTGTAGGCAGAAGAGGTGGAAGAAAAAAATTTCGGAAAGAGAGGATAGAAGTGTAAAAATTAGCAAATCGTCACGCTAGTGGCAACACCGGATAACTCACTTTTTCCAATTTTCCAGGATAGACAAAAAACTGATTATTGTAAAAATCATGAGTGACCTAATAATAAGTTTCACAGGTTCCCAAGTTGGGTCTTACGGTTAAATTTGATCGAGTTGGCTCTAAAGACGTCTAGAGACTTGCCATCGGGCGTGTGGTTGCACTGAGATAGCACGTTTTGACGATAATTTGAGATACCCACTGTTGACCGAATTGCGATTTACGCGCTTCCTAACGAACTGACAATAAAACTAGCTCCAATAATCGATCCGCCACCTCTTTTTCCGTACAAAAGCGTTCTTAACTTAAAAACGCCAGAAAATGAGTTACCTGGTGTTGCCACTAACGTGACAAAATTGTTCTCGCATTTTTCTGCCTTATTTGTTTTCTACAACGAAGACCTGTTTTCATAATCAATTTCATGTAGGTAAATACCTACCTTCATTTACAAAATTTACGAAAATTACCAACTCCGAATTTTCAAATTGTCCATATACAATTTGTCGCATCTTTTATCCCGTCGCGGACGAATTGACCATCTCCTGCGGTCACCTGTTCCCATCTGGTCAGAGGAGCAGCTCGTCTCACTCCCACCTACTACTGGCCACGTCTACGGGCAGCTACACGCACACTGCTCTGACCTCCGTCCTGTTCTGTTGTACAGTTGACCGTCTTCTAATAAGGTAATAGGCGCCCTTCTTTCGTCCGCCCGCAGACGCAGCAGCAGACAGACACCACCTGCTACTCAGCTACTGAGACTACCTGTATCTATTGTGTATTCGTGACTTCTTCGATACGAGTGTCAGATGAGCGACTGTGCGGTACATGGCCAGATGTGAAGGATGACCTATGCTGGTATTCAAGGTGATCCAGTACGTATCAGGATTGACAATCCTAGTACTTCAAGGAAGCAGTCATTTCCGAATTTTATTCGTTTGAAACCATTTCCTACGAATTTCTGACTTTAATCGTCTCGAACTGGATGAAAAGTTCGAGGAAATGAGGTGGAAAAAAACAAAATAAAATTGACTCTAAAAAGAAGGTCGAAAAACTGAAAAGTAAATTTTTTTAAAGATTATACTGTGTTATCTGCTGATTTCACAAAAGAAAAATTAAAATATAAAGACGAAAATGTGCCTAGGCAACCCCCAAGACATAGGCACTAAAAAGTTGCACAAAAAATGGGAAAAAGTGTTCAGAATGAAAAACAAACTGTCAAGCGTATAACTTCAAATTTTCCAAAAATTTTTTTTCCAAATTGTTTTACCTAAATTTTTGGCTGTAGCGCCAACAATAAAAAACGAAAAAGAATCTTCAAGTCGACTTGAGTAACCTCGGCCTTTTTCCAATTCGGTCAAAATAGTAAATTCATATCAGAGTCTCTGGATATAAATACATGCACTCGGAAACAGAGTTGCACACTTTCGACACACTTTCACCGGTTGGATGTGCTTTAAATACACAAACCGATCCGCCGTTTCAAAAGTCGTGCGAAGGTGGACTTACAGTTGATGCAAGTCACAATTTCGAGGGTGGGCATGATTTACGGTTTCGCATTGTCTCGAAACCCTTCGCTATCGTTTAGCATTCCGGAGAACAGTCCTACAATTGAATGAATAGGCGTATAATTGGCAGCCTTTTTGTCAGGTGCGTATATACGCCGTGTACAGGTAGGTGTCACCGGCGTAAGGTCAAATACTCCAAGTCGACCCCCGCACGTCTGAAATAAACACAGACAACATAATATGTACATATATATCAGCTCAATAGGCCTCACCGCCTTCACAAAGCGACAATTATACGCCCACCATGTTGAGAACAATTCCCTATACAGCTCGAAGCAACGGCATCGCCGAACGAGTGAATTACAATGTGATTTAATTCGAAAAGAATTATTTCGAACATTTTAATCGGCCGAAAAAAGTCTCTAATATCGGCATTATCGTCGAGCGATGAATGTGGCCCTCAATATTCAAACGCCCCCACTTCTTCTTGACGAGAAAGTGTGAATTTTTCATGACAAAACCACCCAAGATGAAATCCAATCTATTCACACAGATTTTCATAATTGACTCTCGACAACAAATTACCGAAATATGGACGAAAAGTTTCGAAATTTTTCCTCTCTCATGTCGAATAAATTAATGAAGATGGATAGCGTAGGTGTAGCACATGTGGCCCTCATTCATAAATATTCCAGCCTGCGGATTTAATTTCCAATTTTTTCCCCGTCCGCTACCAATAGCTGTTTCGAAAACAGACCTTCCCCCTGGATGGCATAATTATCTCCTCGAACAAAATTGTGGAACGAATGTGTCGTATTTTGATCCTCTCGCGGTCTGAATTAATAAATTATTAACAGATTAGGTACCTAATAGGTATAAGATTAAGATTTCTAATTCGTACAAATTTTTTGGGCTGTTGATATTATCAGCAAGCGTACATGTTAGCACATTAGTTCATTCTCAAAGTCTTGTACTAATTAAATTGTATATCGTCGTCTGAGGCGCAGCATGGCACATCTAACATTTCGTCACTTAAGTTCTAACACCACCTAACTCAATTTTCCCAAGTTTTCAGGAGAGACAAAAAACGAATTATTTTACCTTGGAAATAAATTTCCCAAATTCCCAATACGTTCTCACGATCTCGAAGGGTCTCTAAATTGGATTCTACTCTTAAATTTCAAAAATAAGCACTAAACTCGAAACCAGCTGAGTTGGGCTGTGTTGCTGTTTGAAATCCTTAATTAGGCTGTGTTGCTCCCTGCTTTCCGTCCCTCAAATATAATGTTTTTATGTAAATATTTGTTTATTTTATAGGATGGGAATGCATCTGATAAAGAATTTAACACCCGCAATTTTCTTCTGCATCACGTTTTTGCCTTAAACCCATCTATGGGTGCTTAGACAGTAAAACCAAGAAAACTGCGAAAACCCCGATTTTGACCTTATCACTCCCCCGAAATTGACCGATTTGACAAAAATCTCGAAAAAACACCAAATTTCATGTTTTTCAGTAAAAATCTAATGATTCTCGCCAAAAAAAAACCGAAATCAGATCCATTATTTTTTTGAACTTTTTCCAAGGCTCTTACCTTGGATTTTTCATGTTTTCGTCGTAGAAAATTTTAATTTTTCTGTGTCATGTACCTACCCAAAACCTACTCAAAAATATTTTTTTTGGAATTTTAGAATTTTTTTTTTTGAAGGGTAAAAAAAACTTTTTTTTACTTCAAAAATTAGTCTTTAAACCAGTTTTTGAACGCTGAAATCCAACCAATTTTGACTTACAGGGAATGAAAACAGTGTAGAAACCTTCGAGGAACCCAACAAGCTCAAAAAATTCAAAATCGGTTCAGTAGGATCCCTCGGATTGGCAAAAACGTGAAAAAGGAGAAATCGCACTAAGCCAATCCGATTAAAAAACAAAATTATCAAAATTTTTCTGAAAGAAACCCCTGTCCTATGGTAAATCAAGCGAGAAACCCGGGAAAAATACTCAAAAAATTCTAAACCCACGACATCACCTTCAAAATTGAGTTTTTGTGCTTTTTCGAAAATGGACCATACTAATGCCGATTTGGACCCCTTAACCTTCTCCGATCGGATTGCTCCGAAAAAAAATTTCCTCGACCAATTACATAGGTACATTATTTTTGGAAATAATGTACCAAAAGCGGGGAGGCGTCTCAGCGGGAACTCGTCGGTCGTGATTTGAATTAGGTGGTGTTGCCTCCGCTTCCGCTAGATAAACGATTAGGCGGTGTTGTCTTTTCTTCCTCTCCTTCTTCACTGTTTGGTTCAATCTTCGTGGCAGTGTCACAATGATATCGGCTATTGAAAAATCTATCGAGTGGTGTATCTAACTCATTTTCGACAAAAATTGAGTTAGGCGGTGTTAGAACTTAAGTGACGATTTGGCAAATTTTCAGGAAAAAGGAAAAATCAATTATTTTCGAATGCATTAACATAGGTATCCAAGCGTATCTAAGGGATATTTCAGTGGGTTCCACGACGAATTTAGCGAATCTGAAACCGAGCAGTGATGTGGCACAGAGAGTAAACATGATTTTCTGTTTTACCTAAAAACTGCCAAATTGTTAGATGTGCCATGCTGCGCCTCAGACGACGATATTCTACGTTATAAAACATGCAAAAAATGAAAATTTCACCAAAAAATTTTTTTGGTTACAATTTGATTGCATTGATTATTCTCGATATTATTCTAGGTCTTGATTATTCTAGGCAGTTTTGATTTGATGAAAATAAAGTAAATAATGTAAAAATTTGTTAAATGGATAAATTATCATCTCATTTATTTTAGGGCAATAATAATAAATCCCTACCAATGATAATCAGGAGCCTCCTTATTTTTCATCCCCAATGTAGGTATTGAATTACTATTAGATGACAATTCTTCAATTTAATAATAATACCTGAATTAATTAAATTGGTATTTAATAATGACAAACCTCTTTAATATTACTATTTAATTACTTATAAAGGCGAAAATGTAGGCAATAATATTGCCTATATTAATATTAATTATATTATAATTAATAATTTCAATATGGATTCACACAGCTTTTCTCTTTTTTCAGCTTTTTTTCTGCCAAATTGAGAATTCTCTAAACCAAATTAAGATTTTTCCAAACCAAATTGAGAATTCTTCATGTCATTTCTATAGGAAAAATTATCAATTTGGTTAGGAAAATTCCCAACAGTTTTTGAAAAATTCTAAATTTTGTTTGGAGAGTTCTCAATTTAGTTGGGAAAATTACCAATTCGAGTTAGGAATGCTGTGTTTAAATAATTAATAGCAGTCATTTATATGTACCTATCTGATTTTTTTTATGATGTTAGGCAATCAAATTGAAATTGTTGATAATTGTATCTCATCGTAGATCAATTTCTTTCATAAAATAAGTACCATTGGTGTATCGATGTTCAACGGGTTGATTAATAGGCGCTAGTTTACCGTATAAAACTAGGCATCCAATGGAGAAACGTTGTTAATTATCGACTCGTTTTCCTCCATCATTTGGCCCTAAATTGACGATGAGTTCCCGAAATATTAGAACATTCGGTTCGACATTTTGCGCCTATTAAAAGCTGCGACTGGCATCGATCAAACTTGGCAGCGCCTCCGGTTTTCCCCGGGGCGAACGAGAAGCTCTGAAAAATTTTATGGTAAATTCTCGATTAGGGAATTCACCATCAAAAATTGAGGTAATCAATCTCCATCAACGGGAGAAATTCCGTATCGCTTCGAACGTGGGATCTCGCCTGGGTGGGTGAAGTAAGTCACATTAGCGACCTAACTGGATCGTAACAAATTATAGGTTTATAATTAATGCGAAACAAATTAACCGGGATTTCACGGTTCGAACACCCTCTCGACACACTGCTTAATTGCGTTTCGAAAAATTTCTGAAATATTCATCACTAAGTTAGGAATTTTTTATTCTGTACGTACAGTAGATTTGTATAGTGTAAGAAATATCTCCTGAGGAAGGCCATGTGGGCGAAAGCGCCCCTGCTACTGGTAAGGGCAGTAATATTATTATGGTCGATATTATGTGATCATTGGACACTCTTGTCTCACTCGAAAAATCACGATCAAGTTTTTAGACATTCTATTTTTGTATGCGTCTGATGTTTTTCGGCATTTACCTATCCTCAAATTTCTCCAGGAGATTGGTAGAGGTTCACATAATCGATCATGTCATTGGAAAACTTATTAAACGGGCAAGTTTTCCTGAGTTTTTGCTGCATCCAGAGCGTTTTCTCGAAATGCGATTAACGTTCGAGTATTTTCAGACATTTTTTAGATTTTTGATGTTTGAGTTGAAATTACGGTGCATAGAAATTGGTTTTTGATTACGAGTCTATGCTAGGCGTATGGGAAATTTAATGCTAAATCCAAAAATGTCCTCAAAAACTAGAAAAAGTGGTTTTGAACCGGAGAAATGTTGGTTTTTAGACGCAAAGTTTGGTTTTCTCAAAAAAAAAAAAAAACTAAAAAAATTGTATCTTGGGAACGAGTTGAGGAAGAAAAATGCGGTTAGTGGCGTTTTGTTCCATTTTCGGCCTAGTTTTACCTAATTTTATTTCAACCCTTAAATGCATGATTTTTTTTTGTTTTTCGCCGAAAAATTCTCATTAATTACTTAATTCGAGTCCGGGATGCCCTGTATTTTTCTCTAATCAACTCCACATGTCGCCTACAGAGATGGTTGATTGTTGGCTGAAATGAACGATAGCTGACATCCGTTCATCGCCATTGGTCCCTTAATTGACAATTATTATTACGAACCCGCTCCCTCGTACCTTATATAGCTTGAGTTAAACCTCGTTCGAGTCACCTTCACCTACGGTGAGCTATTGAACGACTTGACTTCCAGCTCAGTATTGCGGTAGCCGATACTTTTTTCATGCTCGGTTATTATGGTACCGCAATAGAAAACTGGCAAACCGGAGTTCATGATTTTAGTCGGACGCGCCTCGTATGATATCGGCTGGACTGGCGACGTCATAATTTCAGAAATGATAAGACCCCGAGCCTTTTGAGGAAAGTAGAAAAGTCACTAGTAACTCTCAACGCTCAAAGGTGAGAATGTAGCGCTATTTTCACTCCCGCACAGAATAACATTTTTTTGAGATGACCAATTTTGAGTTGGTAGCTCAGTTGGCGCGACATGTGTTATCTAAGCACCACTTTTATCTAAGCTTACAACCAGTGGTGCATGGATAACACACAATACTTCCATATTTTGAAATGTTAAACTGAGACACTATTAGATCATATTTTGACTGCTTTTTTGGGCGTTTATGTCAAAAACATAAAAAAAAAATCACTACCTATGCGAATTTTTAAACTCGCTTAAAATAAAAATACGCCATGTTATCGGAGTATAAAAAATATCCACACATTTTTCAAGGTAGGTAAAACAAACATTTTAAGACCAAGAACGCTCAAATCGGTCCATTTTTGTGGCCGGAAAAAAAAAGAAAACACTAAAAATGCAAATATATCGGAAGTACTGTGAGTTATTTGAATTCCGATTTAACAGGGTCTTGACGAGACAAACATTTCAGTTCAAGAAATTTGAAAAAAAGTTGAGAATTGAGGGAGCTATGGCTATTTTTGTAAATGACCACAGACGGACGCACCCACACTTGTTCGGGAAGTGATTCTGAGTAAAATTCACTCACATTTACACACATTTAATGTGTGTTTATACATTTACATTTTATTTATACATCCATACATTTACTTATAAGTAAAAGGTTTTTCCGAAGCTCCTTTCCGATTTTTGATTTTAGGACTATTACAGTACTTCCATATACTGTGTAAATATGGAAGTAAAAAATTCTAGCTTTCCAATGTTTTGGTTATCTTAGAGCATAATAATATTATGCTAAATATTATTTGGCGTCAAATTCGGCTATAAGGTTAGGCTGTTCGAGTGGAAATACTCCTTATCATCGGATTCCAATCCACACACACTATACGGAACGGGGACGGTAAACTTTCCGTCTCTGTTCGGTTTTAATGGCCGTGGGAATACAGGCAAGTAGGTACCTATATACTAGGGAGTATAGGTAAGGGAGTCGATATTATAAGCAACTAGGATGATCGGATGCCTTTCAGTAATAACGCCGAACAGCGGGCGCGGAGTTTATTTTATGCGGGAGAATCACCGGAGGCTCGACTCTCGTCCCGGGTTAGGTAGTCATTTTTACTCCAAAGGGCGAGGAAACGGGTAATGGAATATATTTCATCGGTCATGTTCAAGTCGACTGCAAGTGGTCGAATAGTCGACTTCCAATGGCTTCGGGCCTTCAGAGGAGGAAATTCAGATTAACCGCCCTTTCCTCGCGGTAATGCGATCCGTCTTAGACGGTCCAGTTCTCGGCTCCGGGGAACCTCCCACCAATCGTCCCCGGTTGACAACCGTTTCAAAACACGGCCAACCAATAATGACTATATAAATTGACTCTACCGACGAGTAGATGTAGAGCGGAACGGTTACCGCCGGCATCCGACCGGTAATTGGAATAATAAATCAATTTTGAAAACCCGATATCCGCAGATTTATACGCCGCACTGTCCACCGTATAGGAACGTTCGTTTTATCCATTCAGAAAATTGTGGGAGTATCGATCAATCCGGGTTGGTGTAGAAAGTGCGCAAGAATAAATTTTATGCGCTTTCATCGAGCAAGCTTTTTTTTCGTAAATCACACGGGTCGAGGGTTTTTTCCTTCCGCAAGTTTTTCTCAAGAATCAGTCGGATTGAGAGCGTTTTATGAAAATCTTGGAGGTGTCTTCTCAAACTAATTTTTTTAAATTAATTTTATTTTATTTTTCTATAATTTTTATTAATACTTCCATATTAGCGGCGTAATTAAATGTAATTGCTTCTATCAAGGGGCCACTTATCGTCATTTTGACCTTTTGGTAACGTTCTCCTGCGATTCACCAATTACTCGTGTAACTACTGGTGTATTTTACTACTCACGTAATTAATTACACCCCCAACTCTGCTGTCCTCGAATACGAGCCAATTTATAGCCGAATGAAGTTCATCATTCAACCTTGTGGACCAACGTTTCGTAAACTCTCCCCATGCCGCCAATGGGAGGAAAGAAGAAAAATGTTGCAACATATACGAACATTGAAACGTACAACAGTACAGACCAGGGGTAGGCTGAGACCTGTTCTCCATTTTCCGACACCCTATTTAATACTTTGCGCTCATCAACAACAGGTCTCAGCTGTTGCGCCAACTGATTTACACTTGACCTGATGCTGATCATAAATATTTCAATCGGATTGCATCGGGACGGGGACCAGTTCTTAGTACGTGTGCCCTTCATGTCGCAACTGGGGATGTTTTATGCTCTCCGGCATTACGCACCGTGCGTCGAGTTATAAGTAGCGGGCATATTATTGAGTTCATTTTTACATGAGATATTCTAAAAAATTTCAAAATGATGATGGTAAGAATTATTTTGAATTGTCTCATTGAAAACCCCGACTTGCACCCTAATTTTAGGTATAAGTAAAACCAATTTTTTTTAAAGAAAATATTTAGTCGAGTCAATATTTGTACCTATCTGAAGAGGGTGTAGAGTGCGTGTCGGAAAGTCTAAAATTTCATGCGTTCAGGGGGTAACAGGACAAACATACCAGCTGAGGAAAAAAGAGGAAGAGAAGGAAACAGGCCTAGATATTTAGTTTTTTGCTCATAACTCAAAAATGGGAGGCCGGGCCGAGAAAGCGACCTCATACAAAATGAAAGTCAGAATAATTTTCTACAAGTTTTATTTCGTGCTTTTTTCTCCTAACTCTAACCCTTTCAGAGATATACGCTGTCAAGACTGACGAGTTTTGAAAAACGTTCAATCCCACGTTTCTGTTTCCAAGTTCGCCGTTTCGTTTAAACTATTAGCCCAAAAGTTGTAATAGAAAAAGTTGTAGAGGATTAAATTTCCTTCGGGAATATATTCGTTAATATCCTCATTTTTCTCTTTTCAGATCCCAGCTGTAATTATGATTTTTCAAGAAAATCGTTCAATTCGCAACTGCTTTAGGATAAAAGTGAGCGTATTAATACAACATATTCCAAATTGAAATCGATATATCTCTGAAAAAGTTGGAGTAAGGAGAGAAGTGCATGGAATGAAACTTGTAGGAAATTATTCCGACTTTCATTTTGTATGGGGTCGCTTTCTCACTGAAATCTCCCCTTTTCAAGTTGTAAGCGAAAAACTGAACCTATCTCCCTCTCTCCAGACTTTCCCTTAACTAGGAAAGTGGGGACTGTTAGTATGCTGATCAGGGATGAGCATCGATTGGAAACTATCGATTGTTAAAAACTATTGGTAAAAAACTATCGATAGTATCGATCATCGATGCTCATCCCTAATGCTGATATCCCTGGAACATATTCCCGAAGAGAAATTTTAAGGCGTTCCTTCACTTACCTCAAATTCACGTTGAATCTCAAAATTCCTTTTTTACCCTTTTGTCCGCTGCTCACTTTTGCTTTCTTCAACCACTCGATGCGATTCCCGTTCATAAATCAACAGAATAGGCCGAAGGATCGTAGGAGGAAGCGAAATAATGACGACCTTCCATCTCATTCCTTGGCGCATTGTACAGTTCGAGACTTCACCTTCTAATAGGCTCAAAGTGACAACCAGGAGGCCACTTTAGTGCTGATGAGGGGTCAGCCATCAATCATTGTACCCATCCGAAGCCAGGGATGAATGGGAATGGTAACCTTTCGAATCAGATCGAATTCACCTGGACGCTTATAATCTAATGCTTATAATATCGTATTCCCACGGCCATTAGAAACGAGTGAGACAGCAGGATTCTCTTTGACGGTTTATTAGGGTATACTTACCGACACGTTTATGGATATTGGGCTTTTACGACGATGGTCCCGTGTAAAAAGCATACAGACAGTGACTATTGTCATTTCGAGATTCAACAGAATGTCTCGGTTCCGAAGGTGCAAATGATCCAAGCGATTTTGCTGTATCGCCTAATATACTTGAATTTGACGAAGAAAAATGTCAGGAAAAATGATTTTCGAACGAGAACACCAATTTCGGAGAACGTGATGACGTTTTTGACATTATTCACCCACAAGCTACTCTCAGCTACCAAGGGCATCCTCAATCCCTTCCATTTTCTCGGTCAAAATCGAGATGAATTAAATATGAATATTTAGAATTTTCTACAAAAAAAGTCAATACAGCTCTACAGCAGTTACAAAATTGGTCCCATGAACGTTGAATATCGTGATCGTTGAAGTCAATTGGACTGACGACCAGCTAATATTCATCACCTGATGAAAATTTGAATAATTCTCTGAAACAGGGATCGACTGACTCACGAATAAATTACGGTGTCGAACTGAATATAATTTGCAAAATGTAACGACTGAAATGACGCAGCAACAGAGTAGTTACAACTGAGAGCAAAAAGCAGAGACCGGGAAGAAGTCCAAGCGGCACAGAGCATTAACTGTTTAGTTCCGCCAGTGTCCGTGAGCGCTCCACCAAACGTAATTCATCAATTGGTTGGATATGAATTGATTCACTCCAGGATCAGCTATAAAGGGACTAGTTTTGGTTAGAACTTATCTGGAGAACGATCGGAGAGCAATAATACTGGCGCATTCTTTCAAAACGTAACTGTATACGGCCGGCAATTAATTTGACCGGCATTTTTTCTCGTTCGCAACATATTTCCAACATAGACGTCCACACATTTAACCGGGCAGAAACCGCCGAGGAGCAGCCACTTCTTCATAAGAAAAGTGGAATGGAAGATCGGCGAAGAAAAACATTCAAGTGCGCATGTCTGTCCGGCTTTTGAGGGATGACCCGGCCAGAGCGGACATCTCGACCCGCGCCCTTTCCGTCGGGAGGAGTTCGAATCATATAATTGCTTACAACCTTATAAACGATAAGCATTTTAATGGCTGGATGCCATCCTCGTGGGAGAGGGTTCACCGGACGGAGGAAAAGCCGAGGCGGGAGGAGATAGAAAATTGTATATGTAAGAAAGTATACGAGCGAGAAGGAGGATGATGGAAATAAAAAAGCACCAAACGGTTCGCTTGCATTCCTCCGTCCAATTAAAGTAAGAGAGAAACGACGATTTGCTATAGTCAACTGTGTACGAAAGATAGCGAGTGTTGATGGTCTGGGGGAGCGAAAGAGGCCGCATTCCATTACCTTGGTAGAAACCCCTTCTGGAAAAATATAGAATTATATTTAATGGAGGCTTCTTGAGGTCGTACTCAGCGTCAGCAGGTAGTTGCCAGGGCTGAGGTGAATGCTAATGCCATATCGGCTCTCCCCAGATCTCGAATCATAAGATGCCACGGATATAATATAAGTCGCCTATATACTTCGGATGCCATTGCACTCCTGCGATTCGTCTATAATCAATGTCAAGAGTCTGCAAAATTGCCAAGTCCGCTGGGCTAGGCTTTTTTCTTTCGAGGAAAGAAAAATCGTTCTCATGTTGCAGCGATCGCATTTTAATTTCACATTATATCGCGGCAATCCATCGGAATTGAGAAGTAACAAAACACCGATTTTCTTATTGTTGCTGAGGAAACAGGCAATCCGTTCACGATTAACTAACTGTTCAATGCAGTTCGGTAACGACTCTGCTACCGCACAATTTACGTCTGTCAGTCCGCCGTGCCAACTCCGTAAACGTGTTACTCGAGTAATCGCCTGTCGAAAGCAGCGTGAGTCCTCCCAACGTTTCAATTAACGTGCCGTGTAATTTATGTCTACCACTGGAGTGTGATGTACCTAAACCATTTAGTACAAAAATCGTACCACCGAATTGGAACAGATGGTCCGTACTGAAATTCGATGGCCATCAAATCGGTTGTAGCGAAACGAAAAAAAAATTGAGGCACTAAGCCCATGTGCATATGAATGCAACCCAAGGAACCGGTCCAAAATCCGGAAATGCGGTATGGGGAGTCTCCTGGTTCCTGATCTCACCGTGGCTAACGACCTCTATCCTCCAAATTAGGAAAAAAATGAGGAACATGCATGAAAAACGAAATCCATTTTTTCCGCCATAATGATGCTGTTTAGGATGCGAAAATGATGTAGTGATGGTCTAAAACGAAAAAACAACATTTTTCTGGGTGAAAAACGCTAATGAAAAGTGCCCTTTTGAATGTGGCGGTTAACCGTATGACGTCACTGTGCGGACGCGACTGCTCGTAGTTTCTTAACGTAACGGCAAAAAATCCGTTATCGCCGTCTTATCACAGCATACACACATGAACTCGGATGAGGTTGCACTGGTGTCACGGGAAGATGTGTAACCTTGCGGCTGGCCATTTTCCCGCTCGACTTCAAATCTGCGATTTTCACTAAGCCTCCCTCCTCTTTTAATCACCTCTTTTCCGAACCGTCATCCACCATAACACCATTTTCGAAGCCTAACAAGGAATATTATGGCGAAAAAATAGTTTATTTTTTTTCATGCATGTTCCTCATTGAGCTCGATGGGCATCGATTCCAAGACGAAGAAGAAGCAGATCCCTCAAAAAAAGTTGATAGATTTAGGAAAAATTCACGAATATTCAAACATTTTTTATTAAAATAGTACGTGTAATTCTATTTTTTTTTAGTTACCTAGTTTTTTTTTAATTCTCTGCCAATTTTTCTGGGTGTTTCATTCAAATTTTTTTGAAATTTCAAAAATTTTCAATGCTTTATTTGAAATTTATTCGGAAATTTAGCCAATTTAGAATCACTTTGTGGCAATTTCAAACCTCACATATGGACAGATTTTCGAAAAATTCATGTCCGAACTTAACCATAGACGATTTTGCTTTAGGCATCCCTTGATTTGTATTCTCTTTGAATAACGACATCTCTGAACATCTCGTAGTACAAAACGCATCTTAATACAAAAGGGTTAAACACCAACAACTTCCCCAACCCTAGACTGAGATCTAATTACAACGAACTTACGAAATTCGAATCTCCGAAAGGGGAATGGGAAGGCCCCATAAGTCAATCAGCCCTGTCGGCCGTTTATTTAACTTCTCGAGTGGCGCCCTCTTTATTTTTATTTACGAACGATTTTCGAAACAGATTTGGGAACGGTGCGTTCCGTCGGAACAACTGTGCCGTTCTTTTCCGACCGGCCTAACCGAAAGCAACGTGATTTACCGTCTGTGTTCAGTTACGGTCGTAACTCTTTCGTTCCAGCGCGCGTTTGGCGTTTTCCAAAGCGTCGACATCTAAATGGAACTTTTTTTCTGCTTTGATCATTCGATTATCAGGACTAATGGTATGGGCGATTGAATTTTCAAAAATTCGGGATTTCGGATTTAGGAGGTATTCAAAGGACGACTCAGTGGATTTTCCTTGATTTTAGTCAGGGCGTGAACACTTTAAATACCCATCCAATTTATATTTCTGTCATATAATGTCAACTTGGCTCATAGGTAACTCGTGGTTGGTTTGTGTCCAAAACTATGCCCAACATGGCCAATGTGCCATGGCAAAAAATTGTGAAGCATCATCGTAGCTGACCGCCTGAATCAGTCTTACCAAATCAGAGAATTTTTTCCCGATTGGGGAAAATCTAGGGAGAAGCAATGTTTAGGGGATTTTATTTGAGCACAGGGGATTTTTTGGGGATTAGGTTTTCTAAGAAAAATTGTCCTCTCATGCTCATTTTTTCACTTTGTTGTCGTACTTCTCAGTCACTCGAACAAAATTACCTTCTCAGATTACTCTATAAATTCCAGTACTAAGTGTACAGGCTTCGGGGGACTATTGTTTTGGATAAACCGGGCAATAATGCAGACAGGGGATTTTTGGGGGAACGTTTCTATAATTCAGGGGATTCAAGGGGATTTTTCGGTTGGCTTCAGGAGGATTTCATCGAATGGGCTTGGCAACCCTGATCCGATTCCAGCTAAGAAGTTCTGTCTACGGCGGTGACTGTCTCGAATTCCGTCGGGTTCGACGACAGCCGAGTGGGAGGTGTGGGACGATAATGCCAATCGTTTGGCCCACATAGCTAATTATAATACGTCGTGAACGTGACAGTTTCGCGCGTTGGCTGATTTCAATACGTACCTCACACCTCCGAAGGTTCAAAACTGAGACAATCGACGAGTATACAAATTTACTCCTACTCAACATGTTGGCGAATAATTATTGGGTACCTTCCTAATTCGAAAACTGTTCATACCTTGGTTTGTCTACTGAAAATTGTAGTAGCTTACAGAAAAATTGTTATTTAATAACCCTGATTTATTACAATACAAGCAGTGCGTAGATAATACAGTAAAAGTCGCCAATAATGCCAAAAAACTGACTAGGTATTAAAACTTCAAAACTTGCCAAAAATCAAAGTGCTCACGTTAGCGTACTCCAGTTATCCCAATATTTCCCAGAAAAATTTCTCGGCTTACTTATATTCAAAGGTTTTTTTTAACAAATTGTACCTAAATGCCTACGCCAATTTGCACTTGCATTCGTACCTCTGAGAATCGACCGCGAAAGTCGTCCCGCTGCGGGAGTGAATTTGTCTCAGAAATGAAAGCGCGGCTTATCGTCAAAAAGCGTGCGGATATGAGCGTCCAATTAAAAAGGAGCGCAGATAATGAACGGTCCGGCGATTAAAGTCGGCGCAGATAACAGCTGCGCAACTTCGGAGCGCATTCCCGCCGAAGAAAGTCCGAAAGGTGCGAACGGCTATTTCTCAACTGTCTTTTGAAGTTTGCATCCGTGGATATGGACCACCTGCCAGGATCGTTAAAGGCATACATTTTTTTTTTGGTTGTATGCAATATGCTATAGGTCATAAAATTACAAAATGTGAACGACCCTTTTTTCGCTCAAAATTATTCGTACCTCATTTTCTGAAAATAGGTACATAGGATTTTATTCATGTTTTATTGATTTTCCCTCAGCCTGCGTTCTACAGCGGGCTAGGTTAAGGTCCCCGTTTTAAATATAAGGCGTATAAATAGAAAAGGCTTCAACCCAAACACCCTCGGCAGATCATCATGGCTTGTTTTGAGCCGCCTGTGGGGGAGTTTATCGCGTGTTTAATACGCCAAGGCAATAGGCGTAAACCTAGGTCGGGGACCAGAGATCGACGCCAACGCCGTGACATCCCCTGGCAAGTGTCGGCGATCTGTCAACGCCGCGGCCTATGCCTGCGACTCGGTCTATTTTCCGCCAGGTTTTCTCCCTGCGTAGGCGGTGTTAGACAGATGAACCGCTGTCAGTATTTTTGGTGAAAAAAATAGGTTTTTCGGATTTTGGTCGGCGAATGTCGTTCACGAGCAAAATTTCTGAAAAAATAATAAGTCGGTACCTAGTTGTCATTTTATTTAAAAAAAAAAAAAATTAAAAAATAATTTTGAAGAGGAAATTTTTTTATTGAAAAATCGCACTGCTCTCAATATTATTTTAGGTGAAAAGACAACTCTTGCTAGATCCTTACAGGAAGAAAGGAACCTTTTATTCTTTTCTTTTAAAGTCAAATATCAGGGTTAGGGTCTTCAGAGAAACTGTCTCTTTCGCCGAGCTTTCAAAAATTTATACATATTTTATACTTTGTTTAATTTTATACTTTTTTTAAAGTTCGGCGAAAGAGACAGTTTCTCTGAAGACTCTAACCCCGATATTTGACTTCAAAAATTGAATAACGGGTCGATCCTCAACAATTCAGAACCTTTTATTCAGTCATTTTTCGAAAAACAAATTATATCTAATCATAAATACATTTAATGAAAATTGCTATTTAAAACAAGGCTTAAATTAGTTGATTATATTACATTATACATATACATTAGGCATATTACATATTATACATATTACATGATATAGGTACCCCAAACAACCAACAACATCATGAAACAAATAAAGATGCTGAAATTGATTTTCAGGTCAGATGCTGTCAATATTTTAAGTGAAAGAGGAAAGAGAGAACTCTGGGTAATTAGACGTTCATTACAAAAGTGTGAGGCGGGTAGGATAGTATTGGTCAAATTTTTGATCGCGGGATTCCTGTGAAATACTTCAATTTCGGCTCCTATAGTATGATTACCTGCCTCCCTACTTCTATTACTCATAAATGAGTAATAGCAAAGTCCAAATTTGGACTTTATTTTCTGTGATTGCCAGAAAAAGACCTATGTTTAGGCATTAGATTTAGTCCAGCAATAAATAATAAATAATTTTACTTCAGTTTATATGAATTTTCATTTTTTTGGAAGAGCCTTTTTTCCATAGGGAAATATTTGTTGAAAAACGACGCTGCTATCAATTCTTAAAGTGAAATGAAATATTTGCCTGGACTCCTCATAAAAATAAAGTAAACGTGTATTAGTGGTTTTTCGCGACAAACGATAGGTGAAATTAAAAAAAAATTAAAACTACTAGGTATATTTAATTTTTTTTAAATTATTTTAAATTCGAAAATTAAAAAATACTACCTATATAATATATATTATAAGATCTTATATTATAAGATCTTATATATTATATCTTATATTATAAGATATATCTTAAAATGTTTTACTATACCTAAATATTCTACAATTTTTTGCATTAAGTAAGTAAAAAATAATTATTCTCACGGGATTCCTGCGCTTTTTTCCCATTTTCTGAACTTAGCTTGATATTTTAATTTTTTGTGCAAGATTTTCTATATTAATTTGTGAATTTTCCGAAACAAATTGAGAATTTTCCAAATAGATTTAGAGAATTCCCCAATCGATTGAAAAATTCTTAATTTGCTTTGAAAAACTCTCAATTCAACTTGAAAACGTTCTATTTTGCGGAGAACTTTGGTAAAACGTTGTAAACAAGCTACAGTAGGATTCCTATAATAACTCAAAAATCCGTCCAATTCCCAGTTCTTTTAAGGCCCCTTTCCCGTTTTACGACGCTATCAATCCCAATTTACAACTAAAGGACCGTAATATTCGAAAGTTGGAAAGGCTTTTAAAACTTATTTCTAGAGTCCGCTGACTCGAAAAGGACTTGGAGTGCGGGTGCTGCGACAGTGACAGCTTCCAAGGACCAGCAACAGATATAACTATAAATATAGATGAATATTATGGCATTTTTCAGTGTCATACAGCCGTTTCACGAGCAACCCTCATCTTTCTATAACTCGAATATTTTTGGCCCAGCTTTGATGTCGAAGCTCGAAGCAAAATATTCTGGTTAAAAAGGAAATCGGAAAATTACAGAAACTGAGTTCGCAATTTATGATGCATTGATAAAATTTATGTTTAGCTGAAACGAGCATTCAATTACCGAAGCAAGAGAATTTCCTGAAGAAAATGTCGTAAATACAACAAAAATACAGAAGAGACGTCAAAGAAAACCAGTGGTGCGTAGATAACACACAATACTTCCATATTTTGAAACGTAAAATTGTGACACAATTTGATCATATTTTGACTGCTTTTAAGGGTGTTTAGGCCAAAAATATCGAAAAATTCACTATTAAAATTTTAAAATTCGCCCAAAATGAAAAAACGCTACATTTTCGGAATGTAAAAAATATCCACATATTCTGCAAGGTAAAACGAAGATTTTGAGACCAAGAACGCTCAAATCGGTTCATTTTTGTGGCCGGAAAAAAATAAAATAGAAAACACTAAAAATGCCAATATATCGGAAGTACTGTGTGTTATCAAAATTCCGATTAAACAGGGTGTTAGGTCTTGCCGAGACAAACATTTCAGTTCAAGAAATTTGAAAAAAGGTTGAGAAATGAGGGAGTTATGGTCATTTTTGTAAATGACCACAGACGGACAGACGGACACACGGACACACGGACAGACGGACACACGGACACACGGACACACGGACACACAGACACTTGTTCGGGAAGTGATTCTGAGTAAATGTGTATAAGAAAAAGTTTTTTCTGAAGCTCCGTTCCGATTCTCCATTTTAGGACGATCACAATACTTCCATTTACTCCGTAAATATGGAAGTAAAAAATAGATGAGCACTATTTGCTGGCAGGCATGAAGAACACATTGCGAAAGAGTGCCGGACGTAATACCTATTGACATTTCATTCAAAGAGACACGTAGCATACGAACTTGAAGATTATTTTGAAGCTATTATCGGCAGCAGAATCGCAATGATTGACTTATGCGAAGAGATTTCCGACTTCGAACACGACTCAAGATGAATATATTGATCTATAGATACGGAAAAACTATAAATACGGAATACGCTTAAAAAGTGCATTTCATGCCCCTGAAGACGAAGAAAGGGCGAATTTCCTGAATAAATCACGTTGGCAGTGGCGATATTGAAAGGCGACTTATTTTTACTGCGCCGTTCCTCACATCAGCAGGAAATGCACTTTATTGTGTTTGGACAGCGTCGAACTTCCATCTCATTAGTTCACTTGTTTCGCCGAGATTTACTCGGGTCGTACGAAAGACGACTGTGACAGCGGAACGAATTATATTGGCGACCGAGTCAAGTTTCTCAGGAATGGGCCAAGGTCTTTGTCAAAACGAAGTGGAGATCTGAGAGAAACCGACGAGAGTTATCGCCCGAGATGCGCCAGTCAGGATCATGGCGACAGTGGAAAATAATCTACGTCCGAATTCAATAGTAAACTGCAAAAATGTGGACGCGAAGTCGCAAACTCAACTAACAAACTGAGCGCACAGGCTCAACTTACGAAATGAACTCACAAAATCAACCAAAAAACCTCGAAAGAGAAACTCGACCTCCAAACCCAACCGACAAACTCAAGTCACGAACTGAACTTTCAAACTCAATTCTCAAACTCAACTCTCAAAGTCAACTTTAAAACTTCACTCTCAAACTCAACCTTTATATATAAAACTTACAAACTCATCCCTCAAACTCGACTGTTGAACTTCATTCTCAAACTCAAGTGAACTTTCAAACTCAACTCTCAAAATCAACTTGAAAACCCAACTCACAAACGCAACTGTTAAACTTGACCTTCAAACTCTACTCTCAAAATCAACCCACGTACTGAACTCTTAAACTCAAGTCACAAAGTGAACTCTCAAACCCAATTCTCAAAATCAACTTGAAAACCCAACTCACAAAACCAACTCGCATACTGAAATCTAAAACTCAGGTCACGAACTGAACTTTTAAACTCAACTCGCAAAGTCAACTTGAAAACTCAACCCACAAACTCAACTCTCAAACCCATGTTACGAACTGAACTTTCAAACTCAACTCACAAACTGAACTTTCAAACTTGACTGTTAAACTACATTCTCAAACTCAAGTCACAAACTGAACTTTCGAACTCAACTCTCAGAATTAGCTTGAAAACTCAACTTTCAAAGTCAACTTGAAAACCCGACTTACAAACTTGTCAAACTTTACTCAAACTCAAACTTCAAATTCAACTTACGAACTTCATTTACTTACCTGAGTTTGTAAGTTGATTTTGTGAATGGAGTTTGCAAGTCAAGTTTGACCAACCATTTGTTAACTTGAGTTTTCAAGTTGACTTGTACCTAGAGTTGAGTTTGAAACTTGAATTTGAAAGTTGAGTATGAGACTCGAGTTTGAAAGTTCAGTTTGTGACTTGAGTTAGAGAGTTGACCTTGTGTGTTCAGTTCGTGACTTGAGTTTGCGAGTTCAGTTTGTGACTTGAGTTTGAGAGTGAAGTTTAACAGTTGAGTTTGATGTTGAGTTAGTGAGTTTACTTTGCAAGTTGAGTGTAACAGTTGGGTTAGATTGTTAAGTTTGTGAGTTAAGTAGGAGGGTTGTGTTTGAGGGAGATGAATTTGAGAGGTCAGTTTGTATGTTGAAATTGTGAGTTGAGGCCAAGATATGAGTTTTTAGTTGGGCTGGTGGGTAGAGTTTTCAAGCCTTGTTTGTGAGAAGAGGTTGTGAGTTGAGTATGTAAGCTGAGTTTGAGAGTTGATTTTGTAAGTTGAGTTTTGAAGGTTTTGTTTGTGGCTTGGGTTTGAAGGTTGAGTTTGTGTAACTTGAGTTTGAAGGATTATTTTGTTAGTTATTTTGTGGGTCGAGTTTGTGATACAAACCTTGTATGGATTGGGTCTGTGACTTGGCTATTTTTGAAAATGTTTTGATGTACTTACTATGTTCCGTCATGTTTCATTGTAACTGTAAATTTCATACCATATTGACCATATTGAGCAAGGCTCCGGCACAGATTCGCGCTAAACTAAGTTTCTTTTCCCTCTTGTATAACAATGTTCTCATTGGCAGTCATTCATTCCCTTGGCAATCGCCTTGCCATTGTTATAGTTCGATACCATCGATCATTCCACGTCGTGTGTACCTTGCACTATATCCGCACGCATTGATTTGCAGGCCGCATGTTCCTACATGTCAGGTAGCACTCAGAAAGGGCGCAGACTGAATGTCAAAGTCTGGCGGTGAATTGTCAAAAGCCGTCGACTACGTGGGCGGCCATTTGGCGCTTCATTTCAGCGGCCGATGAATGAAGGCTGTGAAGTGTTTGACAAGCGAATGTCTGTACGAGTTGATTTTCATGTCGTACAAGTTATAACATCCAGGTAATCTGGTTCAATCCCCAGATTGGTTGTTCAATAAACCGTCATAATAATATTATGAGAAATATTATATCTCTATAGTCAGAAATGATGAATAGAAGTATTTACCAAGGTATTTTGTTCGTTTTACTTGATTGTTTTCTTTATCCCATCAATAAATCAATCCCGCTTTCTTGTTTTTATTAAGGCAATAAAGTTGTTTCTATCACCTTTTTTTTGGTCCATTGTGTAAAATATAAATTGTTTTAGTTTCAAACTGAATAGAAGTATAATTATTTTGACTGTCCAAAAAATGGAAATTGGACCACCGTTTTTCGAAATTCTTTCACTTTACTCCATTTTTCGACGAGAATTTGAACTTTCATAATTCCGTTTTTTTTTTTTTTCAAACACTTGATACGCTTTTAATCAAAATTTTCGTGAATAGTTCGAAAGCGCGGAAGTACCTACAGTAGGTAAGTACACAGCAGTACTTAATTGCATGAATTTTTCGTTGGTCAGAAATTTTGCTAACCACTCCTGATTCATCGGCTATAGGAAGCAATTACCCTGCGTCACATTAACCGCATAAACCAGCCAATTACGAACCGGTGTCGAATAGCTGAATTTGGAAATGGAAAAAAAATAGAAAACGGACCAAGATTTTGCGAACATTCTGTCACTATTTGTTATTTTCTAACCGGTTAAACCTGTAAATCCGAAAAAAAATTATTTTCGAAATTCTTCACTGTCAGAAAGGATTTTCAAAAACATCTTAAAATTAAGAAGTTTTTCATCAGAAACAATTTTTCAAAAAAATTAAAATTTTCGTCAATAATTCTGTATGCAATTTTTATTAGCTAGAAATGCTGCTAGACACTCCTGATCAGCTCTAGGATGCAATGACCCTGTCTCGCATTAACCTATTACTAACCGGTGTCGGTTAGTTGAATTTGGCAAAATTCCATCGCCCCCTTGACAACTCCTCGCTGCTTAGCCAGATCTCATAATATTTCAGCGGCCAATTTCCTCCGCCAAGTCCGAGCCAAGAAATTTGTCAATGATCGCCATTAGGGCAATTTCAGGCGCGATTGCCGTAGGCGTCTCGGGAAAGTTGGCACTGTCAGTTGGCCGAGGTAATTGAACGAACCTTCGGACGTTGAGGCGAAATGTTTACATGAAGTCGTCACTCGGTTTCTGACCCAGATTCGGCGTAGTGAGCCGTCATAAGGCAATTGCTCTCCGCAAGGAGTTTTCGGAAATTGAAAATTACCTACCGATGATTTTTTGATTGGTGAGGAATAAACGCTGTTTTCATGGAACATGCAAAAGTTGAATTCAGTCACCATCTTCTGTCCTATTTTGAGTCATTGGTTACACACTGGGAAAAATGCTTAAAAAACCCAAATTTCCAAAATATTTTGCTTTTCTTTCGTAGGCACAACAAATGAACTCATTTTCGGGCCGGTAGATTGACAAGATTTATCTATGCCTTGGATTTATATCCAAGGAAGATTCATATAAACTTCACCACGGCGGTATTAATTCAAATTTCAGTGTAAAAATCTCATTGGTGATGGGTATCGGGTGCTTCTTAAGATATCAGATAGACAAATTTTGTCAATAAACCGAGCCTTAGTACAGGGTTTTTTAACGCTCAGACAGTTTTAAAAAATGTAAAATTAGAAAACATAAGTAAGCAAGACTTACAACTAATACTTAAAAATTCGGCCCACCTGAATATTATGATGAACTGCGAAATATTGATTTTTTTTTTTTTAAATTAGTATTTTATTTTTACATCATACTCTCAATACCTCTTTCATAAAAGCGACATTTTTCGAAAATGTTGCACAAAATGTTCGCCTTTTAACTGCGAGGGAAGACAACAGCGAAAGAGAAACAGAAGGACCGATCTATAGGTCGACGCTTGAATCGGAATAAAGTCAACTTCATATGCATATAAGAATATTCATAGGTTCGATATAGTTGAAAATTGGTTCGTGTTCCTCTGCTTAGACTGGCAGTGCGAAGAAGAAACGGATAAGACCGGAAGGTGGAATAGAGAGCGATTTATTACGAGTAACGGCCTCTTGCGGGGAAGATTGTGAATGAAACAACAGGCCGGCCATCCGAGAAAAGGGTGGAGCATTAATGAATATAAATGGAATAGTGGGCAGTTGGTACAAGTGGACACACGATCTCGGTTCTACACCTCCATTGATTCTTGCACACTAAATCAGATCCGTAGATTCCTCGGCTGGGCCCTTGGACAAGGGAGATTTGAGATAAACGCTCCAGATCAGTCGTTGAAGCACGCGAACTCGAACGCGCAAGAAACTCATCTTCGAGTGAGTGCGTGTGTTGCATATAATGCTACATAAGTTGCGTGAATTTCAAAACCGCAATGGCCCTTAGATTACAAGCACTACGCTAAATTCTTTTAATTTTTTAGAAAAAAAATTATTTGGGAAGAATTGAGTTATGGGGATTTCCAATCTTCAAATTTCCGATACAGCAGTGCCATCTTCAAGGTTAAATTGCCTCGATTTTTATTCCGAAAATAACTATCCAACCATCGGAGATGAAACGATTCGCGCGCATTTCTCTTCACTTCAAGTCGTCTACGGTTTTACGCCTCTTTCAAGCAAACAACTTTTATTTAACGGCTAGCGAAGTACGGAATTAAAGCCGGTTGCTAACATTTCAAATACATTCTGCCTCTTTATGTCGTTTTCCCATCCTCTATTGGCCAGGGTTGTCAGCGGAGCTAATAATCCTTAGAATTTCAAGACCGGGAGTCGTCCTGAATAATCAAGGCCTCTCTTGAATAGTTTTATCGTGCACGGCTACGGTACGGGATACCGCCCCCCTTGCAAGATCCGAGTTTTACGACTGGCGGCTTCAGGTCGAACTTATCGAATCATGTTCGACGTGCTCTCGTCTGTAGGTCGACCTATTCGCTTTTGATGTCGAGCCGACTCGGCCATCAAGAAAGATACAGTACCTCGAGGTGGGTATCGACATACCGCCGATCCATGAGCGGGTAATTACCGACAAATTCTTAAACAAGCGAACCACTTGCGTCACCGGCAGTAAACATCGGTATGAAAAATCACTTTCAAACTAATGTATAAGTGCCACGTTGTCCCAGAAGTGCTTGATCTCTGCATCCGTAAATCCGTTTCTTCTTTATGATCGCTGCAAACTCGGAGGCTACCACGGGGAAGGTTGACTGGGAAATCGACCCAGGAATGGGTAAAATCTGGGATTGTTTGTGACCGAATATGGCCGACGAACATCACCATCCAATTGTACGAACTACAACGATAGCAAAAACATGTTGGTCGTTTGAAAACCTGGAGCATTAAGGTTTTAAGGCCCACTCACTATCCGATTGCTGGTCGAGGGGGTAGCAGAAACCCCTCCGTGTGTGGAGGCTTTTCAAACGATCGAAAATATTTATTTTCAGTCGCAAACCTGTCACGAGAAATCTACAGGAACCACGGAAACAAACTTTTTTCGACTATAGTACTCAAGACTCGAGAATATTTCAAGGCCATCGATAACAGGACAGAAGTATTCGCCGCTCTCTAAAAAAAGGATGAAACCGACACTTCGCCATACATCAGCCGTCCAACCTAGTTAACCTTCACCATCGGGAGCCACCCTCAACCGTGCAAAAACCGTCATTTCGGGCACCGTTTTAATCCATTCCGGCGTGGATTTTAAACGCCGCACTCCGAGATTACACGTATTTCAATCAGGGTCCCAAGTCGCCACGGCCATTATCGCCAATTACCGACTGACGGCTCCGGACGGTTCCTCAGCATTTATGCAAATCGCAAAATCGATCCAGTTTTGAGGAATACGACCCTCGAACACCTCCGACAGAACCTTCGTCCCGAAAACGCCGAAACTCGACGGCAAGTATTCAAATGACAGTGGTCGAATTCGCGTGAAATGTTTCGAATATCTGGAATCCGCATCGTTTCCCGTCGGGCGATTTACGACTTAATTTATGAGGTATAATTGCTCTACATAACGAGGCTTCCCCTCGGGCGAGGCCGGTTTGTTGGTGTAATTGTACGAAACGAAAAATCGCGAAAGAGCTGGAATACAGAACACCGCAAGAATTCAAAACTAGGGATGAGTAGGTAACAAAAATCCCTTCCATATTTCGGTGCCTAAACGTAATGGGTACAGTACGATGAGAGCATTTTGTGAGACGAAACTAAAAAACTCGGGTGAAATTCGGACTGAAGAATCTACAGCATATTTTGGCATTTTTGATGTCTTATTGTTCTTCTTCATCATCTTCATTTTCGTCCTCATCATCCTTTCCTCTTCATCCTCATCATCTTCTTCATCATCCTCATCATCCTCCTCCTCATGCTCCTCATCATCCTCCTCATCGTCCTCCTCATCTTCCTCCTCCTCTTCCTCCTCATCATCGTCCTCCTCATCATCGTCCGCCTCCTCCTCCCCCTCATCATCATCATCCTCCTCCTCATCATCCTCCTCATCATCATCCTCCTCCTCATCATCCTCCTCATCATCATCCTCCTAACCCTTCCCCTCTTCCTCCTCATCATCCGCATCTTTCTCACCTTCTTCCTCATAATCCTCAACATCGCCCTCCTCATCATCCTCATCATATTGATCAACCTCTCATCATCTTCACCTTCCTCATCCCTTTCTCAATCTCATACTCTATTACTCTATCTCATCCTGTTTATTTTCATCTTTGCCTTAATTATTCTTATTCTTCATCTTCTTTAGAAAGAGAAACCCCTCCTGTGAGCTGATGTAATGTTGAAAAATTAAATCCCGAGTCTGCCAAGATTGAATTGGAAATTGTAAAACTAAAATTCTGGTTATAAAATTCCAAGAGGTTGACTTTTCGTGACGAACTTGCTGCAAAGAAAAATCTGAAGCAAATCATCGGCTGTTGCGCAGATTCTTCGAAGCAGTTGTCCCATGTAAAGCGCGAGTCGGAATGCGATCTGAAAAAAATCTGACCTTCCTCGGGCACTTCGGACAGAGCAAAATTATGATGTCGTTGTTGGTATTGGAACATATGCCATGTAGATACTAGTACATGACGGTATGTTCCGAGTGTATAGATTCCAACAAACGGTTCACCTGTTCGTTTGTCATAAGAAAGTTCAAAACCAATTTGCGGAGCATTCAATATAAGATACGTATGGTACCGTGTTCTTCTAGGTACCTAACATTGCACAGTCGCTTCTGTACATGGCGAATGATATTAGTTTCTCGTTTTTGTAGCACGCCCCTTCTACAAACTATGTTCAACTCACACACCCTCTACGTAAATTTACCTTCGGTACTTGTGTTAGGCCTGTTTTTTATCGAATTTCAAAAATTGAAATAAGAAATTAGTCAATGCACACTTTATGAATTGTTGGAAATTAAGACAAATGTCCGAAGAGGCCATTTCAAAATCAGAGCTACTATTTGAAAAAAAAAGAAAAACTCGGCGCTCTAATTTTACAACCGACTCGGGAAAATGCAGTGCATCGAATTGAAAGGGGAGTTCCCAATTTGAAATGTCTAGACAACATCAAGGGCAAAAAATCGACCTTTCTCGTTTGACAAAAATTTCTATTTTATGTCGGACAGTGCGAAATAGGGGGCGGATTTATTTCCAGTTTCGAAGGGGCCGACAGCCGGGACCTTTGGCCCGAAGCCCAACCAGGGGGACCTTCACAACTGCAGCACTAAACTAGCTTTTTGTAAAAAGGGGAAATTTTCCTTGAGACGACTCCTTGTGATACCACCAATATTTTCATATAGCTCAATAATATAAAAAACAGCAGCTAAAAATGAATCGAAGTTTTCTACAATCAGTTATTATAAAAACGTACAATAATACATAATCATGCAAATAATTAAAAGCTGAAAATGCATTGATTTATATTGCACAAATTCAAGTTATTATCCTTATTATTGTACAAATATCAATACTATGCTTGCACAATAATATACACAAAGTTGCAGCAGAAAATGAATAAAAAATGTACCTAAATCACATTACAAAATTTGTAATGTATTCAATATGCAATTATTGCATAATAATTAATATTGCATATTTAATATGCAAACAAAAATTAAAAAAAAATGGCACTAGGACTTTGATTGAAAATTGTGGCAGACGAAAAAAAACGAAATTGCCTTTAATCAATATTATGGAATTATAAATACAATAATTACACAATAATGTACCAAATGAAGCAGCCTAACATGAATCAACATCTAGTCGAGACGAATTTCTTAAAACCATAAAACATATTACCGAGTTAAAAATAAATCAAATCTATTCAAATCAAAATTTTCTAAATTCGATTAAAAACAGTCGATGCAAATCTACAGTAGGTACTTAAACAGCAAAAATTAAAAAAAAAATTGTTAAAATAATAATAATAAAATATAAAAAATAGCGTCCAGCTTATGCATCCACTCGTCTCGCAAAAGATGGCGTTGCGCAGAGGATCTCCTAGGTGGAGCAGATGGAGCTGCCCTTCGCGCATGATTTACACGTTTTTATCCAGACATGATGTTGGCCATTGGACTGTCTTTATCGCTTTGCAATAAATGTTGAGTTTAAATAAAAAAAAAATAATAATAATAATAATAATAATAATAATAGGTACTAAAATTTAGTATTAACATTTAATGTTACTGCTAAAAAATAAAAACATGAACTGAAACACGATTACGAAATTTACTATTAAAAAATTCCCCGACTAGCCAAATAAAAGAATAACGTATTTTTAGGCTCGCACCCTTACTGCTGTTGTAGAAGTATCAAGGTGTACGTAGGTATTAGTTTATCCCTGAGTCACGTATCCTGTCGTGGGAATACATACGATTTTGTTCTTCAGCTACGTACCCTCTGTTTTCACATCGAGCTGCCGAATTCTTTTCTATCGTAGCAACTGGTGGCTATTACCCCTTGCTAGAAAGGGTGCTACCTCGTAAAACACATCCCCAAACGGGACGTTCACCCTTTTGAAACGCTTTTTTTTCCAACCGCTCAAAAGACAGTGCTAACCGAAATTTCGTTCGCTACCTTTAGCCGGCGTATTACTCGGGTGAACTGGGGTCAGCAACGACTTCGCTTACAAAAGCATCTTCTTCGATTACACAATATTTTTTACGGTCAAAATGTCAGTAGGTATACCTATTATTCCATTTATTATTTACGAACGGACGAAAATAAGCTAAAACTTGGTCATGGAGCAATGAAAAGACGGTAAGCGGTTTGTAGGTTGAAGACCTCGAGTTGAACGTTACAGGGAGTGAGTAATAAATGACAACAAAAACATGGAGATCAGGCGATAACTGGCATTATCTGATAACACTCAGTCCCTGCAATGTTTCCTGAATCCTTTCATGGAACTTCTCACAGCGGTACAGTGTTATCAGAAAATGTAAGTTACCACCTGATCTCCACGTTTTTATATTATTATCATTTGTTACTCACTCCCTGTATTAGGGAACGTTCAACTCGATGTTTACAACCTACAAGCCACCTACCATCGTGTCATATCGCTCCTCGCGGGCGTTTTAGTTTATTTTCGTCCCGTCGTTCGTGTGGGTGACTTCTTATTGGTAAACTGGGGGAGGAAACGGGCAAAAAACTTATTTCCAAGGTCGAATCGACGATTTGAACGGTTCGCACGTTTTGTCGTGCTCTCAAATGACACCTACGCTCATTCGATGTTGAGTTATCATTGGAGAAATAATCCGAACGAGCGTGGGAGGAATTTTGGAACCATAAGAACAGTCGAAATACGCACGCTTTAAATGGTAGATATGGAATAATCAATAAAATAACTTGTACCTATAACTTGAACATTTTAAGAAGATTTGGAATTTTTGGTTTCATTTTGGAAGCTAACGAGTTAGGTACATAATTTGTAGACTACATTATAGTCTAGGTATATACCTAATATAGAAATATTAGCTGTCATTTTATTGTGTGTTTAAAACAGTACGGAGTTTTTTGTTTCCAATCCCGTCTGAAGAAACGTTCTTCAAGCCTATGGTGTCTAATATTGGATAGGATCTTTGGAACTTTGGTAACATACCCTATTTTGAGTGGGTGTCAGGTAAAATCTATTTAGACGGGTTCATGGGCAGATTCATTGACGCTGCTGTTATCCAACGGCTGAAAAACTCCCGGGTAATAACTGATAATCCCTGATTTACCATACCGTTTTACAACCTATGTTTTAAATGCGATTGGCAAGTTTATTTTTGTACTTCGTACTCATTCCCTTCTCGCATCCGGCCGTTAACGAGGTAATGGACATAAAATAAGTCACCAACCGCAACTCGATACCTGCCTATTAATCGCAATGAGTGCACATTTGATGGGTTATCTCAATTTTTAACGATTCGACAATAAAAAACCAATTGACCATGTCTCCGATACAGTCGTGGTGACTGAAAAGGAGAAATGGCAGTAATATTGCATCGTCATTACCACCGTGAAGCTGACAGTTATTTCTCGGGCCATTTCCGTTTTACGAGTATTGTTCCAAGCATTGATGGCGTATGAACCTGGCTACTGGACTCGAGGGCAGCCCAATACTGGCCATGGTGCAAAATTATGGCGCGACCTGGCAAAAACGTTTTTCTGGTTAGTCCGCTGTACCTACAGAGTGTCGCATAGGTACTAGGAATTGAAAAATAGACAATAATGGAAAAAAACCCGCAAACCGTTTTTTGAACCGTTCCCAAAATACGTTTTTCCAAGTTCCCTTCAGAGAAACCGGCCCTTTCCGCCAGCTTGAGCGCTTTCGGCTGCTCGGCCATCCTCGGGACCGATTTTTGTCATTATTAGGGTCGGACTCAGGCTTTTTGAACTGAAAACCAACCGTTCGCCCTGGAAAACTCAAAAACTCTGGCCCAATTTTCTACATTTTCCCTTGGACATAAAAAGTTTACTTGAAAAATCTGAAAACGACGATTTTTCATTTGCCTGAAACGTTTTCCTATTTCTTTTAAAATAGTGTTTTTAGATAAAATTATTATTTTTGATGTTTCAACTGAAATTGCTATCCTTGGGCGTGAGTTTCTGATATGATTGCTTGCTACAGCGCACAGGACATTCAACGCTGGACCCTAAAAAGCCTCAAAAGTTGAGAAAAGTCGTTTTGAAGCGAAGAAATTTGGGTTTTCATAAAGCAAAACGTAGTTTCTTAAAAAAAGTATTTTGGGTGCGACTTGGGACATACAAAGTGCGGTAGGCAGCTTTTGTTTCCATTTTTGGCCCAGTATAACCCAATCTTTTTTACATCGAGTGCAGGACACCCAGTACTAATGGCGGATTACCCCTACCTGCTTTCACAAACGTAAAGATACCATTTACCCCACTGACGAGTGAAATCAAACAACTTACTGTAAGTTGGGATAGGACTTCCTATACCTATAGTTACCTAGACCGTTAGTGACAACGCCCTCAATTGCATAGGGTCCTTTAATGGTCTTCCCACCACTGCTTTAGGCCGCGGCCCATAACCTGAAAGTCTTCAGTGGCCCGTTTCGGATTTTATGCGCTTCTTAGTCAAACAAGAGAGCCAAAAAAGGTATGTAATTGAAATTAACAAAAGAAGATATTCCGAGGCTGTGGACGTTTTGAAAAATTAAGACAAAAACGCCTCCATTTCGCAAAATTCGATTCTTTCACGAGCCACTTTGTCAACATGAAGGGGCACCAATTTCCGACCGAAATTATACCGTTATGAATGTGCGTCGGACGCGAGGAAAACCGGCATACAGGTCGTAAAACTGTTCTCGAGAAGGTGGGGATTGTAAAATTAGGTGATCAAACTAACCCTCATTAGGAAAACGAGAGCTTCATTACTCGAATGACGACTATTATCAGGCCCGGGCTGTTCGGAAGCGGTAAAACGATTTCGGACTTCTACGACGGGCCATAACCCAAAATCAGCTTCATCTGCGGGCCCGAGTTTGGCTCTCATGTGAACGCCGCCGTGATTTAAATGCCTCGAGTTGGAAATGAAAAAAATCGCTTTACTGCTCTCCAGCAGAACGGCTTGATGTCTTATTTTTCAGCCGACTCTCTCTCTTCAGGTGAGATCCTTTTGAAAATTCTCCAACCAAATGCATAGAGTTAAAAAAACTATGAACTGTCGTACCTAGGAACCTTTTATCAAAAATCCCTCCGCTTTTCCACCAATCATTAAATAATTTCAATTTTATTTTACGCATTAAAAAATGTGCGAAAAGGTGTCTGAAGCATTGCAGACGTTTTGAACCTGGTGAACACATTTCAATGCTCCATGGAACGAAAACTATAGTTTCATGCTGATTGAGCGCTTTGTTACCGTCTTCAAGGAAGAAAAGGATGCCCAAATTAAATTGTCGCTGTTTTTTTTCGGCTTGTACATTTCACTGAAGTGTCGAAATGAACTTCTTCGTTAAAAATTTTTGTTCTAGACCCACACCCTTCAAAAGAAGGTGCCAAAATTTCCTCGACCGATTAAATAGGTACATTATTTTTGGAGATATTGTACCCAACAATTAACAAACCAGCCCTAGTTGTAAAAAAATCAAGATTTGCATAATAATAAAATTTTGAATTGTCCCCAAAATTCCCAATAGCTAGATTCCTTTCGAGTTCGTGGTTTTCTAATTTTAAGTAAGACGCCAAAAAGGAGAAAAAATAAGGCACCCTACGTTAAAGTGACAACTGTTCTCTATTCGCTGATTTATCTCGAAGAAATTCCCTTTTCTTTCAAACGTTCTATTTCGGGTCAACTTCGTTTCGGGAATTCGGCGCTCTTTATTACACCCGTGTCTCCTAATCGCGAGGCGGCCGAAAGTCGAAATCTTTCCTTTCGGGCCTTACACATTTCATTCACCTCAAACAGAAGGAAAAAGTGGTCGGGATGAGAAATAAAAGTTATTTCCGTAGCCACTGTTCAAAGGGATCGACCATAATTTGCACGATCCAACGATAATCGGTTCTGCGGATCGTTATTTTCCCCGGTGAAAAACGGGATCCGGATTTTTTTCAAATTTCTGCTTTGACGTTTGAAAAGAAAACGCGTCAGATTTCAATCGGAACATCGATGTAATCGTCTTAATAAACTAGCACGACATATACGAAGGACGTCGAATTCCCAAAGGTACCGTTTTCCGAGGTTCGAATTTTCCTCGTCATGCCCCACAAGTATTTGTGTTTGTAATGTGAAAAATGGACGAATTTCAATATACCGGAAAGGGAATAAATAGCGCTAAGAATGGTTTCCGTGAATGGTGTGAAAAAATTTCCCTGAAAAAAATATTGTCATGTTTTTTTGCCTCGTTTTAAATTTTATTTTCAAAATTAACAAATTTCCAGTACCAACGATTATTCAGAAAATTAAATAATATTCAACTTTTCCTGTCTTTCGACAGATTGACTCGTCGACTCTGACCAATAAATCGCTTATTGGCAACACTGTTATTTGTATATAAGCTGAACACGATTCGTAACATTGAAGAAATGGGAATATATAAACAGAACAACGCCCCGAAAATTGATGAATGGTTGTATAACAGGTTTAATTTCTAGATTGTTTAATTGGTTTAGATTATCTCGTCGTCTGATACAGTTTTTTAATCTTTCAAGATCGCTATCTATGCTAATCGGGCGAGATTTTTTCACGTTGCGCGCTCGTATCAGGGCGGATGAAAGTGACCCCGTCGGGAGACATCGGACAAATTTATGATGTCTTCCACGCTGAAGTATTGGGAAGACCGAATTGAAAATATGCCGGTCCGTAAAGTAGGATTCAGATGGCCACAATGGTGAGCATGGTGCCCACAATTGTTTTAAAAATTCCTGCCCTGGCACATTGACCATGTCGGGCACCGTTTCGTGCATGAACCAACCACGACATGCGAGCCAGGTTGACATTTCATGGTAGAAATATGGATTGAATAGGTAAAGGGAATTTTTAACAATACTTTCATGCGATTGAATAGAAAACTGCTAAAATATCAACAGAAACTGAAAGGTGCCTAGTTGTTTTGTTGTTGTTGTTTTATCTGTTTCTTGGTGGCCCTAGTTGTTTTGCTGTTATCCACTGTGATAATCTTCTTCTTCTTTGTTGTTTTGGAACTGCTTCCGAAAAAAAACCATCCGTCAGCAACGGGGTCAATTCCGACCATCTGAATCCAGGCAGTGGGCGGGTTTTGAGACGTTTTGAGACAGACGATCATCATTGCAATTATTGGAGAAACATCATTGGTTACTTCTTACCCGAATATGACCATGATAGCGACCGACTAACATTGTTGTTGTACATGAAGAAGTTGATTAATCCAGACTGAAGATTGCAGGCACTCAGAGAAATTATTGTACACGATCTAGAAGCCGAGTTGTGTCCGACTTGATTTCGAATCTCCTTCGCCTTCCACGAAAAGAGAGCGGAGATAGTCTCGTTCAATACCGCACGCGGAACAAAAGCGCTAATCAACTGATTGATCTCATTCTCTTTCTAATTATCCACCCGCTGATCCATTGTACGTGAAAGGGGTACCTCCGATCTGCCGTCTCTGATCTACCCCCATTGTCTTTCCCTTTATTCGCCCGACAATTTCGCCCTCCGCATCCAGATCATCATATTGTTCGAGGGTCCGGGTAACGGTCTGCGAAGAAAAAAAAACATCCTAAAGCGTTTGCCATCATGAAACCGATACGATTTCGCGGTCTAATCTCCGATCTGGACCAACGGGCGAGGCTCCAGTTCGGCAGAATCGAAATCTCCTTCCTGGCATTGGAATCATTATTGAGAGCCGATAAGTGGAGGTACTTAGTGGGTATTGGTGTTTCTCAATTTTGGAATCCAGTCCGTTGCCATTTTCAAGTCCATTACGCTGAAGCTAGCTGTCACCTACACACATTCGAGTACTTCCGGTCTTTCGTTCGTTCTTTTGCTCTTTCGCTTTTTAGCTCTTTTGCTCTTTCGTTCTTTCGCTCTTTCTTTCGTCCTTTTGCTCTTTCGCTCTTTTGCTCTTTCGTTCTTTTGTTCTTTCGATCTTTAGTTCTTTGGCTCTTTTGTTCTTTCTTTCGATCTTTTGCTCTTTAGTTCTTTGGCTCTTTTGTTCTTTCTTTCGATCTTTTGCTCTTTTGTTCTTTCTTTCGATCTTTTGCTCTTTTGCTCTTTCGCTCTTTCTTTCGTTCTTTTCTTCTTTCGCTCTTTTGTTCTTTGGCTCTTTTTTTCTTTGTATCTTTTGTTCTTTCGTTCTTTTGCTCTTTCAAGCTTTGGTTCTTCCGCTCTTTTGTTTGCTCTTTTGCTCTTTCGATCTTTTGCTCCTTCGTTCTTTGGCTCTTTTGTTCTTTCGTTCTTTTGCTCTTTCATGCTTTCGTGCTCTCGCTCTTTTGTTCTTTCGCTCTTTTGTCCGTTCGTTCTTTCGCTCTTTCATTCTTTCGCTCTTTCGTCCGTTCGTTCTTTTGTTCTTTCGCCCTTTCGCTCTTTTGTTCTTTGGCTCTTTTGTTCTTTCGTTCTTCTGCTCTTTCGTTCTTCCGCTCTTTTGCTCTTTCGTTCGTTCTTTTGCTCTTTCGCTTTTTCGTTTGTTCTTTCGTTCTTTGGCTCTTTTGTTCTTTCATTCTTTTGCTCTTTCATGCTTTCGCCCTTTCGCTCTTTCGCTCTTTTGTCCGTTCGTTCTTTCGCTCTTTCATTCTTTCGCTCTTTCGTCCGTTCGTTCTTTTGTTCTTTCGCCCTTTCGCTCTTTTGTTCTTTGGCTCTTTTGTTCTTTCGTTCTTCTGCTCTTTCGTTCTTCCGCTCTTTTGCTCTTTCGTTCGTTCTTTTGCTCTTTCGCTTTTTCGTTTGTTCTTTCGTTCTTTGGCTCTTTTGTTCTTTCGCTCTTTTGTCCCTTCGTTCGTTCGCTCTTTCATTCTTTCGTTCTTTCCATTCCAGTAGAAACAATGCGGCCATGAGGATGCAGTGAGAAGCGGGATGGCCCCTTCAAATGGGTGACCACTCGTAACTCGGAGCAGTAACTCCACTTCGAGAACAAGGGTTGACAGCAAAATCGGTCGAAAAATACCCAAGGCCTGGAACGAAAATGCAGTCGGTGGTGGTGTTGGTGTTTTGAGGCGCTCAGATTAGAAGGTGTCGGCCGTAGGCCCGGCGTCCTGTTCTCGCGTTCTAATTCATCTAAATTTAAGCGTTTCATCGGCCACAACCTCGGGAGGGCCGTAAATCCACCGTTAGCGGAGAACGAGGGAGAAAAGGAAGCACCAAATGAGCTACGACTGAGTCACAAATTAAGAAGAGAAAAGGATCCCCGAGGTAAAAGAAGGCTGCCAAAGAAAGAACTGAGGTTGAAGAATCGGAGGCTTCGGGTGATAAGAGGGGTGGGACCTGGGAAGCGGAGATTTTGGCTGCCTGCCCTTCACAGTGGCTCTAGGCGTATTGTATCGGTGGTTCGAAACTGGAAGGGTCGTGACCCATCTTCGACGCATCCGGAACCGGAGTGAGGGGTATTTCTACTTGGTACAATTTATTAGTTTATTTACATAAATTTACATCCTCAGTATTAAATATTTTACAACTTGGGTACTAAAAAACTAAAAAAAAAAATATTTTTTCGAAATAATAAAACTGGTCTTTGACAGAAACGTCGGAACAAGTTGCAGTGAAACTGTAATTAAAGCCTCTCAAATTGAAAAAAAGCACCAAAGTTCGGAAAATACGAAAATTCTTCTATTTCCTTATCAACCACTACGAAATAAGTTTCAAAAATTTTCCTTATTTGATCGATTTGTCCAAAAGGCGGGCGTGGAACAGCCACGCAGTTAACCGCCACGCGAAACGCGAGGGATGGCGGTCAAGTTCGACTGGTCGGGCTATCAAGTCGGGCGGGGCTACTCCGGCCCCGAAGTGAAATGTGATCATTTTTTGGTAATTGCGCCTCTTAGGACTTGAAATTGTCAGCTAAGAAAAAGACACTTTTAACGAAATTTCAAGCTACCTATTTGGAACTTCGAATTCCCTAAAAATAATGATAAGATAAATTGCAGAATATTATACTGAAAAAAACGGTGAAAAAGGTTTTATATTTTATAGACAAAATGAAAAAAAAAATAGATATATTCAGGCCCTGAACCCCCAATCCGATCTTTTTTAAAGATTACAATAAGTAATTATCGTGAAATTTCTAAACATGAAAGCAAACCTTTCTTTATACATAGTTTAAGTGATGATCTTTATCATCATAAGTGATGATAGCCTGATACATTTTACTTATTTTTCTGTCAATTGTTAATTTTTTTTGCCTCTCAAAAATTAGAAATTTTCCGTTAGAGATTTGAATAATACGGGAACAACTTCATTTTCGGGAAGCTTTTAAAAAGTGCCGAAACCCTCGTATTTCCTCTTTTCTCATTTAGTCCTGTTCCCAGCGCTATTTAAAAGAAATCTCTCCTCCATTTGAAATGGGAAGAAATATGGAGAAAATAAAATCGTTATAGACGGCTTGGCGGCAAGAGTTGGGAATTGGGATTTTCGTAGGTGTGGGAGAAGTTGGGCCTCCAAGGGTAACCTACGGTCAGCTCTTTCTCTCTCTTTTCGAAGGTGTCGAACGCGTCCATAAAACACGAAAAATGGTAGGTTCGGATCTCGGTCGAACCTCATCAAAAGCGGCTGTTTTATTTTCTCGAAATATTTATATATATAATGCCGCCCGGGCTCTCCGGCCCGTTACCAGTTCGGAGGATTATAAATTATGTTGTTAAGAGTGGCTGGAATATGTTGATTGGCCTCGCGGACCTATTCTCAACTCCACCTACTATTATATTGCCGGTATTTCCCAACCGAGATGAAATGTGACCGTTCCAATCGCGTTTTCAGTATCGTGTGGGAACTGGCGTGTAATAATTCGGGGAACCGTCGTCCGAAACCCGAAAACACTTTCACCGCCAAATTGTGGCCAAATTCGTGATCGTAAAGGAACTTTTTTCCATCCCGGGCTACAATAAAAAAGCTGTAAAAAGGTCCTTCCAGTTCGGCTAATGCATTGCTATCCTGGTGTGACGTCAGCTGATCAAAAAATATCAATTTTGAATAAAATGCTCGTGTCGTGGGACTGCAGTTGCATAAAGACAATGTTTTTGTTGCAAATTTGAGTATGTTTATAGGAGTAACGTTCTTTAAATGCTCTAACAGAAATTTTTTTGCCATATTTAGGTATGACTATGGCGGCTGACTATCGAGTGGTGTCGAAACGTCAAATTTCGAAATACCTTTTTCTTTTATCCGCTAATCAATGTACCCCCACTCTTCCCGGATCAAAAAATGACGCTTTGTGCAGAATTCGCAGTTCTTAAGGTACACGGAAAAATAATCTGCACATGTTTCTGATCTACTTAGCAGCGTTTTTTATACTAAATCAACTCCAGTGTTCCCATCATCCCATGCCATTCGTATGCAATCGTATGCAAACAATTCAGCAAAACGGATGCGATTTTGAAAATTTAGAAAATATTTTAAATATTTTCACCAAATTAATTCAAGAGGGACTTATCGGTTTTTAAAGGGATGAAAGCCTTGCTTCGAGGAACACCTTGTACCATTAAGCGACCCATACTATTCCCACTGAGCTGAACAAGTTTACTTCCTCGATTAACTATCGGTCGAGCAATGCTAGTAGATTTTTTTCTGTAAGAACTTAATTGAATTGTGAATCAAACTCCGGGGAACGGTTTGTGTTTTGAATCTCTTCCTTCTGACGTGAATGTATACGATCACGAGATGTCGCTTCGGACGAGCATGTCTGATTGAAAATTGCCACGAACATCGTCATACAATTGTAGGGGATCTTGTTTATTTTTTGCAAATGCTTCTCTCGTAGCTTCTTATTTATCACGTTATGTCTTATATGCGTTGGTGTTATGGCGCCATTATGCCGTCGCTTTACATGTTGAGAAGGTGAAATTACAAGTCCCTCGTAGCGTAGAAAAAATAGGATCAGGGGCGGCTCCTGGCAGGAGCAGAGGAGCATGTGCAGTGCACATTGTGCACCCCCTGGCCAAAATGAGAAAGAAAAAAACAGTGACCTACCTTAATAATATCATTATCACTGCCACACTATTCTCAACTCTTCACAATCCTCTCTGAAAAACAACAACAACGTCATTGGCAAAGCCTCAGGATCACCGACGGATAGGACTAGCGCTATACTGTGTGGCGGCTCGTGCACGAACTAGTAATGCACGGGATCGGTCTTAGTGGTCGTGTATTTCTGGAAGTGTGTGAGTGAGCCAGCCAATGCCTCACCGTACCGTCCAGGTGCACATTTTCTGTCTGCTCCGCCGGTCGAATGCGATCGAATCTGCGGTCGAATGCGGTCTAATCGAGGTAATCTTATCTTATCAGTTCGAAAACTGATATGATTTAGTAAAAATCGCGGTGTTTTCTTCTGTGGTTCAATAAAAATGAGTGATGTGAAGGTAGTTCAATTGAATTTTTCCAAGTTTACTTTGGAGGAGAAAAAAGCAATCCGGGAACCCGGCCGCTACTCACCTGCACTGGAAGGACTTTTACAGAAGGTAAAAGCTAAAAATCGCTCCACGACTCGGAAATGCAACCGACAATACTTAGGTACTTCAATTTCAACTTTTACAAAAGAGGGTTTCTGAAAATTGATAGATGGTACCTAATCATCTTAAAATTCCTCTGTTATCACTAGTGAACGTTTTTTGGTGTTCATTTTATAATAATGAGACGTGAAAGTGTGCAAAACTTTCCTATTAATTGGCATTTACTTAGTTGAAATTGATATTTGGCTGAGACCAACTGACTGTTTATGATAACATATTCCTTTCGCGATTGTTCCATAATATAATATATTATCTATGTTATAGATCTAGATAATATTATTATCTTATGGCCTAAGTGCACCCCCTGGGTTTAAGGGCAGGAGCCGCCACTGAATAGGATAATTAAAAAAAGAAAAATTTATTTTGTATTTTTTTTTTCAATTTTTACTTTCTTTAAAAATTCTTATACATATACCTAAGTTTAGGTATTACTAACTAGGTAACAGAATGAGTGCTTGATTCTTACTTTTTGTATTTTCAGTTAATGGTGTTCCTCTTTTTTGAAATTGTTTTAGGGCTACCTACGTGTTTTTCTAATATAATAACATACATGCTCCTAATTATGTGATCTGGGTCCACTTTTTTGCAATCTCTTATCAGGTACCTAACTAGATATTGTTTTTTACATTTTTTATGTCTTCGCATTTCCTGATTCGGTTCATTTTTAGTTGCATATCTTTGCCAATGATTCTTTTATGCATGTTCCAATGTTCAATATTGAAAACCTGAACCTAATATTTCTACTTCACGCAAAAACAGTGAATTCAAACCTGCACAGGCATTTGATGATTCTTGCTTTTAAAGAATTATCTAGGTAATTTATTGACGAATTTCATCAAACTCATGCATAGGTGAGGGTGAAACTCACACTGGAAAACGACTCCCTTCACCTAGAAAGGAATTACGGCCTGGATAAACTCATGGATATCTACAGGCAGTTTGTCGCATCGGGACAACTCATAACCTTCATCCGACTCCTTCAACCTGCACCTGAAGAATAATACTCTGCAGGAATATCCAGGACTAATGAATGTCCTCGGCTTCAGCTGCGCCATTCCCACGTACACGGTTTCTTTCTAACTGCCTTTAACAATCTCGGATTACCTGATTTAAAACTGCACCGGCTTTTGCAAAGGTCAAGCGATGAGTTTAGCCGTGGGTTAAGGTGACTAATCGAAGGTAGAACAGGTGTATTTCGATATTATATATCGGACGATTTGTCCCGTCGGACCGATATAACCGATGATGCGGTCGTAAAATATTTTCCGCCCGAATGGGTCGTAAACCGCCGATTATTCAGCGAGGGAGCCTGTAAACATTATTTTTTGCTACTTTTTGCTGCATCCGATACTGTTTGCCGGGGTACCTGATTATCTGACGGCCTCAAAGACGGTTTTTGACAAATGTTTTCCAGCCCAAACGAAACTTGTGAAAATTTCTTTTATCTAAAAATTGAGCGTTTCGGAATTTTTGAATATTTACAAGGACGAAAAAGGAAAGCTATTACTATATACCTACATAATATGGCGCTGTATGTTTGCCGATTGTTAAAAATTCCCATTTTTTTATATTTTTGAAATTATTATTATTTTTTTTTTGTTTCTTGAAACGACGACTGAATTCTTGTGGCTTATTTTCATGAACACCAACATTTTGGGTTATGATTCATTGCAAATTTAGAAAGGATTGATAATTGATTAATTTATTGGAGGCCAATTGGAACGGATCGAAGAATACCTAATTAAAATTGTAAAATGACCTTCAGGTTAATTGATCATACTATGGATTACAGACGTACCTATACATGTATAGGTATTTGCAAATAGCAGTCGACAAATGTCAATTTGCAGCAAAAATCCACGATTTTTGACCTTTAAACGTGACGTCTCCTACTTCGGAGTACATATAGGTGAATAAAAGGTTGGTTTTCCATAAAAATTTGAGCAAAAATCGTGATTGAAAAAAGTTGACGTCATAAAAATCTCACGAATCCTCGTTTCACCTAATTTTTTGCCAGTTAATCTTGCGAAAACTGTCAATTGTTGTTTCGAATTTGTAGGAAAATTAACGCGCTTTCCAACACGGTTTTTCGATTCTAATTTAAATGAAAAGTGAGGTATTTAAGTAGCTATTTCAGTAAGACAGCGCCAAAAACACGAAAAAAAGATTCTTCAGCGATTTGAATGGTCAGGAATAAAAAATGTTGGAAATTTGTTACAAAACTGATAGTCTCATTGATGTACTTGAAAATTTTTCAATGAAACTATTTAATACCTAGTGACTGAGGTTTCAAAAGTTACATAGATATGTGAGAAATTTCCGATTTTTCGTTTTAGGAGTTCAATATTCAGTTCAAAATCGCTGAATTCAGCACCCCAGATTGTCGATGGCCTCTTGTCGAGGCGCTGTTGCGATTTTCAACCTTAAACCCCGGATTATCCTTCGGCGCTGATGTGTCCATTGTCTTCCATTGTCCCGAGGCGTAGGCGTACGTGGGTGTAAGTTGAGCCCTAGACTCGCCTCAGGACACCTTCTACTGCCACCCACAAGCGTCTCATTGAGACCGAAATGACAATCGTGAAGGATGTGGGATTGGAATGACGTTTCTCGTCGTCCTTGCTCCCGACTCCCCCACGACGGTCGCAGACTTGCGCACATGTGAATTCGTCGGGCCCCGGGTGACAAGGACGATCACTGTCGTATATGGACTGATACGTGGGTGTGAAAGTTTGTTTCAAATTTTTCGAGTTGAAAATCTCTTTTTGTTTTAACAAAGTTATTATTTAAGTTTACGCGTAAAATGGATTTTTGACGATTTTTATATGTTTATTAAAGCAATTAAATAGGGTTTTTTAAATTTTGTAGAAATTGAATTTCATTAACTACCTACGTATACCTAAATTAATTTTAGTTCATTGCTTAACCCTGATTTTACAAAGAAAAATAGATTTACGTGGGTGTGAAAGTTTGTTTCAAATTTGGTAATACCATTTTTAGAACTGCAAATCTGTTTCTTTATCAACCGCTCTATTGTTCAAATTGCTTAAATCCTCTTAAAAATCCTCTATTTCAGATTAAACACTACCTATTATTAATAAAGCTTCCACAAAAAAATTGATTTTTTAATTTTTTTAGAAATTTTAATAATTGTAACTGAATTAATTTTGATTTATCACACAACCTTAATCTCACAGAAAAAAAGTGTTCAGAATTCATTAAAATTTTAATTGAATAGATAATGTTTATCAGCCATAGCTGAATTAATTTCAATTTATTGTTCAGCCTTGATTTTTGAAAGTATTTTATAGTGTTTAATTAATTGATTTTTACAAGGGAATAATGGATTCTCGTGGGTGTGAAAGTTTTCCTAAAAACATTTTGAGTTACAAATCTTTTTTATTGCTTACACTTTTTGCTTAAATATGCTAAAAAATTGAGTTTATCTAAAGATTTTACGTTGTTTATTAAGATTTTATAAAATTTATAAAATTTCATTTAATGAAAAATGTAATTTGAAAAACGACTACCTATAATACATGAAAGTAACGATAAATAAATTTCTTCGCATAGCGATGGAATAGGTGCATTTTTATGGAGGTTAAGGCTGAACATTTTCGCTATTATTTTCACTGTTTATGTTTCGATCGTATCGTTTTTGGTCTCGAATTATTGATAATTTGACGCACTTATACAACGCCTAAACGCTTTGATAGTCAAAAATCAAAATCGGAATTATTTACGATTGAAGAGCTGTTTACTGGATCGTAAAATACGGGGTGCTTTGAGAACAATAATAAACTAATGCAACGATTCTAAGACTCCTTCATTCTGTGTGCTGAATAGAGTGGAATTTCCAGAAAAACCTGGAATTTTGATTTCCTTAGAAAATTCAATTTTGAATTTCTCATGTCGTTATTTTTTTTTGGTGTTTTTGTTCTTTTTTTGAATTTGACTCATTTTTTATGAGTCGATTTTATATCGTCACTTAATTAAATGTCGACATAAGGACAAAACAGCCCTGTAGGGCCTGTGTCAGACGAACGTCCTGACCGCAAAGTAACCGGATAGCTCCTAATCCAATCGAATTATAGAGGCCACCGTGCGGTCTGCCACAGGAGCAGAAGCTGTGGGACTGCGGGTTCTATGTGTCATTTCGTCACACGATGGGAACCTAGGAGTTGTTTTTAGAGCAGTAGAACAAATTACGAAAATTGAGCGAAAAAAATTTCTTCAAAGTAGATATGTCTATACCTACTCTTACTATTTTAACTAAATTTTGATTCCTATATTTGGACGATAAAATCAAGAAATGAAGAATGTTGAAAAAAGTATATATGATAATGAATAAAAATTTCATGAAGTAAAAAAACTGATTTGTTTAAAAATTAAAAAACAACAACTAAATCTCAATGCAAAACGCTGCAAAATACGTACCGGTCGCTTTATATGAATTCAATTTTTTTCTCGATTTTTGGCATCTATGTACCTTGGAAATTACAATTTTCCAAAGAAAATTTTGATTATTTGGACAATACAATTTTATGGAGCAATGAAAAAATTTTTTGAGCGGTCAAAAATGTGCATTACTGAATTACAAAATGACCAATAAATGTAAAATTGACCGCAGAAACAATTGTTAAAGACTTATCCTATCATAACTCTTGGCATCTCGTCTAAACGAGGAGTAAATCACCCTGCACCAGAGCTCCCCACAGGTCCCCTAAGGGTAGTTTAAGGGCTGTTTCTTACCATTAAAGTCGTCTCCAAGCACGTAAATCGTGGAACGGTCCTTGTTAAGAAATACTGTGGTCTGCCCTTCAGGTATTTCCGTCCCTTTATTTCCTATCTGGGAGAATCTTAGTCGGGCGTAAATTCGTTAAAGTCCGTTCCCCTAGAGAATAAATCTCTTTTAATTTTTTTTTTTGGTGATTATACTGTAATTACGGGAAAAATTATTGATAGAAGGACGATTTTATGGAAGATATGAACAATAAACTTGCTAGAAGTGTTTTTATAGCGGAAGTACTGTGTGTTATTGGCATTTTGGTTCAACAGAATTGGAGGCCTTGCTTTGCGGGAGATTTCTGTCCAAAAGCAATTGGAGAAAAGATCGATATTGGAAGGGATAAGCCGGTTTTAGCGGGGCATCACTTCATAACGTCTTGAGCGAAACCTCCCGCGCCTGCCTGGGGTCTTCCTTATGGTCCGGTTCCAGAGCAGCTCAGGCTCGAGTTTCCTCTCTTAAAACGGTGGTGGCTCTGAGAGTGTAACTGCGGTGTATTGAGTTTCATTTCCTTGCAATTCTCTGCAGTCTAAAAATAATAAATTCAAACGTAATTGACTCACGATTGTGAAATTGACTATACGATTTTCATAAATTTCTGATAAAATAACTGTTTTATTTTCTCTTATTAAATATGAGACAAATTTCGTTCATATAGGTAATTGCGATTTTTCGTAATGATGAAGTATGATGGAGTAACCGTAAAAATGATTGAGTAATCAATGATGATGAAGTAATCGTAAAATTGCTTTAGGTTCTTCAAGTTTTATAAACTCAGAAGGACCTTTTCTTGACGAAGGTGCTTTTCCAAAAAAAGTGATGCTGAAATGAGACACTAGCAAGGGTCTCAAAAATCCCGGGCTGGTGCAGGGTTCGAACCCGCAATTCCTCTTGATCCAAAATAACGGCGCACCTTCGAACGATCGGCCCTACCAGATCCTCACTTTTTTGTTATAATACCAAAGTACCAAAATTGAAAAATATGCAACTTACACTCAAATTTCACAACGTGAATAGCGCTGAATATGTAAAAAATACATGATCTCCGGTCCGATTTCTAAGGCGCGTCTTTGAAGAAATGAAAGTAGAAAACAACTGTTTTAAAAATGCAATACACTGCACCGGCAGTGGACATTTTAGAAACGACGGGCAAAAAAGTTAACAGCAAATGCACCTGCGTAGTGTTTAGATAATTCAACTAGCTCGGGTTGAGTCGTGACCGAACTGGCGTCACGACTCGGGCCGGGCGCCGTTCATTCATAAGAAATCCACTCGACTGAAAGCGTAGTAAGCTTTTTTCAATTGGTGGATAACTGTTGGTGTTGATTCGATATTAATTCAGCCGAGAATCAAAGTGATGCCGAAGCATGGACTTTCTCCATAAAAGTTAAAATAAGTGAATTGGAAAAATCAAAAATTTGAAATAATGTTTTTTCAATCAAAGTTTTAAGTGAATAAATTGAACGTTTTTTGACCCATTTAAACACTAAAAATTTTGAAAAATGTTAAGTTTAAAAAACAAAAAATTAAATAACTATCTTGCTAGAATTTTGAAAAAATCGAAAAATTTTAGGCATAATTGTTAGAATTTAATAATAATCAATAATCGGTAGGATGATGGTCAGTTAATCTGGCACATTTTTCAAAACGTTCTGCGAAATTCAGAAAATAAAAAATATTAGCACCCCTACTACTCCTTTGCACGATTTTCTTCTCCCTCTCCGCCACCTGAAGGCAATTCGAAATTACCAGCAGCTAACCATGTAATATACGATTCGATGATTCCGAAACGGCTCATGAATCTCCTCGGCTATTAACTTGGCCGTATTTAATCTGGATAGATTTATATTTTTACCGATGCACCGGAACGGGAATTCCATTCAAATGGGTAGGATATCTTTCATCATTAAACGAGTGAAAAGTAGCCTGAGCCAAGTGTGGGTGTAATTCCCCGTCGTCGTGTGAGTGTCCGGCCGATGAATCAAAGTCGACGCTCTCGTTCCGACTGCTTTGAAAACGAAGCCTTCCTCAACTATCGCCGGCTTGTTTGGAAATGACTTAGGTGATTCGCTCCTTCGCATACGTGTCGCCCTTTTTCGAATTATCCCCGTACGCGTCGTCGCCGAGCAGCCGCTGACTGTGAAGGTCATCGATAATGAGGATCGAGGAAGAAGAAGGAGAAGGGAAAAGGAAGAAAAAGGAAGAGGAGGAAGAAGAATGCGAACAACAACAATAACAGCAACAACAAGAACAACAACAGCAACAACAAGAAGTACAAGGACAAGAACAGCAACAGCAACAAAAACAACACCAAAAATTACAAAAACAACAAGAAATACAACAGCGGCAACAACAATAACAACAACAACAACAACAACTAGAACTACACCATTAGCAACAACAAGAACAACAACAGCAACAACAAGAACGATAACAGCGAGAACAAGAACAACAACAGCAACAACAAGAACAACAACACCAAAAATCACAATAACAGCAACAAAAACAACAAGAAATACAACTACACCAATAGCAACAACAAGAACAACAACAGCCACAACCAGAACAACAACAAAAGGGAAAGTCGATGAAGAATGTGTTGAAGAAGGCGAAGAAGACAAAGAAAAAGATGTAAAAGAACAAGGAGAAAAAGAGTAAGTGGAGGATGAGAAGGGGAGGAGAAGATCGGGGAAGGAGAGGAGCAGAAGAAGAAGAAGATGGAGACGATGAAGAAAAGGTAGACTAGACGGAGATGGGGACAGATAAGAAGAGAGAGTAGCAGACAGAGAAGGGGAGGGTGGAGCAGACGGAGAAGGAGGAAAAGAAGAAGAAGATGATGGTGATGACGATGAAGAAGAAGGAGCAGAGGGATGGGTCTGAGAAGGAAAGGGAGAAGAAGGCAGACAAAGCAAAGAAGAAGGCGGAGTAGACGAAGAAGGATAAGAAGAAGATGAGGAAGGCTTTGGAGAAGGAGAGTGAGAAGGAGACAGAGTGGGAGAAGCAGGCTGGGAAGGAGGTGGAGAAGGAGACAGTATGGGATGGAGATTTAGTTATAGAAGGAGATGAAGATTTAATTTATCCAGTTTATGGGTTTACATAATTTATTTATCCATCAATTTATGGGCCCACAAGCTAATGGGTTACCTACCCAATTCATTGCCTTACCTATTTTTTGGTTTTAACAAATTTCATGATTTTATCCAGTGAATGGGGGTTTTTCCAAATGTTAGTTCTCACAATAATAAATAACGACAAAGGCTAGGTAGCGATAAGTTTGCCTTTATTTTTTCTACCACATTTAAATCGGAGTGGTATTACATGGAAGAAAACAGGGAGAGACATGAACACAAAATCGCCAGAGGGATACAAAACGCTGACACACACAAACTTACAGAAACGAGAGCACACACAAAAGCAACTTGGCTGGTCGCTAGGGAGCAGGCGCGGCTGCTGAGCATATGACGAGGCGACCGCAGTTCCGCCTCTAGCACAGAGCCCAAGGTGAAGCAGCAACTATGTGAAGGTACTGAACATCCTGCCCCCGCCCCCATGAACCAATAAACCTGCTTAATAATCACAAGGCAAAGGGCAGAGTTTTACCAAAGGGCGCTGTTTGGTTCCAGAGGGTGTTAGTACGTCAGCAACCCGTGCAATTCCATCTGGTCCTGGATATAATTTTGTTATTCTACCCAATGTCCACTGAAGAGGAGGGGTATCCTCCATGATGGTTACTATGTCTCCAACTTTTGCGAGTCTTCCAGGAGTGTTCCATTTTTCCCTTTGCTGCAATGTTACAAGATACTCCTTTTGCCATTTATGCCAGAATCTTTTGGTAGTTTCTTGTACGAATTTCCATTTTGGAAGGAATGAATTTGGAGAGTTATCAGGATCTTGAGGGGGGCTATTGAGGGCGCGATGGATTAGGAAATGTCAGGAGTTAGAATTTCTAAGTCAAGTGGGGAAGATGTCGCGGCTATGAGAGGACGTGAATTGAGAATTGCCTCAATTCGAGTGACTAGCGTTAGGAATGTGAGCAGACTTGGACACTGATTCTTTAAGTTGACTTTGAGAAGACGCTTGCACGATTTCACGGCAGCCTCCCAGATCCCTCCGAAATGAGGAGCTCTGGGAGGGATAAATTTCCACTGAGTTCCTTGTCGAGCAGAATGGCGTACAACTGACTCAGAATGGCGTGGATCTGCCAAAACGCTGCGTAAACGGCGGAGATGATTGTTTGCTCCAATGAAATTCCTACCGTTATCCGTCCACACTACCGCTGGATAACCCCGGCGAGATGTAAAACGATCATATGCTTGAAGGAATCCATCAGTGCTGAGGTCGAGCACAGCCTCAATATGGATTGCTTTTGTTGAGAAGCAAACAAAAATACTGAGATAGGCGTCCATGATCTTGGAACCCCGATTCCCTGTTACTGAAACTCGGAACGGACCAGCATAGTCGATGCCAGTTTGGTTGAAAGGAAATGAGAGCTGTACTCTATCCCTGGGAAGTTGACCCATTGGCGGTTGAAAAGGCTTTGGATTGATTGAAAAACATCGTTGACACCCTGAAAGCTTTCGTTGAACTACGCGCTTCCCGTTAACGATCCAAAATTTTGACAAAGGTAAGCATGGGTAGCCTGCGGGCCAACATGCATACAATCTTCGTGAGCTTGTTTTATGACAAGATTTGTCAAAGAATGTTCGGAAGGAAGAAGAACAGGGTGTTTGGAGTCAAAGGGAAATTGGGCATACCGTAGCCTACCACCGACTCTCAATACGCCTTCTTGGTCCACGAACAGCCCGAGGACTTTGGTCAATCTTAATTTTGGTCGAGGTTGTTTGGCATCATCTAGCTCAGCTTGGAGGGATTGGAGTTGGGCACGTTTTATCAATGTAGTCAATGAGTTTTGCATTTCTTTTGAAGTGAGGGGTCCACAAACTCTAACCTTAGATTTGTCCGCATTATTACGGAATCGCAAACACCAGGCTACAGTTGTTTGCAATGACAACAGAGAAGAAAATTTTAATTCCAATTGATCTGATAGGTTATCATTTTGCACAATTGAGAAACAGGTTTTTCTTTTTTCATTTATAACTTCTAAATCTTTCATGTCAGGTCTAAAACTTTCAATAGGCCAACGGGACGGATGAAGCGACAACCAATCAGGTCCCTTGAACCACTGAGTGTTCTCAACCAACATACTAGGGGATTGGCCCCTTGATGCAGCATCTGCAGGATTGTCCTTGGTAGAAACGTGAAACCATCGATCTCGAGGAACCCATGAGAGCGCCTTTGCCGTATGGTTGCCCACAAACTCTTTCCATACTGGAGTAGGCTCTGCTGTGAGCCAGGAGAGGGCAATTGTTGAATCGGAGAATGCGAACACCTTTAACATGTCCAAGGATGGAAATCGAGGTAAAAAACGATTTATAGTTTTGGCTAGTAGTTCCGCAGCAAGTAACTCAAGTCTTGGCAAAGTCTGCACTTTGATTGGGGCCATACGAGCTCGCGACGTTAATAACTGGACTTTCTGCGTCTGTTCTGCAATGGTAATAGTATACAAAACAGCACCGTACGCCTTTTGGGAAGCATCGGCAAACCCAACCAACCAAGTTTGACCTAGCGCGTGAGGAATGTGACGAGGAATTCGCAGTGTATTCAGAAGAGATAAGGATGATGCCAATTTTTCCCACTGTTCGCAAAACTCCTTAGGGAGTGGAGCATCCCAATCTAACTTCAGCCGGACAACTTCTCTCTGTATCAAACGAGCAAACACGGTGATTGGGATTATCCAACCTAGAGGGTCGTATAATTGTCCTATTCGAGAGGTTAATTGACGCTTTGTAGAAACTTGTGAAAGGGATGATGCTTTGTAAGAGAAACAATCCAATTGATTGTTCCATACCAGTCCTAAAATTTTGAGTGGAAGGTTGTCTTCGTCTCCGATTTCAATGAATTGAGATGGAGGCTGAATGAATTCAGAGGGAATGCCCTCAAGCAGTCTGGGGTCATTGCTGGCCCACTTTCGCAATTCAAATTTGGCTTCTGAAAGGGTTTGAATGATTTGATTTCGAGTTTCTAGGGCTATTTCGATAGTATCCCCCCAAAATGAATGTCATCAACGTAGGTCGATTTTGAGAGAGCCATTGAAGCAAGTGGACATGTTGATTGGGACAGCCTAGACAACTCCTCGATTACACGGCACGCCAAAAACGGGGCTGAGGCGGTACCGTATGTTACCGTCTTGAGTCGGTATTCGTAAACAGGGGCGTTTTCGTCTTCTCGCCAAAAAACTCTCAAAAAATCACGATGGTCTTCGGAATGTAAGATTTGACGAAACATCTGCTTGATATCAGCCGTGGCTACGTACAGGGGAAAACGAAATTCTGTAATGACTTGTGAAATATCTTGTTGTAATTTGGGACCTACTAAAAGAATATCATTCAGGCTGAGGCCACTTGAAGATTTTTGACTAGCATTAAAAACAACTCGGATTTTTTGAGCGGGATCGTCTCGTTTGGAAACGGGGTGGTGGGGTACATAATAACCCAAGCAGCCCTGAGCAAGAGGTGGGACCTTCTCCATGTGGCCTAGCTCTAAATACTCCCGCATGAAAGAATCGTACGCTTGTTTAAGATTGGGGGAATTCGTGAGTCTCTTTTCGAGGGAGTAGAACCTCGATAATGCTATCTTACGTGACTCGCCAAGGAGCTTAGGATCAAGTTTGAAAGGCAAATCAACCACGAAACGTCCATCTGGATTCCTCCGACATGAACGCTTGAAAATTTCCTCCGCAAGTGATTCATCAGGAGTTAAATTGGAAGTTTCTTCGACATTTTCTATTTGAAACATACGTTCGAGCAAGTTAGCAAGTTCCTGATTCGACATGTTATGATTAGTAGATTTGACTTTTGGGTACTGGGGAGAAGTACGGTTGAATGAATGGAGAATGGTTCCACACTGAGGAAATTCGTTCAAGTGTAATCGAATGGAAATAGGATGATGATCAATAACATTGGAAGATAAGAAGTTGTCAGTGGAGAACCTGGTTGAGTTTGATTTTTCCGAAAACAGAGTGTGGAAATTCGTACAATTAACTTTGGATCCTAATCGTTTTATTGGGGTGTTAGGAACCTGTGAAAGTTCCTTCTTCCCCTGATTCGAGTTTTGTAAAGTAAACGTTGTGGTTTGGGAGCTGAAACTTGTGTGAGATGGGATTTCACACTGGTAGAATCATTTGAACCATAACTGGTAGAGTTACCTTTTCCAACAGTGCGTGCTCTCTTACGGGCCTGCAACCACTCTCTTGTAAAATTGATTGTCTGATCTTCATTGTCTACCACAGATTCGTGGAATTTAACTTGTTTTTTAGCAGAGGAATTTATGTGACCAGAAGCAACCCATCCTAAAAGTGTTGAGGAAAATGTGGGGGAACCTTTCACAGAAGAAATATTGCTACCCAACGAGATTTGGTTGAAGACACTCCCAGAAATAATAAAGTCGATTGGACCAACCTTATTGAATTCTGGATCGGCCAAGTACAGATTTCGAATGAAAGGCCATTTTTTAATGTCAAAAGAGCGTATTGGCAAATGATCAGTAACTCTTTCTAGAACTGTAAATGACATCAACAGGGGGCTAGCATGTTTACCCTTTTTCATAGGGAAATGGAACATGGCAACTGTTTTACCACAATTACCATAGACTTTAGCTCCGCCAACACCTAGAACTGTTGAGGACGTGGAGGTTATAGTAAGATTAGCTTTCTGAGCAAGCCTTAAACTGATTATATTAGAATCACTCCCTGTGTCTAAAATGCCTCGGCCGATGGTAGGGGTAAAATGCGAATTACCTGATACAGCCATCAGAGCGGTAGGAATGAGGGAAAACCCTTTTAAAAATGATAAACAAGATTTTAATTTGGGCTTGGTAGAATCGCATTTATTTAACATCGGCCGGCAGGTATTTCATGGTTCTGAGGCGGGGGTTGAGCTTTCTGAGCGATGTAACCCAGCAGTATGAGCATAAGAAGTATTGATTGGTTCAAGTTGGGGTTTGCTAGAGGGGGATCGGCCAGCAAATGGAAAGTCGTCGTGGAACGAATCCTTGTTACTCCAGAAAGAATCATTTTTTGAGGGGCTACTCACCGACCAGCCAGTCACATCAGGTACCCAAGCCTCATTGGTCAGATTTTGAAACCTCATGGATGATTCGGAGTTCATTTCCCTGGAAGATTCCTCATACGCGCCATCGTCTTGGTGAGCGATCTGGGTATTTGAGACTGCGAAGTGTCGAGGAGACGACGGTCTTGAGATCGGAGATTTTCTGTTGTCCTCAATTGGTTTTGCCGGAGATGATGTCATTCTCTGTATAACACTATCAGGAAGTAGGCTGTTGGGGTTTCCATCATCATGCAAAGAACTGTGATGTTGACGTTGGCAAATTCTGCAGGTGTGGTAACTGCGGCAGTTGGCGATCGTGTGATTGGATGTCAAACAATTTTCACACAGTTCAGTGGTCGTCACAAATCGATGGCGCTCACAAAACGGCAGGCGAAGGAATTCTGAACATCGATAAAGAGGATGCTTCTTATTACAATACTGACATAGTCTGCTCTCAAAACCAGGACTTCGAGTCATAGGTCTTCCTTGGTGATTAACGAAGTTTTGGCGGAAATTGGAGGGCGAACCACTTCGGGGTGAAAATTGCGGGTTCGAGCGAAAAGGACGTTGCATGGTTCGCTGAGTAGGGGCCTCTTCACCCACAGATAAATTGCGGGTAAGCCTTACTTGAAGAAAGTCAAGAAGTGAACGAACGGTTGGCAATTCCTCGGAGGCAGCGACACACTCATCGAAATAGGCTTTGTACAGAAATTGGGGTAGACATCTTGCCGCATGATGGTACAATAAAAGATCGGGTAGTTTTTCGGGTTTGATGAAAGCGAGAGAAGTCAGATAGCCTTCAACGCTTTGAATGAATTGCTGAAGGGCATTGGGTCTGTCTGAAGAGAAGGAGCGAATATCGTCCCGACGATCAAGAGTAGCCATCGCTAAGTTGTAGCTGTTGGTGTACTCACGAACCAAATTTTTCCAAATATCAGAGTAATTTGCCCTACACGAAAGGTGTGGGGTAATCCATGAGGTCATTTTTGGACCAAGTTTTGATCGCAAAACATCAAGTTTATTCACGTCAGGGACTGGCAAATCGTGAACACATTGCTCAAAAATCTCCTTAAAAGTAGAAAATTGGAGAATGTCACCGTTAAATATTGGAACAGAAGGGGCAAGAGCCGCAAGTGTCTTGAGGGCGGTAAACCGGTTTTCAATATTTTCATTCTGACTTCCCTGATGTTGAGAGTTTGGAGTCGAATTAGGGGAGTTTGACGATGAAACGCGATCTAGTAACTCGTCAAAAGCGTCCTGAGACTCCATACGAACACCCATGAGGCGACGGCGAAGCATTTCAGAAATTATATCATTTTTTGTGAAAGCGTGTATGTTGCCGAGCAAATTCATCAAGGACTCTGAGGTGGCGGCAAGGCTACTTTCAATGCTTTTTATCCGAGAAGTCTGTGAGGGTGTTGTTTTTCCGATTCGGTAGGTAATTTGTCTGAATTCAGCACAAATATTTGAAGCAGTATTGATGGCACTGGTCGGGTTGACGGTTTTTGATGTTTTGATTTTAAGCAGTTTTACAACTTGCCTGATTTTTCTGAACCAGTCTTCGTCGAGCAATTCTTCAGGTATCGTTGAAAAAAGAACCTCTTGGACGTCGTCACCAGATTCACCTTCCGAATTCATTTTGCACAAAAAAAGAACACGAAGTTAGGATTCCCGGGTTTCGGCACCAGAAAATGTTAGTTCTCACAATAATAAATAACGACAAAGGCTAGGTAGCGATAAGTTTGCCTTTATTTTTTCTACCACATTTAAATCGGAGTGGTATTACATGGAAGAAAACAGGGAGAGACATGAACACAAAATCGCCAGAGGGATACAAAACGCTGACACACACAAACTTACAGAAACGAGAGCACACACAAAAGCAACTTGGCTGGTCGCTAGGGAGCAGGCGCGGCTGCTGAGCATATGACGAGGCGACCGCAGTTCCGCCTCTAGCACAGAGCCCAAGGTGAAGCAGCAACTATGTGAAGGTACTGAACACCAAATTATTACACCACTTTATGAGATAAACAAGTTTAAGTGGTTCCTCGATTTATGTTGTCAAATTTATGCGTTCATTCATCCTACTTTATGTTTACTCCAATCTGCGGGTTTACCCAATTTACGGGTTGCTCAAATTTATGGCTCGATCCAATTTATGGCCCATACTCAATCTATGGACCTCCTTGATTTCGAATTTTGCACTCCAATAATCGTCATCATGGAAGCACCGTGCGTCACCTCGTTCGCCCCACGGCCGGCCTTGCGACACCTGCTGAGCCGCCCGGCGAAAGGTCAAGCGCGGCCAATAAACATGAAACCGGAGAAGGAGCCGGTGACACGCGGAGACGGAGATCGTAGGCGCGCGTCTCCCACGCACTCACACGTCGACGCGACGATACGAGCGGCGACGTCGTCGAGTCTCATCGGCGTGGGTGTGAGCCCCGCCGGAGTGTCCCACGTCGCACGCTCCGCCGCACTGGTATTCAAAAGTAATGAAAAACATGAGGAGATCCGCAGATCACGCACGGTACTTCCATTTTTCACGAGCTCTTCTTCTGTTTAACTCAAAATAATTTTGAGACGATCAAATTGAGTTAATCAATTATTGGTTAAAGCGATAAAAAATTATGTTAAAAATTGTAATAATTATTATAATATACATTTACTTCGAATGTACCAAATTGTAAAAAATAAAGAAAATGCTGCAAATTTCGTAGAAATTCAATTATATCAGTTTTATCTTTTTTTTTTAATTTACTTTTCAAGGAAAAGCATTTTTTGGAAAATTTTGTTATTTAGCAATAAAATAGCAATTATATAGGTCTAAAAACTTCAATAAACATGAACTAGAATTTCTGAAGTTTAAACTCCTTCCTATTTATTACCCTCCTATTTATTACCCCTTGATGCGTTAGAGCGTTCTAAATCAGATCAAGTGGAAAATGGCCAGTGGAAAGTCGATTACATCCGCGAATAAATCTGAGGTATTCGCTACATAAAATTGGTCCACCTGGTTAACTGTGTGATATTGGGCACAAGAATAATGACCAGCGGTGAAGGGCGTTTAACTGCCACCAGTTACACGACTCCGAAAACCGACCGCTTCTCAAAACGATCGTTAACGCGTTCACACGAGTCCGGTTTCCGGGTGAGCGAAATCGTAAAAACAGCAAATTGTTATATTATTATTATTATGTTACAAAAATTTATGGAAATTTCAGAAAAATAAAAATGATGAAAATGGCGTAAAACTGAAAAAAACGGAATAAGTTCAAGCAAATTGAAATTATCGGTTAAAATTGGCAATTTTTTAGGCAAAAAAGCTCAAAGTTGAAAATTTGCGCGAATTGTAATTTAATTATATTGCACATTCAAATGCAGTCAATTAATTTAATCCAATATATTGGGTAAATAATACCTATTGATTAAAAATTTATATAAATTGAATTTATATTCAACAAATTTGATATATTTAATAAGGATAGACACATATAATATTGATATCCTTATTAAATTATGCAATAAATTAAATATATTACATTTGTTGAATATAAATTACGTATCAATTTATAATTTTTTGTTTGTACTACCCATTATTAGACATTTTATTTTAAAGCGATTTTTTTTATTTTCCGCATTTTTATCATGCTTACGCATCAATTTTAATGTTTTTGCCTCTGAATGAATTTCACATACTTCCCCTATATCGAGGTACGTATATCGAAGTATATCGTGAAGAATGAATAGGTCCATCGCTGTTTTTTCATTTTACAAAAATTGAGCCTCGATTTTGTAGTTTTAGCTAGAGTATTTCAGATTTATCGATCCTGATGAACTTTTCAAAACGAAAAATGATTTTCAAATTTCAACCGGACCGGTGTGGCACGGGCCGGACGAAAGGCCTTAAAACTGGTCCCGTTCGACCGTTGCTTTCACCTCCAGGGCCCCCGAAAGTCCGCATTCTGCTTAAATAACGTCTTGATATGTGGGATGTGGCACACATCTTCCACAGACAGTTGGCCATCCCGTCGGGACTTTGTTGATCCCCCGAAAGAGAACAAAAACAGAAAAAAGTCACGGGGGAATTCTTTCTGAACATTTTCAATCGAATTTTTCCGAAAGTAGAGTTTTCAGGTATTTTTGAGCAGTTTTTTTAATCGATTTTGTACATAATTAGAATCATATGCTTGTTAGAAAAACACAAAAATTAATCAAAATAAATTTAATAGATTAATATTTTCCAAGGTATCTAAGTAGGATCCTGCTATGATCTGAGTGATAAATTTTTCCTCGCATTTTCCTTCATGATGTCATTCCTTCATGATCACCTTATGCTGCTTCGCTTGTCATAATTATCACCTATATTACATAATCTCGTTCACTCTGATCAGTAACAATCGGAGGAACCGGCTGGGCAAGCGAGAGGTTACATCTTTCCGCCGTGCCGTTGACTTCTGACAAATAAGGGTTCGAAAGGGCGTCGAAGATTTGTCTCCCCGGAGAAAGTCGACGTAATCCGAGATCGATGACTGACATGAGGTGATGACGTGGAATCATTCAGAGACTCCTGTTCACTGTTTTTCACCGGTTTCGAATTTTGGCCCAACTCCTTCCGTCAAGTGATTAACTGGAACGACAAGCGAGGATTCCTTTTTCTCAAATTCTCGAGGTTCGGTCGTTCGTCTTATCGTCGCATTAATAGCCCGAAAATCATTCACAGTCGTCGAGTGTTGGTTTTCTGGCTGGAATAACTTGGAATGATTTGTCACCTCTGCTTGCATTATTGGTGCGTTATTTTTCAAATACCTAATTAATCTTTGCATATTTCGTTACATAGCGTACTTACCTATTTATCAGTCATAATGGTGTAGGTAATTTAATTTTTGTAAAAAATTTAGGTAAAAATGAAAAAATACTTCTGCTGCATGAGAGGTTTTTCATGTTTAAAGGTCGTTATTTGTTTACAAATGTTTTCATTTTAAATTTTGTTTATACTCAATTTTATATTTACCCATCAGTGTACTTAGCAATATTATATTTTAATTTTATTATTATAATTTATCTACACATTCTATCGTATTACTATGGAATGGTTCATTTTAGAAAAATTGCTTGAGTATGGTGTGATGGAAAATTAACAATCATCAGTCAGTTACCTACCGTCAATGAATTGGTGCGATTTTGTTGATTGGTACAACATTAACATTTTGAATTTTGGTAATCATGAGTAGGGATCGGATTTTTATGTATTTAAAAATGCCAAATATGTGACATATATATGTATTAATTTTCATAAAATATGTGGAAAATATGTAAAAAGGTTGAAATATTTGCAAAAAATATGTGGAAATATGTAAAAAGGTTTAAATATTTTCAAAAAATATGCGGAAAATATGTAAAAAGGTTTAAATATTTTCAAAAAAATGTTTAAGCTCAAATGAACAACAAGATTTTGTTAAATTATTTCCAGAAATAATGTACCTATGTAATCGGTCAGGTTTTTTTTTCATCGCCCCCTGAAAATTTTTCCTTTACGTTTCAGAGTGTCTAGATAAAAATCTGCAATAATTTTTTCCCGTACGCCGTCTGAAGCAAAACGCATAAAAAGAGTTGTCCAATTTAAAAAAAAACGAAAATTTAGCAAAATTTGCTAAATTTTTTCCTAATTTAATTCATTCTAGTTGTGAACCTCGGGAAAACTACCCAAAATTAGCAAATATGTGTTTTTGTGGACCAAATATTTGAAAAATATGGATTTATAGTGGAATATATCAAAATATGTGAAATGAAAGTGGGCTTAAACGGTTCAGAAAATGTCAATATGAACACGCCTACTTGAAAAACATCAGTACATTGCCTAGAAAAAAATATGTGAACACATACGGATCCGATCCCTAATCATGAGTGTACTTTTTTATTAACGCCAAGCATCAATGTAGCGCTACTAACCCGCAAAGCTTGACGGCCAGGATGGCCTAGTATATCTGCTGCTGACGTCAGTTATCCGAATTCTTCTTTTGAGACGCCTCAGTTCTCGTTGACCTATTAAAAGTTGCTGCTGAAGTCAGTCTGCGGTTTATTACTCCAGGATTGTAAATGATGTTGATGGATTGTTGCTGTAGTCAGTCCCGGACTGCTTACTTCAGGATTTTCAGTCAGCATGAAGGATAACAACTGATATCAGTATCCCTTGGGGCTTAAAATCTACCCAGAAATTTTAAATAGTGGCTCCTGTCTACATAGTAGCTGCTGAGTACATGTTCCCCAGTGGTCTATAGTTAGCTGCTGACGTCAGTCTGTGGCTTTTTGGTTCTTGCTGTTCAAAACTTGAATAGAGTGCTGCTTTATGGTCTTTATGCTCTACAAACTGGTGATCTCAGCCTCCCGTGTAATAAAATGCTAGTTTTTCAATGACTGAAGAATAGCTGCTGATGTAAGTCTCACAATTTCCCAGTGCATGTTTCCCTTTGACATTGATGGATAGCTGCTGACGCCAGTCTGGGGCTTCTTAGTTAATGTTTGTAATTCGCAATGAATAGCTGCTGACTTCAGCTCTCCAAGAATTTCGAGTTCGAGCTTTAACGGTCACTTTGAAGGATAGCTGCCTCCTTTCTTTCTGAGACTTTTAGTTCAGGCTCCTCATTAGTTTTGAAGAAGAGCTGCTGATCTCAGCCTCTCGTGAATACTCAAGTTATTAAGCGACTTCGAGGAATAGCTCGTCTCCCACGACTACCCTAAAATGTCAGTGACTTGGTTAGCTGCTGACGTCAGTCTCGGACTAAAACAATGCTAGTTTTTAGATATATTGGAGTATAGCTGCTGAAGCCAGTTTACCTCGACTCTTCAGATTGCTACGTGTTTCTCGGCGATTTTAACGATTTCCGTTAGGGTAATTTTCTTGAATATGAAGACCTCCCAGACGCACTTTTTTCGAAAAATTTATTCATCGACATTTCGACTCAACAACCGTGGGTTGACTTCTCAATCTGTCCCATCCCAAGTCAATGACAGTGGGACTGTCAACCTTCGATGATAATTTACCTTTTTCCGATTCCAGAAAAGTCCCGGGCACTGAAGGGTTTCGCTGTTACCTGCTCGTGGTAAATCGAGGGCAGAGTTGTTAACTCAGTTGGGCTTTTTTTCAACTCCTTCGCGCCGGAGAACTTGAAAATGAGGCTATTTCGTTGGAATTATTCAGATTGAAATGGGCTAGATGAGAATGTGAATCAGCGTCTAGGCTATGCACCTGCACGCTTCACCTGCATGGATCAAAAATGCACATCCTAATCAGTAATCGGAGTACCTATTTTTTTACTGCCAGTAATCAAGGCCTGGCGTGATGCCACGCGCATGCAACCTCTTAAAAACACTGTAAGCTGTCCGAAACTCAATAATCCAAGTTCTGTGACCCGTAAAAAGAAAAACGAAATTTCATCTATCCTCGGAAAATTCGTTAAATACTCCCGTAAAGGCTCTTCACATATTCATTTTTATTAAATTTCAAGTTTATGAACTCTATTTTTGATCCTATGGACCGATATTTCTACTGCGGTTTATCGATATTACAACTACAATAATACATTTTCTAAAAAAAAAAACCTCAGCATTATCGGATTTTCCCGGTCTTCAACACTGGATCGTACTATCAGATTTTAGTTCCTTTCTGATAATCCCGATTAATCAATGGACGACTCACCTGCGGTATCTGGCGGCTGCAGTTCCGTCCGGCGGTTGGAATCAATTAACGAAGTCCCTGGAGGCGAAGGCGAGTCGAAAACCTCCTTTTCAATATTCTTCCTATTTGTTGTTCAGGCTATCATTAGTCCGTACAGGCGAAGAACTGAGGTGTCGTTTTAATCATTTTCTCTTCCAAACTGATCGTCTATAGCCGTTCATTCACCGCCACTTTTGGATACGACTCGAATTTGAATTTCATAGGCGGGAGGTGGAAAAATGGACCAATTACGTCCAATCATTGGCGTAAAAATGCGCCGAAATGAGAACCCCATGGAGATTATGTGTCCTCCAGTGGCTAACCACACAGTGTAGCTTCGGGCCAGATTTCCTAATCCTCCCTCGGACGAGAGATGATTTATAAACACAATTTTCAAGGCGTACTCGACCTCTAGCACTCGAGTTTGTCTATATTTATGTTCGTTTCCTTCCTTTGACACTCGGTAAAGAATATTTTCGAACAGTAAGTAGGTTCGCGTGGCTTATGACGGATTTCACCATCCTCAGGCATGCTTGCATATGTTTAAATAAAATTATCAACAGCAACTGTGTCCGGATTATCCGAGGTTGGTGAAATCCGGCATAAATGTCATCCCAAGAATATCTTATTTAGACAGGGTGAAAACTATTGCGTGGTTCCTATGGAGAAAGGATATACGGGATATATATCCATATATGGAGCGAATCCAGCTGCTTTTGGAACCAAGCAGAGTCGGTACCTACTTGAGAAATTAAAAACAGACGATAGGTAATCGCTTTTCAACTTGGGTATTATCATGGATTGGAAGAAATTTGGATTTCACCAATTAAATGAAGTTCAAATCCACGAGAATGATGACCCAACATGAAGAGCTCAACTCCCAGTCGCAGGCAGTGTTGCCAAGGTGCGGCCGTCAAAAACCCCTGAGACAACGTCAAAAAACCCCCAAATCCCCCCAAATATGAAAAAATCCCCGAAAAACCAAAAAGGTAGGGACAAATTAAAAATATTATTTTCTCATAAAATATACCCAACTCCATATCATACAACTACAATTTTAAATAGTACCTAAAACTATCAACTATCTGACTACCCTTTCTGATCAGTAGAGTCAGTCAATTAACATACTAAAACATCAATTCAAATTAGGTACCTATGTACTCTTACCTACCCGCGAGTATGGAGACGTACATCTCCCAAATGACCTTTATTTGAGTAGGTACCTATCTTTTAATTCAATTAGCTGTGCGGCGGCAGTCTTAGCTGTTAATAGAGAGTTTTTGCAGCCAACGGGTGACGGGGTGACGTTTCTCACGGGTGACGTTTAGCGTGGGACATTAACTACGATTAGGGGCAACAACGCCAGCGGTTGCTATGTTGGTTGCCATGGTAACCGTAATACCATTATTAGTTAGGGTTATGATTGGTTAGGCATTCAACGGGCCCGTCTCTTCGGCTCAACGGGCGACGCTGAATGGACCATTTTACCGGCACCCGTAGCTAACGTCATGTCGAGTTACCGTCACCCGGCTCTTACGGGCTCTGTCGCAAGGTTCTACGTTGCCCGTTAGTGGCTTGCAAAAACTCTCTATTTATTTGCTGTACTTTGCTGTTATTTCTTGATTAATTAACTTTTTCCTAGTCCCCCTAACTTCCTCAAAAACCCCCAAGAAAAACCCCCAAAAAAATGTCACCCCCAAAATCCCCCTCTGGCGATGAAAAACCCCCAAATTTGGGGGGGAAACCCCCAACTTGGCAACACTGGTCGCAGGAAGGCGGAATTGATAAAAATGTGATTGTTGTTGTTGTTGGATCTCCCTCCAGACAGAAAATGTGAGGCATCTTGATTGGACGCTACTGTCTTATCTTATCATTATCAAACACAGGCTTCATTCTTGTTTACTTCCCGACTGCTTGCATTTCTTTATTATTTACCAATATGTTTACTGATTTGTAAAAAAATCATCATAATGGGAAAGCATTAAAAGATGAATCAGATTATAATGTGCACAGAGGCCAAGGAATTACTCGAGAACCATTGATGTTCAGATATTCAAGAATCGGCTCCCCTATTAGGTTAAGGTGAAATTGGAACATTACAGAAGGCATCGCAGTAAGTAATTATTATTACGCTAACGTTAAAAATTGGCCAGGGAATCTATAAAAAACGGATGCCATTTGTCCCTTACCTCTTATCAACAGTTCAAGCCCTTGATCGCTGAAAATCGGGCGTAACTATCGCCAAAAGAGCGGGATCGGGGATGGAGAAATCCGAATTTGGATTCGATCCTGGGATTACTCTTCAAAGCCGGCCCTAAGTTGATGAACTTTAACTAAAATAGTTGTATAGCCATCTCTTGGCTTGCGATTTGAGCAAATGTACAAGCTGTCTGCCTTCGAACCAACATTTCGAATACCTGGCCCACTCCGTCGCCGAGGGGCGTCAGCCAGGCACGTGGAAGCGCCAGTCGCTAATTATCCGATGCTGAGGGCGAGTGTCAGAAGACGTCACCTGAAGGCGGCCGTTGTCAATCGTGGGAGTCGGAATGTTCCGGTGCCAGCCCGTGCCTGGAAGACCCCACCCAGGCCATTGTCGTCGGAATTGTCGCTGCCCGACCGCGAGTGCCTAATCAGCGACACCCACAACCGCCTCTCCGATTTTGAAAATCCGACGGAGCTCGCCCCACTTGGGCTTTGTAAAAGTTACGTTCAACGGCGAAATGTCAAAGAACCCAATGGTAAAGAGGTGGCTCTGGAGACTTTTTTGCTATTTTCAACTCTTGTACTTAGTCGCTTACTTAATATCAATTTAATATGAATTTACGTCCAGTGGTATTAGTATCTCGTCGGAGTTCTTAAAAACACGCAACAGATCAAGGGTTATCAAGTGATGGTTGAAATTTAGCTATCAATAACTTTCGATAGAGTTCCATCTTTGGTACCAAACATTCCACATCCGTGCCTCACATGACGAAGGCAACCAACATCAAGAATCAACAACAACAACAAACATCTCAGAATGGCATGGCGTTAGAAAGGCCCATAACCTCTTTAAAAACCACGACCAAGGTCTTGGCACTGTAAAAATTGAGCTTCTTCTTTGAATTACTCCGGCTGATATAGCAAAGTACAAAAATGTTACCTCGTGATCGCCAACTTCGGGTAATTTCAGCGATGGAATAATCACGATGCTGTACCTCTAGGATTCATTATCGCATGAAACGGCGCCCGGTCGCGTGCAAACAAATTAACCGAGACTTCTTCCAGCGCATTCGCAGCCGACGCATTAGGAGACGAGTCAACAGACAGTCGCATGCAAACAACTTAGAAAAACCAACCGATTGCCAAGTGCCAACATTCGAATTTTGTACTCGAAAACGCACACAGCCGAGTCACAAGGCGCCTCATTGTTTGGGCTCCTAGGCGCGTGTGGGAGCGGACTTTTTGTTTGCGAGTCCTGGAAAAAATAGTCGAAAAACAACAACTACGGCGGAGATCGGACAAAAGTGAAGAAAAGCCAAGTTCGAGAGGCAGATAAGTAAAACCTTCTTGGTTTATTTGCCAAGCGGTTAGTGCCGTTTGACGCTACTCGATTCTTTCTTTTTGGTGGAAGCGACGCTTCGCTGCAAGCGCGAGTCGTCATTTTAGCCTCGTGGGGTCAATGACGTAGACAGGTACACTATTTACCACGTGTGTATTAAATAAAATCATGGCACAAACGCATATAAGCACAACACAATATCGATTTATTGTGCGAATCGATCCATAAAAAAACGTCGATTATTAAAACAAACTTCATTGTGTTAAGTGTCGACAGGTAAGACACAATCATACTATGATGGCATATGGCAAAATCTGTATCGATACGTCAGAATCAAAACAAAAACATCCTATAATTTTGGTGTTGATACGTCACGACAAAATATCAATACGTAGTACCAACTATCCAAACCAAAATATCGATTTATAGAATCGATTATCAAAAATAAACCATTGAATTTCATAACGAAACAATAACATCGATACATTGTGTCGATCATTGAAAAAATATATCAATCCGTAACTTGGATAAGAGAGCCAAAATATCGATACATAGAATTGATTATCAAGACAGAAATATCGATACATACCTAGTCTTGATTGTCAAAACAAAAACATCGATCAATAGAAACGATTATCAAAACCAAGCCATAGTAAGTATTGAATATTGGAACTGAAACATCGGTACATAGTATAGAACAATGAAAAAGTATCTTAAGTCCATAATTTCGACAAGTAAAAACCAAAATATCGATTCATAGAATTTAACATCAAAACCTAACTATCGTAACCTAGTACCGACGATCAAAACCAAAATGGGTTTTCAACGACGATCAAAACCAAAAACTATGAATTTGAGTTCGAGTTCAAGTTGGAGGTTGAAAATGAGTTGGAGTTTGAGTATGAGTAACAGTTTGAGCTTCAGTTAGAGTTTGGGTATCAGCTAGAGTTCGAGTTTCAGTTTGACTTTGAGTTCGAATTTCAGTTCGACATTGAGTTCGACTTTCTGTTTGACTTTGAATTAGAGTATCAGTTTGACTTCGAGTTCGAGTTTCAGTTTGACTTTGCCTTCAAGTTTCAGTTTGACTTTGACTTCGAGTTCAAGTTTCACTTTGAGTTTGAGTTCGAATTTCACTTTGACTTTGAGTTCGGGTTCAAGTTTGAATGTGAGTTTCAGTTTGACTTTGACTTCGAGTTTATGTTTGACTTTGAATTCGAGTTCAAGTTTGAATGTGAGTTCCAGTTTGACTTTGACTTCGAGTTTATGTTTGACTTTGAGATTGAGTTTGATTTCGACTATGATTTTGAAATCGAGTTTCAGTTTGACGTTGACTTCGAGTTTATGTTTGACTTCGAGTTTGAGTTTGAATGTGAGTTTCAGTTTGAGTTCAAGTTCGAGTTTTAGTTTGACTTTGAGTTCAAGTTCATGTTTGACTTTGACTTCGAGTTCAAGTTTGACTTTGAGATCGAGTTTGATTTCGACTATGATTTTGAAATCGAGTTTCAGTTTGACTTTGACTTAGAGTTTATGTTTGTCTTTGACTTCGAGTTTATGTTTGACTTCGAGTTTGAGTTTGAATGCGAGTTTCAGTTTAAGTTCAAGTTCGAGTTTTAGTTTGACTTTGAGTTCAAGTTCGAATTTCAGTTTGACTTTGACTTCTAGTTCATGTTTGACTTTGACTTCGAGTTCAAGTTCGACTTTGAGATCGAGTTTGATTTCGACTATGAGTTTGAGATGAGTTTTAGATTGACTTTGAGTTCGAATTTAAGCTTGACTTTGAGTTCGAGTCCAGGTTTGAGGTTGACCATGAGGTTGGAGTTTGAATGTGAGTTCGAGTTTGTGTTTTATTTCGACTTCGACTATAAGTTGGTGTTTGAGAATGAGTTTCAGTTTTACTTTGACTTTGATTTCGAGTATGAGTTTGAGATGAGTTTCAGTTTGACTTCGAGTTCGAGGTCAAGTTTGAGTATGAGTTTGAATATGCAATTCAGTGAGCTTGAGATTGATGACTTGAGTTTGATTGCGAGTATGAGCATGAGTTTGAGTTTGAGAAGGTATGAGTATGAGTCAGGGATCTGCTAACATCATTATCAGCATTATTCGATGGATTATCGTCCACCTACAATATAGATAGGTAGGTACCACATCAATTCATTGAATTCATCATCGATTCATCGGAATGAAAATGTATGTACTGTGACAATTCATAGCTTCATGGTTTCATGATCGTGGATTCAATTTTTTCCTCCTCCCTCATCAATCATGCTCAATCCGAATGCCGCAATTTCGTTCGCATGTGAACGCGGCTCTGGATAAACAGAACTGTGGAGTCATCAAGTATAATGCTCTTCAGGAAAGGGCCTTTATCTGTATCGTCCTTAACTTTCGGGCGGCGCGGTGATTATGTTGAATATGATTCCCCGCATGTATCGGACAGGCCGTCTCTTATCATCAAGTCGGTGATCATGCGCCCAGTTCCTCGGGTGATCCCTACGGCCCGAGGGCATCGCGTCCTTTTACTGCCACTGCCACCTGACTCCGATTCGTGAGTTCCTACGCCTTCATCAACCGTGGAATCATCGCCTTAGCTCGTTTTTAACGACTCCCTCATTTAGCGACTTTAACGATCCCCCAGTGCCGAAGTACCGACGCCAGTGTATCATCTCTGATTAGCCGTGCGTTTCATCCGCCGGTACGGGGGTGTGATTTTACGATTTTCATCTCTCTCGCACCCGTGGCGGATCGGTGAGACGGAATCGAGTTGAAATCCCAGGTGTGTGAACGTATCAGCTTTCCTTTTCTGTTTTGAAATTGTTGTCCGAGTCAGATCGATCGAAATTGGCGTAAATTTTGAATTTACCTATATTTCGTCATATTTTATTTGAGCAACTAACGTTTACCTAGATGTACAAATTTTGAATTTTCAACGAGCTATAATTGTATTTTGCTTGAAACAGTGCAGGTACCGAAAATCACTCTACTTGATACTAAATCACACGCGGAGATATTGCCGGATCCCACAATTTGGGCAAACACTCAAAAATAAAAGGAAATTAATAGTCTATTCCACTGTTGAGATGAAAGTGTCGACCGGTTTCGGCGATTAAACCATCATCAGTGCCACGTTGTCAAGTACTGATGATGGTTTAATCTTCGAAACCGGTCTACTATTGTATCTCAACAGAGGAATAGACTAGGTACTGATTTTTCTTTTTTGAGTTTTATTCAAATCCCAATGTTACTCAGGATCTCTTTTTGAAACAGTTTCTGCATGTCCATCTGTGGGTATTAATAAAAATGCACATTATCTCCCTCAATTCACACATTTTTCCGCAATTCTTTCACTTTACTGTTTTCTATGGCGAGTCCCATAATTTTGTTCAACCCAAATTTCGGTTACTCGCAACACTTTTAAAATAACGGCATTATCGTTTCATGTTTACGTTTTTTGATATTACCCTTACCAATTTATGGACGCGTCGCGAGTCATTTGCGCACAGCTCATCTTCAAAATCGTAGGCAAATTATCCGTCATGATAATCAAATCGAATGGCGGAGGATAAAATAACTAATGGGCATCCCATTGACCGACTCCGAGATATTAATGGGGACCACTTAGGCGTCATCGTCTAATCTGAACCCGATTCATAACACGGCCTATCTCCAGCATCCGACGGGCACCTGGTAGAAATTTGTCCGCTGCCGTGACAGACATGTCTGATATATGTACGAACATGTCACCGCAGGTACCTCGTATCGACCACTGTAGTTCCGTATCGTTTTATCTTGATAGCGACTCAACGTATTTCATAATATCCTCCGGGGAACCGTTGACAACTGAACCTTCGGCCCATAAATTGTCAAATTCGGCCCCTGAAGCAACACGGCTACTTATGAGGTCTCGGATTTCTGTTCTTCCTTATCCCAAAAGGCAGGGGTGACAAAAAGCCGTACTAAAGGGTAGGTATTTCTACTATTCGAGCCGTGAATACTCGGTTTGCAGGGTGGAGAAAAGCTGCTTAAAAAAACTGACTTGGAAAATTGGATTTGTTTTGTTCAGGGTACTTATTTTAACAACAGTTACTGTCCTCTACATGTTTGGGTCATCTTACCCGACGCCAAAAAATCAGGTAACTCAAGTTTACTTGCCGGAGGGATTTTTTCGTCGCGTTTTCTTTGAATTTATTATGTGTTATGTTGAATATTATTAAACATTTTACTGCAGATCCGGATTCTACACCCTCTCGAAACGTAAATGTTGAAAGGTGTTTAATTTTAAACTATATTGATTATCAAAATTGCTATCAAATTTGATATCAAAATTCTGGAAGATGAACCAGAAATTGATTTTATGGAATAAATTGTACCAAATTTGTCGAATGCATCTTTCGGCCACGAATTCTTCCAGTCAGACGCTTTTACAAGGACTATTCGGCAACTCACGAACCTTCACGTATTACCGCAATTACCGATGAATCGTCTCAAGGATCTGTAACAATGCCAGTGTTTGGTTACGCTTCATCTTCAGCGGAGCGATCGGCTTTCCTGCGTATCGATTGTTCGTAGTATTCGAATAGTCGCCCACGTGATCGAAAGGGCAGGGCGCGCGTGTCGCCGTGATTAGCGTTGCGAGGGCGTCGACTCACGACACAAAAACCGGGGCGACTCAAAAAAAAAAAATATCACACCCATTTTTTTCAAAGCTCTTTCGACAGTCTTCTGACAAGTGTCTTGCGTGTCCGCCTGTGCAAATTCTCGTTCATAGTTTTCCCTCAATTCTCATCCTTTTCCTGAATTTATTTCACTGTGATGCTCATTTTTGCAAGACTTGTTATCCTGTTCAACCGAAATTGTGAATATTCACAGCCCTTTCAAGATATTGGTAGGTATTTTTAGTGTTTCCTAGAAATGTCATTAATTAATTATTTGCTCTTCAATACCCCTCTCTTTTTGCTTTTTTCACTTTTTGGAAAGTCATTGAATTAATTCTATATCCCTCACATTTAAATCAATTTACCCTCTCAATGGTAGATTATTATCAATTCACCTGCTCTTAGTTTACATTGAATGAGCTCCTTTCCGCATTGTTCAGCGTATTTTTCTAGCTTTTCAGCCGACCCAAACTCCGCTTTTCTAATTTGGGCCTTCCCGACTGGCAACCCGAGCCGTAATACGACACTTGACACAACAAAAAGTCGCAAAAGGCGAATCGAAATTTCCTTTTTTTCCGTTCTTGAAAGAGGAGCGGATTTTTTTCGAGCTGATACGTCATGGGCGAGGGCTCTGCTCACCTCAGCACATGTGACCTTCAGCTGCTGAGTTCAGACGTTTCGCTCGGAGACTTTTCCTTTTTGGGAGCGAACGCGCAATATCAGGCGTCGCTGCTTGCAGTTTTCCATTGTACCCCGCGAGCGAATAAAACGAGGAAATGTCAGGCAGACAAAACTTGTGAATGAAACGTTGACCGTAACGTGCGAAGGAGGGAACGATAATTATTTTCGCAGAAATGGCAAAATTTTCTGCTTAAACTGTGAAGGTTGACCTCTCTTAAGGAAAATTTTGGTCTTTACAGTGGTATAACATTATCAGATAAGTAAAATTTTGGGACTAATGAATGATATGCTGATTTTCTAGCTGTTAGAATGAAAAATTCACATTTGAGTTCATACGGCATTATGAATCGATCTAGCGAATCCTCGAAGGAAACGAATCAAGCGATTCTGAGTAAAAGTGTATGGGTAAAAGTTTTTTCTGAAGCTCCAATCCGATTGACGATTTTAGGACAATTACAATACTTGCATTTACTTTTTTTTAACAAGAAACTCAAAATTTATTGTAATGCAATAAGAATAATTGAAGTTGAATTTTGGCGTCTCTGTGTCCAGCGGCTGACTTCATGTCTGGAAAAAACATTATTTCGTAAATATGGGAGTAAAAACTAAATTTACTTATTACATAGGCAAATTTTGCTCATCGTCTTAGATAGTTTGCCGCAGTTGAATAGTCTGCCATGATGATGTACCTACCTATCACGGCATACTACCATCTTGGAGCATGTCTGCCATCTATTTTTAGTAAAAACGCTCAAAAAACCTACATAATCATGAACAGAAGCCATGAATCGTATTCGTGGAACCGGTAACTTCTTTCTTTCCAAATTCTAATAAAATTATGGTATTCCTCAGCTTGTCCGCCAGCGATTTCGAGTCTAGTTTGGCACGTAGTTCAGTAATCAGCATTCAAGGTAGGTAGTGTGCCATCTAAAATTTAGGCATTTCTGTAGTGCCAATGTCTGCCTCTCGGGTTCTTCCATTTTCCTCGGAATAATAAGTAGGTAAAAGTCTCAAGGGATAAACTCGGAAGGCATACAGTAAATCGAAATGCAGATGAATGCCTCCAGCCAGACAAGGCGATTCTTCTTATTCGAACGGTATACTTTACATTTAATGAATAGATTGGTGTCGTCCAGGACTCGCCGCCTCCCGTTATTGACGACTCAATTCCCCGGGATTTTATTTATGACTCCATTCGAATCAATATCCGTCGAAATCCGATCCGTCCCTCGGACGTCAGTTATATCAACAATTAAAGTCTCTAAATGCAAATCGGCGGAGGTATACTTTCAAAAATTCTTTTTTCGCCTCTCTCCTCCGCACATGGAGGAAAGATGGGCCGTAAAATATAATCGGGATCCCGTCTTTTGACGTCGGTGAAATGACAACTCTATAATTTGGCCTTTTTTCGGGCCATCGTACCGAAAAAAGGACTCGACCAAAGGACCTTGTGAGCAAACATTCTGCGTGTCAGTCTAGTCGGACTGCTCCGAATTGACGGCCAAATTGGGCACCGCCAGTTCAAATCTTAATGGACGGCCAATAATAAATTGCCCAACTCGTTTTCTCCCCATGTTACTTCGGCGTATCACAACGTGTAGTACAGCTTTCCAATATCGTTTATACGACTGAGAAACATCGATGACAGCTCGCTATTGGAATGACAAGTTCATGCCAGTGGGTGTTAATTGTGAGCGTTAACGCGTCGTGGGATTTTCCGCCTGATATGACCGATTTGATTTGGGAGGTCCCCGTGCTCCACTTTATCTGGAATTTTCGAAGCCTTTTTTTTCAAAATTGGTTCGAGAATTAAAATTTGGGAGTAACGTGCGTTGCCATCTAAATCTTTATCTTTGAACTTTAGTCATATCTATATTACCTACTTGATAATAGATTAAAATGGATTTTTCCTCGTCTTATATTTTATTACGCGACTTTTTCCTCAAAACTCAGTAGATTCAACTTTCAAATTTTAACATCGCACTCTCCATTCTTCACTTCGCCGGCACCTGTTGTTAACCTGCCAAAAACACACTCCTTCCGATCTGAATGCCGGCCGAATTAGCAGACCGTTACACTCAACGAGCGCGGGAACCGGCATAATTCGTGTTAATAGCATATTCCGCTCTGGCGTGTGTGCATAATAAAAGAGTGGAGAACTAGGAGTGAACCCCTGGCCCTCGGGTGATCTTAGGCCCTCAGGCCATGCTGATCTTCAGCCGACGTGGCTCTTTACACATTGCCCGCTGAAAAATCAGCAGCGCCAAGATAACATTGAGTGGTCAATTTCAAAAATCTCGATTTTTTCTGGAGAGCCATTCAAAGTTTTCGATTTGACTATTTTTCAATATTTTCCTTCTGGGTTATCCAATCAGGTCCAAATTCTGCACGCACCTTTACACAGGCCTCTCCTGTAGATTTTCAGAGGATTTCCCCAACTCTGAATTCCTGGAGGACTGAGTAGTATAGGAAAAGACAGTTCTGGGACGTGAAAAAGTGGCCCAAATGATAACCCGAACGCAACCTAAACGTTAACGTTAACGTTGGTACTTCTACATCGGGTACGTTAACGTTAACGTTGGTTCACCTACTTTGGGTACTGTAGCCCCTAGTAGTGTGGTGCTACATCTAAGAACGTATGTATGCGAAAGACAATTCTAGTTGAAAGGTAGAACATGAATGATAATTTTTATTATTTTATAAACAGTGCAATATTTCCAGGATGTGGGAATTGCCTGGCTTTACTTTATGTAGTCCCTAGTAGTGTGGTGCTACAGGTACGTTAACGTTAACGTCATGGAGGGAACGTTGGGGGTCACTACCCCCTCAGGTCACCCTTTTTCACGTCCCAGAACTGTCATTTTCTATACCTACTACTACTGTGAATGGCAAATTAATGGACTTGACCCAAGATGATCCTTACTGCACGAACATATTTCAATGCTCAATAGAAAGAGAGAGATGGAGTGCGTGACTATGGTGAAACAATGGCAAACTTTGGTGCAAAAAAAGAGTTACCACAAGTTGACTCCCAGTATTCCCGGAATTTTCAGGCTTAGAGAGCCACATAAGGTTGACCTGCTGTTGAACGGAACAATCTTTTTGAAAATAACATTAAGGCCCGTATTCACAACACTTCCTATGCTTAAGGGCTTCCTGTGCTTATTTCATTGGTCAATTTCGAAAAAGCAAACATTCCGTTACCATAAAACTCGCATGGTATGGAGACGAGCACAGAAATCTAGGTACCTACTGTCAATCGCAACCACGATTTTCGAGGTTCCAATTGAGTGTCGTTCTTTACAGAGCTATCACGTGATGGTTTAGTTTTGTCCTAAATACCACCACCAATTCCAAGATGCCCTAGAGGCGCACTCGATCTAGCGGTGTTCCGTCAAGTTATGGAAAGTAAGGTCTTGCAAGGCGGAAGTATAGGTAAATTGAAGATGTTTCGCACAGAAAACTCAAAAACGCATTTTTCAGAGCTAGACCACTCTTTCACTGGGCCTAACGTGTGATACGGCCTTTTGAATGCGTTGGCTACATAGGACACCTGAACTACTCAAGTCTGAACAACCCCAGAAATCCAAGATAGCCTCTGGCGCAGCTAGATTCCGCTCTGAACTCTCACCCAAGAGTCCAACTGAATTTACCAAGGAATCGGCCTGCACAGACTGACTTTGGGCTGGGGAGGGTAACGGTCTGACGTGTGATACGAACCTATGACTGACCTAGGCTACTTGAATGGCTGCACGCGAAAGTCAGTCCGACATTATAAAGATCTCCAGGTCGCAGCCGACAGTCGCAGGTAGAAATGTGAAAGATTGCTCGCATAAATTCACACCGACGCCCCGAGCTGCGATTTCATACATTGACCCACCGGTGGAACCATCAATCATCGGCCAACTACCTGCCTCTACTCTACTTTCATTTCCCCCTGGCGTTTGTGGGTAGATTAAAGCTGGGGAACGGCCGGAAAGCCAGAAAGTACATCAGAGAACGATTGATCATGCTCTTTAACACACCAATGCATTCTCCGATATATCGATTGAATACATCGATATTCCGATTTTCGCAATTTAATATGTCGATCTTTTGGCTCCAAATATCGATTAGCTGTATCGATAGTTTGATCTCAATACATTAATTGGATGTATCGATATTTTTGTTCCAATATTATTTAGATTCAGCATATCGATATTTTGGTTCATACGAATCTATCAGACATCAATATCGATATTTTGGTTTCAGTATACCGATTGAACATAATATGTCCAATTATGTCCAACATATCGATATATTATATCGATACATCAGAGAACGATTGATCATGCTCTTTAACATACCAATGCATTCTCCGATATATCGACTGAATACATCTATATTCCGATTTTCGCAATTTAATATGTCGATCTTTTGGCTCCAAATATCGATTAGCTGTATCGATAGTTTGATCTCAATACATTAATTGGATGTATCGATATTTTTGTTCCAATATTATTTAGATTCAGCATATCGATATTTTGGTTCATACGAATCTATCAGACATCAATACCGATATTTTGGTTTCAGTATACCGATTGAACATAATATGTCCAATTATGCCCAACATATCGATATATTATATCGATACATCTGAGAACGATTGATCATGCTCTTTAACATACCAATGCATTCTCCGATATATCGACTGAATACATCGATATTCCGATTTTTGCAATTTAATATTTCGATCTTTTGGTTCCAAAATATCGATTGGATGTATCGATAGTTTGGTCTCAATACATTGATTGGATGTATTGATATTTTTGTTCCAATATTATTTAGATTCAGCATATCGATATTTTGGTTCATACGAATCTATCAGACATCAATATCGATATTTTGGTTCCAGTATACCGATTGAACATAATATGTCCAATTATGTCCAACATATCGATATATTATATCGATACATCTGAGAACGATTGATCATGCTCTTTAACATACCAATGCATTCTCCGATATATCGACTGAATACATCGATATTCCGATTTTTGCAATTAATATGTCGATCTTTTGGTTCCAAAATATCGATTGGATGTATCGATAGTTTGGTCTCAATACATTGATTGGATGTATCGATATTTTTGTTCCAATATTATTTAGATTCAGCATATCGATATTTTGGTTCAAATATGTCGATATTTTGGTTCAAATGTATCGATTGAATATGTCGATATTTTGGTTCAAATATATCGATTGAATATGTCGATATTTTGGTTCCAGTATATCGATAGGACATATCGATATTTTGATTTCAATATATCGATTGAACATATCGATATTTGGGTGTCATTGTATTGATTGGATATAAAGTTAGTTTGGTTCCAATATATCGATTGAACATTTTGACATTTTGGTTCCAATATATCAATTGAATATATATATCGATATCTTAGGCCCAAACCGGAACATTCAATCGATACTTTTGATTCAATAGGCTGTCTCGAGATTGTGATTGAATATATCGATATATTTCTAAGGTTCAATACAGCGTATTGATATTTTTTGTATACATGGTACAAGAAGTTGATATGCGATATGGTTGAATTCGTTCTACGCAGCTAAATTATTGATAGTTATCTCTAATAATAATAATTTTAATAAATCTTCATTCATTTTCTTCTATTTTTTGTAACAAAAAAATTCAGTGAGAGGCAGAGAAGAAAAATGAGAGAAACATTGCAGGAGGAGGCCATTAGTTAAAAGGTACCTCCTTTTTAAGCTGATCATTTATTTTTATTCATTTCATGGATTGACAAATATATTTCACACCTAGGTATTTATTAAATGAATTCTTTCAAACAATAAGCACTCTGATATTTATTCATCCACCAATTCAAACCTACAACTTGCGCATGACGAAAATGTCATAATGAACTCCACGTCTGGGGTCGAAATGTGGGCTGAACAAACATCACCTTTGAATTGCAGGAAATTCCAAAACCTTTTGTAATCAAATCCATGGAGAACATCAGGCGGACTGTTCCATTGTTTGGCGCCGAAGCGTAGGAGGACACTGTAAATCATACAGTCGGGATTTCATTTATTTTCATTTATTCCCAGCCCGTAGGTACACCCCTATCATATTTGAGGAGGTTAACGGCTTGATGGGACGATTTATTCCCAATTCGGGATATTTATGCCATAAATGAATGTAAACACTCGTAACGAGTTGGAATGCAAGTGACTCGAATGATTTACGACCGAAATGAATCACATGTGTGTAAAAGGTGTGAGAAAACCTCGGGGTGTATGTGATAGCTATTCATTTTTGTGAGGCTATTTCATTATTTTCAGGGTGGCCAGTTGGAGAAAAGCGCAGCGTGGTGATTTATTCAGGTTAAAAAAATTATGGCTCCATTCTGCTTGAACTCTTTGGCGCATTATTTTTTATCATATCGCTTTATTATATTTTTAAATTAAAATAACAGAGATTTATTGGTGTTTCGGTTTTTTGTTACAATTTCCTGGATGAATTGCCAAAAAAAAAAAAATGTTCATTTACTTATCGTCTAAAAAAGGAGCCAGAAAACTAAAATTAGGTTATTCGCAGGACATTATTTCAATAATTTTAAATAATTTTATTTCAAGTATTTCAGGAATGATTAAAATTATGGGTTTTCACTTGAGACGCATGGATCAGAACGATTCTCAAGTTGAAATAGGTACATTCCTCTGTTTCTATGGTCACCCATGCTCATTATTGAATAAAATTGAACGAATCACTCTATTTGGTTGGGCAAATTCGCATAATTCGTTGAAAATAATCGAAGCGATTCCGGCGCTCTAGTTTCTTCTCAGTCTGTTCCTCTCGTATTCAATCTCCTCGTATTTATACGTTTTCCAATTATTATCCCATTACAGAGCGAATAATTTCTGATGGCAATCTAATTCACTAATCGCCTTTTAATGCGGTCACGTATGCGGTCCTGGCCGTTGAGGTTGATTAAAGAAAACGATCAATTTTTCGGACACTGATTCGATTTATCAGGTTTACCTTTAACGATTGGTTCATCTAGCAAGCCATTTTATGCAGAATGTTATCGTTAGGTATTAGTCGGTTATGCTTTTATATGAAAAAGGTACCTCCCTACTTGAAATGCGGAAAATGGTTGTAAGTGGCTAATTTTTCGTATCATAAAAAAGGTTTATTTCGTTATTTCATGATAATGTGTTCTCCAAATGTAAAGAGAAATATGAACTTCACGTCTAAACCATCACGTTTATTTCAATTTTCAAATTTTTCAACATAGCCACCTATGAAATGTTCGAGGGGAAATTTATGAAGATCGCTGGAGGATTATTCCTATCTGCATTTATCGACTTGAAACAGGTCTGAAACCTGTGAAAATACGATCCCGAAACTCATACGGTCATTAATCTACTTTCCGATGACGAGACCATTTATCAATGGCGACGATTCGGTCGTCTGAACAGGAAAAAACAATATCCCGCCGAACCGCAGGGGATGCGAGGGATACCAATAATATCGTGATATATGATCCGGGGTACGAGGGTGAAAATGCTTGCGAAGCTGTTCCCCGAGGAGACCAGGAATTCGACAATTTTTGTCGAGAGACATTGAAAAAGTTTTTTGTCGGTAGCTTTTACTCAAGGGCAGTTCCACAAACCACGTTCTGCTACCAAATCTTTTGAAGCAATTTTGACCCTGTTTGAGACGGGATTTTTTTATCTAAACGAGTCTTACATTAGGTATAATGATAATATCAGTATATTATATTGAAAGTGCTATGGTACAATTAACATGATGCACAAGGCATCCGGACCACGCTCTGCTACCAAATTATCTCGAATATTTTCGGATATTTTTAAAAATATTTTTGCTGCACATTGTGAATGGTTTGATGATTAAATATTATCTCAAAATTTTCAAATAATTTGAATTACCTATATTTATTACTGAATCAACAAAAACGCATCATTTTCATATAATTTTTTTTACTTCCATATTTACGGAGTAAATGGAAGTATTGTGATCGTCCTAAAATCGAGAATCGGAACGGAGCTTCAGAAAAAACTTTTTCTTATACACATTTACTCAGAATCACTTCCCGAACAAGTGTCTGTGTGTCCGTGTGTCCGTGTGTCCGTCTGTCCGTCTGTCCGTCTGTCCGTCTGTCCGTGTGTCCGTGTGTCCGTCTGTCCGTCTGTCCGTCTGTGGTCATTTACAAAAATGGCCATAACTCCCTCATTTCTCAACCTTTTTTCAAATTTCTTGAACTGAAATGTTTGTCTCGGCAAGACCTAACACCCTGTTTAATCGGAATTTGGATAACGCACAGTACTTCCGATATATTTGCATTTTTAGTGTTTTCTATTTTATTTTTTTCCGGCCACAAAAATGAACCGATTTGAGCGTTCTTGGTCTCAAAATCTTCGTTTTACCTTGCAGAATATGTGGGTATTTTTTACATTCCGAAAATGTAGCGTTTTTTCATTTTGGGCGAATTTAAAAATTTTAATAGTGAATTTTTCGATATTTTTGGCCTAAACACCCTTAAAAGCAGTCAAAATATGATCAAATTGTGTCACAATTTTACGTTTCAAAATATGGAAGTATTGTGTGTTATCTACGCACCACTGGTTTTAAATCCATTTAATGTTGAAATAATGGCGGGTTAAATGATTCTCAGCAATTGGTACGTGCACAAACAAATTTCAAAAATCCGATAATTTCGCAGAAAATTACGGCATTTCTTGTTTGCACAATCGGGGACGCGATATTCGAGGTCGATATATATTCCGCCGATATCGTCCCGGGCGGTTCGTGATCACGTTTTGTAAAAAGCCACTTCGCGACAGTTAGGCCCTCGTTTCGAAATTCACACGCGGGGCAGAGACGAGAAAAAATCCGGCGGAGGGCGAATTGCGTCACATGTGGGACTGGGACACGCATTATACACATGTGACAGGGGCCAACTTGTGGGTGGAACAGGCGAGCTGATCCACTTTGCGCTTCGAACGGAGGCCTGAAAGATTGCAATAAAAATACGAGATTAAATAATAAATTTCCAGTTTGTTTTGAATAATTGTCAATGTTTAGTCGTCAATAGCAAGAACGGCAAGGCGGTGTGGGAGTGACACAATCCCCAAAAAGTCAGTTATTCCAAGTCAATTCCATAAAAACCGTAAACATCTTCGGTACCTACCTATGTGATATAAAACGGGCTGGTATAGAATCAGTTCAGGGTTTCAAAAGTTGTCCAGGAGAAACCATATTTTCTACTGCTGAACTGATTTTGCTGGTTTGAGACTTGATCGCCACCTTAAATTTCAATTTTTATCAAACCTTGGAAGTATCGTATGTTTCAGGTGTATGTGTTAATTCCGGCGTAACAGGATGATTCGAAACGCTCGAACAACATGCCAGATGCTGAGCCGTCTGAAAAATAATTTTGAAATCTGTCTATATTTCATGAAAACCCTACACGCAATGCCTAGGCTGGTTTATTTAGAAAAGTGCGTGCTTCGCCGTATTATTTTACCATTATATAAATTACAAAGTCACACATGTGATCGTAAATATTTTGTAGGTGAGAAACGCTAAGTCACGCAAAAGTTTCGCTTGTACCTCCCCTATGGTGTACACGACCGGCTATCTATTATGTCTGACCAAATTCGTATGCGGGTGTATGCTGTAATGAAAAAATTTGTTTTCACGCGGAAAACATGAGATGAAATTTAATCATGATTAAATCATTTAACAATTTAAAGATTTTTTTTATTCAATCAATTTTTAATATTCTATCATTATTTATGAAACTCATCAGAATTATTCACCAATTTGTTCATATTCACCATTCATCAACACTTAATGCCGATTTGGTCCACTCTATTCGAAGGACACCCATCTACTGCTTCATCCATACAATGAAGATGAGTTTGAGTTTTCGCCACATCCCCGATTGCATTGGTTGTGTGGTGATTACAATTTTTTCCACCGCCTGACGACCGCCCATTGCGGTTGAAAAACGGAAACGAAGTTCGTGCGTGGACCTCGCATCATTGTCCAGTAGAGCGTATCGTGATAGGATGGCTAGCTGGAGGATATTTTCGTGAAAATATTCACCACAGTAAGTATATAAGTACAATGGCAAAAGATAATGGTGCGTTAAGCAGGATATGATAAAGTTAGAGTTGAAGGAAAAATAATGAAAAGTATGGTGGAAATATCATAGAGGAAAACTTTGATAGAAAATACCTACGTGATAGATATTAATAGGTATGTGTACTTCAGAATAATTTATCAAATTCAAGCCCTCATTCAACGAATGAATAATTCAGGATAGTAATGAATTAGGAGGTAGAAGAACCGGAGTAATGAAAAACCTCCGCAATGGGCTACGGAGTTCCACCAAACCTCATTTCATTCGAAATGATATGAACTTTATTTCATCTATTGAGGCTGCTGGTCCTAAAAGGAAATGTAATTCAAGGTTAGCACGTTCGAGTCATAAATTGAATATTGCACAAGGTTTAACAGTAGCTGAAGAAAGTGTGAGTGATAAGCCCCTAGCTTTCTTTGCCTTATCCAGCATGAGGCCCCGAAAGGGTTTACTATAACTAGCAGGCTCACCGCTACGACTTGTTCGACGTTTTACGACTCTTAAGTCAACCCCTCGCCACCTACCTATGTGGGCATCTGTATGGGGGCGTTCAATTCGTTCACACGGCCTGCATGCTACTTGCGGCGACTATGAGTGAGACGATGACGAAGAAGAAGCTGAGCGATCCGAGGATGGAAGGACGAGAAGGAGGGGAATCAGATGAGGAGAAGAAGGATGAGGAGGTGGTGGTGGTGGAGGAGGTGGTAGGTGGTGTTGGAAGTGATGGTGGTAGACATGGTGGTAGTTGTGGTGCCGGTGGTGTGTTGTTGTTGGTGGTGGTGGTAGCGGGGCCTTGGCCGGAGATGGTCGCGTTGTTGTTAACAACAATTGTTGTTGTTGATGCTGCTGATGTTGTTGCTGTTGCTGGTGCTGGTGTTGTTCTTGTTTGTTGTTGTTGTTGCATCAGGCGTTGTTTTTGTATATTCTTGTTGCATCAGGCCTTGTTGTTGTTGTTGGTGATGCTGATGTTGTTGTTCATATCATTATTATTGTTGTTGTTATCATTTTTATTGTTGTTGGCGTTGCAGTTGTTGTTGATTTTGTTGTTATTACTTCCATATTTACAGAGTAAATGGAAGTATTGTGATCGTCCTAAAATCGAGAATCGGAACGGAGCTTCAGAAAAAACTTTTTCTTATACACATTTACTCAGAATCACTTCCCGAACAAGTGTCTGTGTGTCCGTTACGTCCGTTACGTCCGTTACGTCCGTCTGTCCGTCTGTCCGTCTGTCCGTCTGTGGTCATTTACAAAAATGGCCATAACTCCCTCATTTCTCAACCTTTTTTCAAATTTCTTGAACTGAAATGTTTGTCTCGGCAAGACCTAACACCCTGTTTAATCGGAATTCGGATAACGCACAGTACTTCCGAGATATTTGCATTTTTAGTGTTTTCTATTTTATTTTTTTCCGGCCACAAAAATGAACCGATTTGAGCGTTCTTGGTCTCAAAATCTTCGTTTTACCTTGCAGAATATGTGGATATTTTTTACATTCCGAAAATGTGGCGTTTTTTCATTTTGGGCGAATTTTAAAATTTTCATAGTGAGTTTTTTGATATTTTTGACCTAAGCACCCTTAAAAGCAGTCAAAATATGATCAAATTGTGTCACAATTTTACGTTCCAAAATATGGAAGTATTGTGTGTTATCTACGCACCACTGGTTACAATTTTTATTGCCGTTGGCGTTGTTGTTGTCAATGTTGTTGTTGTTGTTGTTGTTGTTGTTGATGATGATTTTGTTGTTGATGTTGTTGTTACAATTTGTATAGCCCGTCGGCGTTGTCGTTGTTATTGTTGTTGTTGTTGTTGTTGGTGGCGGTGGTGTTGGTGCAGGTGCTGTTGCTGCTGTTGTTGTTGTTGTTTTTGTCGATGTTGTTCTTGTTGTTGTTGCTGCTGTTGTTGTTGTTGTTGTTTTGTCGTTGTTGTTGTTGGGGTTTTGTTGTTGGGGGGATCTCCACCGGAATGCTGCCGCACAGGGTACGGTCGTGTGAACCGGGCGAAATTCGATTCCCTCATGTCTCGAGAGTGTGAAACTGGTGCTTCAGTTTGGCTACACTCAGCATCCTCTTGGTCGGTAATTATCGCAACTTCTAATGAGTAACGTCATCCGCCGAGTTTTATGATGCCGCCCGCATCTGAACTCCAAATCCAGCTCCAACGTCTCGGCATTGTAACGATCGGACATTCTTGAATTTATAAGAAATTTTTTTCAAATAACTTCCCCTCCGATGCGGCGATTTTACGGCTTGCCAATTCTGTATCGGATGAGAGATGGAAACGTTTATTTTCGCCGATCGTAAACGCATCGGACCGTCGAAGGTATGGTATTTTATTGGAGAAATAATAGAAATAAGATTTTACACGAGAATCGGCCAGACGCTCGAGTATGAGACCGGCCGGTTTAATTAGTGTTCTTTCCATTACGATGTTGCACAGCGAGAATGGTGAGAACCTGAGTTGAGCTGCTGATCCGAAGTGCTTGACTATAGGTACTGGTTCGGTGACTCGCGGAATTATCCATCTATCGTTTATTAATTAAATCTTTCCATGTTTAAAAAAAAATTGGATTAGAAATAACAACAGAATTTTTCATAAATGTACCTACTCAAGAGTTGGTCACTCGAGATTCGTTCTCACTGTTGTTGTTTAATGAGAGGCGAAGGCAAGAGAGTGGTTTTGACTTCATATTGATGTAGTTTACTATAGCTTGAGCGCTTTCGACTGTACGGCCCTCTTCAGGAGCAATTCCAGACGTGATGTCTCTCGTAAAGAGGGGTTCTGTTCTCGTCGCCCAAGAGGCCGTTATGAGGACAAATTTAGGCCCGTATTCACAACACTTCCTATGCTTAAGGGCCGCTCGATGCGCCAGCACTTCCTTTGCACATTTCATTGGTCAATTTCGAAAAAACAAACATTCCGTTACCATAAAACTCGCATGGTATGGAGACGAGCACAGAAATCTAGGTACTGTCAATCGCAACCACGATTTTCGAGGTTCCAATTTTAAGGTAGCAATTGAGCAGCCTTAAACTTGGTCCCGAAACCAATAAATTGATAGGTACCTAATCGTCGATTCACGATTTTGACAAAAACCTGGTGCCAATTTGAAATTTTTATTAATTTTTTAGTTTTATTTTATTCCCTTTTATTTTATTCCTCCTCTGTGTAAGGCTCGATAGGCTCTTGTAGTGCTCAAGGTCCACGATGCTTTCAGGTGTTCAAGGTTCGAAAAATTCTCGCTAACCCTGTAGCCTGGGGGGGGTTTGCACTTGTGATAAAGTACACCACGCAGTATAACGCCTCCGGTTCCTCGTAGGACATAACTCTTTGCCATGACCATTGACGATGGGGACACTCGGGGGCATCTATTGTCGAAACGTTGCTCAATCTGCTGCCACCCTTAGAAAATCTGACTCCCCTAGATCGAAATATTTCGAGATGCTTTTGTCGTCGGTTGCGCAAGTGAGGTTCTATGGGGGCGCGTGTCAGACCGGTTGATCTTCTTCTTTAGCATTTTTATAGTTGCTACGTAGGCGCACTTACTCTATAACAAATCGAGGGTGAACCATATTTATGCAGAGACCTAGATTTATTTTTATCCTTGGTAATTTTGAAGCTTGCATTTCTTTCATTTTTTATTAATTTATTTTCATCATTTATACTTTTTCAAGTCTATGGAATTTTTGTGTTGAATGGTGGTTCGTTTTCTGCGGATGGGAATCGGGTGGTTCAGTGTCCTTGATATGGTTATGGGGCTCATCCGCCCCGAAATAGAAATCACTGGGTTTTGGGGTGGAGTTTGGCGCTCGAGTGTCACTTTGGGGTATTCTGAGAGGTAGATGGTTGAGTTGGGGTGAAGGCGGGCACTTTGATTCTTTCTTGGAACATTTTTTGGAAATGGGACGGGGGCTAGATGGTTTTGGTTTGAGGAGTTGGATTTTCGAGGGTATGCTGAAAGATTCGTTTAAAAGTTCTTAATGGCTCACCAATTTTATAATTTCGGTAGGTGCCTCGAACTCTGCAATCGCGAAACGTGAATGACGATTCGTGCCTTTATTTTACTACAATATTCTCGCATCGTACGAATAAGGAACCGTTAACCGAACAGAAACGGCGGTTCAGCACTTCGACGCATTGCAGTAAGGAGACAATCTCGCACAAAAGGCGGAAAAAGTCTGCGTAGTCACGTTCGTATGCCTGTCGCTCGAAAAACCTTGATCATCACATCACGATTTTCATAAATCTGACGTGAGCTTTTTATTACTGCCAATGAACGCCCCAAGGACTGCTCTTGGCTGTCAATGAACGTGATTACCTGGCATGGCTGTTTCTCTCTATCTTCGAGTTTCTTTGACTGAAAAATTACCCTTCCTCCATTAAAACTGGTGTGAGAATTTGTCCGGGTCGATACCTAATACGTCATCTGGGTAAAAATTTTGACAATTAAAATTTGGATAAAAATTTGAAAAATTTAGTAATTTGGATAAAAAAAAAGGAAATTAAGGCATTTGGATAAGTAAGAATTTTGAAAATTTAGGCATTTGGAAAATTTAGACAATATAGAAATATTGGCAAAATTTAGACGAAATCAACTGTTTGGATGAAAATTTTCCTCACTTCGTTGAAATTAGTGTAAGAATTTTCGTGGTCTATAAAAAACATTACCTAGATTTAAATTTCGAACATACAGAGCCATGCGAATTATATGCAAAAAATATTTTATGACTACTTTTTTTTTCAAAACTTCGATTTTTCTAGTAAATGTGGCTTTTGTGGTATGAATACCATTTCGGTCACGGAAGGCGCCGGGAATCGCTCTCTAAATCAAAACTATGCACATCGTATCAATAACATTAGAATAACCGAACAGCAGGGGTGGCGGTGGCGGCAGACCAATGATCATTAGCATTGTCTGATGTTCGCCCTAGATTTTTGCTCGACTCCTTTCAATCGAACCCCCGAGAGGCGATAATTACGAGTGAAGGCTGATTCTGTGATTCTTTTGTACGCGCATGCGCAATAGCCACCAGCTGAGATGAGGTGCCATATGCGTCGGATGCCTTGGCCTTTATCGGCTAATGAGACGGCAGAAAGCCGCTGGATATTGTCAATTTTCTGCGTCAACCGGAAATTAGCTGAAACCTTTTCAATAATTTACATTACTATACTAGGTACAATAACAGCCACTTTAATGGCAGCTGCGTACCTAACATGTTAAACAACATAAAATCCATACCAAAACATGAAACCCATTTTTTTGGAGGAATGTAACTGAGAAATAAGTAGAACAAGACCGGGGAGAATGTTAAATTTTGAAATTTTTCCAGTGCCGATTTTGGGATTTAGCAGTACGGTGCTGTTAGCTCCTTTGATTCTGGTAGGTAGGGCACGAAATTCACAAAAGCTTTTAGCACCCATAAAAAACGTTTTCCCGAAGTGCTTTCATCAAGCCGATTTGCCCAGGACATGGGGTAAGTTGGCATATCCCTTGGGGAAAGTGGGCATAACCCGCGGGGTAAGTCGGCATACCCTGTTGGGGTAAGTCGGAATACCCCATGGGATAAGTTGGCATACCCCAAGGTGTAAGTTGGCATACCCCTTTGGGTTAAGTCGGCATACCCCGTTGACGTAAGTCGGCATACCCCGTTGGGGTAAGTCGGCATACCCCAAGGGGTAAGTCGGCATACCCCATGGGGTAAGTCGCCATATCTCTTGGGTTAAGTGGGCTTCCCCCTTGGGGTAAGTGGGCATATCCTTTGGGGTAAGTTGGTAACCCATTGGGGTAAGTTGGCATACCCTGTTGCTGGCATTGAGACAAAATCAACTGAATTGTTGAGGCTCCATACCCCAGGAAGTCGTGTGAGCTTCCGAAGTCGAGATATACGGCGTCGTGCTTCACTCGACCGACTCGATCGGGGACTCCGCAGGTCGTGAAGGCCGTACAAGGCTGTACCCCTGTCAGCAACCACCTCATCCATGCACTGGCTCCATGTCAAGTCAGTGTAAATATAACGAAACGGTTTCTGGGATTACTTAAAGAAAATCTTCAATAATATTGAATATTGAATTTCAATAATATTGAATATTGAATTTCAATAATATTGAACACATATTATGTGTTCATAGTTTTTGTTTATTTTTAACGCACTATAAACGAGAATTAATGTCAAAATTAAAATCCAAGTCAAAATTGTTCAGCATTTTAAGAGGGATGCCTATAACACCTTCCGACGATAGCGCTTTAAAACTCCCGAAGCTCGTCCTTTTTAGCCCTAAACGGTCAGGATATCCGCCCATTGCACGCCCTTCAATGGAATACCACCCCCACAATGCTCGGGTAATTTGCGTACATTCGATCGTCATGCGCAAGGAAAAAATTCCTTCCTGCCTTTTGTGATTCGCTTCCTTTAAAATACTACCTGCAGGAAAGGATCCTTTGCCGAAGACATCCTGCTCCTCAGCGACTGCTTACCTCCTGGCTGTTCAGGATTTATTATTAAAACGACTCATTAGGTCTTTAGGTTTTATTAGGCCATTGAAACATTATTAGACCATTGCAAAACTCGTTAACACCGCGTTCTTCTTCGGGGTGGTCACTAGGTTAGGAAAAACTATATCGATAGCAGTGTTGTTGTTGTTGACACGCAGTGCCTGATTCATTGTGCCATGGAGTTGTGCACATATTAGTCTAACTCAACATCCTTTCTTTTTTTATAAAATTAAAAAAAAATCAAAAAATTGTCAAAACGACAATTTACAAAAAATTACAATTGCTTTGGCACAAATTTAGTTGCCATGATATACAGGGAAGACAAACGAATCAAATTTCACAAGTCTCAAAGACATATTGAAAATTTTAAGCTGCACGACATTTTCAGTGTCTGATTATCGAACATTGAGATGAAAATTTACAATAGATTTGAAGAAAGAAAAATTACAAATTCAGAATAGAAAAGAAAATTTACAACTTTCAAAAACTTTCGCTTTGATAGCGATCAGGTTTGCTCACCTTATTTCTGTCACGCAAACAGTATTTTGGTTCGGTCGAGGGACCAAAACTTGGAACCACACTGTTACGATGTGACATTGATGAGCGGGGGATTTCAGGCTTAATAGGTGGGAGTGACCTTAACTGTTTCCTATTTCTCCTATAAATCTGGTTTGATTCTTCTGATTGGACCAGGTAGGAACGAGGAGTTGTGGCTTTTCCCATTACCTTTCCTTTTTTCCACAATTTCGGTTTGTGTTCGAAAATAATTCGATCGTTTGGATGCAACTTCTCCAATTCGATCGTACCACCATCATACCACTGTTTTTGCCTATTTTGGGATGCTTCCAAATTTTTCTTTACCAATCCCAAATTTGGGGGTTCCTGAATCAGCTCAGATTCCCTCAAAGTCAACTTATCCCTAAGTTTTCGCCCGAAAAGTATTTGGCTGGGAGAAAACCCTAAAGTTGGAATTTCCGTGTTTCTGTAGTGGAACAGCAGAACATGTGGACTTTGGTGAGAAATTTTTGCTTTCTGGAGAATCTTTTTGCAAATTTTCACGGCTGCTTCGGCGAGCCCGTGACCTTTAGGATAATTGGGACTACTGGTAGTCAGAGTTGTACCAATCTCACTGAGATAATTTTTAAATTCACGACTACCAAAAGGATTATTATCGCTGATTATTTCATCAGGGTATCCATAATTTGCAAAAATTCGATCACAGATTTTGATGACATCCGCAATGCTTTTAGACTTTATGCGAGAGAGATCTATCCACTTCGAAAAAAAAATCGACCGAGACTAAATAATATTTATTCTCGAATTCAAGAATGTCCATCGCTAGTTTAGACCATGGGCGAGATGAAAGTTCAATAGGAATCATGGGTTCATTCCTATTCGAGTCCAGAGTTCGAAGACAAATTTCACAATTTTTTATGTACGTCTGGATATCTTTCGACATTCCGATCCAATAGAAAGATCTTCTAGCTTTGGCTCTTGTTTTGCCTATGCCCAAGTGCCCTTCGTGAAGCAAAGACAATACAAGTTTTTGAAGGCTTTTAGGTACGATAACTCTATCGTGAAAAATCAGGAGACCTTCTTCGAAGACCAATTCATCGCGAATTTCAAAATATGCCATTAATTCAGGTGGCACTTGATTTGGCCATGAACTCTTTACGTATTTTACAACACGTTCCAGGCAATCGTCCTTCAGGGTTTCAACTTGAAACTGTTCTTTTCGTGAATTAGACATGAGGTTTGAAATTAGAGAATGAACGATGAATTTTAGTTCATCATCGTCCTTGGGTGCAGGACCAACAACTGCACGAGAGAGAGTGTCCGACAAAACCATTTTATTACCCGGGAGGTAAGTTAGCCGATATCGATACTTCATAATTTTTAATAGCATTCGTTGCAGGCGATTCGGAACTTTGTCAATATTCCGGAGGCTGATATTGATTAGAGGCTTATGATCGGTTTGTATTAACACGTCACGACCATATACATAGTAGTGGAAGTGTTCTAATGCATAGCATATTCCCAAAAGTTCCTTTTCGATCATCGCGTACCGTTTTTCTGATTTATTCAATGAACGGGACGCAAATGCCAAAGGTTTTCCATCCTGAATTAAAACGCAACCTAGCCCATCTTTACTAGAATCGCTTTGGATCACTATCGGCTTGCTTTCGTCATAAAATGACAAAATCGGACTGGTGGCAATGAGATTTTTAAGTTTTTCGACACAAGCAGAATGGTTAGACGTCCATGTCCAGTTGACGTCATTTCGCGTCAAATCATTAAGAGGCGCACAAAGTGCTGACATGGATGGGATAAATTTCGCGACGTATTTAATCATGCCCAAAAATCTCATGAGTGCCTTTTTATCTCCCGGTTCGGGCATTTCGGTAATCGCTTTTACCCGAGCAGGATCAATTTCTAAACCCGCATCCGAAATAACATGCCCGAGAATTTTAATTTTATTTTGGCGAAAGTTAAATTTAGACGAATTGAACGTAATTCCATTTTTAGCAGCAACGTCCAAAACTTCTTTTAGTGCACGATCGTGTTCATCAATGGTTCGGCCATAGACGGTCAGATCGTCAATGAAAATTTTTACATTTTTTATATGGCCAAAAGTTTCGTCATTTTTACGTTGAAAAATTTCGCTAGCAATTTTGACACCAAAGGGTAATTTTTTAAACATGTATTTTCCGAATGGCGTACCGAAACAAGTGTATTCGGAGGATTTTTTATCAATTGGGACTTGATAAAATCCATCACGTAAATCAAGCGATGAGAAAAATTTATGTCCGTTCAAATCGGAGAGAATTTCGTCAGTCTTAGGAATTTGGTATTTATCATTTACCAGGAGTTCGTTTAGATCTTTCGGATCCAAACATAGACGAAGAGAACCGTTAGGCTTCTCTACTATTACGAGAGGATTTAACCAATCCGACGGAAAATTCACTTTTTCGATGACACCTATTTTACATAGTTCGTCAAGCTTATCTTTAACTCGAGTCATCAAATGCTTAGCAATTCTACGAGGCGCATGAGACACCGGCGTGTGGGGCTCTTTCAGTTTAAATTGATAAGGCTTCCCAGGAAATGAACCCAGTCCCTTGAAGGCAGACTCGTATGTTTTTAAAACTGACTCTTTATCTTTAAAATAAGGGATCCCTTCTGCGGAGGCTATTTTTTTAACCAAGCCTAGGTTGTCACATTCTTCGATTCCTAATATCGGCTTATCGGGGGTGTTCATGACATAAAATTCAATGTTAGCAACCTTATTGTTAATTTCCGTTTGCAAATTTATTTTGCCCTCTACCGGCAATGCATGATTGTTATAGGCATTTAATTTTATGTTGCTCGGTTTTAATTTTAAATTCAAATTGGCGTTAATTACCTTAAAGCAACGGAGCGGTAGTAAATTTACTTGGCTTCCACAATCCAGTTTGAATTTGATTTTCTGGCCGAAAATTCTTCCAATCACGGACCATTCTTTCGTCGCTTCAACCTTGTTTACTGCTGCGTTGATTGAGTCCAGGTACAGAGAGTCGTCGCTTTCTTCCGAAGGTTCGGTAATCGCGTGTGTCCTCCTTGGCTGGATCGCTGACTTCTTAATTTTGCATCCGATTTCGAAGTGGTGTAATTTTCGGCAGAATGAGCAGGTTTTGCCGTAGGCAGGGCATTTGCCAGCTGTGTGAGTGTAGCCGCATTTTTTACACTGGTAGGCTTCGCTTCGACGGCCTGTGCACTTCTCAGCATTGCCCACATTTTTCGATTCAACTTTCAAATTTTTGTTAGGTTTACGGAGTCGATTTGATCCTCGATTGAAGTTTCGAACCGCGTCAATTTTGTTTTCACCGTTAGTGAAGTCTTGAATTTCCATTTTTCGCGCATCGTGAAGTTTGCAGAGGTCGATCGTTCGTTCGAGTGTTAGAGTGTCACCCTCGTCGAGAAGTCTGTTTAGCAGAGCTTCATCAGGGACTTGAGAAATTAGGCGATCGCGAATCATATTATTGCGTTCGAGAAATTCGCATGATGCTGCGGCGTTTTTTAGTGCAGTCACGTACTCGATTAATGACTGTCCCGAATTGAGGTTCAATTTATTAAACTTACAACGCTCATGCAGGACATTTTTTCGAGGTGCAAAGTGCGTAGCGAACGCAGAAACGACATCTGTATATTTGCTGAGCGCTGCTTCCTTGGTTTCAACTGTACTTGTTATTTCTGCATCGGCTTTCAGAGCATTGTAAAGTTCGACACCCTTAGAGCCAAGCTGATTAAGGAGCATAGCAATTTTGACTGGATTCGACTCAGCATGCTTTTTAGAAGCGGTCAAATAAATTTCGAAGTTCTGATGCCAATCTTCCCATTCCTTCTTCAAATTGTCCGCGTCGAAATTAAATACGCGTGGTGGCCTCGCGTCCGACATCTCGAAAATAATTATTCTAATTAACGAGAAGAATTGATATTACTTAGCGAACGACGAGTTCCGATGCGCAGACGAAGACAGATGAACGGAGATCGCAGACAGGAAAAATCCAACGATCGAGAGGCATTCATGTCCGACCGATGTGTATTAGGATTACGGCGAATTATTAACTCACTGAACTTCTGACACCATGTTCAGGATTTATTATTAAAACGACTCATTAGGTCTTTAGGTTTTATTAGGCCATTGAAACATTATTAGACCATTGCAAAACTCGTTAACCTCGCGTTCTTCTTCGGGGTGGTCACTAGGTTAGGAAAAACTATATCGATAGCAGTGTTGTTGTTGTTGACACGCAGTGCCTGATTCATTGTGCCATGGAGTTGTGCACATATTAGTCTAACTCAACACTGGCAATGTGACGGTATTCTTTTTATAAAAACTGCTTATAAGTCTGCGGCACCTCAGAAAAACCCGTTGACATATTTCTATTCATGGTGATGCACTACATTACCATAAAGGTGCAACAGTGATCTGTTTCCGTCGCTAGCACGAGCGCAAGAGTTGGTAACTTGAGTGGTACCTGCCCCAGTCTGGTACATCTGTCTAGCTTGCACAATGGGGTAACAACACCGGTCGTTATCATGTACGGTTTTATGCAGCCACGAGATCCCAAAGCCCTTTAAAAGATATAGAAACGTCTGAGCATTGTAATTTTGTGCAAGAAGGGCTTGGAACACATACAGTGAGTCAAATTCACAAACTTATCACAAAACTCAGCCTACAAACTTCAAGCCTTCAAGAAGCCTTCAAGTGAACATGAAAACTCAAGTCACAAGCTCATCCCACAAACTGAACAAGAAAATTCAACCCAACAAGTCACCTCACAATCTCAAAATTCAGCTCTCAAACTAAAGTCATTAACTCAACTTTCAAGCTGAACACCACAGCTCAACTTACTTTACTGTCAAACCGAACTTTGAAACACAACTATCAAACTGAACTTTCGAACTCAACTCTCAAACTCAACTCACAAATTGAAATTAAACCCAACTTTCAAACTCAATTCGTGAGCAGATCACGATAACTCAACTTACAAACAAGTTTTCATGTTTGAGACTTGAGTTCGTGTGTTGGGTTCGAAATTCAGTTTGAGAGTTGAGTTTGTAGGTCGAGTTCATGACTTGAGTTTGAGAGTTGAGTTTCGGTTTGAGAGTTGATTTTGAAATTTCACTTTGAGAGTTGAATTTCAAAGTTCAGTTTGAGAGTTGAGTTTGAAATTGTCGTTTGAGAGTTGAGTTTGAAAGTTTAGTTTGAAAGTTTAGTTTGACAGTTGAGTTTGAAAGTTCAGTTTCAGAGTTGAGTTTGAAATTTAATTCAAGTTTGAGAGTGAGTTTCAGTTTGGGTTTCGGTTCCAGTTTGAGTTCCAGTGCAAGCTTGAGTTTGAGTTATAGATTGAGTTTCATTTTAGGTTCGAGTATCAGTATCAGTTTGTGTTTGAGTTTCAGTTAGATCAGAATATTTCTGTATGAGTTTCAGTTTCATCAATTTGATTTTGAATATCAGTACCCATTCGAGCTTGTGAATCAGTATAAGTGTGATTTTGAGTTTGAGTATAATTTCTTGCATTAGTACCCGCTTGACTTTGAGTTTACCTTTCCTTCGATCTTTGAGTTTGAGTATAAGTATCGGTTTGAGTAAATCTTTCTTTCGACTCTTTGTTTTTAATTCTGATTTCATCGTTAAAAAGTGGGAAAACTTCTACTTCGAGAAAAAATGTAAAATTCATTCCTTGTTTGTACACCGACGTGGAGCAACGGTTTCGGGATTTGTAGCCGTTGAACGAAATAATTTTCATAAATTTCGCCCGAGTGGCGCGAGGGCGTCAGATCGGCCTATGCTAAATCTGCGCAGCTAACGAAGCCGACCGACTGGGGCTGATCTTGGCGGATAATACTATAAGTGTATAAATCACCTATTAAACTATTGGCCGCGGCAGTTGAAACTCTTACCTCCAACAGTTCCCCGCCCTAGTTCCAATTATCCAGCTAATCCCAACATCGTAAATCCCAATCGTGAGATTATTTACGATTAGAAAGCGCCGTCTTTGCGCCGTTGTCGAATATTTTTTAAAAATTTCCAGATTCTGGGTGTCCTGGAGAAATTAGAGGATGTTATTGACTGTTTTGAAGGTACCTTGGGTATTTTTCGGTGGATCATATCGTTTTCATTGGACGGAAAAATCAATTTGTCACTTTCTTGGAAATTTCTTACAATCAAGTAAATTTCTTTTTGCACCTAAAACAAGCTAACTGCGGGTTGGTTGGAGGTGCTTGAACAATCAGGAGCGATGATTTAGCTTGTTAACTATTGTTCGATATAGAACGAGTTCAAGACTGTACTGGCCGGCTCTTTCCTTTACAGGCTTTACGATGAGGGCGCAGGGCTGGCTGTAGGGTAGACTGCGATGTCTTTTAAATTTCATCATGTTAAATATTCTTTACATTTTAAAGCAATATTGTGTTTCAGCTAATGTTTTTGAACCGAATCCGTTTGTAAACCGTTTAACTATTTTAGGCTAAAAATATTTTTATTTAATGAATGTCAAATCAACATTATGGCGATTTGATGCCCAAATGTACGTTTACCTACCTTCAAACATAAATAAGTATAGGAGTGCAATCTGATGTCAAGAATTTGTACTGAGTTGCCTAATAAATCGACGATGAAACTGCATTACTGCCCAATTCAAAGCATCGTGTCTTTTGGGGGCGTCTGGGTTGCCTAATTCTCAAAACTTGTATTGGTGGCAACTTGGCAAATCACGCGTCCATAAATTGCATGGCAGTACATGGGGTGCAAGCCGACCTCGCCCCAGAAGAGGTTAAGACAGCGGTCTTCGCGCAAAACTTCCTTGGGAAGATGACAGAGGAATGTTTCACCGCGTCCTTTAAGCCATCGTTCAAGACCGGTAAGAGGGGCCTAGATACCGTGATTTGGGTCATCGAGGTCTCACCTGAGATGAGGAGAATAGTTTTGGAAAAGCAACGGCTCTACATTAAATGGGACAACTGCTGGGTGGCCGATTTCGTAAGAGTCACCAGGTGCTTCAGGTGCCAAGCATTTGACCACGTGGCCAAGTACTGCAAGGGACCCGAAGTTTGTAAGCATTGCTCAAAGGAGGGCCACAGGGAAGAAGCTTGCGCATCCAAAGCTGATCCGCCCAAGTGCAGTAATTGCAGAAGAGCAAAAGAGGACGACAGGCATGCTGTGTCATCAGAAGACTGCCCAGCTTACAAATGGGCCCTTCGTAGAAAGGTCCGAAGGACCAACTATAAGGCCGAGCAAATAGAGACGGATGCTCATCAGCCAATGCAGCCAGGCCCCCAGGACAGAGCCCCGGGCTCGAAGAGGGATAGGGAAGAAGGTTCCCCACAAGGACCCTCAGAAAACGCATCTACTCGAGCACGAATGCAGCGGTGGCTCTACCAGCGTCACCTCTCCAGCCAACGGACCTCAATGGCCGGGTAGAAACCCCAGCATCGTCCGCCAGCAGTATGGAAACCACAGCGAACTTGTGGAAGGTGCTTTGCAGACATTGTCTTAAATACGGACATAACACAAGTCAGTGTTACTCTCTGGTGGCAGCCTGCGAGCACTGTGGATTGGAAGGGCACAAGATAGTCAATTGCCCAAACAGGAGCTCATCTCCTCGCTGTGCCCAGTGCATAAGGCTCAAAATGAAGAAGGACGCGACTAAGCACAGCGTTCTAACTTATGAAATATGCCCTGCGTACCGCAAACACATTGAGCAGCTCAACAAGGACGAGCCAATGCTCGCTATCTGTTCCCCAGCCAGAGCGCCCAACTCCAAGACGGTCCCATAGCACAGGAATGGAATGGACTTCAATGGATGCCTGAACCTCATCAAGGAAGATGTGGAACATGACCTTCGCAATAATGGTAAGTATGATATGACTGAACAGTACGCTTCCAAAAAACGGCCGACTTCTGCACCACTGAGAATAATTTTACTGGAATTGCGCCGGCTATGGCAACGTCGCTCTGGAAAAGGACAACATTCTACAAAAAAAGTTCGACTTTATTTTTCTTCAAGAAACATGGCTTTCTGATAGTTCGAATGTTAATTTCGACAATTATAAGTGTGCTAATGGTTATAATGTTATTAGTGTTAACGCCACTAGAAGGGGCTCAAGTGGCAGGTTTGGGGGGGGCCTGATGGTTATTTACAAAAAATCGCTAGAAGTTTCTATTCTTGAGGAATCTAGCCAATGGTTATTTCTATTAGTTGAGCAAGAAAGATCTAAAATTATTTTAGGTTTAGTGTATCTCAATGAAGGCTTCCAGTCTGTCACGGAATTTAGCCTCGGAGCTAGCCTAGAGGAAATTCAGGAGCGTTTTTTAGGGGTCCCTTTTGTGATCGGGGGGGATTGGAATTCGAGGCTCGGCGAATTGAATCAATTTTCTGAGCGCGAAATGTTTCGGGCATCATCATTGAATTGTTATAGATCCTCTATGGACAAAAGGATCAATGGGGCTGGAAGGCGATTGGCTACCTTCATGGAAGTCAGAAACATGGTGCTGGTGAACGGGAGGTCTATTAGTGATGAGCAGGGGAATTTCACTTTTTTGTCGCACCAGGGGCGGAGTGTGGTTGACTTGGTTTGGATTAGCTCGTCTTTGATTCTGGAAGTCTCCAACTTTGGTGTGGAGGAGTGGGGCGGCGGTTCAGATCACCACCCCTGCTCGTTGGTGCTGGGTCGGTCGCCGCCTTCCTCTGAGATGGATGAGGACTTTGTCTCCCTGTTTATGGAATCCAAATTAATTTGGGACATCACAAAGAGAGACGAATATCAGAGGGAAATGCTCAACTTGCCCCTGTCTGAAGGGTCTGACCCGGAGTCGCTGTATGTACACTTGCGCGACTGCATCGTAAACGTAGCCAGAAAAATTGGTTTCTTCAAAGGAGCAAAGTTAAAAAGCGTAAGAAGGTCGGGTGCCCCTTGGTTTGACTCTGACTGCATAACGCAGAGGTATCTAGTTAGAAGAGCTTACCGGGCCGCAAAGAGAAAACACTTCTCAGATGGCTCAGTCTCCCCATACTTGCTGGCCAAGCGTGACTACAAGGCTTTAGTGAAAGGAAAAAGCTCTCATACTGGGACAGGGTTAGGTCAAATTTGGCTAATGTGCGCAATGCGCGCGATTTTTGGGCCAGTGTCAGAAAATTCAAGGGTAAATTCGAGAGTCAGGAGGGTTTAAGTATTACAAGGTTGGAGGAGTTCCTCTCAGAAATGTACCCCGGTAGACCGGCGAGTGATTTTACCCCATTTGTTGGCCCGTTCAGTCATGAGTTGGATCGAAGGTTCGAAATGCAAGAGCTGGAAGTTGTTTTGAAATGTTTGAAAGCCAATAAGGCGGCCGGAGAGGACTTGATCAGTTACGAATTTTTTAAGCACTTGCCTGAGTCGGGTCTAAAATTTTTACTGAATCTATTTAATAAAATTCTTGAAGCCGAATCCTTTCCTAGTTCCTGGGCTAAAATTAGAACGTTCATGCTATTCAAAAAAGGAGACAGAACTGACCCGGCCAACTATCGGGATCTCTCTTTTTGAATACGGTTGTGAAAATTTTTAACCAGCTCTTGCTTAACCGACTCCTTTCTTTTGTGGACGAGCGCGGGTTGCTCCCAGAAACCCAAAATGGGTTCAGAAAGGGAAGGGGCTGCACCGATAACGTTTTTATAGTTTCCAGCTTGATATGCATTAATACTCGGCTGAGTCGGAGGCGGTTATTCTTAGGCTTTGTCGACTTTCGGCGGGCATTCGATATGCTCAACCACGACCTCCTCTGGAAGAAGCTCCTAACTTTGGGCCTGAGCTGCCAAGTCGGTGAACCTGCTGAGGAACTTGTACGTGCACGCAGCATTCACGGTGTCGGTTGGTTCAGAGAGGACGAGGGAATTCGACCTGTCAAGCGGGGTCCTGCAAGGCGATGTGACCTCGCCGCTGCTTTTTTCCCTCTTCATCAGCGACTTCGAGGATTTTCTCAAGGCCCGCAACCTTCCTGGAGTTACGATTGATAGTAGGCACGAGATCAACGCACTGTTCTATGCAGATGATTTAGTTCTTTTTTCAGACTCGAGCATCACTATGAATAAATTGTTATCTGCGCTCAAGGATTACTGCGATGAAAACGCCTTACAAGTAAATTCGGCCAAGACGAAAGTTTTGGTCTGCCAAAGGGGAGGACCCCGGCCGAAATATTCATTCTTTTATGATGGGGCTGCGGTGGAGGTCGTCAATCGGTTCAACTACTTGGGAGTGTCCATTTGCTACCTCTGGGAAGTTCAACCAGAATGCAGACGAGGCAGTAAGGCGGGGCGAACAGGCTTGCCACGCAATACTCAGAGTCGTCAACCAGGGCCGTGCTGGTAGCCTCGAGACTTGGAAAAAGCTGTTCGGTGGGCTAATTGCGTCCACGACCCTTTACGGTTCTGAGGTGTTTGGGCTAAACCACTTGGAGAAGTTGGGCCGTGCGCTCAAGTAAGATGTTTTAAGTTGGTACTCTACCTCGCAAAAAATACTCCGGACCACTACGTCCGCTGGGAATTGGGTCTGTCTCACTTGGCAGTTGACATTCTGAGAAGGGCAATGAACTGGTGGGAAAAGCTTTTGAAAATGGAGGACAACCGGCTCCCGAAACTTTGCTTTGGGCGGTTGCTTCAGCTCGGTAGGGCAAGGGCAGACGTGTCGTATAACTGGTCCTCGCAAATGAGGGCTGTCTTCGAGAGGTTTGGTATGGCAGACGCTTGGCATGCCCAGGACTTGTCCCAGTTGCCCGTGTCAAAGGCAACGCTGATTCAAGTGGCAGCAGCAGAGTACCGAGCGCAGGATAGAGCCAGAATCCAAAATTCTTCGTTCAATGATTTCTACAAGGTGGTCAGTTCCGATAATGGTCCAGCTCCTTACCTCGGCTTCGGAATTCCGTTACATTTCAAGCGTATAATTTGCCAATTAAGGCTCGCTGGTGAGGAGTGGTCGCGTTTGAGCACCGCTTGCGCCAAGGCAAAGTTTAACTCAGTGGACCCCTGCCCAGTGTGCAATATAGCGGAGTGGGACAAAGTGTTTCACTTTTTTTGCCAATGCCCCGTGTTTCGAGGGGATAGGCTAAGATATTTTAATTCCGATGTCCTATCGAAAAATCAGTTCCTTTCCCTAATCGTCCCACAGTCTGAAGCTGAGTGTAGAACACTGTTTCGCTACCTTCTCACAACTTGCCGCCAACGCTCAATTATCCTCAATGAAGGGCTATTTTTTTAGTTAAGGCCTTCTTTCTCTCTTCTTCTGCCTGCGCTTTCTTTCCAACTGTATGCTGCTATTCTTATTTTACTTATACTTGTGCAAGTAGCAACCTTATGTACTCTATCTTTCGCGTTTACCCTTATTCAGACCTATGTTTCTTTTTCTCGAGTATGTACTTGTGATGCCTGTGAAGTGTCTTTCTGCTACAGTTCTATTACTTGTACCGATCAACCTTTGTGAAATCTTCGGATCAACACAAATAAATCAAAAAAAAAAAAAAAAAAAAAAAAAAAAAAAAAAAAAAATTGCATGGCAAATGAATTGGGCAGTATTGATTCTACACCGTCGAAATAATATTTGACTAGTTTCAACATAGGTAGGCGGTGAGTAAAAATTATACCTGCCACGTGAATAATAAACCAGTGTGCAAGAATTAGCTGCGTTTTTTCTGTTTTCATTTTTTTTCTCTGTCGTTGATGTTTATCCTGAATTCCATCCATCCTCCCCGAGTGTTTCAGGGTTTCGAAATGAACTCAATTTTTATTTCAAGAGCACTGTTAAAACCAAGTCGGCTTTCTTTGACATTGAAACTCGATAAAACGAACATTTCGTGAGCACTGACGCCGAAACGTTGTGTTACCATAGTCAACGCCAGATATTCGATGTCCGAGTGTGAGAAGTACGAGGTTTTCATTTCTCAACCTGTTATCGGATCTGTGTACCGTGGACTAGTGACCGGACTGGGATAGATCGAGAGGGCCTTCTCACTGGGGCCCGAGGGGGAGGGGGTTTGAAGCCTTTCCATGTACCCGCCCACGCCGGTCATGTGTCATCAGGTGTGTACGAGTTGAGGAGTGTTGGAGTTGAGAGCTCACGTGTTGCCGCCTGGTCGTGCACTGTGTGTTACTTGTGTTCACTCGCACACTCGTCTTCCCGTCATTTTCCGACTCGAAAGTCAAATTATCCTAAGGAAGAATCAAAATAACGTCGATTTATCCCGGTGCCTCGATCGTGTTTCATCGGACACACTAGCTATTCATAATTTTTTACTGCCTGAGTACCTTAAACACACTTGAAGCAAAGAAAAATAAATGAGTAGTTACTACAAGGGTAGGTACCTCCTTATTTGGTGCCACATCACTTCTAAGCTCTGGGTCTGTCATCGGCTTCGACGCTGCTTCGTTATTTTTAGCCGAGGCCAAAAAAAAAACGGTTACTCAAGTTGACTTGACGTATGGATTTTCAAATTTATTATTATTACTATTATTATTGGTTTTTTTTTTTTTTTTTTTTTTTTTTTTTTTTTTTTTTTTTTTTTTTTTGTTATAGAGGTATGTTCCGCTCAGAAGCAGCCAATTTTGATCCGATTCCAAAAGTTCTTTCAAAGTGATACACAAAAACAAAAAAGTGAGAAATCTGCTGCTTATGCACTGAACTCAATGATACCAATGACTCCGAAGTTGGATGTCCAAGTGAGGAGTTGTTACTGTGCTATCACTAGAGAGGGTCTACCATAATTTCCTTTTCCTAGGTATAATTTCCTTTTCATTTCAAAAATGGCTGTCAAAACCTTTTTTCCCTTTCGGATTTTTATGTTTACTTTCTGGTTTTTCCAGCTTTTTTTGGTACCTATCGATTTTATTTTTTGTTGAATTTTTTAAATTAACCGCCCAAGCGCTTTCGTCGACATTGGCCTCTTCAGGGGAACCCAGTGGAGCGCATCAGTCGTTAATTTATCGTTTCTGAATATTCTTGTGTACTTATAGCAACCCTTAACCAGCGATTAAATAAGCTGAAAAATTAGACTGTTATTGGCAGGAGCGTCTCGCCTTAAAAATTGCCAATTGCCGTATATTTGACATTGGTGAAACTTTCTCAAACGACTTCCCTCATTCCGTTCTTGACAATGGAATGATTTATGTCAAAATAGCGCCGCATAGATTGGCTGCGGGGGCTTAGCTGAAGGGAAGCCACCGATAGATATTGTTGACAGGAAGTCAGGCGCGCCATGATGGATGATTTGCCTACATTCAAGGGGCCTGATTTACGTCCATCAGCCGATCCTAATTAACTTGGGAGAAAATTTCATCATAACGGTTGGCTAACCGGAGAAGTTTCTTTCGGCTTCGTCACCTGTCTGGAAAAATTGATCCAGGGAGAATTATAATGCAATAATAGGTAAATACAGATAATAATGGTAATAATAATAATATAATTTAATAATAATACTAATATTCTAATTAATAATAATAATAATAATAATGATGGTGAGACATTTTTACTTTTTCCGCAAGCAACATAATATAATAGGGTTATGCTATAATGCAAGTATAGGTAGGTATCTAGGGTTATCTATCGGGGTACCTATCGCATCTACCCCCTGTTGCGTCTTGAATCAATATTGAACTTTTCAAATAACAGATTGTTAGGGGGTTACTCAAAAATCGTCTTCAAAATAACTTCTTAAGGTTTAATAATTTATTTGAAGCAACATTATCCAAAGACACTTGCATTAACTAATTTCCAAGAATTTCCGGTATGACGGTCAATAAAAATTATATTTTTAAAGGACATATTATGTCCTTGGTGAAATGTAGTGCAAGCGTCTTGTATAAATCTAGCATTAAATGAATTGATTGATAAACCGGCCCTAAAAAAGCCTAAAAAAGCCCTAAAAAGGGTCCTAAAAGAACTGCATTCGACACATTAAATGTTTCGAATGAAGTTTTTTTAATACGCTTTAATTTTAGTAAGCTTTAAATTTCAGTAAATTTAGTACCTATTGAAGATATAAAAATCGTTCATAGTTGCAGAAAAAAAATTGAAGAAGTTCCTGGGATATTGCTTTATTATGCTTCGGAATACTTAAGATACTTAAATATTATCTAGCTAATTATCTTCCATACCGTCTTTGGCTTTGGAGGAAAAAATATTTTAAAATTTCACTCGTATTTTTTTAAATTCTCCATGAACCACTGTTTCACAATAATTGTGAAAGTGTGAACGAATAATTATTATTCGTTAACCTAGACAATATTCGTAACACCTACCGATAATTGCGTCCATTATTCATCGGCAGTTTCACTGTTATCGACGAACTGGTTCTGTCTCTAGGAAGTCCTTCGGGTCGGGTGGGCGGAATTTCGAATGAGACCCTGGCGACTGATTCCCAGGCCTGGATACCCGGAGAAAGATGAAGATAATCGTTCCGAGTGTTGGTGTTGATCTGAAGTTGGTTTTCGTGTGAGTATCCGTATCATTCAAGGTGTCGCTATCAGGTGGAAACCAGAATGTGTCACACGAATGTGGCAATCTGGTCGGCCTCGATCTGCCCTCATAGCTAAATTCGAATAGGTTGCCATCAATTATCAAAATTGATAGCGTCCCATCGTTTCAGGCGAAGAATTTTTTCTCAGGCATGAATTAGGCACGATTTCACCAACAATCAAACCCTAGTTTTTCCTAGATCTTGGTGGTCGTATCTTGACACGAAACCATGACATCGAAATCATTCATTTTAATGCACATAAATGTTCTAATTAAATAAATTAGAGTATCTCCTAACTAATCGTGTTTCTGGTTCGACTTCGTCTATGGCAAGCAACTCGATTGTGAAATCGAATAAATTTGAAAACCAAAATATTGACGTTTGAAAAAAAAACCAAGATTAATAAGATAAGCCATATACGGCCAGTAGGTGCCTATTCATAGTAAATTACATTGGTGAGTATGTAATTCGATTTGAAAATGACCTAGTGAAACAATTTGGTCAATTTAGGTAGGAATAAATGTATTTTCTTGAGAGCTATAGGTTGTAATTGAAGGAAAATGACTAAATTAAAAATAAACCCAAACAAATTATGCTTTAGCATCACATACATTCTATTTAAAAAAAATACTGGAGCAAAAAATTCAAATTTTAGTTCTGTAAAAGGGAAAGTTAGGGTACCTACCCTCCTATAAGGGAAAAAATTTTTAAATTCATTTTTTTGGGCTATGATTCAGAAAACAACATTTTATCACTTCAAATTTTGCCACCTACGCTTAGAAGTAATTGAATGAACTGTAGCCCTGATAAAACGGGTAATCGACTTCACCTGGTAGTGAAAATCTGCACCACTAATCCAGATGGAACTGCTACAAGGTCTGGTTATCTCTCCGTTCAGCCTGGACGTGGCGACATTACCCAAATAGATGGAATAAATATATGCAGTCGGTTCTAATTAATTTATTCGTTGGCGGTGGACGACAGGACAGATAGGCGAGAAGAGCGGAGGCGTCAAAACATGAATAATGTATGGAAACCGACTTATCGGGAAAAAGGAGGAAGACGGCGAGGCTGTAGTTTGGGGTCGGACTTGATCGAAAACTTTGAACCGCGATTATCAACGCTGGAGGGAAAATTAGCAAAATGCCCTGACATCTTGTTAATTGTTAATCTGCTGCTAAAGTACATGGGTACTTCATTGACAGCCCATGATGGACTGGAAGTGGAGAATTGGATAAAATGAAGCAAAGTTGGGTCATAACAAGATCAGGGCAATTGAGATGTTATTTTTGGTTCATTTTTCAACAAATGGACGTTTGTAATCAATCAGGAAAGTAGTCAGGCATTTTTATAGCTCCAGTCATTCGCCACTTAAGGGTTTCTTCTGCAAGCTGCATTCAGATTGAATTCTATCGTTTCTTTTTTGATTTTTCGGAAGAGTAAAAATTTCAGGATTGTGATCCTATATCAATTTTTTCTTGTTTTGGCTCCAAATCAATGGTTTTCGATGGTTTTTTTTTTCTCTAGAATGAGTCGTTTGTACTATTTCATATTCTTATATAGGTATCTTCTTTTATATTCTTTAAGCATCGAAAAGCATTTTAACAAGCAGAAAGGGTTATATTTTGTTATTATTAAATAATAACACAATAAATTTTATTGTTATTAGGGTTATTTATTGTTATTGTTTGTTATTTATTGTTAATAACAATAAATTTTATTGTTATTAGGGTTATTTATTGTTATTGTTTGTTATTTATTGTTAGTATTTATTGTTATTGTTGTTATTTATTGTTATTGTTGTTATTTATTGTTATTATTTATTGTTAAAGGGTTATATTTTGTTATTATTATTGTTATTATATGCTATTCCAAGCAAAAATATCAAAAAATGTGACTTCACTCCAGAATGAAAACAAACCTAGAAATAGCAAATTGGTAAATTGGGCATCCCTCCTTTATTTCAGATACCGACCATTAGATTAGAGGGAGGCCCCCTGGCCAATATCTGATAAATACCTTTTTGTACCTGCAATTGTTCACGTCCTTAACATTATTGCTATGCACCAAAATCCAAAAACTAGTTAAATTCATGAGTAAACAACGCCATCCCCTCAGTTGTACAGCGATGTTTCCCATAGATAACATCAGGACATTTTATTTTCTTATCAGCTACGATAAAACCTGACAAAAAGGTAACATGTTCTTTTTCATTGAATAAAGTGACTTCTTTTCTGGATTTTCCAAACCCACACGTTTTTATTTTCGCTTCCCGATTTTTTCCCATTTCTTTTATGACATAAGCCATAACACCCTCATAAGTGATTTCCAATTACCAGCCTCAACACCACTTACATTGAGTCACACAATGTTACCAACATCTCGCGTGTGGGTGCGTCAAATCGCTTTATGACTCAGCCGTCTGGCAATCGAAAGAAAGCTCAAGGCGATTTAACGAAAAAAAAAGATGAAAAATATCGAAAAGTGCTCTGTTTCACCGAAATCCCGTGACCGTCCGCAGCAGATGCTTCTCGTGAGCATTAGCATATCGCGTGCTCAGCTTAAGAAACGTAGGCGTACCACTCGGTACCAAGTGTAACCCTTTTATTACCATGTTGAAAAAAACCCTCGAGTTAACTTTCAATTGAAGTCGAAAGTAAGTCTTTTTGTTATGCGGGGTGATTTCTGAATTTCAAAAACCTCTTGGCCAACAGTTTCTGAGACGCGTGGATGTCACTTTTGCTTTCGGTGTCCTTATTGTTGGCTGAAGATTTTTATATTATTCTAGCGCAATAGTACGAGAGTGCCTATCAAGATATTGAAATATAGCGTAATATAACAAGAAAATACGTTAATCTCTTGATTTGTTCAACTTATTTTTTTTACATGATTTAATCATTATTACGTTAGTATTTAGATTACTCGCGTTCTTGTGGCTACTCCTGGATTAGGTACATTGTCTGGGCAGCTGCAGGATAGGCCTATCTCAGTTTATAGCTCATTTCAATTTTTTTGACAAATTGACTGTTGAGAGAATATTTTCGGAATTTTTCCACTTTAAGACAAAAGACCGGTTTTTGAAAACTACACCTGCGTGAGTTTTTCAATCGGTCTTTCCTTCAGGTAACGGAAAAACAAAAACTCGGGATCCACGCCCTTCGAAACGTAAATTGTGAAAGTTGGAATGGGTTTCTTCTTTCCAATTGTTTTACCGACGGGGCAGTAGGCTTTTTATAGAATGTCGAAAGGTATAAAGTTTATTAACTTACCAATTTTCTATTATATTTTGAGGTTATGTTCGGGAGAGGGTGCCCATCTAATATTTTTAACGTGTACCTACCCATCCCTGGACTGCAAAAAAACAATGTTTAAAAAGGCTAAAGGAAAAACCAGCAGCTCCAGCAATTTTCTATTATATTGCATTGTTCTTGTTTGCATGATATCAGCAAAATCACCCACTCGGTCCCGAAAGAAATCATTAAAACGGTCCCGCACAAGACTCGGTCCCACCGGAGTATACCTACCTGAAAGTTCATTCTTCGAAAGATACCAGAACTAAACTGAATTGTATAATAAAATAAATACCATATCTAGCAATATTTTTTCGCCATAATTGTTTCAATATTTTGTAAATAAATGAAAACCGTTTCGATTATTATTAATGTACAGTAGGGGCCACCGTGAAAATATATTTTATAATTTTTTGCAATGAATTTCAGAAAAAAAGTATTTTAAGACGCCACTTCCAAATTCCGTCTGTGACAATCATGTTTGAGGAAATAAATAAAAATCGAAGCGGGGCAATTATTTAAATGACGCGTCCATGAACCACCGTAAAAATGCGGAAAAATCGTATTTCTGTTTTATTTGAGAGGAGTGGAATTTGAAAACCAATAAATCATCGGCGTTACAGGCAGAAAATCACTGCCAGGCGTCACTCTACGCCGTCCAGCACGAATTTACGAAGTCTGGAGACTGCAAATCATTCAAAATCGTAACGCCCTCTCACGCTCCATTGGTGAATCCGGCACCAACTAAATCAAATTCTTCCGACCGTAAATTTTGATATTGCGACGAATGTTCGTATTTTATTGGCCGTTTCTCCACTCGCCTACGCCCGACAGTTTTACTGTTGCTGTTTTTCATTATCGACTGCTACATTACGCGCCCGATTTTATTTTTAGACGTACGTAATTTATTACGCGAATATAACAGTTGATTAGCAATAACGTCGTTTTCAACCAGGGAATCGAATGTATTGAAATGTAAGAATGGGCCAACCGTGCTCTGCTACCATTCAACGGTCTGCTCCCATGCTACGGTTCAATTCAACAATAGATCGATTATTTTGGTTGCAATTTTCAAATATCTGCAAAATGTTTTGGCTCAAAATGCTTGACAATATTGTTCTGCTTATTTCATGCGTTAATTGGTCTTCAGAACTCTCCCACTTCTAATACTTATTAGATTTTTGACCATTATTTCACATTTTTCCCCCAATTACGCTATACTCTGTCAGCTGGATTGAGGATAGCGTGATTTGATCACTTTTCCCTTTTAATTTGTCCTTCCAATACGATTATGTGATCAATTACTCAGTTCAGATCAATGTAATATATTATACTGACTATTAAAGTGTTCCTTTATCCTAAGAAAGTGCCAAAATTTTGGTTTGAGCAAGCAAATCGAATTTATCAAAATACAGATAAGAGACCTTTCGGTTAAATAGTCCAACTATAGACTGAAAACCGAACAAAGCGCGTCGCGTTTCTTTCTCTCCATTTCCGATTGAGTTTTTGGTCGCACGACACAAACTCAAAACCACACAAATCTAAAGGCACTCACAGTTCGTCGGAGTCCTGTCACGGTCGCCATAAAATGTGTATTATTTTGATTGAGAGTTTGGCGAAATAAATATCGGAAAGGAGCAAAATTTGCTCCTTTCCTATATTTATTTCGCCAAACGTTATTTAATAACGTTCGTTTAATCGGAGAGAACAAAAAACTGTCACGGTACAATACTTTTCTTAGGTACGATAGGCTCGGAGAAGCAGTGTTGCCACTAACTTTTCCCACAATAGATCGACTTTTTTGTTTTAGTAATTTTCGCTCCATTCCAAAACAGTTTTTGCTCAAAGGGCTGAAAAATATCGTACCTTAGTACTGTTCATTTTACTTCGTGTAACTTTTTACTTCGTAGTTACATTTTACTTCGTGTTCGTCTTTTCGTGTTACTTCGTCTGCAGATCTCTGCCTTGCGCGGTATGACGCACCCAGGTAACAATTATTCGATTTTTCGAATTACCTATTCGATTTTTTAAAATTTTTGGTTCTTGGCCGTTTTTTCATAAACTACATTTACTGCCAGCTGGATTGATGGTCGAGTTATTTGATCACGTTTCCCTTTCCATACGTCCGGTGAAATATACGATCCTAGCAAGAGAACTGAACCTCCTGCTTACCGTTATGTCTGACTGGAAGTTCTGCGCATTGCAATGACTAATACGAATCTCCAGCTTGAAGTTCACCGTCGTAGAGGTCGTAAACGCATCGTTGCTGATGATGTACAACTGACAATAAACGAGCCCAGGGCTCTTTTCCAAAGGCGAAATTCCCTTCTCTCATGTCGTGCGAAAAAGCGCGTGTTAACCGGCCAACTTGGAGCAGTTAACTTGGATGAATGGTCGAACTGACTCCTAACTACAAGTGCCGTGCCCTAGGCGATCAGCTAGCCGACGGATGCCTCCGTGGGGTCGGAAATCGTGCGAAATTTGACTCGGACAAGGTGGGAATTTGTTGTACTTCGCCATTAATTTGTGCAACTGGAGATCATCTTAATTTTTTTTTTTAGATATTTTCGATCTTCGTCGATGGATTGTCGGTTTTAATCGGGTCATTTCAGAATAGAGTCCACGCATCATCGAGTTTTTATTTTCATCGGTGAACTATTGAATTTTAATAATGAGCCATCCACGCTCTGCTACCATTTGGTATAGAGGGGCGCTACATAAACATCCGATTTGCTGAAAAAGTGTCCGAACGTCGTTGATCCTTAAATTTAGCTTGATTTTTTGTCCAAGTCATCATTGAATAAGTTGTTAAAATATCTGTTTCTGTTCGGGAAATCGCTGATTTATTGAAATCAAAGAATCCATCACGCTCTGCTACCATTCTAAGGATAAGGAAGCCCGTTATTGGTACATTGCTTCAACTGTACCACCTACCATAATATGGTATATGGATATTATGGTATATAATTAATATTATTCATTGATGACCTGTGGCCTCCGTACCATATTCTTCTACAGCATGAAATCCTCAACTGAAATTAAATACCTACCAGTTCAAGGATTGTAAGTATTCCGTCCTCGAAATTTCGAATCGCCTTCATTACACGGCGGAAAAAAGAGGATAATAAAATGTAGCTCGGTCCAGGAATAAAAATAACATTTTATTGAAAATACGCTTCCATTTTACTTTAGTAATAAATTAAAAATTGTTTTATTCACTTCGTCGCGATCAAAAATACGTAAGGTACGAGTACAAACGTTTTTGGAAAAAGAGCGGAAAACATTCTCAATCCATCTCGGTCCTTAAATTGAGCAACAACGTCGTCGGTAGCGAAAAACCTAAAAGTTTCAACGAAATACGCATCATTTTGAAAAATCAGACCGCAGCTTCCGTAGAAAAAAGATCAAAAACTCTTAGAAAAATCGAAAAAGGTCAGTTTTTTAAATTCTCATTTAGAAAATCACATTGAATTTGGCTCGCTAACATACAATTTTTTTGACACATCAGAAGTATTACATTAACCTAGCGTCATGATGGTGGATAAATATCATTACTTTACACGTGCAGTCAACGCTTTTTGCATACATTATAATACACATTATATCGTCTTTTGTACTCAATTTTTACTACTTTCGTTTCGATCCCTCGTTTAATATTTTTGTTCAGTTGTAGCGAATTTTATGACTCGGTTCTTAAAATTTTTTTAAGTGAACCATTTTGACTCTATGGACTGAATAAAAAACTTTTTTCTCGACTTTTTTGGTAGGTACTTAGTTTTACGAATTTCAAGGTTAGACACGCATTCAGAAAATCTTTTTTTTTCGAGTTTGCTTGACATGAAAGAACAATATTTTGGGTGGGTAGGTACCGTAAATTTAAATTCCATTCAACGATCAATTTTTTGAATTTTTAAGCGAAAATCGCAAAGTCGCTTTTTGAGCCGTAGCACGATATTATCTTTTTTTTTCACTCTTCTATTTCTAAAAGACGAAATACACGCGATTGATGAGACTAGGCCATTTTTGTTCTTAAATTTTACGAAAATTTGCCCATTTTCTTTTTGGAAAATGTCAAATCCTAAAAGTCGGATACAATCTCGACTTTGCCGGACATGGTATTATGTACATATTAAAAATAATTTATATGTTACAAAGGAGTTAAGTACATTTAGTTCGTGTGTGTGAAAATCCATGGGTTGCCCAAATGGGAGAGAAAACATTTATTGTACGTCGATCACTTTCGATAATAACTTAGTCGCATGCTCTTCCCACTAAACACTAAAAGTCCAAAACGTGGCACAAAATTAGAAATTTATTTACAAAGAAAAAACGACGAGCACTGCTCGCAAACTATGGAAACGACCTGCGCAATTGCGAGAAGGTTCCGCTAATTTACAATTTACAAGAAATAAATATAAATTATTTATTGTACAGGTCTTCCGTTTTGAGGAAAGATTCCGGAGTTGAGAGTTTTACTTCGTAAATCGCCGAAATATTGGTTGACGACCCAATTTCAAAAAAAGCAGTCGAAGTGCGAGAAGGCGTTAAATTTAAATTCACAATCCGAACGAAACTCCTGGAACTCGACAGAATGCATTTCAAAATGAGATATCTGATTTCGAAAATTCATTTTCCATAGTAAACGCCGGAAAGATTCCCAGAAACCAAAGCCATACTACCCCGAACCCTCTTAATTTCGAGAAATTTTAATACTATAACTACCAAATTTGAAATTGAAGGTCGAAAACCGGTAAAATTTGCAAGAGCGTATTTGCAGAGTGGAGCTACGGTACGAGCACGGATATGTGAGTCAATGATCTTATAGTGAAGGGGTAGGAGCGAAAAAATCAACAGATATTAGATAGGTACTGTAGATGGATGATATTATGTACCTACGTTTTAGGCTATCTTATCGCTACACCCTCCAGAAAAGGAATGCAGTTTAGTTGCCTACTGCTTTTTTGGATTTTTAAAAAATCACTCCCTACTTATTTTCCTGTGCTCAACAAGCCCAAACTGCTGGCGATTGACCCACCGCAGCTCCACTCCGCATCCCGTGTACCAAAAGAAAGCGCTTTTTGAAGAAAAACTCCCATAAATGCCATCGATAATCAACTGCTCTACAACAATCAACATGAACACATACCTATTTTGCGAAAATGGTTACGATTCAACATCGAGAGAAAATATATAATTCATAAAGGGTAACATTCAGGGTTAACATCAACAAGCAGATCTATTTTTATCAATCAACAGTTTACATCGTGTTTATACAAACGTTAGCTGTAGTTTTACGTTGGAGTCACGTCAAATCGTAACCTGCAGACCAAAATCTAATGCAATTCGAGGTTGTATCATGCTGCAACGTTACAAGTGATGGAATACAGATTGATGGTGATATACTTACGCCTTTTATTAGTGGATGTTCAGAACTGCACGCCGTTCCTTCTGTTAGGGTGTTCGCTATGTTGTCAATTCATGTAACAATATGCCATGTTGCAACGTTATATGTGGTAACGTTACATCATGTTCTAAAGTTACATTGTGTTGTTCATGAGTGCAATAGTTCCTAAAGTGTGTTGTGTGTCGTCCTTCAGTATGTTGTAACATCCCAGAATATGTTGGAACGTCTCAAGGTGTGTTGGAACGCCCTACGGCAGGTTGCAACATCCTAAGGTGTTTTGGGACATCCTACGGTATGTTGGAACATCCCAGAATATGTTGGAGCATCCTACAGTTTGTTGAGAGATGAAGCTCCCTCACTTTGGAACATATTTCGCATGTTGTAACTAGGTACCAATTGTACTTTGACATCTTGTTTCAAATTGTGTGTTTTGTATGATTTTCATGTTTATGGGTCGTGCGCGAAAACTTTGTGTGTACTTGCGTGTACTCAACTCATTCACTTTCAACTTTATTTGCACCATTTGCAATGAAATTGCACTGGATTATAACCTGCTGTTATAATTATAATAATTCCAATTACAGCAATTTTGCTTCAATTTCATCAATGGCCGTCAAATTTCGACTTGACGGATCCAAGCGTAAAACTGTGATTTTAGTCAAACGATAATCATTTTTTGCAACAAGAAGACAGTGGATGGCCAACAATTTTTTCATACATCACATTGAAATACTTACAGTACCTATACACAGCTACAAAGTAGAAAATTCCGTTCAGCTGCTGCTTGTTCCGCAATTTTTTTTTACCTCGGGGAGTCAGCGAACGTTGCCAGGCAAGAGATTGAGCAAGCGAGTATTAGAGCTATACAACACCTTTTGTATTAATTTATTACTAACTAACATCAGCTGTCATTGAACACACAAGGAAGGAGGAAGAGGTAGGTGGGAGGGGACTTGAGAATTTCCAAAATTTAGGCGCGCCTCAAATTTCATATTATTTAGTCAAATAGAACACAAATTGGTTTGAGCCAATCACGAAAAAGGGACCACAAATGGCTGATTTTTTTTCGGTCAAACAAGGAATTAAAAAATTTAGATTCTTGAAATGGAGCTCATTTAGCTTTTTGACGTTTCACTCTAACCCCTGTTGGCGAGTTAGATGAAATTTTGCGAGAAAAAAATTCTTGGGGATTCATAGTTTACATCAACCCTTCGGTAGTTTATACGCCGTCGCCAAAATGTCTTTTTGCCGAAGGCAAATTGACGAGGACGCTAAAAAAAGAAACACCGTTTTCTACAATAACGATATCAAAAACGTCTCAGGCAATTTTAGGAAGACAGTTTCCCTAAAGAATCCTCAAACTCCAATTTTGTGTATTGACGTTTCAGTATCGAGCACTTGGTCTACGATACTTTCTAATTTCTGGACGAAGAATTTCCTCTCCGATGATCTGATTTTGAAGTTCAGTTAAGGACTTGACTATGTAAAATGTTGAAATGAATTTTTATCGACTTGCTTGTGACGTATTGAATCGTAAGAAATGAAAATAGTGCCTCTTTTCCTTCAGGGTTAAACTATTAACTTTTATTTTATACTTTACTCCAGCATGAAACAAGCCATTGGAAGTTTGAGGATTGCTCGCATGATTGAAGGGGCATCAAAAGTATGGTGGTGATCAGCTCAAGAAACGGGCGGGCATTTCGACTATTCTGGAGAACTGAAACACTTCGATTTTTTAGCTAATTTCTTCCGTAAAAGAATTTATTCGAGAGTCTTCAAAGATCATTTCGGAAACTTTTTTGAAGAAAAGGAAAACCCCCAAGACAATTTTTGGACATCGATAGGGAAATCCACTACGGGAAGGTACAGTGACGTGATTTTTACCGACCGGTTTCTCGATCGGAAATTATTCAGTTTTGTACGGCGGTGTCTGCTCGTACGGATGGCACGGACGATCTCGCTGGCCGTCGACGACCAGCTCGGGAGACGGCGATGTCGCCACGACATTCGGCGACAGCGACCTCGGCGGTGACGGATATTCGGAGACGTCGGCGAGAACGGCCGCCGTCGGCTGCCCTTCGTAACGCGAATGCGTCCTCATATGCCGCGTGATCATGTCGCGACGACATGCCGCGTATGGACACTGCGGACATTTGTAAGGTTTTTCCCCCGTATGCGTCCGCTGATGTGTCGACAGGTGGTCCGATCTGGAGAAGACCTGACCGCAGACGCGGCATGTGTAAGGTTTCACGCCTGTATGCAGACGCATGTGCCGCGTCAGCATGTCGGACCTTGCGAAGGAACGCTTGCAAACGTCGCACAAGTACGCTTTGGTCGCATCGGTTTGGTTCTGGTTGCGATTTTTATGCCGCGAAGCCATATGCTTGGCGAGTCGGTCGTGCAGGCTGAACATTTGGCCGCAGACGGGACACACGTAGGCGACGTCGGAGCCGGGTGGCATTTCTTCGACGACAGGCGACACGTCGAGGTTGTACCAGACGGCGACCGATTCTTTGGTCGTTGGCGACGCGACGTCACCTTTGACGACGTTGACGGTCACGTTGCCCTTGGGATGGACGAAGCCTCCGAGGACGGGTGGTGGCTGTTGCGGGGCGGTGGGTGCCAGAGGAAAATCAGTCGCTCCACTCGATGAGGAACTGGAACAAAACAAAAAGTGATGGATTGGTACAGGGTTTCTCAAAATCAGAAGTCATGAGCGATGTCAGGTCCAGAGGTCCCTACGCGTTTCAAGAGAATCTCCCGAGAGACCTGTGTAATCTGCCTGCAAGGCCAGAAACCGTACAACAGATTCTTCATGGTCTTGTAAGTAAGGCTTATCACTCAAGGAGTTGAGGATCAAGAAAAGGTCTTCAAGCAGCAAGATCTGCACCCTACATTTTGAAGGTCTCCTCACCAATGAGGCCACAACTTGATTGCAGTCCAAGATTGGTGGACCTTGGGCACCTGCTCACGCTGCAGTATAGCAGGCCACTGATATTGGCGATTTAATTTTCAAACGCCTATTGACTGGAGCCTTGAGGGTTAATCCCTGATTTCTCTCCTCCTTACTGGAGATTGAACGTCCCAAAACAGAAGCGTTGGGATGTAACTCTAGACCTGCACATCTCAAAGCGTTGACCTATTCAATTTTCTAATAGTGAATTCAGACTTTCGAAATTGATTAAGAGACCTATCTTTAGTGACCATCAAGCTGAAGATACTCACCTTGTACTACTCGTCGGTGAAGTTTCGGACAGCGACATTTTGGAATTCGACGACGAACTCTTCATCGACAGATCTAAGGGCGAGTCCTGCGGCGAACTTTGCATCGACAGCGGCGACGCGAAGTCCGGCCTTTCGGTCCTCGCTTCCATCATCCACATGGGCACGTCACTGTCGGAGTGGGACCGCCGGCGGAAAATGTCCGGTAAGTATTTCGAGTGCAGGTACTGCTCGAAGCTGTAGACCTGCGACGGCATCGGCGGCGTGACGGGTGCGACAGGATGGAACCTGTCGATGGGGAATTGTGGCGTACTCGAAGTACAGCCTGTGCAGGAACATAGGGGACGCGAGTATTGTCGTTCGGATTTGATATGTTTCGGCGACATGTCGTCTTCGTCGATCGAGTCTTTGAGTCTGAGCGGGCTGAAGCTGATCTTCGGAGAGTCCGTATTCGACGAATGCGGCGACTTCGACGACGACGCCTGACTGAACACTTCATCTTCCTCGTCCGAGTAGCTGTACTCTTCTTTGACTTTGGACGATTTGAGCAGCGGTTGAGCGAGATCCAATTTGATGTTGTTGTTGTTGTGGTGGACATTGTTGTTCAGAGGATGTCCCCTTATGGCCAACTGGTCGACGACTTGGTTCAATCTTTTCCGTTTCCGCTCCTTGCGGATCCCGTGGGGGATTTTGTTGTTGTTGGCGACCAGCGGATGGTTGTTGTTGGCGCTTTTGAATTCCGCATAGCGCCTCAGAAGTCCCGCCGGATGACTAGCTGACGTTTCAACTTGTGCGTCTGCCATGGTCATCAGATCGTATTGAATGCGGCGATTTGCCGCGATTTTGTCGTGAAATTCGGTAATGCGCCACCGTCCAGCATTTCTCCCTAGAATTGCATGCTTGAACTGGTCCACTCGATGATCTAGAGTTTTTGCTGGGGGATGGCCGCAATGATCAACTGCACCTGCAACAGAAGAAAAAGCAAATTTTAAATTTCATAAAAATGTGCGGAGATATTTTCTGAACGGGAATGAGGAAAATGTTTTCCGCCTGCTACCAATTTCCAGACTAATGAAAGACAGATTTTCAATTTTTTTCAAGGGATCAAAGTACCTAACATTCATCATCATCAGCCATGCCTTCAATCCGATCACATTATTTCTTTTCTAACCAGTCGCTGCGGTGGTGTAAAAAAGGCAGGAAAATCGCAAGTATAATCAGGTAAACTCTCGTTTCAAGCGCACATGGGAAACGCTCCACAGACAACAGATGGGAGCAAAAAATTCGAGAAAAAACCGAACAACGTCTCCCACTCGTTGAACGTCGACTAAAGATCGTTCACCATAGTCGTGTGATAATGTACGGAGAACTAGCTCGACCATTTACGGAGCGTGAACCCTTTCAGTTCGAAAGAAAATCATCAATTATTGATTTTTACCAAGAACTCTACCGATAGCCATTGCAGTGGAAGACGAGTAACATTTTTTTCGACTCCAAACGAGATCGGCATCATCAAGTTGGCGCTTGCGCCCTTTCAATATTGCGGGACGGTCGAAGCTCGGATGGGATTTCCTAGCAAAAACGTTCTTACTTCTGCCTACCTATTGGAAATCGTAATCGAATTCGGATTTCCGATCAAATATAAAAACAATCGAGTGCATTGAAGAACAAAAGTTAATCGTCAACGTGAACTGAATGATGAAATATTACCTATTCGTAATTTCCCCTAACGGTGAAAATGAAATGTTTAAACCGGATTGAATTTTGAAAAGGGATTAAAAAATAATTTAAAACATATTTTTCTCAAAGCGGTTGCAATACCTTTTTTTACAGAATATATTTAAAATTCTTTGAACCAATAGCTGAGCTTTTAGGATCTGTGAAAAAATTCAGCCATGGAGATTTTTCTGGCTGACTTTTTACAGCGAACGTGTGTGGAGGTGGTCTCAGCTTACATTGAACAGCTGTGGATAATCAGAAGAATGCGAGGGGCGAAGCCTCCTTTATATTGTCCTCAGGCGCGTGCTCCGGCACCGAAAAGGATCCCAATAACAATGAAGTTTTTCCAAAGGCCTTCGAAAACTTCATGATGAGAAAAGAAAATACGTGGTAAAAAAAGTGAAGACGTCGACTGGACAACAAAAAGGTGATTTCTAGTAGCAGCACACGTGCCCCGGCAAGGACGTGTATAAGTTGAAAATTTGTCAAAAACCAACCTTCCAGCATTGGGAAATAAATTGGGGGATTTTCCAAAGACAGCCATCCGAAAAATCATATCAATGCGTCGACATAACGTATCGATTATCATTATTATGAGATACCTATTGATGAATTGACACTATTTTATCGATATCGTACTGTCGACACATTGGCCTCATATTGTCGATCCATCGATATCATAATATCGATACATCATTATCACATTATCGATACATTAAATTCGATGTAAAAAATTCAAAAAACCACATTCTCGGATAAATTTTGGAAAAATTATTTACGAATTCACTCCTATCAGTAAACCGATTCTGACAGACATACTGGCCTCAGTTATAGTAGCGTTATTCGAAAGAACAATGGCTTTTAATGTATCCTTGAAGAGGGGGAGTTATATAAAATGCCAAAAATTGTGAACCTTTCGAAAATTCATGATGGAAAATCAAAACCAATATTATTCTTGCCATACCTTCACTCGAGCCGAAAAACGATTTCTACCCATGCTTGATTATTCAAACCTATTTTGAGGCCATCATTGATTTTCATGAAGCATTAGGTAGGTAAAAAAAATTTCAGACAACTTTCTTCAGAAGTGAACTGTGAAAAAATATTTCCGTCGGTATTTCGACAACGTACGAAAACCAGTCGCGAAGGCTTTCAAAATGCCAAATCGCCCGATTAGCATGTTGATTCGATTCCGTATCGAAAATAGGTCGATACGGGGGGGTAGAAAAAATCCCGTCAGAAAAACGTCGAAAAACTATCATTCGACATTTATGTTCGCCCATTCGTCATTATTATTCGGGTCGTAAAAGCGATTAAGTGAAAATGATGTTGGTTGAGTCGGCCGAGAGAAATAACTATAAATCTTCGATGCACGTGGAACGCTGGAAGCCCTGGAAGTTTAGATGGCGTCCACACAGATGGCGCGCGGTGCGGGGGTATTTCCTATCAATTATTCATGCCGTGGGCTACCTTCTTCTTCTTTTCTCCTTGCTCGAGAAGCTCAGATCTGTCTTTCCGCTCGGAAAGATTAACCGGCCGAATCGGCTCGTCATTCTAATCGATTTTCAACCCTAATGAAATTCGAAATGAATCATCCGGGGGAAAAAATTAATTGCGCCCGTTTGGCGGTTCTGGGTCATCCGAAACATAAAGGTCGATTTCTTTTGTAGATTTTCCCGCCGCCTTTTTTCTACTCGGGATCTCGATCGGTTTTGACATCTTAATGCTTCTTCAAGGCTGAACGAATGCGAGGAATCGAGTCTGTTATTGGGAATCGTTTTAATAAATTGCGCGTATTATTGTCATTTCGAGATCGAAATTCATGCGCTGCGTCCATGCCCGATTATTGGCGGTCGCACAAAAATAAAATCGGACCGAAGGTTCGAGCGAAATTTTTCTGTATTCTCCAATCAAAAACCTAGGATCATTCTGAAGGAAATGAATTGCCTGTTTTTGCGCACTTGGCAACTAAAGCCGCTTCATCTCCCTCGATATTCAATTCTTTTCCGAATTCCTCCTCCAGGCATGCTAGTCTAAGCAAAACCCATAATCCTGTTCAACCTATACTCACTCTGCTACCTAACCATATCATTTTTTTTTTACTTTTTATTCAGTGTTTTTTCCTTCGACGAAGAAATGAGTCAATAATTATACCCAAATAAAAATAAGCGTCACTTTCCAAGATTCCAAAACTCGCTTTATTAAGAAAATGTCTCATTTCTACTTTTATCTCTTTTCAAAATGTTTAATTGCATTTTCAAGCATTCGGATAAAACAATCACTGTCATAATATGTTCTTATCTCCAGTTCAAAATTGAATTTTTCGTTATCCTCAAATCCGATGACAACCCGTGATTATATAGTTCGACGATTTCCTCCTCGCCGTTTTCCAACTCGTCGAAACATCTTGACAATTGATTCCACCGTCGCTCTCGAGTTCCCCGGCCGAAAACTATCGAAGGATGACTAACAAAATGAAAAAGTCCTAGATGAAAAGGGTTGGAGGAGAAGTTGAAAGCGTCGTAAGTAGTAATTTGAGAGGATGAGATTGTTAAGCTGAGAAGCTGGTGGGATTTTTCCCCAGCACGTCTGCCGGGTGCTAAATCTTGACCGTTATTGACGAGAAATGTTTGTTGGTTTTTTTACAGCAGTTGCCTCGCGGTTATGGCCAATTTCTCATGGTAAAATGGCCGGGGTAGCCGTTGTGTGTCGCCGTCACGTATTGCGTTTCGATTTACGCTTTTTTCCGTTACGACGGAGAATTTTTCATTTTTATAATGGGAAAATCAAACCGATATTAAATTTGTCATTTATCCTCGAATTCTTTTTGTGGTTGTAAGTCAAGAGAATTTTTCGCGTTTGATTTATTTGTTGAATTTCTGATAAATACCGGCCTGCATATTCTTCACGGTCACCTCAAACCAAAAAATTATATTTTTGAAACCAAATATCAGGGGTAGGGTCTTCAGATAAACTCTGTCTCAGTATAAACTCTGTTCAGATAAACTCTCTGAAGACCCTACCCCAATTTCAAATATTTGACTTCAAAAATTGAAAAAAATGGGTCGATTCTCAACATTTCACCAAAAAATTATAAGATTATAATTAGACAAACGAATTTTTCAATATCCTCTTTCTACCTGCTGTATTTCGCGAGATTTAGGATAAACAACGGCGAGTTAGTGGGCATTTGTCGAGGGGGATCTCCAAAAAGTCGCCCGCAGGAGCCGCTCCACGAATCTAGTAGGCATGTATAGGTAGTATTGGTAGGGGTAGGAAAGTATAGGTAGTTACAGTATAGGTAGTTACAGTAGGTACCTGCTGCCCTGCGTGTGTAGAAACCTACCATTAGCCCCCGCCTGTGAGTGGGCGTTCGTCGAAAAACTGAAGCTTCGTTTCTGGAGACGAAATCGCCCCGGGGCGGAAAGATTAAATGGTCAAGGACCAAGAAATGATGAGGTTGGTCGACTCGAGAACAGTGATGCTTTTATCTCCGGGGCTTCCAGTGAAGTCTTGGACTTAATAGAAAGCGCTACCATGGCCCGCCTACTCTTCAAGTCTTTCTGGGCCGATCTTCTGGGAAACTGCATGGTACGAACAGAAATTGAATCTCATTGTCCCCCGCCTTGCCTGAAACGTTTCTGATGCTCAACACACAATTGATGAAAGAATTCGAGTTGACGAACATTGTGTTTTTGACTCAGGTACCTACCAACGAAAAAATATTATAATTCGCGTTTAATTACTTTTATCATTTTGATAGTAAAAGTGTAAATCCTAGTGAGTCCAAATTCAGAAATTTGTTGGGGTACCAAAAAAACGTGCTAGTTTTTGCAACACCTCCGGAAGGTTTTGACTGACAGGTTATTGCTCATCGCCACAGAGAAGAGATGAGACGAAAACAGAGGAATCCGGCTTAACTTGATGGATCTACGGCTCAAATACTACCCATAGACCTCAAATCCTTATTTTATCAAAAATTGAGACTTACGAGGTTTTTCACTTTTTCTGTCGATTTAGAAAATTGTTCCAAGCCAAGTTTTCTTCTCGACTGGGTTGAGGATCAAGTTTTTTTTTACCACCAAAGTCACCAATTTCTCATTAGTTTTGCTGTCGATGACGTATGTTTCAATCAAGTTGCTGACATCTACAAACGAGACGCTCAGTCATTTCATTCATTCAATCATTCAACACAAATTAGAATCGACGGAATGAACGGAGGCTTTCAAAATAGCGAGGCGTTGGAATCGACGAGATTCTGGAATTAACGAGACTTCAAGGGCCGTTTGTTATTAACGACACGTTGGCATTAGCAAGACTTTGAATTGAGGATACTCAACGATGCTTTGAAATTAACGAGACTTTGGAATTAGGTAACGAGACTTTGAAATCAACGACACTGAACTTATGCTCAATTTGCTCAATGTGCCTATGCTCAATTTCCCAGGTTACGCACTCGGAAATTTCTCGTTTATTGGTTAACGTTAACAAAATACACCCCGATTTCTCGATGGAATACATTCTCACATCTTTACTTTCCATTTTATCCGGAATTCGGCCCAAACATCCGATAACTGACATCGGAAGTATTTTATATTGTCCCGTATCTTCCAGGGAGGCCGTTTTCCCCGGCGTCCGCGGCCGTACAATTTTCCGATCCCCGAGGTCAAGGCTGTTGCCATGGTATCGGTTCAACCGGCCCAGCCGTATCCTGGCAACCGCCTCTCCGCCTCCCCGCAAAGCTTTCGAGTTTCCCTCTCGATCGACGCGTCAACACAAAGTTTGTTAACCCCCGAAAAAGACGGACCGGGCGAGGCTTTTTACTTTCCTTGGAAAACGATTCGGAAAGCGAATGATCGATTGATAAATTCGAATTCGAGTCGATGTCATATTTTTACATTTCAGGGTTTGAGCGACGATTGACGTTTTTCGTCATCCTGGTGAAGATCAGGAGGGGCCAGAAAGCAAATATTGTGGAAATCTATCGAATTGTCATTTTTATAATAGGTAAATTATATCGACAGTCATAGATTAAAAACCTGTAAGTACGATTTTTGTTGAAAAAGAGGTTTTCAGCTATTCTGATAGCTATTGGCCCTGCGCACCGTCTGGTGGCGTCATAACTCAGCTGCAACAAATATTTTTGATTCTATGAGGGTTTATAATAACCTGTAAGCAATGATTTCGGTGTAAATCCCTGTAAGTAATGAATTTCTGTATAAAAATCTGTCTTGCAACAAAATTCTGACCAAAATACGTTTAAACTGTCGGTAATGGTCTTTGGCTTGAAATAAAAAAAGAACAATAAACTAGACGTTTGTTTAAATGGAAATAAACGGGTTTTTTGGCCTCCTGAAAATTTTCGAAAATACCCTTACAGGTTTTTACACTATGACTGTCGATACATCGTCATGTTTGCTCAAATTCCTCCGGTAAACCTTGGGCACACCTTGGAAAAATACGCAACATCAGCCACTTGATCCTTCGAGGTACCTATGTCCAAAAACGTCTCGTAAAATCCAAAAATCTAGCACCAGTATCGTTCGAGGGAAGAATTGTTGACGAAAACCACCTCAACTGCGGGTTTGGTACGCCTACAAAAAAATGCGCAAACAAACAATCCATACGTTTCATCAGCGTGGGAGGAGAGTTTGTTTTGTTTATCTGACGGGTAAACCGACCGAAGCCAGAGATGAGCCGTTTCGACAGCGTAGGTGTTTCTCACTTTCGAATGGCTCATTTTCCTTTTTCCTCCGGCGAAGAAACGAATTGAAATTCAGCGCAAATGTTTATAAGGGAATGACAACTTGTGCCTGGCGGGTTGAAGGTGTTTTTATTGAGCTCCTGCCCGCTAAAACGGGTGATGAATTGTGAAAAATATATTGCTTACTCATAGTGACGCATTAGGAAATTGGCTCCTCAGGGTAAGAATATTGTGTTTCATGCTTTACAACTTGTATCCTATGCTATGGCTTTTGCCAAAAAATTATTTAAAATTGTCGGAAGGAGGTTAACCAGACGTCCCGCTTTGGAGGGTTGTGTCCCGGTGTCCCCACGATCTCGCAGGGGACGGCCAAATGTCCCGCTTCGAGGGAAACGCCCCGCTTTGGGAAGGCATCCTCTAAAAAATTAGGTACCTACCTACCTACGTAAGTAGCTCCTACTCGATGACCGCTACAAAAACCAATGAATGGCGAAGAGGAAGACGAATCCCTATCTTCAATCCCTTATCATATCTTATCAGTCTCATCAATCTCTAATCAGTTTACCACTCGAATAATTATTTTGGTTTGGTTCCTACCTATTCTGTGTCATTTTTTTGTTTTTATTGATTCGTTATAATTTAATACACTTGATATTCAATTTATACCAACTTTGATATACAAATATATACCTATACCTATTGTTCATTTCATAGCGTCCCGCTTTTGAATTTTGGATATCTGGTCACCTTATTTATGTCCTATTTTAACGTTTCTGAAACGTATTAGAAGCAAACTTCAATTTTATGAATTTTTATTTTAACTTTAATTTTATTAATGCAAACTGAAGCAAACTTTAATTTTATGAATTTTTATTTCAACTGAATAATTTTGTATTTGATTAATCCTACTGATGTTTTTTTTAGCCTAACGTTTCAACGCAGTTGGTTTGTCAATTTTGAATCGGTCAGGAAAATTTGTTTTTTTAATTTCTCCATACTTGATACCTATTCGGTAGGTACCAAAAATCAGTTTTGAGCAGTTTTCCGATTTTTCATGGAAACCATTTGAATCGTTTTCATTTTATCCTTACTAATAGTTCAGTTGGATTTTACGTTTTCAGCAATTTTTGACGTATTCCAGATTTGTGGATCTTTATTTATATTTTATAAACTCCGCCTCGAATTTATTTTTTGGATGGTCAGAAATCCAAACGATAGTTCACCATAGCTTACGAATGTTTTCACGAGTAGACGATTTTAAATAATGATGAAATATTAGTATCCATGCGTTGCTTCCAGTGATAAATGTAAGAAAAAGATACGTGACCAGAACCGCAAATGAAGAGAATGTGAGCAGTCGGAAAAGCGAAATAATTTCGAAAACTACCAATTTACGTGATTTACGGTTTAGCCTAAACGGCGGCACAAATCATCCGAATTTGTCAGTAACGTTTTCGTGATAGCGCCACTGGGAAAACGTGTGAATGCGATAATAACCGTGGAATCATCGCTCGAATCGTACGTTTTAAGGGAAATTCTCACGAGAAAATGTTCATTTATTAGTTGGAAATTGGGACCGAGTAATTCATCAATGACAGATCGTCAATAAACGGAACGGTCTGCTTTTTGAATGTCCACGACTTCAATTTGTGGTCACGACCAGCTTGTAAATAAGGAGAACACGTTTACGCATACCCAAAAATTGTTGTTGATTGAATTGGCGCATTTCGAGACAATTTTTCCGTCCAAATTTCATAATTTTCATCAGGTACGTGGTATTTATACTTTTCTTATTTTTCATATTGAGGGACTTACACGATTTTCATACTAAATTAATTTTTAAGTTTTTCGTTTCATATTTTGTCAGTTTTACCACCATTTTTTACAATTATATATTTTTCATGATTTCTATAATAAATTAATTCAGTAGGGGTTTTCCTTTCAAATTTTATCATTTTTATTACCGATTAACAACTATTGTATAGTTGTGTAAGTTTCGAAATATATCATTTCAACTGATTTTTTAAAATTTTTATTAGGTTTGGTATTGGTAGCTTTATAGTCAAAAATGATTTTGTGATGAAAATTTTCGAAAAAATAAAAATGGTTTTTTGAAAGTTTGGCATTTTGCGTTTGTTATTCATTGTCTAACACTATGCACTAACAGGAGAACAAAAAATCCTTAGCATAAACCATAGGCTAAAAATTGAAAATATTTTTAATATTTGGTCTAGCATCCAAAAATTTCTAGTAAAACCCAAACCTCGTACCTAGTTGGCATGTGGGTTCACTTAATTAGCGCAAATGGCGTAACGTTTAAAGAAATTGATAAAAATAATACTGCTGCTTTATTAAATTAGTGGGAATGTTGACATTTTTTACGTTTTAAATGCTCGCTAATTAAATCGAATCCTCGAAAAACTCGAATGCCAACTTGCCGAATCTTTTTTGACGAAAAACTCTTATAAAACTTTCGACCCTCAACAGGAACTTTTCTAGAGAAAGAGAAGATCTTAGAGTCGGCACATGAGCCGATATAAATCAGACGCTGTTTCGCCGACAAAAGAATGTTCTCGCCGAGCGGAAGAATGTTTCTAACTTTTTCTCCCTGAAGGAATAAAAATGACACAGAAAGAGAAAGGAAACGGCAGAGGACATTTGCCGTATAGCTGAAAAAAGATGAATTTGAGGTAAAATTTTTAGATTAATTTCTAAAGGTGAATTTTGCTCTTGACTTGAAAATTTATTTCAAATAAAAAACAGTTAAGTTTGATTTAAAGTTAGTTAAAATTTAGTAAAAAGTTAAATTTACTTTTTTCCAAATGTAGGTAATTTTCACAAAATTTAACTTTTTCAATATTTTAAAACGTTTAAAATAAATTTTAAAACGTTTAAATTATTTGATGAAAGTCAATTTGTTTTTTTTTACAAAAAACGTCTAATTTTTGAAAAAATTGAATTTTTTTTCATTAATTGCGATTAGAAATAAATTAAGTCTCTATAAAATGTTCTTATTGAATTAATATGACCCCCATGGGTGACTAATGAAGGACTAAACGTTGCAGTGGAGAAGATATAAAACAAGTAAAGTACCAGAAGGCCACCTACGGCACGCTAGTTTGTCGATCAATAATAGTATATAATAATAATAATGTCTTTATTGCGTCATATAATATCTCTCTGACGATGGCTACCAAGCCGAAAGCGCTCGATGTTTTGATCACAATTAAGAAGAAACGTCGCTATTGATTTATCTCGCCCTCAACTGCGCCAAAAAGTTGGGGAGCGTCAAACGCCAGAAATGAAGATTCGTGCAAAATAAACATTCATGCAAAAAACATTTAGGACTACCGAGTTTTTCACACATCTAGCTAAAATCTTGAATCTGAAGTACCTAGCTACCTAGAAATAAATTAGGTCAATTTTTCCTGAGTTGCCCATGTCAATTTTCCTGGAATCTTTTAATAATACATTCCGAAAATGATAGATACCAATAACGATTATTTTGGAAAAAAAATATTTTTTTTATCCCAGTGATTTGCAGGTGTAGTGACCGGCAAAAAAAACTGACGCCTAAAAAATAGGTAGGTGATCGCCTTGAGACAGAGGACGGGCCCCCTATGACGACGAGGACGCGGCCCCAGCCAAGTCCTCCGCGGCTAAGTCCTCCTCTGCTAAGTCCTCCTCCACCTAAGTCCACTCGAGTGCTCGGCACTTAAGTCCTCCCCCTCGCACCTTCCCCTCCCCAGTCCCGACCCTTCCACTTCCCCTTCCCCTCCGCTCGCCGCTTCCCCTCCGTGCAGGTGGCGGAGGTAGGACTCGTGCCGAGCACCTGTTGAGCCGGCCACCGTCGGGTCGGGTCGCGGCCGCCACCTGCTCGGCTCCCTTCGGCCGTTTTCGGCCCAGATCGGCCTCGTCCTTCAGATTGGCCTCGCTCCCGTATCTTTGCTTCTCCCGGTTGGGTTTCTATTTGTTCGTCTATTTCACTCCTACAATAGGTACATTAGGGTATGTATCAACATAAATTTAAACAATTTTTTTGATTACATTCAAATTTTTTCTAGTATTTGAACTACCTATAGAAAGAGTATAGGTACTGTTAGCATGATTGGCTGGAACATGCCTTATTTTAATCCAAGGTGGGTTCCGAGTCTCGAATGCTCTATGAACGAAATCAGGATTCTCCAAGGTGTTGGAAAAGCTTCACCTTTGAACCAAAGTAACAGTAACTCCAGTTGGTCATTTGGTTGCTATGGTTACAGCGCAGCTGGGGGGAGCGTAGAAGTCGCAAAGGAAGAAATGAATAAGAGTTGTTGGAGCGTTTTTCCAGAGAAAACGGGGCTTTTTGTTCTTGGATTGCGACCGTCTCTCTTCATGTTCGCAAATGATCTAGATTTATTAAACCATTTCCTACTTACATTACCTTCTTTTCTAACATCAGAAGTGGGATACCCTACTGCTAAACAAACGGATCCTGATTTGTGTTTCTATCTTTCCGAAATGTGATTGAATTTTGTGATTCATCGACACGCGATTGTCGCCCAGTCCTCGAGGAAGCCGCGTTATGGAGGAAGCAGCTCAAAAAGATGGCGCCATTGGCGACTCTGGATCTGACTCGTCCCTTTTACGTGAGTTGTTGAATGCTCTCACCAGTAGACCTAAAACGGAGGTAGTAGATCTGCCTCATTTCAATCCTGACAAGAATGATAGCTCTAAATGGCTTCTAGAGCTCGAAAAACTCAAAAGCGAATTTCAGTGGAGTGACACTTACCTTTTGTCGATTGTTGGACGATATTTATTGCATAGTTCCCATTCGTGGTTCGAACTCTGGGCTCCTGATATTCGCAATTGGGAATGCTTTAAGAGAGATTTTAAGGAAGCCTTTCCTCTGAAACGCAATTTGGGTAAACTGCTTGAAGATGCCGCGTCTTTCAATTCCCTGAGAACCTCCACTTACGAAACTTATGTCCATGAGAAGCTTTCTCTCCTTCGTAGCCTGCGGACGAGTTGGTCGGAGTCGGATCTTGTCGAATTGATAATTCATGGTATTTCTGAACCAGATGTGCGTATTGCCTGCATCCATCGTAACTGCAGCTCAATTCCCGATCTTTTGTCATTTCTGTCAGGCTTTCCCAATCCCTTTCGTCCTAATAAAAGGGAAAATGACTCTCCTGGTACATCCTACGATTCATCACTCAAACGAAGGCGCCAACTTTCCATCGACGATCGTTCAGCTCCCTTGCTTAGCAATAAGCAATGTCATCTTTGTTTTCGATTTGGTCATATTCGTAATCAGTGTCCTCTTGCTGGTGAAAGACGTCGATTCGATCCTGTTGCCTTCCCGACTTCATCGTCCTCTTTGTCCCACGTAGAGAACCTCCAGACACCAAGGAAGGTTCCTCTTCCAGGAATTCCGACGTTCGCTGAAAGGAGTAGGGCGTCGTCTGCCAGTTTTGATACGCCGGCCAAATCAGAGATAATCAAATGTCAGTTTTGCTTCAAACAGGGACATGACATCGATTCTTGTTTTATGAGAGCCTCAATTGAAAAGAGGAAGAATATTCGTTTGATTTCCACTCATTTGCCGAGTAACTCCACTCCAATCAAGATAGATGGTCATTCCTTTGCATGTTTGATTGACTCTGGAGCGGATATCTCCTTGATATCCGAGAAATACCTTCCTCTATTTCAACATAAAGTTCAAGCTTGTGATTTTGCTCTCCGTGGAATCGTGCCTGGTCATCTGAAGTCATCCTGGACCTGCTCTGCAAAGGTGGAAATTACCGGCGTAACATTTGAGACCAATTTTTACTTTGTATCGGATTCCTGTCTTGATTACGATGTCTTTATTGGGAGAAACATTTACGAAGACCCCTTAGTGATGACAATCACCGATCATTCCGGCTCTCGAATTGTTCGAAAACCCCAAGTATCGATCAACCGTGTGGCCGATAGTGACGAGCCTAAGATTCTTGAATTATGTGTGCCTGATGAGTATTTCAGTGCAGTTTCTGATATTCTTCGTCAGTTTCCTCTTATGATCACTACAGGTAATCGAGTAAGACCAGTTATCAACACCTCTATGTCGATCAAGTTGGAAAAAGACATAGTTGTCAACAGGCATCCTTATCGACTCTCAGCTCATGAAAGATGTGCTGTTCGTGACATTATATCCGATCTTCTTGCCAACAACATAATTCGTGAAAGTGACTCCCCATATGCCAGTCCAATTACCTTGGTCAAAAAAAAGGATAATTCATATCGCATGTGCGTTGACTTCCGTGAACTGAATCGCTTGACGATCAAGGATCGCTACCCTCTGCCATTAATTGAGGATCAATTGGACAGACTTGGTAACAACCAATACTTTACTTCCTTGGACATGGCTTCAGGGTTCCACCAGATTCCAATAGCTGAGGATTCAATTTCGAAATCTGCCTTTGTAACGCCTGATGGTCATTACGAGTACTTGAGAATGCCCTTTGGTTTGGCTAATGCGCCAGCTGTCTTTCAACATGCCGTTAACAAGGCTCTGGGACCTTTGCGCCATTCAGTTGCTGTCGTTTATTTGGATGATATTTTGATTCCTTCAAAAACAGTTGAAGAAGGTCTTCTCAACTTAACCAAGGTTCTCCAAGCGTTGGATTCTGCCGGCTTTTCTCTGAATATGAAAAAGTGTAAGTTCCTCCAAACTTCAGTCGAATACCTTGGTCGGGAAGTCTCTGTGAATGGTATTAGACCAGGAAAGAAAAAGGTTGAGGCTCTTCAAAACTCTCCAGTACCAGCAAACCCCAAACAGGTTAGGCAATTCATGGGCTTAGCTAATTATTTCAGAAAGTTCGTTCCTGAATTTGCCTCAAGAACTGCGTGCATAACTGAGCTCACAAAGGCAGGTAAACCTTTTTTGTGGGGGCCTCAACAGGACGCTGCTCGCGATTACGTTATTTCTTGCCTTACTAATCGACCCCTTCTTGCGATTTTTGACCCTACTTTGTCGACAGAGCTTCACACTGATGCCAGTAGCTTAGGCTATGGAGCAATACTTCTTCAATACCACGGCCCTAATCAGCCTAGAGTTGTGGCCTACTATAGTCAGCGTACGTCCAAAGATGAGGAGAACTATCACTCATATGAACTAGAAACCTTGGCGGTAGTGAACGCGTTTCGTCATTTTCGGGTTTATTTACTTGGAATAAAATTCAAATTAGTCACTGACTGTAATGCTATCAAAGCCACTGCTACAAAGAAAGACCTACTTCCAAGGGTGGCAAGATGGTGGATGTACATGCAAGATTTTGACTTTGAAATCTTGTATCGTAAAGGCAGTAACCTTGCTCACGTTGACTATTTGAGCCGAAACCCTATTTCCCAAGAAATTGGAACGATTTGTCGCATAACTTGTGACAGTTGGCTCCATGTTCAGCAAAAAGGTAGTGCTGAGGTCCAAGAAATGCTCAAATCTCTAAGAGAAGGAAATTTGGACGCAACTCAGTATGAAGAAAAAAATGGAATCCTCTACTACAAAATGTGGGAAAATGGATCTTATTCGTTGCGCTGGTTTGTACCACGCCAGAGCAGACTCGGTTTGCTACGCTTGTTTCATGATGAGCAATGCCATGTTGGGGCAGACAAAACTCTTTTTGTCAATAAGAGCGCATTTCTGGTTCCCTGGGATGAGACATTTTGTTAACAAATACGTAAAAAACTGCCTTGTATGTGCTGTTCACAAAACTCGAACTGGACCTCTTCAAGGTTATGTTCTTCCAGTCGAGAAACCGGACCATCCATTCCACACTCTTCATGCCGATTGCTTGGGACCGTTGCCTGCTACGAGTGATGGATTCAAATATTTGCTGGTTGTGGTTGATTCTTTTTCAAAATATTGCATTCTTGAACCGCTTCGTTCTGTGACAATCATTGAAACAGAAAAGACGTTTCTCAAAATCATTGGGCTCTTTGGTACTCCAAAGCTTCTTGTCACTGATCCTGGTTCGAATTTCAAAAATACGAGCTTTCCTCGTCTGCTGGAATCTTTGAAAATTGAGCATCACCTTGTGACAACTGACCTTCATCGTGGAAATGGACAAGTTGAGAGGTACATGCGAACAGTAATGAACATGCTCAGAGTAGAGACACAAGTGAAGTCAGAATGGTCGAGTGGTATTTGGAAGGTCCAATTGGTTCTTAACAGTACCATCCAGAAGTCAACCGGTCTCACGCCACTGCAGCTGTTGATTGGAGTCAACTCATCGACACCTCTCATTCAGGCCGTGATTAAAGATTTAGGCACAGATGTCACCCCTGTTCGTAACCGGCAGCTCGACCGTGAACGAGTGGCCCGTAAATTGAATGATGGATCTGGCCCAAGTGATATGAACTCGAAAAGAAGGAACAGTGTTGAGTTTTCTCCAGGGGATTTTGTGCTAGTACACCGAGACTCTACAATGCACAACAGCAAATTCAACTACACCTACCTCGGACCCTATGAGGTAATCACCTGTCTGCCGCGAGGGCGTTACGAACTAAAGAAGGTTGGTTCATCTGTCCGCACCAAAGCAGCTAAGGAGCAACTTCGTTTGTGGCCAAGCGATTGGTACTTGTGCTCCGAGATTATGGAGCTGATGGAAGCTATCGACGATCCAGACGCCTTGCCAACCATTGACTTGTGCTCAGGTTCCGAATTGAGCGACACCGAAGATTCTGTTCAATCGTCAACCGATTTACTACAGCGCTCCCTATCTCCAGTATCGGAATGAACTGCGAAGTTTTCACAATTTACTTGTCTCGTTGTTTGATTTCCTGTATACCTGCCTGATTCTTTTTGCAAATACAGTTTTCCGTTTGTGTGAAGAAGTTTCTATTGGTTTAAACGGCTTTGTGGATTGTTTTGTGTGGCTGGAAAAATATGATGTCACGAATTTGGTGCAGCATAATATTGGATTTGAGTGCTATGAATGTGTGATTAGATGAGGTGTGAGACTAATAGAAGTGTGAGACTAATAGAAGTGTGAGACTAATAGAAGTGTGAGACTACTTAACTGAAGTGTGAGATTAATTGAAGTGTGAGACTAATAGAAGTGTGAGATCCTGTCTTGTAAGCCTTGTTTGCTGAGCAGAAAGAATACTGAATTTGGTTTGGAAGCCTAATGCTCTGTTTTTGGCTACGAATCAAGAAGACGGTTAATATTATTAATATTATTTTTTCAGTTTTGAAAAACGTTGGTTTGCGAACCACTAACTTTGGCTTGCGAGCCTGTGACCTTGGCTTGCGAGCCTGTGACCCCGGCTTGCGAGCCTGTGACCTTGGCTTGCGAGCCTGTGACCCTGGCTTGCGAGCCTGTGACCTTGGCTTGCGAGCCTGTGACCCTGGCTTGCGAGCCTGTGACCTTGGCTTGCGAGCCTGTGACCTTGGCTTGCGAGCCTGTGACCCCGGCTTGCGAGCCTGTGACCTTGGCTTGCGAGCCTGTGACCCTGGCTTGCGAGCCTGTGACCTTGGCTTGCGAGCCTGTGACCCTGGCTTGCGAGCCTGTGACCTTGGCTTGCGAGCCTGCAACCCTGGCTTGCGAGCCTGTGACCCCGGCTTGCGAGCCCACATCTTGGACGTGAGCATCTGCTGGATTTTGAAGACTGAAGTAATGTTTTTGGAAGTTTTATTGTATTTCAGGCTTCGAGAGCGAAGATATTTTCAGGATTGGCCGTGTTAGCATGATTGGCTGGAACATGCCTTATTTTAATCCAAGGTGGGTTCCGAGTCTCGAATGCTCTATGAACGAAATCAGGATTCTCCAAGGTGTTGGAAAAGCTTCACCTTTGAACCAAAGTAACAGTAACTCCAGTTGGTCATTTGGTTGCTATGGTTACAGCGCAGCTGGGGGGAGCGTAGAAGTCGCAAAGGAAGAAATGAATAAGAGTTGTTGGAGCGTTTTTCCAGAGAAAACGGGGCTTTTTGTTCTTGGATTGCGACCGTCTCTCTTCATGTTCGCAAATGATCTAGATTTATTAAACCATTTCCTACTTACATTACCTTCTTTTCTAACAGTACCTACCAACTTTTAAAAATAATATCACAATTGTTTTGATTTTTTCAAAAATTAGTGCACTTATAAAAACGGTTGAAATTTGTCATAGTCTTGAATATAATTAAAAACACAGAAATCAGAGAAAATACATTTTTTGTCCCACTATTTGAGCACAATTGAGGCGTTTTGGATACAATTGGCTTCAATGAGAGCTTTCGAACAGTGTTGCCAAGAGGCACTCAAACCGAAAATCCCTGTGGCACTCGGGTCCGTATTGAAAACGTACATTTTAAGTCAGAACCACTGCCATCCAGCAACGATTTTTGAAACTTCTGATAAGGTTTCCCCGTCCCGCTAATTTTAAAACGTTGGAGAATGGCAATGCGTTATGATCTCGAAGTTGAGTTTGATCTCGAAGTTGAGTTTGAACTAGAAGTTGACTTTGAACTCGAAGTTGAGTTTGAACTCCAAGTTGAGTTTGAACTCGAGGTTGAGTTTTAACGCGAAGTTGAGTTTGATCTCGAAGTTGAGTTTGAACTAGAAGTTGACTTTGAACTCGAAGTTGACTTTGATCACGAAGTTGAGTTTGCACTCGAAGTTGACTTTGAACACGAAGTTCACTTTGATCTCGAAGTTCACTTTGATCTCGAAGTTGAATTTGAACTCGAAGTTCACTTTGATCTCGAAATTCACTTTGATCACGAAGTTGACATTGATCTCGAAGTTGACATTGATCTCGGGGTTGAGTTTGATCTCGAAGTTGACTTTGAAATCGAAGTTGACTTTGATCTCGAAGTGACTTTGAACACAACGTTTTGAAAGTCAGAGGTTTTTAGTCGAATTCAGAGATTTTTTCGGTGCTCGACAGAAGGGCAAGGCGACGAGTTGGAAACACTGGTGTTACCTACTTGTTAGTGCGATCTCGTAGGTAAAAGACGCGGCTTTCCGTTATCTCTTATCAACGAATTAGCGTAATCGGATACAACGCGGATAGTTCAATGCACCTTATCAATCGAGATCGCCCCAATGTATCGCCTTTCGTGGGATCCGAGTTGCAAGTGCATCCAGCCCGGTGCAGTACTGTTATTTTGACATACGAGACGTTAGTTTGCGACTACCATGGTAGTAGGTTCCGGTTCAATACTTCTCTCGATTGGAAAGAGTAATATTCTTTTGTTTAATTGTATGATTTCTGCTTCCTTCCTAAATTTTTTCGATGTGGTTTCTGTACTTTTCTTCAAATTTTGAAGATTTATATAGGTACCTAGTTAAAACTCCCACTATACTGATTGTTATCCATTTTTCATTTTCCCTATCCTTAAGAGCGATCCATCAAGTGTTTTGTGTAATGTGTGCTACATCCCTCAATTTTAAAGTAATTTCTGCTTCGATACAATCGTTTTGCGATTTGTTTTCAGATTTTTTGCTCTTTTCTCTTTTTCAAACGCATTTCATCTGTCATCCATTAGTCTAAGCTCCGATTTGCAAAATTATTATGACGTCCTAGTTTCGCGATTTTTCAAATTGCCAATTACCTTAGTTTACGTTTTTCACGACTACCGGGGAAGTCGGGTGGAATCAGGGAAATTCTATACTGCACGTGTCCCGACCAGCTGTTCGTCGCTATTAAACCGCGATCGCTCACGTTCTCCCGTATCATGAAACTTCCGCGGTTTCAGGTGTTTAGAGTTAACGCTTATCCGATAGATAGCGTCGTAAAAACCTGCATTCCGACACGCTGATGTAGGCGAATCATCGTATTCGTCGTGACGCTATTCGGAGGACAGAAAATACGCGGTATATCACTGATTCGATTCGATATTATCGAACACGTTCGAAAAGCCGATATTCGATTACGTTTATCATGAGCCACCTTTTATTGGGGTTGTGATTATCTGTTTACGCTTAAGATTGTCCTCTTTGGAGGAGTCGATTTTTCAGCTCACTTGCTACAATTTTTGTTCCATACATTTTCTGTGAGCCCCAGAAAAAGAGCACTGTTTTGGCTTTGAAGTTTTTCCCGTTTTTGGACTTACTCTCAATAAAATTGACATAATTCTATCTAATGATTTAAATCTATAGGTACCTAATTCTATGTAATATCAAAACAAAAATTCTTTAAAAATGAAAAGTGTGAATAACTTCTTTGAAAATTCTCAATTTGGTTTGAAAAATTCTCTGTAAAAAGGCAAAAATTCGCAAAGAAAAAACATTTATTTGGAAAGTCTCAATATGGTTTGAAAAATGTTCACAGGGGATTGGAAAACTATCAATTTGGGTGGAAAGTTCTAAATTTTAACTGGAAGTCTCTATTTATAGCGTTTAAATAAATCTACCCCTTTTTACTTGTTAGCAATAAACTTATATCAATATACTTCTTGACCACTCCTTAAAGGCGGTATATTCAGTATTCCGTTATCCCACGTGGCCTTTTTCTCGTTATGGTTATCGTTCACCAATAGAAAAAGAAAGACGAACTTGAGAATTTTCAAACTTCCGCAGCAAAGGAGAGATAAAAAAAATGATAATAATAATCCATTTTTGAAGGACAGCGTGCTTAATCCAGACCTTGGCTTGAAAAATCAACACAACTGTGTTACATGTTAACACAATAAACGTGATTCACATGAAGAAGTTGCTTTCGTGCGATGGTAAGGCTCGAAGAATCAATTTATACCAGTTCAGTTTTGATACTTCAGAAATTTAGCTCTGTTAATAACTATTTATTTCACGTATGTTTGGTTTTTGTTAAGCCATTGAAATTGCTTACTACGTAATGCAGGAATGGAAAAAAATTTACTGCTTGACATTTTTAGAACTAGAGTGAGAGATAAACATCATGCAATGCACTACTTTCTTTTGCACTCTACTACCCCTTTATTGATTGGACTTTACGAGGCACTTTGAATGAATTGAGGCTTTTGAGCTTGAGCAGCTCTCAAAATGTTCCAGTTAAAAAAAAACAGTTTTTAAACCAATTTCAAAATTAACCGAAAATTCTAATATCAAGAGATGGTCATTTTCGCAATTGCCTCAACTTGAAATTAAATTTTTCTCATTTCCTCGCCAATTTTTCCAATTTTCAGCCGACTTACCAGGATCGCTGTGGGGGTCGTGCCATGGACACTTATCGCGCATGTCGACTAATCTGTTTTCCCATATTCGTTCGGGGCCGTTCGTTGTGGAGGTGTCGAAATAAAACATATCGATCCCACGTCCTTCGTCAGCAGACCGATGTTTACACTCACACACGGTTTTCTTCATATGCGAACGTGACGGATTTTAAACTGCCAGCGATTCTCACATCATCAGAAATGTCAGGATTGTTTGGAGTAGGTGGCATAAGTCGGGGAAAAGGGTCAGATTCCAGCCGAGCGGAAAGTCGCGATCCGAATTTTCGAATTTAAAATGCGAAATAAAAGTTGGAGCGAAAATTCCCAAGAAATGAAATTTACACACTGAACTCGGAGCTCAAAAAAATCAAATTATTCGAACTTAACTTTTTTTGCTTCAAAAACCATAGGTGGGAAAAATTGTATAGGCGGTCGGATCTCCTTAGTATGGAGTTTTTTTTTTTTTTTGAAAATGTAAACTTTGGAGGTAGAGATGTACTTTACACCGGCTCTTATGAGAAAAGGTACCCTTTCATAAGGTCAAAAAATATTTTTAAAACTTCTTCGCAAGTTTTTTCCCACGAAATGCCGATATCGCGTTATTTGCGGTTAATTTAGATAACGCGAATAACGATAATTCACCACTTTTATCAGGATAGCGGTTTCCAACCGCCCGCAGACGTTTATCGATTCCTTCGGCGACCAGTCGGTCCTTTGCAGATAAGGAAATGACTTAGAACTCCGACCGACTGTCAAGAATCGCCGATTAGCTTAAATCATCATTTTCATTTAACAGCTTATCAGCCGAGATAGGCCATTGGTGTCAATTCAGTTGATAACGTGTCTATAAAAATAATCTCTTTTGCCGAAAGTCCTGCAGTTTTTATTAATTATTTTCTAAATCGTGAGAAAAGTAGGTACGTACCCTTTTTGATAACCAGTGGTGCGTAGATAACACACAATACTTCCATATTTTGAAACGTACATTTTTGACAAAATTTGATCATATTTTGACTGCTTATCAAAGGTGTTTAGGTCAAAAATATCAAAAAATTCACTATGCAAATTTTAAAATTCGCCCCATAAAAACATTCGCCACATTTTTGTATTATAAAAAATAGCCACATATTCTGCAAGGTAAAACTAAGATTTTGAGACCAAGAACGCTCAAATCGGTCCATTTTTGTGGCCGGAAAAAATAGAAAGCACTAAAAATGCAAATATATCGGAAGTACTGTGAGTTATTCAAATTCCGATTAAACAGGGTGTTAGGTCTTGCCGAGACAAACATTTGAGGCCAAGAAATTTGAAAAAATGTTGAGAATTTAGGGAGTTATGGTCATTTATGTAAATGACCACGGACGAACTAACAGACAGACACTTGTTCGGGAAGTGATTCTGAGTGAATGTGTATAAGAAAAAGTTTTTTCTGAAACTCCGTTCTGATTCTCGATTTTAGGACGATTCCAATACTTTACTCTGTAAATATGGAAGTAAAAAATCATATTCAGGCAGAAAAAATAAATTTCAGTCGTTAACGGATTAATTTTTGTGAAGTATGAGAAAAACTTTTTTTTTAATAATTGAATATATGGCCAATTCCCACAATGTTTACTTTTTTCTTTACAATAATGCGTTTTTTAAGTCAAAATAAATTAATTTCGTAAAGAAAATTGAAGAATTGAATTTCAACTCGAGTCGTCGACAAAATTCCAACTCCAATTCATTTCAAGGGATTAAACCGAGAGGTGCTAAGGGATCGGAAGTAATCTGTGTGCTCTAGGTCTAGCTCAAAGTGAGGGGGGGAGGGGGGTCGGCTCTAGGTCGAACTCGTGGGGGCAGCACGTGCGCCCTTGAACTTGAAAGCTCCTCGTGCAAGGGGCGGCTGCTTCAGCTCGGGGGCTCTAGAATCGATAAAAAGGACAACCTCAACAGCAAGGATGAGATCAGCAGCTGTGTTTTGGCTGGAGCCTAGCCAAAGGTCACAGCTAAGGTTTGAAAGGTGGAACGAGAAAAATTTCAATCACTCGGCTCAAAATCGAATTTTTCACCGATTTCAAATATAGGTGCCTAATTTTCGTCAACCCGAATTTCTAGGCTGGTCTTTCAAAAGGTCAGTTTTTTGCGATTTTTCGATTTTTTTTTTGTTTGATAAGCCGTTTTGAGCAAGGTCTGTCAAAAGTTGAAAAGAACTTGACCCAAAAAAGCCAAAACTTGGCATATCAACATTTGACAGACCAGCCTGGATTTCATAGTCGGAAATCCAAAAACGAGAAAATAACTATAGAAGCAACCTTTTTTAGTTTTGCATTGCCTAAAACCGCAGGTTTAGCGATGATCCCTTATTTTTAACTCTAAAATCCAAAAATGGGAAATCAAGAAATCCTACTTAGGTAGTTTAAAAAATCTTATGATTTCTGAGAAAAACGGCTTCGTCCAACGCATTTTGAAAAATTTAACTTTTTTCCAAATTTAAAAAATTACAAAAGATATAGGTTTTTAATGTTTTTTATGCTTGAGCTTGACAAATTTTTCATAAAAGTTTAAAATTCTATAAAATGTGTTTTCTTCGACAATTTACGAATATCCAAACATAAAAAGGCATTTTCGGGAAATACGAATTTTCCACGACTGTGAGATACAGTCGATGAACATGATTTAAACGCCCAAAAATTAAAATGTCCCCTAGGATGGTCAAAATTTCAATTTAGTTTATTACGTCATCCTTCGAGTACGAGCGAGACAAAAAATTCTCTCAAACTCCTTCTCCTTTCGCCGCCGAAATATCGCGAAAATCGGACCGGTGGTTGGGAAAGTTGCTAACCGTCGATTTATAAACGGAAATGCACCGAAACCGGATCCCAATTGAAATGCACCCACGTTCATCCTACGTTCCTCCCTCGCTTTTTAACAAAGGCGGATTTCATATAGGAAGATCATCTCTCCTTAGAAGACCGGACTGGAGGAGAAAAAATTAACTTGTTTCGAAAACTGGGGGGTGCGAGGGTACAAAAACAAACCCCTACGCGGAAGAAGTTCCTATTGTTCATCCGAGCTGGTTTTCAACAGGTAGGGGAACCCTTTTTAGGTTAACGTACGAATAATGGCCGAAAAAGTCGATAACGATATTGACAATGTATTTTTTTTGGCTATTTACCCAATTCCACCTGGAAAATAATAACGAAAAAACTGAAATTGTATTGAAGATTTTCTAAAAATTTTAAAAAATCTTAATTTAATTTTGGTTCATTTTTCTAAAGAAATGAACCTTTGTAATCGGTCAGGAAAAAAAAAATTTTAACACCCCCTGAAAATTTGTTGGTTTACGTTTCAAGGGGTGTAGAATCCGAATCTGCAATAAAAATTTTTTGTCCGTCCGCCGTCCGCCGTACGCCGTACGCCGTACGCCGTACGCCGTCCGCCGTCCGGGGTTTTTAAGGGGGAAGGAGTTATCGAAAAATTTTGAAATTTTTACCAAAAATCAAGTTCCGTATCTAGTTGGTCCTAACGTCTCGGCAGAACCCTACCTTAATTTTAAGGCCAGTAAAACAGCTGTTGAAGTGGTAAAAAATTCGTCTTTTTAAGGAAATTTGCAACATAGGCATGTGAGGTATCATTTTCTATAGATTTTTCTATGCTGAATCGAATGAGACCATCGCCACGCCGGTAGCTTCAACCGTTTAGGAGTTATTGCAATTTTAGTGAAGCAGTTTTGAGTTTTTCAAAATTTCTCCAATTCTGAATAACTCGAAAACTACTCGAGCCACAAAATTCGTTTTCCACTCGTTGGAATCCCCACAAAAACTTCTGTCCTCCCGATATCTTCAATTTAAAGAATTTGGTCGCATTACACAAATCAGCAAAACATAAATTGGAAAAACTTGAGAATTTGGCATCGGCTCTTAGATACGGTTGATTGATCTACTTACGACTACTAGCCTATTACACCAACAAGGTGACGCACTCACACTTCGACCAGTTGCGCTTGGCAACATGAGAGCGAGTCAGGCTTTAACAACGGTTCTGAGCCATGAGGCATTTTTAATTTCATTATTCAGAGAATTTAATAATTATTATTATTCAGTTAATTATGAAGGTGATTAAGAATAGATTAAATCGTAAATTTAACGGAATTGAATGATCAGCTGCGTTGAAAAAATGGATAGGTAAGTAAGTATTTATCAAGCGAAGAGGATGATTATTTTTTGCCTGGTTGAAAAAACGTTTTTCTAAATAACCCATCTAAAATACAAATTGATACTGAAATTATAAAATAATAACAGCTAAATTCTGTGTTTAAGGAGTACCGATATATCGTAAGGTTTGTCTTTGCAATCGAAAAATGAACCCCTGTGCAAAATTTGCAGAGTTCTTCGGACATAGCAAAAACTAATCTGCACATGCCACTGATCTACTTAGCAGCGTTTTTTAAATGATATAAACACAAATAATTTTGTTTAAACCAAACTACCTTATACAAATAATTTTTATTGCGAACAATGGGCCGAAAAAACGATTTTGAAATTTAATTTTTTTAAAAATTTAAACCTTAAAAAAAAACCTTGTCACACTTGTTCGAATATGCTGTTTTTGTTTTGTTAGAAAAGAAAATTAAATCTTCCCAACTGATTTTCTTTGAGTTTTGATGGATTTTCTAAATAATCATTTTTCCCAATCTCCACGTCTAAAGTTTTTTCGGGCATAGTTAATAACAATTTTCGGTTTTTCTAGCTGGATGGTATGAAACCAACGGAAACTCGATATAACTAACAGCTCGAAAAACTTTCCAAAAAAAATTTTAAAATTCAATTTGGAGCCCGCCCGCCGGCGGGTGGCGGAGAAATTAGCCGCCCGGCGAGATTGAGATGGCGCGCAAGGCGGCACCGCGTGCGGGTGGTCGAGAGCCGGTCGATACGTTCCTCGCCGGCGCGTGTGTTCGGGGGCGGCAACAGGTAGTAAGCCGTGACCCTGCCAAGGTCACCGAACAACGACCTCAGCCGCCGAGCGGAGGGCGGACCGGTGGGGCGGCGGCCGAATCAATAACTTTCGTTACTTACGGGGCGGAAAGTGAACCCGGAAAATGGTGGCCGGTACTTTGGGTCATCGTGCCGAAAAAAAAATTGCTGAGAAAGGTGGGGGCATTTTGGAAAATTTACGAGAAGAAAAACAAAAGTTTTTAAGCGTGCTTATTTTTCGGAAATTTGATGAAAAACGATTTTTTTCAAAATAAATATTTACCTACAGCAAACAAATAATTCCATTTCAAATCAATTTCCCTGACGATTTTCAATATTGAGATGTACTTTTTTTTTAATATTTACCAAGCATAACTCACGATGTTTTGGCATTCAATTACTGGTAGCGCAATGATATTAATTTTCTTTAAAATGTTTTGCAGCTACGATTAAAAATTACTTCTCCAAATTCTTCGCAATGATAATTCATTTTTTCTATCGAACAAAAAAGTTGATAATTTTTTTATGTTGAGGGTAAGTATTGACAAGTCTTTTTTTTTTTGTATTAGTAGAGAAAAATGATTATTTGAAAATAATGGACGACGGTTTTGGAAATAATTACGAAGAAAATTCACAATACAATTGTTTCAATATTTTGGCACAGTAGAGGAAATCTCATGGGATGAAAAATTTAATTCGGTTGTAATTTAAACTGAAAGTTGCATAACAACAAAAAGGGTATCTGATGAGATTTTTTAATACATTTGTGGATATTTGCGAATACGTTTCGTCAAACATTATGAACGTGTTTGTGGCTATGGTCACGAAAAACTCTAAAATTGGATGAGGTTTAACAATTTTCAAAAAGTATTGATCAACCTCGTAGGTTTGTTTTGTGTCTCTCTCGAAAAAGCAGAACTTGGTTTTTCTCAGAATGAGAGTTTTATAAAATGGTATATTTATAATGAATAATTATTTCAACTGTATTCAAATTTACAGTTTAAATTAAGTTTATTTTTCAAGGCCAGAGACTAAATTTTGTTTTTTAGATCAATTTCCCGTCTTATAATATATTATATATATATATATCCTAAAAAGCGGTTCAAAAAATTTAAATAATTGTGGATAATTTATTAAAATAATTTCACTGGTTTTTTTAATAAGCATTTTTAATTATTAATTTAAATGTGAATTGGAGCTCTAAACACCGTGGTAAATTTGTAGTTCAAGCTGTATGCATAGCTCAACTGACAACGGCGGGCAGGACACTTTCATTTTCACCTGCCCTTGCAATATTAATTCGTTGAATAATTGATATCAAACTAGTTGAGCGATTGACTCATTCCTAAATAGTGGGTAGAGTAAGCTGTATTTGTATTGGGCTGTATAAGCTGTACCTATTTTATAGGTTAAAACCGGACAATATTCGAAAACAATTTCCATCAAGTAACGGCGCATAACAGTTCACTTGAAATTTGCATATTATAAGAATCAATTGCGTCTAAAATTGCTTCCGTGTGCTTTCAAAACAAGAAGGAAATCCAAATTCGAAAAATCCCCATTAAAAATCAGCCTATACGAATTTTTCTCAAATTCTCTAGGTGTAGAAGTTTTGGCAAAAAATCGCACCTATCTTCACTCGGAACAGAAACGAGGCGAAAATAGGTTTATGGAAAAATCAAAATTTGAGCCCATCACCAACCTGTGACAACTATGGCGGACGTGACGTCAGGAGGCAGCGGCTCCGGCCGGCGCGTCGGTACTACGACGTCTGCGATAGTACAACCCGCCACTTTCCACCCCCGGACGCCGCATTTCACCCCCCCCCCCCCGACCGCCAAATTTCGCCCACAGCGCCCCCCCCCCGGATTCCGCGGTCGATAAAATTGAAATCACGGTCGAAATTCGAAGGAGTTGTAAGGGGGAAAAACTATCTCCAAAAACTAATTCCATTACGCAAAAATCTTTTTTTCTTCGAAAAATAGTTTTTTTTTCAAAATTAGTTGCAAAAATAGTAAAATTAGTTTTTTTGTTAGTGTTTTTGTAAAATCAGTTTTTTCATTGAAAAATGTTTTTTTTTTTTTTTTCAAAATTTGTGGCAAAAAAAGTTTTTTTGTTAGTGTATTTGTAAAATTACTTAGTTTTTTCTTTGAAAATAGTTTTTTCAAAATTAGTTGTACAAAATAGTAATTTTTTCAAAATTAGTTGAACTTTTGAAGTGCAGAACACCATTTTTTAGCATTTTATGGAAAAATAATCGATAGGTTTATTCATCTCATAGGCTTTGTTGAGTGCCGGGGTTTAGGCCTCGAAAATTACGTTAAATTATTTAACTTATTTTTCATTTATTTCCCTAATTATTTGAATTGACGAAATTGATAAAATTACTCCAGTAGAATATAATACAGATTAAATATCAATAAAAAAATAAATTATTTTTGAAAAACATTATAGTACTATCTATTTATAGTACTATAGATACTTATCTAGTAGAATAATTCTAGTAAGTATATTATTAATGGAAAAACTGGCTATTTTCCCAGGATAAAATTACATTTTTCCCCAATGGTTGAGATTGTTGTAACATCGTTAGGTTTTAGCCTCAAAAATTATTGGAAAATTCAATGTTCTAACGAATATGGGGAATTATATCTTTATACACCTATTTTGTGTCTAGAGGTGGACAACATAATGTTTAATGAGAATAATAAAAATTGTTTATGGTTGAATACTGAAACACCCAAATCCGAACGTTGAAATTTTAGCTCGTTTGAAAATGTCACGGAAAATTCTTTCATTTTACTTTTTCGAAATTTCCACGTACGATGCTGAATTGGCAGGCGCAGGTCGTTGAACTTGCGATTGTAGATATTAGCTATAGATTACCCGAATATCGCTTATCTGGTAATCCGTCAAGTTGGGAAAACCCAGATTCGAACTAGCCTCGCTATTTCTGCAATCTACGACGGTAGAAATGTTGAACGTGAAATTCGTGAACATTTTGAGGTGAAAAAAGAAATATTGCTGCACTGTTGTGAAAATTAGTGATTTTCATAGCAACTCAAGTTTTTGAGAAATAATAAGAATTATTCAATTTTTGTAATACATTTGAGTGAAAACCTTACCAGAACTTGAGTTAGCACTTGTTCAGGGCTTCGTAGTTTAAGTCCAGAGAGTTGACATAGAAAAATTTATTTAAGTTTCCATTTCAAGTTTCTAACTCATCGTGCTCAATTTATTTATTTATTAATGAATTTTCTCAAACATTTTTTCGTACATATTGCTAATTTTTGTCGAAATGGGATTCATTAAAATATTGTCTCATTCTTCTGGAATTCTTCTGGCTGATTTTCATCATATTTTATGGCCGTCATAGTTTTTAAAACATATTTTTGTAAAACAACGTCTTACTAATATATTCGCGTATTATTCATGGAATTTTGACAAAACAACCGGTTATCGATCATAGTTGATTGGTATTTAATTTTATATTCTATGTAAATAGCATTTTTCTCAAGTTTTCTCGTACTTTTTTGGGGATTTCTCTCGAATCCGTTTTACCTCAAACATAATTCGTAATTACTTCCATATTTACAGAGTAAATGGAAGTATTGTGATCGTCCTAAAATCGAGAATCGGAACGGAGCTTCAGAAAAAACTTTTTCTTATACACATTTACTCAGAATCACTTCCTGAACAAGTGTCTGTGTGTCCGTCTGTCCGTCTGTCTGTCTGTCCGTCTGTCCGTCTGTGGTCATTTACAAAAATGGCCATAACTCCTTCATTTCTCAACCTTTTTTCAAATTTCTTGAACTGAAATGTTTGTCTCGGCAAGACCTAACACCCTGTTTAATCGGAATTTAGATAACGCACAGTACTTCCGATATATTTGCATTTTAAGTGTTTTCTATTTTATTTTTTTCTGGCCACAAAAATGAACCGATTTGAGCGTTCTTGGTCTTAAAATCTTTGTTTTACCTTGCAGAATATGTGGATATTTTTTATATTAGAATAATATATTGTATTTTTATTTTGAGCGAATTTTAAAATTTTAATAGTGAATTTTTTGATATTTTTGGCCTAAACACCCTTAAAAGCAGTCAAAATATGATCAAATTGTGTTAAAATTTTACGTTTCAAAATATGGAAGTATTGTGTGTTATCTACGCACCACTGGTTTTTGTTGATTTTTCTCGAAATCGGATTTTTCTCAAACATCTTTTTGTACTTTTTGCTCAATCTTGTCGAAATGGGATTCATTACTATAATATAGTAATTATTTATTACTATAATATTTTTTATTATTTATAATTATTTATTATTTATTACCTACTATAATATTACTATAATACAATATTATTGTCTCATTCTTCTGGCTGATTTTTATCGCTCTTCATGGTCGTCATGGTTTTTATAGCATATTTTTGCAAAACAATGTCTTTGTAACATATTTGCGTGTTATTCATGGAATTTTGACTCTTTTGATTTTTTATTTAATTTCTTGTTTTATTTAAATAGCATTTTTTTAGAGTATTTTTTTGGGTGTTTCTATTAAATCTGATTTACCTCATACATTTTTTCGTACTTTTTGCTAATTTTTGTTGGAATTCATCGCTAAATTGTCTCATTCTCCTGGGAATTTCCGTCGTAAATGGTCTGCTTCCATTCGGTTCTCATGGCTCATTGTTCACATTAAGGGATCATAGTGTCTTCTCAGTACAATGGGAGGATTAGTGGGTGGTTTTCCCCATTCGAAGGGCGAAAGGGCGTAGGGACTTCCCCAAGATTAGGCAGATTAAGCTGTCCAGACGATAATCCTACAAATGGCATCATGGGGTAGGCGCCAAAAATTGATTGTTGAGTATGAGCTCAGGTCATACTTGTTGAGCGTATATGGAAAATTGCATAAGTGTCGTATGGTAACCCATCTTATAATTTAGCCGTTCAATTTAGCGAATTAAAATGACCAGCGGTGCGTAGATAACACACAATACTTCCATATTTTTATACGTGAATTTTTGACAAAAATGTATTGGATTTTGACTCATTCAGAGGCTGTGTGAATCAAAATTTTCAAAAAACTCTGAGCATATTTTTAAACCACCCTAGAATAGAAATAGGTTCTTGAAGTTACCGGCATGTAAAAAATATCCACGTGTTTTGCAAGGTGAAACAAAAAATTGAAGACTAAGACAGCTCAAATCGAATCTTTTTTGTGGCGAGAAAAAAATAAAATAGAAAACGCTAAAAGTGTTAATATTTCGGAAGTACTGTGAGATTGTCGAATTCCGGTTAAACAGGGTGATAGGTCTTTTAAAGACGATATTCGAGTTCGAAAAATTTGAAAAAAGGTCAAGACTTGAGGGAGAAATGGCCATTTTTGTAATTGATCACTGCAGTGATTCGCATAGACACTTGTTCAGGCAGTAATTCATGGAAGAACCAAGATAAATAAAGAAAGCAAAATTTCTTCTTCAAAATATTAGTTATTTCGTCAGTTGCGTTGGTTTCCATTTATTTTGTGGCCGCAGTTTGTTCAAAATGGTTCAAAGCTCGAAAAGGTCTTTTTTAGTATTCATTGTAAATGTTAGGCGTATTTATTGGGTTTTTCTAAATTACTTAAAGTCGTGCGTGTAGAGGAAATTGATCAGAAGAAAGCGCTCCGGGAATTTCCAAAATCGGATCAGCAGTTTGAGCGCGATTACTGGAAAACTGCGGACACATTGTTTCCCTCGAATTGCGCCTAAACTGCTGAACCGATATTGTTTATTCAGGGCCTTTGTTTTCCTCTGATCATTAATACATAATATCTATAATTGGGTCAATTTCAATCATTTATCAAAATGTTTGTAAAAAATTTAATTTTTTCTTACAAAAATTATTTTCTTCAAATTCAAGTTTTCTCAAAAAAAATTCGTTTTTTTTTTTTTCTTTTTTTTTTTTTTTTGAGGGGATGAGTGAACATGATTTTGGGTTATTTTAACAATGTAAGAAATTAAGTATAACTGTTCAATTATGGATTCAGGCGGCATAAATAGTTAAAGGTAGCAGACAACATATCCTTAACAAATTAAAATATGTTTGAAAAAAATTAAAAATATTTTTCATCGTTTAAATTTTGATAAATTCAACTCACCACATATCCTGCGTGGTTCGGATGTCGAAATTGCGTCGCTCTCTTCTTCCACAACGCGCACGCACAAACACTTCCACAAGAAATTAAAAAAAAAAATTTTTCGACAATTTTAAAATTTGATTCTGTCACAGTTTCACGTTTTCAGTCACTGGATTCGATCGACGTTGAATCGTTCGAATTGACGATCACGACGTTCGGGCGACGATAATTCGACGATATGTGCGCGTCTCACGTGAACCGCCGTGACGGACTGAACGGACGACAAGACAACGAGACGATCGTCGTGTAGGAGGGAGTGGGGATCGTTAGGTGATCGTGGGGGGGAAGATCGTCTCCCACCCCGCCCCCACGGCCCGCCCCGTCCCCACCACGTGGGCGCCCCCTCCACGTGCACGGCCAATTCACACGTGTGCAATCCCCGGCGGACTAGTGCACGTAGGTCTACCTGTTCGTACCTACCCCACCGTTCCGTTGGGGGATGATGCACTTCGTCCAACCCCGCAGAAACGTACTAAATGAAGGGTGGAAATTTTCATTTTTAAGGGGAAATCTGGAAAATAATAAACTATTTTTTAAAGACTTCGAAAAAAGGTGGAGGTTACTCAAGTACTATCGACTTGAACCCTTGAAAATTGTTTTTCTGAAGGTTTTGAGTAACAGATTTACTTAAAATAAATTCTCAAATAAACCAGTGGTGCGTAGATAACGCACAATACTTCCATATTTTGAAACGTAAAAGTGTGACACAATTTGATCATATTTTGACTGTTTTTAAAGGTGTTTAGGTCAAAAATATCAAAAAACTCACTATGCAAATTTTAAAATTCGCCCTAAATTAAAAAAACCGTCAATTTATCGGAATATAAAGATATCCACATATTCTGCAAAGTAAAACAAAGATTTTAAGACCAAAAATGCTCGAATCGGTTAATTTTTGAGGCCAGAAAAAAATAAAATAGAAAACACCAAAATTGCAAATACATCGGAAGTACTGTGAGTTATTCAAATTCCGATTAAACACTAGACACACATTAGACGCTCTTGAAAACTTATATAATTAAGTATACCTTTTTGACATACTTAAAAATAACATAATCAATGTTTTTTTGTAATTTAATTTCTTATCCCCTCCTCCCTCGTCAAAAAAAAATATTTTCCATCAAACTCCCTATCAGAATTTTATTTTTCGTACGATCGTTTTGCATTATAGGAAAGTAAACACTGAAAAAATAATAAGCCATTCAAAACAAATTATACCGAGGTTAAGGACTTGGGGAAAAAACTCGAAGCCAATTTAACGTTAACTGATAGCCACGATTCGACACCAAGATGGTCCAGATACGCGAAACATCCATCGCAGATTATTAAGTTGAAAAATCTGGCCAAGAAGGCGGAGGATAGGAAATCTGGAACGTGCAACACTCCGAAACGGATTAATGAGCAAATATGCCCGACGGAAACCGCTCCTGGACCTCGGATCTTCAAAAGAAGAAGCGACGAGGGGAAGAGAGAGAGAGAGAAAATGAAAAAAAAACTACGAGGAAAAAAGTCGAAGGCAAACGGTGAATCGAGAACCCCGTCATTATCTCGGAACTTCCTAAAAGCCAAATTCGAACTGGTGGGAGGATGAGAGCACGAACAATTATGTAAAATAACCGTAGGCATTTTCGGTAAAACGCTGCCGGAAGATCCGAACCCTATTTTGAAGTTTTTTCACCTTTTTTTTTATACGGATCCTTCGAGACGGACGTCTAGAGCGAATTTAAATTGTAGATTACGGAAGATGTCTTTCTCGAATGTAGAGCACATTCCTTTAAGGAGGAAAATCTCTATGCTGACAAATGTAGAACGTGAAGAGTCGTCGATGCCGAGAATTTAAGCTAAAAATCCATCGGAAGTTTAAAATTGTTAAATACACCGTAATTTTCAACCGATTTTTGAACAGATGTGAGGATTCATCCACAAAAATGTTGAGCAACCCTCTCATTTGGGTTGGATACACTACCTACCTCCATATCTCACCACTAATCTGCCACTAGTTTTCATTATTATTCAATATTTATTTTATTGTGTTTTTAGTTTTTATATCAGTATTAAATACTGAATTAAATACAAATAAATTTTATTTCTTTATAACCCAATAATAAACCATTGCAATCGCTCAATTTACTATACAAAAGTATAATACAATAATTGTTCTTTAGTCAGTAGTACACATGTAGGGTTAGGCGGGGTAAGTTGCGTACTACCTATGGTTCAGATCATATATATCCACCTAAATATTTATTTGAAATTTAACCACTGAGCATATTTTTTGTGAGCATGCGTCCTCGATGTTTTCCTTACATATCGCAGTTCAAATGTTTACCGCTGCTTTCTGCAGCCGTTTCACATCGTTTCAATTTTGGTGAAATATTCCAAATTTTTGCTCGGACGAGTCAATCGGGATTTTTCAAAATCCGACTTCAGCCGCTATCAAATGGGCAGGCGTAGGCAAAAACATTTTAATCTCGTTTCGCGATCGGAGGCAATAATAAAACCATTAGCCGCGACAGTTTTCCAGCCTGTATCAATTGTGTTGGCGATTCGAAAATGTCCGTTATCGGCGACTTTTATCGACTGGCCGTCGGGTGGCGTCGGATTTTTATCTGATCTGACGTTTGAACACATTGGCATTTGCGCTAGAAATCACCTGTTGTTTCCATTTTGATTTCAGACGGCCAATTGTGAATGAACCTTTTTTTGAGAAATGGTACAGCGGGCTCAGAAACCGTTTTGACCGGTTACTCGAAAAGAATGTTTTTGTTCGTCTGTAAAATATTCAAATGATTGAGCTGTTATGTACCTACCTAAGCATTAAGCCAAAATCATATGAATAGTTCAGTCAAAAATTTATCTTCAATAAAATTCTCAAATTTAAAAAAAAATTGCCGTAGCTTTTCAGATGGGAACGTCCGAAAACCTCCGGAGAAAAATCTCAGGAATATATCAAATAGTTCAAAATATTGCAATACCTACCTATTTCAGGAATATTTACAGCTCTTTTTCCGGTCAAAAAATAATTTAAAATAATTGTGTATTTTACATGGGGTTGTTTTCATTTTCGGAATAAATCCAAATCGATTCTGGATGAATTTGTATGGAGAAATCTTTCCTCCGATCAGAATCAAATTTATGGGATAATACCATCCTTTCCTCGATTTCGTAAATTTGAAAGACAATTTTTTCAATCTTTTTTTCTTAAAATTATAAAATACTCTCGGTAACCGTTATTTTCAGAATCCAGTTAAGGATTGAAGCTATTGCGGCTACCCGATTCGAGGAGCTCGAGAAAACTGACAGGAAGCTCGAAACCGTAATGAGACGTTATGGAAATCAGAGGTTTGTCGGGGCTCCAAATCGGATACCAGCAACATCAGCTTCTGAGTCCTGGGACGAGTGAACCCTCTAATCAGGATGGCATGTGCTCGAAAAGGAGCTCCGGGCAGTCGGAATTAACTGGCCAATTTCGCCTAGCACTGGCAGCACCAGACACCATCGACCACTATAATACACCGATACCAACCAGTTACCAAGGGTTTTCGGAGTTGCCGAATTTTTATTGCCCCCATAACCGACAACTCGGATCCGTACATAGTAGGCAGGTACTGTTGTTTTATTGATTTTTTAACGACTGTAATTTCACTTGCGGTCGATCACATGGCCATCGTTATAGCGATGTGCACATATTTCCATACCCAAATTTTTCGGGTTAAGATTTGAGACAGGTGATGGAGGCGCTCTCGAAACACTAAAGATTTTTTAACTGTTGACAACTGTGTAGGGGAAGTGGGGGTAAGATGGCGAACCTAAGCTTCTAAGATTTTTTCTAGGCTCTGTGAGCAGCCAGGCGAGTTGTAAATGGAACTATTCGTTTTAGTGATTAACCGAGTACAACATACATTTTTTTCAAATTTTACATTCAACTGAAAGATGTCAAAAAATTAAATTTTCGGAAAAATGTCAATTTCGCCATCTTACCCCACGTTGTGGGTAAGATGACGAGTGGCCCGGGGTAAGATGACGAATGGGGGGTTAAGATGGCAAATTGACAAAAATTTGAACGGAAATCATACAAACTTTACTCAAAACAGAAATTTAGATGAAGTAGATGCATAAAATCTTCAATTTGGGGCGCAGAAGTCACATTTCCACTGCTGATGAGCGGCTTCTTCTCGTTCCAACCATTATCGGTTTTCAATCGATCCCTGCAAGACAATTAATTATTAAGAGAAACAGTGTGTTTAGAATGGTGTAAAATTGTGATTAGATACATAATTCACAATCAAAAAGTAATGTGGGGGTAAGATGACGATACACCAAACCTTTCGTCATCTTACCCACACAGAAATTCGTCATCTTACCCCAGCCCACCATATTTTTTTGAAACTGGTGCATCAACATGCAGCTTCAAAGCAAACGACTTCATTTTCCACTGAAATTGTAGCTTACGAATTGTAGATTCGGAATATTGAAACGTGAAATTCAAATGACTTACCAAAAAATCGTAGTCGCTTAGGAAAAGTGGAGCAAAAGTTACATCACACATCTTCGAAATCGAACTTTGTTGTAACTACCATGTTTCGAGACGGGGGCGCGAATGTCCGCCGTTGACTTACGAGTAGGACCACTATAGGTCACTGGTGACGCTGGAACGGTGTCTCTAACTATTTTCAATCAGGAGAAAATCACAATTCGTCATCTTACCCACCTCGTCATCTTACCCCATCTTCCCCTACCAACCTCTTTTTTAACCGACTTCAATAAGAACGTTAAATGTGTACTCCAATATCTAATATGTATCTACTCTAACGCTAAGTACTCTAGTTGACTTGTCGACGGGATTTTTAGTAGCTTTTTTTGGTACCTAAGTATGACTGTTCCACTCTCAAGCGGGAAATTTTGATCTGATTTGGCTTATTTCAATTGAAATGTCGAGAAAGCCTGCCATTCGGTACATACCAATATTTTCCCATTTTTCGCAACAGCCAAAACTGTAATTAAAACTTCAAAAAAAAAAAAAAAAAAAAAAAAATTTTACGTCTGAAAATGTGAGTTTTTGCGTCTCTTAGCTTGTAGTTAATTGCTTTTTAAGCACGTTTTAAAACGTTTTAAATAATAGGTACTTCGACCGCCACAATCCAAGAGTCTGTGAGTGCAAGAACTAAAAATGTTCAGAAGAAAAAAACTGCAGGATTTTACTTCTTGATTGGAGGTTCCAAACTTGCAGGTTATTACAAATGATCATAGAGAAGGAATGGCAAGTCGATGGACGCTGTTGTTGAATCGAGCATGTGCGCGAAGATACACAACCGAAAATGCTCAACTCCTTTTTTGAAAAAAATTGTACTTACAGGCGTTTTCACTGTGGCTGTCGATTTATTGTTTACAATTCTCCGCAAAATTGCATTCTTCTTAACGTTCCGGAAAGCAACCCAATTCCAAAGGTCTTCCCGCGGGTCCGATACCCGAAATGCCGGACGTCTTAATCGTTTTGACTCGAAACGTCTTTTCTTTGAAGTGGTTTTCGTATGGAATTCGTACATTCCTAACTCTTTTACGAAATCTTCCGGGAATCCGTGTCGATAAAATGCAAGTCGAAACTTTCTCACGCGCTGGAAAACCTACAATTGAACTTTACTACTCCTACTTAGGGCCGGTTTATTGAAAAAATTTATCTATCCGATACCCAAGAAAGCTTAAGATAAACATTTCCAATGAGATTTTTACATTCGAATTTGAAATAAATTCCACCAGTGAGTTTTATCTGATACTTCGCTAGATGTCGGATTGATAAATTTTTTCAATGGAATTTTCCATGGGCACGTTAACACAAAAATTCATAGTCTACAATTCCAAGAAACTTTATACATAGGTACATAATATGTATACATATCGACGGTGTAGAATCAATACTGCCCAATTCGTTTGCCATGCAATCTATGGACGCGTGATTTGCCAAGTTGCCACCAATCCAAGTTTTGAGAAGTAGGCAACCCAGACGCCCCCAAAAGACACGATGCTTTGAATTGGGCAGTATTGCAGTTTCATCGTCGATATATTATATGTACCTATACAATAATGTTTATTAAATATCAAATTTTGATGAATAAACTGAATCGATGGACCCTCCTTAGACTTTCTAATTTTATCGCCAATATCGGCACTTGACGAAATTCCAAGAACGATAGGTAACTGCTGATTATTGAGTGACGCTGTCGATGACCGATCGTGACGCGTCTAGGCGGAAGTGGCTTATCAGAAGATTATAACGATGACATAATTTGTTTTATGGCTCCTCGTCGAGCTATCACTAAAAATATCGCCAGTCTCAAGCATTATCGAGAATCTCTTCATCGAGTATCTGATCGCTGATCAACAATCTCCTTTCGTGTCACATGAGCTATTATTCATCTATGACGTCAATTTCGGTTGGTATAACGCGATTGATTATAAACAGTGAAACCATGACACAGGTGACGCTATAAATCGCAAATATTTTACCACTGAAATAGAAAGTAATGGAAAAATTATCCAAAAATGAGAAAATGTGGTGGTGTTGTTGTAATTGTTGTTGTGGTAATGGTGATGTTCGTGGCGGTGGTTATGTTGTTGTTGTTGGTTGTGGTGGGGAGGTGTTGGCGGTGGCGGTTGTGCTGTTGCTTGGGTGGTTGTTGTTGTTAATGTTGTCGTTGTTGTTGTGGTTTTTGTTGTTGTTATTGTTGTTTTTGTTGTTGATGGTGATGTTGTTAATGTTGATGTTTTTGTTTTTGTTGTTGATGTTGTTGTTAATGTTGATGTTCATGTTGATGTTGTTGTTGATGTTGATGTTGTTAATGTTGTTGTTGTTGTTGGTGTTGTTGGTGTTGTTGTTGTTGTTGTTGTTGTTGTTGTTGTTGTTGTTGTTGTTGTTGTTGTTGTTGTTGTTGTTGTTGTTGTTGTTGTTGTTGTTGTTAGAAGAAGAAGAAGAAAACCAAGGCCATGCAGAAAAGAGAAACAGATAAGATGAAAATGCGAACGAAGATAATATTAAAATCTCAACTTATGAAAAGAAGAGTACCTAAATCTTCTAAGATTTTTTTAAGGTAATTATTAATTAGTTAATTAGGTACCTAATTATTAATTTACCTAAATCTTCTTTCTTTACTGATTTATTTTCTATTTTAGGGGATAAAACATCAGAATAGGGGGAGGAAGATAGGTATGGTAAAAGTGTAAAGCAGATCTATAATTTTGTGGAACGAACTGACTGGAAAGAACAGTTTTTGCAGATCGACCATACAACCAACACAGCCCATACCACCAACCGATTTTGAAGTATCATAATCCAGTCGAGTGGTGATAGGTAACGACAATGAGGTAAATTAATAATTTAAAATTATCATGATTCGTCCTCAAATTTAGATCGTTCACGAAATATGACACGTTGAGTTGGTATTTACATGCGCTCTCGAATGAAGTGGGGCCTATCAGTTTCATAAGTGGTTTGGGGATTTAGTCACGTTTATATTATTTTGTGCAGTCACCTTGCATAGATAGAATAACTTATTTCATAACATTAGAGCGAAACTTTGTATTTAAGTACCTCGATACGCCGTCGAATCAGGAATCCCGTGTTTTTTGCTCTTCCATTTACTTAAATAAGATGGAAAAAATGCTTGTTTGCCTTTTATTGAAGGAAATTATTCAAATTAATTATTAAAATATACATATTGTACCTATAATATACAATACTAGTATTATACTATATTACACAATATACAATACCTATTATTAATCGGTATGTATAACAATTTAGATTCAAGGTTTTTTTATAGTTATGATCAAGTAGGTATAAGAAATAACCAATAGCAATAATTCGGGCAACATTCAACTCACCTGTGCAGATGGCCAGCTGAAGAATCAACATCATCATTCCCGCATGGACATGATCGCAGCCGCAGAATGTCTGTCCTATCCCTGACGAGCTCTTGGACGATCCTCAATAAAACCGTCACAGGACCGGAGCAGCTGCGACGAGACACTCCACCAAAGTACAGGTGAATCCCTTAATTAACCTTGAATATGTGGCCATCCTCGGGACCTCTGAACAAGACGTCACATATCAGAGGTTCCCTGGCTTTTATCGGCGATTTCTTTTGTTTTACGAGCATTCGGGTCGGAGTAAAAATCCAACAAAAAAAAAGAGGGAGGACGGGAATTTTCGAATTGTTGGACGCCGAGCCATAAATAAGTCGAATCCACCCCCTCGCAGACGTCTCAACTTCTGAAGACCTTGATGAAGCGTTCGCCCGGGTAAAAGGCGTCGACGGAAAGATCCAATCTAACTATATCCTCGGTCAGTACTGATAGCCAGATGCTGATAAACCCGACTGTTTTATCGGGATCGACTGATCTGGAGAAACCGAGGGGACTGACTCCTTCGGTTGTTTTACAGCATATCCTCATGTCAACGGATCGATTTACACCTTGTTTTCTCCTCGTTTTACCTTTCTAAACCTGTAAGTGGAAAATGCGGTGCTCTTTCCGATCCTTCCGACGCTTTGGGCCAATATCACCGACGATGAAAACCTAGGACGAATTTCGACGGCAAGGTTTCGTCTGTGCCTAGATACGGCATTACCATCAAGGAAAAACTAGGTTTTAATTGTTGGTAAAATTTGCCCTGTCCGTTTAACGGTACTTATAGCTTAAAGCCTCGAAAACGTACTTGTCGAGAAAGTTTTTCGTAGCCATGTCGCTCAGGAAGCCGGCAGACATGTTCAGAATAATGAAAATAATAATAATAATGAAAATAATAATAATAATAATGATACGTATCAATACAATAATATTTTTATACAGCTACACAATGTCAGAAATAAACGCTGGAATAATTTTCTTAACATGTCATAAAATTTATGATTTTAAACTTTATGGATTATAATTTATGAATTTATATTTAACATACAACGCTTTTATTTCTGTCTGTCTGCCTGTTCCCTCCTAACTCACGAGCGAAACAACCAAAATGACGTAAACGTTATTTTTCTTATATGTCTTCAAATTTAATTTTTTCAGGTTTTTGGTTTTTATTTATTTTTCTACCCAGGTGCCCACGTTTTCATTTTTTTAATAATTAATAATTAATTAATTATTAATTCTCTTGTATCTCGATTTTTTCGGGTTTTTACTATTGTAGTAAAGTTGTTTTTACGATTTTAGTAAAACTAGGCCTAACACACTCCTAACATTTTTCGCTCAATTTGTTTACGCCATTATTTTACAGTCAAATGACGCTAACTTCTGTTATCGATAATATTTTTTCAAATAATGTTTTTTTTTAAAGTTGCAATGGGTTAATCAATGCAATGCAATGGGATCGTCAATAAATTGTTTATAAGATGTTGTACAAAAAACATTCGAGCTTATTAGTGAGTTTTTGCAATTGCATTTCCAAAGGGCCTATTCTATAAGTTTTAATAAAAATTACAATAAAGATTATAATAAAAGTTATAATAAAAATTGCAATAAAAATTTATGTTATAATACAAATTAAAATCAGCATTTCAATTTTCTAGTTCGATTCCCTGGATAAAAATTCCGTCAACAGGTGCGGGCCGGGTGTCTCGAATTTTCAGTCCACTCCTGTCCAAATGGGCAACCCGATCAAGAATGAAAAAAATGACATCCGATGAAAACTCGACTGAAATTCGTTTTTTACCCGAAATGGCGCTTTTGATCTTTCCAAATACTTAGCGGCCGGTGGTCTCTCGAGAGCAGATGATTTTCGAATTATCAACTCGCAGTGGGTCCAGGTGTATTTTAACTGGTAAATTTTCGAAAAGGAAAAATAAATCGGTCCGCACGAACTGAAGCCCACCAAAGAAGACCAGCGATGGGGTAATTTTCAATGATGGGGTCATCATGAATGACCCGCCCGTATGCATTTTCCCTCTTTTATTACATAAATTCCATTTTATTTCTCCGCTCTGGCGATCGACGCTTCTAAATTTTACCATTTTGGACATCCGGAGAGGTCAAAATGTCAAAATCATCACAACCCTTTTCGTACTTTCGGAAGCCCGCATCTCCGTATTTTTGGGAAATTGATGTGAGATGATAGCAGTGGTACCAACATCTACCCAGATGTTGGTACCACTGCTATCATCTCACATCAATTTCCCAAAAATACGGAGATGCGGGCTTCCGAAAGTACGAAAAGGGTTGTGATGATTTTGACCACCCGGTCTGATACAACATTCTACAACAAACGAAATAAAATGAAATTCAAGTCTAACTACCTAGGTACTTACCTAAAACGTAAAATGTACAACAAAATATAAATTTGATAGTTTCCCGCTCATTTCGACCCAAATTTTACATTTACGTCAGCAGTACGTGGCTACCCGATCGGCAATTTATTCATATCGTTCAAATGGTCGGCTCATTTACAAGTTTTTTTTTTTTTGCATCAGCCCCCGCAACTCCCACATGGACTTCAATGAAAAGCAATTAATAATCCGAAAGATTAATATTGCCAACGGTTCGGGTTCGCTATAAAAACGCAAAACTTATCGAACGATATTCAAATGAAGATCGAATTTATCGCCTTTAGGCCTTTTACCGAAGTAAGGAGGTCGATTTGATTTAGTGTCGACATGAGCAAAAAGTCGTTACACGGCAAGTACTAGTGGCAATCGGCTCCTTCAAAGCTAACCTGTACTGTGTGGGCGGACTGTAGTACGCGGAAGTTGTTTGTGCGATTGACATCAAAAGGGAGAAGGGGAGGAGACGGTGGATAAAAAACTAAAATAAAAATAAACCCCGAGCAGGAAAAAATCCCGAATCAATGAAGACGAATGTGTTTTTTCAGACTCATGTTTTTCACGTTTTGATTAGCCCTCCCCATTGTGGGATGCCCTTTTCACGATGATCCGAGAGAGAGTCAAGTATGGGAAATGTTACTCCACTGCATAAATTGCATTATTGCCAAGTGTTTGAAAGAAGTCGAAGAATAAGATTTCTTGTTAGGTGGGCGGGTTTAGGGTGGTTTGACCAAAGGATGTCCTACCGCTGAAGGGTTGGGGGCTGAAAACCGGATCCTGTTGTCCGACATGGGGGATCTTTGCAAGGACATTGCGAATAAGGGTTGCAATTGCAACACCCACACTGGGATCTTTTCAGGGCGCTTTTCGAATTGCGTAAGGCGGACGACAATAATTGCCCCGGGCGATTCTCCGAGGGCCGCCCTCGAGTTCCGGTCTCGATAATTGTAAAACGTCCACCCTCGATGATTGGGGCGATTTTTATCATAATAAGGGGGTGATATGTTTTGCGGTCGAGGGGTTCATCTGATGGGACGTAAATATTAACAACGATCGTACGGTGCAACAATTGATCGCAAAATATACCTATAGGGTAAATTACCTTGTGTAGGATTGCCGTTGAAGGGTAAGACATATTCCCGACACCTCTTCGATTTTCAAAATTGAAGTTGAAGCTTCTGTTTTTAGCTACCAACGTTTCACACGTCTAATATCATGTTTTTAGTCAATACCTACAGATGTATGCAGAAATAAACCCCAAGTCAAATCCATTTATGGATAGAATTGATAGGAATGGTCCATTTATGAATAGGAATAGTCTCAAAATAATTATAATTTTTTTGAAATTTTTCCGAGACTATTCCTTGGGTAGATACTAAATCACTCGCGGAAAACTTGTGGAATCCGATAATTCGAATAAAAACTCAAAAAATGAGATAAAAGAAATAGTCTATTAATATCTAGTAGAATAGACTATTCTCTCATTTTTCAGTTTTTATTTGGAGCATTTCTTGAACTTTTTATGGCGAATCAGTTATCTGTATTTTTCTCAATCCTGGAGAAATCCAATTTTTCCAGTTATGTATATGAATCTATCCGAAGGCTACCCAACTTTTTTTTACTTTAAAATTTTTTGAAGGGTTAAATTTTTTTTTTTATGCCAAAAATTAGTCTTTAACCTAGTTTCGAAGACCCACCAATTTTGGAATTAAGGGGGTGAATGACGTCCAGAAACCTCCGAGAATTCAATGAGCTCAAAAAATTCAAAATCGTTTCAGTTGAGCCCCCTCAAACTATTTTTTGAAAATAATCCACAAAGTATGTTTGAAAAAGTTAATTTTTTGCTTTTTGGTGGTTGTGTTTTTACTTTTTCGACAAAAAGGTTGAAGGTATATTATATGCACAGAGTACGTCCAGGGGTACGATATTTTTATAGGCCTACCTATACCTATTGCTATCAAATAGCAAAGAGAAATTTTCTCTTCTTGAAAGGTAGGTAGGCTACAGTAGTTTTGGCGATTCCAAAATTCACGTACGCCCGTAAAATGGACAACTGTTGATGAAAATCGTCAAGGGCAATTAATTTCCCTTCGGTAGCGGGCGATACCGAGAAGAATACATCAGCTCCCCTCCGGAGTTCTCCCCAACGAGAAGATCGGTAGCTAAAAGCAGCAGCTGCAGCCGTAGCTCGAAAACCATCACTTCAACAGGTGGTGGCCTCGCATGGAGTTCAACAAGTCGCCAGCAACAGCCTTGCTATGACAGCAAGCTACTTGTTGATCCTGGGAAAGGAATGGGTAGCCCAAAACCTCCGATAGCTACTGAGAGATGTCTACTTTCGTACAATATCCAGTACATAGGTTTACGTAGACTCTTGTTCGGGGAAACTATTGGACGGCATTCAGCAGAAAGGAACCAACCACAAAAACCTAGTTTCGAGTAATCAGGCTTCAAAGTTTTTTCAAGCATACGAATCCTGTGTTGATTGTGTTTTTCAAATTCAAATTCCGAAGGGAAAGCCTTATCAAAAAAATTGCTTCTTTTGGTGGAAAGCGTAGTTGACCTAGCCCATTCTAATAGTGCTATTATCTCATTTTGTCATTTTTTGTGGTTGGTTCCTTTCTGCTGAATGCCGTCCTATTATTTATAGTTTTTCCTCATCAGGTCTTAAATTCATTCCGCACCAATATCGGAGCCCAACGGTGGGAAAACTGTCAACAACCGTCGTCAACAACTCTCGAAGTACACGGACATAAGGTACGGGTCATGATCCAATTCCCAGGTCACATGATCAGAAGTCAGAGTGCGTGGGAATGGCTGGAAGACTTCGGAACGACTATTTATAATACTCTTTGTGACATAGTGCGACGCCTTTTGTAAATTAAATGTCGTATTTATCGGCTGTTTGAAATTCAGATCAATGGAAATGTATTCGCTCAGACAGGGCGAGGCGGTGCATCAGACGGTCGGGGGTTTCCGTTCGGTTTTCGAGACAATGAAAAACGACTTGAGAATCGGCGGGCGAGTAAGCGCAATATCGAACGATATGTTTCGGCCGACGTTTATCCGTATCCTTTTCGGAAGAATTTAAATTCTCCAATGACAGCATTATGCCTAGTGCATGTAAAGCGACACTAACCACTGCTCAATATTTCGTCGCACCCCAAGTCCAACCGCCTATCTACAAAAACTCAACTTTTCAGGAGAGCAAAAAAAAACTGATTCTTTCAATTTTGACCAAACTTGGAAAGGTGTAACCTTATTTTTTATTATTTTCTAGGCATTTTACGATTTTTGCATTTATCTCATTGGAAAATGTTTATTTTATCACTTAGGTGTGATCCCAAAGGCTCATTTTCGATAAAAATGCAGATAGGCGGTTCGACTTGGTGAGCGACGATTTGTTATTGAAGGCCTATCAATTTCGTCCAAATTTATGGTAGGTATACTAAAAATTTGGTACATCTATTGAAATATTTAAAACATAAATTTCGACCGAATTATAGTACAAATTTTTTTTGCTCATGATTTTTTAAATTTTAATATGTTGGTTTTTTTCCAATTCACATTGGCCATGTCGGTCAAGAACCAACCACGAGGTATGAGCGAGGTTGACATTTTATGGCAGAAATATGGATTGAATTGGTATTATTTTAAATGGAATTTTTAATATTTTCATTTTATTCGATACCTATTCTATATTTTTTAATATTTTCATGCGATGTAATAGAAAACCACTAAAATATCATCAGAGACTGAAAGGCGTCTATCGAGATTATCTCCCTCTTGATCCTCCTTCTCCTCCTCTTCATCCTCCTCTTCCTCCTCCTCCTCCTACTCCTACTCCTCCTCACCCTCATCCTCCTCCTACTCCTGCTCCTCCTCCTCATCCTCTTCCTCCTCATTTTCCTCCTCATCCTCCTTCTCTTCCTCCTCATCTTCCTCCTCCTCCTTCTCCTCCTCCTACTCCTCTTCCTCCCCCCTTCCTTATTCTCCTCCCCTTCCTCATCATCCTTCTAGTCCTCCTCATCCCCATTGTCCTCATCCTCCTCCGCCTCCCACTCCTCATCTTCCTCCTCCTCCTTCTTCTTCTTCTTCGTTGTCTTGGAATCGCTGCCGACAAAAGCCCATCCGTTGGCAACAAATTCAATCAGTTTTATTTCGTCGGCAACGATCTCATCAGAAATTATTTTTGATTAAGTACATTTACGTTGTAACGAATTCAATAATTATCAACCTGAAATAACTCGATACTTGGACGATTCTCTCTAGAAGGAGCGGCCCGATCCCTACGACGTCCCTAAGATCTTTGTATACAAATCGAGTATACTCGATTCACGGCTCAACCATACTTAATTTTGAGTCGGAAATCGGGGAGGTAGTGGTTCAAACTGTGCTGAATCCGAATAAAAATTCAGAAATATGAAATCTTGAAATTCTCGAAGAGCCCATCATCTCGCGCACCTCCGCTACGAGTTAACGGTCGAAGATTTATGGAATAGCGTACCTAATCGCTATGGGCATCGCAATTTTCCCGCGATATCCATGGATGGATGGCGCAGTCCATTGTGAATGTTAGGGACATCTGTTTCGGAGAGGCGATTTGTGACCGATCAACCGAACTGACCCTTGACATATTTGACGTGCCGGGCCGACAATGGATTTTTTGTAGACACTCCGGATCAGCTGTAGATATCCAGGAACAGGGGTAACGAGACTCTGAACGGTTCAACCTCTGGGGTGAGAAGCCAAGGAGGTCTGAGGATGGGCCGGGATCCTTTTTCTCAATTCATTAGGGCAGATCAAACTCGGAACATCTGCTTTTTCCTTCCAAGGGGAGAAGAATAAGAGAGCAGACGGTCCGAGACTCGTGCCAAGACTCCGAGGGCTACCACCCGCCAATTTCTATACGCGCCAATTCAATAGATCTCCTACGCCTCCTTACGGAGTCAACAACAGAGAAACACGATTGTACAATAAACGAAGAGAAAAGCGTTTTATTTCGAAACGTGCAAACTCGAACTGTTAGAACTGACCGACGAGTTTCTGGGCCATTTTGTCAATTTCGGTTTGGACGTTGAATGGACTGAAAGGCCGTGGGCGTGAATCGGTGTCTGATTTATGTCTACAGCAGTAAACATAGTTCTGTAATACGTTTTTCCATGTCGTGGCTAAGATACCGACGATTTTGGCAAGTTTAGCTAACTGGAGGGTTCGAGGATTTACTCGAGACGATGATACCTAATTAGGTATATAATATTTGTATTATATGTTTGTATAGTCATAAAAAATATTTTCAAATTAAAAAAACGTTTTTTTTTGGTATGCGGTATTTAATTTTGAACGAAAAAATCCAACCCTTGAGACACACTCTTCTACATTAAGTTAAACGTTATCTACTTCACTATTCTAAGTTAATGAAACCTCATATTTCGAATGAGCAATAATTATCTGATTTCTCTCTCATTTTTTTATTTTTATTCCAACCAGGCTTTATAAATTTTTTTATTGATACAATACGATCATGGGATTTTATACCTTTGCTAGAAATTATTTTCATTTCGTTTTTAAGTCATAATTAAATTATTAGTTTCAAGCCATAATTTGATTAGTTTTCGAATCACAACTAATTAAATTATTCGGCTATTATAATATAATAGCCTACGATATAATAATATAGTGTAATATATAATATAGAAGCATACCTATTAGGTGTATGATGATTATTTTTAAAATATAGTTTATTTTAATATCCTCTTCTACCTATTTAGACCTTTCTGAAATAAAGACTTTCTACAATTTAAAAATCGTTTAATCGGGCTGAGCATAAAATATTTTTCAAAATAACAATTTCTTCTCAAAGTAATTTTGAGAAGAAAAATGCCACGTCCAAAGCCCGTCTAGGTACTGCATCGCTCACCCATGTTACAAATGAACAAATAATTTCTATATTTTTGAAGAAAAAAAATCCTAATATCGACGACTCAGTTGAGAAATAAAGATTATTAATTCCCTCACAGACAAAATCAAAACAGCCATTTGGCAATATTGTGAAATGACTGTAAAAAACACAGCTGCAGGTGGTCGATAGCTCTTCAAATAAAACAAGCAGAGGAGATTTACGTCTGTGTTCAACATTTTCGGTACCTCTTGTTGGGTGAATTTTTCATGCGTGACTGTCTTATTGAGGAGATCATCAGGTGTACTTGAGATTGTTTTCGTTTATATTTACATTGATTCAGAACGGGGGGGGGGGGGTGAATGGGCATTCATGTTCGACAGAACGCCCTTTCACTTCATTTACAAACAATTTTTTCGAAAATTCTCAAACTATGGAAACCTAATTTTTAAGAGGCTCCAAAAAGGAGGAGATTATCAGGTTGTCGCTTTTCACTCATGTTTGTTTCGCTCTGACATCGGAGAAGCCTGCCATTACGTTCAACAATTTTTTTTTAATTTTTCTAGGATCAATATCAATGGTACTACAGCCAAAAAGTTTTTGATTTAATTTTTTGAAAAAAAATGTAAGTAAATTTTTCCTGCAAACTCAAAATTTTGGTCTAGTTTTTCGTTTTTGACGCATTTTTTGTTTTTTTTTTTTCTTGTTTTATCAGGTAGGTTTTAATTACCTAGTTTTTTTTTTTAGTTTTTAAAGTACTAACTCACCTACCTAAAAACCAGAAAGTGAGGAATAAAAACATTATCAAACAAAAAAAAACCAGCTTTAAAAATAAGGCAAAAACCAAATAACAAGGTAAAATGAGAAAAAATAAAGATTAAATAAGGTTGTTGGGTAATAAATAAAAAAAGGTTCATTTCTTAAGAAAAATGAACCAAAATCTCAAAAAGCAGATTTTGACTTGTGTACCTACGTATTTTTGACATTTCTTTGGGGACAATTCCTCAGCTTTAACATCTCACTTCGGAAGAGGTTCCTTTATTGGCCAATTTTACTTAAATTTTTGCGTAATATAATTCGAATCCGGCATTAGGGTATTTCTTCAAAATATGAATGTTGTCACAAGTTTGGGATCTTTTTTCGACAACGAGTTTGATTGATTCATCAACATCATTTCAGCGAAAATATTTTTTCAAATTGTTCACCCGCTAAACAAGCGAAATAGAAGGGGGAATCTGAGATGAAACTCTTTTATCTCTCCATAAGCCTCAGCGACCGTTAAAAACTAGTCAACGGTCATTCGATTGTTTCATTTCAAAAGATGGGTGGAATACAAGCAGAAAACCGAAAAATGTGCTCTCGAAAATTGCGCAATTTCAACGGTCTTCTATTCAGGCGTCAACTCAGATTTCCGTTACCGGAAGGCGCGCCTCTGAAAACCGCACCATTTTCATTCGGAGATGCTTTGAAAACCGAAGAATCTCTCCAACGGTCTTCTCATCTTTTCGAAGATGACAAGGTCAGGGGATGAGGTTCCCACAAAACACCCACAAACGCCTCCGCTTTTGTTTCGCCGTTGACTCCCCCAAAAGAGCAGAAACGGTAACTGGAAATGACGAGAAAGACGAAGAAAGTCTTCCGCGAGGTGTCAGTTCGAAGATGACGCACCCCCGGGTCATCTCGACCTGCTCGCCCCATCCGTAGTTTTCTCCCTTGTTTTTTCACCGTTAACAACCCCCATACGTGGGAGGTATGCTAACGAGTTGAGGGTGGTGACCCCAGCATGAGGGAAAGAGACGATCATCTCCCACGCAGGTAACAATAGGACGTCTAATCACGGAAGAATGCGAGAGGCTCCTTTTCAAAAAATTGAGTTACCAATGGCTCGATGTTGGGATTTCTAGAAATGACGGTTTTTCGCAAGAAGTTACACCTCCTATACGTTGAAGAAGTTACGTTGAAGTTTCAAAATACGAAATCCGTTAGATACAAGTTTGGTTAGTTACCAGACTCTACGTCTACGTTTTGGAAACCGTTATCGTTGGAAGCCCTTTGACATTACTTGCAGACTTTCTTGAATCAGTCCCCCTGGCAGCTACTCAAGTTCATCAGCAGGAATAAAAGAAGCATCCTGGACCTGGAACCTCAGAACATTACATAGTTTGAGTACTGGCCAAAAGTACCAAGAATTTGAAATTCTCCCTGAAAATCTGGAATTAGAGATTTTTGGGAATTCTGATTGTTTTTTCCGTTTCTGAGTTCAGCAACCCCAATTCAATGACCGGCTGAAATACTGTTTTATCGACAAAAATTACAGGTCAGCAGAAAGGGAACCAAAAAAGAAAAACCAAAATCAAATCTAGTTAAAATCTCCTTCAATTGTACCCGTTTCGAAATTTTGCATTCGTTTCCACAATAAACTAGGTAGGTACCTTTTTTTTTCGATAGGTATCAATAAAAGATTATTAGCCAGCAAAAAATATTTGAATTTAGAAACGTTTTTAGTTTTAGTACTCTGTACAAGAACAAAAAAATGTTTTTTAAATATGAAAGATTTTATCTTGCAAAAAAAAAGGCAATTGATAAAGTTGCAAATAAAAATGGTAATTTTCCTTCACGACACTATCAAACATAACAACAATGCGTATAATATACGCATATATGCTATATGTTATAATATATATTATATAACATATTAGGTATGTTAAAAACCGCTAATTGGTTCAGAAATTACTGAATACAAATTATGGAAGTTTTCTTCAATTTTCAAATTCGCTTTTTTCTTCGAGCATTCGTGAAATAGTGACTTAATGCGAATAATCCTGAAAACCCAATTCATCTGCTCCATCATTTCATGCCGTGTACAAGTTTTACAGTGTGAAATTCACACAAAAATGCAACATGCAAACGAATCGCAATGTCTCCGAATTGGCCTGTTATTGAGATGCGAGGGTGGAGATCCCCTTCGAACGACGTCTGATGAATAAAAGAGGAAGCAAAACTCAACTGGTTTTGCACTGTTCTTGTTGCAGGCGTCCCATTCATCGTCTTGAGACTCCCACGCTTTCCACAGTAGGACTCTTAACAATGCAAACCGTTCAACCAGAAAAAAAGTTGACTTGGTGAAAATTATTTCTCGTTCACCACCTTTGTCGATATTCCTTTCGACGTATTGTTTCTGTTGAAAAGATTTTCTAAAAATTTGAAGTTTTGGGTATAAGTTGTTCAGAGAAAAAAAATTTTAAAAAATTTAACGGATACAGGTAACTCCATAAGACCCCCGCAGGTGAGCTATCAGGTATTTTTGAAATTCAAACCTTACTGCACGAATTTATAATTTGGCGATTTCAACTTAGATTCATCTAAATTGCTACATTTTGGTTAGACATGAATTTCGTCTCACATCTCGCAAAATTTTCATGGTGAAATTTCATCGAAAACGCTCGCAATCTGATCGCATTATCCTTGAACGCTCCACTGTCGAGGGAATGATTCTAGTAATGTGAAACCTTCTGATCGAACGATACAGTGCCGACAAACGGGTTAACTTTCGAAATCAGAAATCACCTTAGAAGATCGGAAAACAGCCTACAGTGGCATTCGAACCCAGATTGTCTTAGCGCTAACAGACTACCATCTTGAAGTCATGAGAATTTTTACTCCGAAAGTAGTCGGAGAACATTATTTCATTAATCTTTTATTCTGAATCAAAAGTTCACCACAAACTCAACATGCAAACTGAACATTCAAACTAAACTCACAAACACTCAACTTGAAAGTCAACCCACAAATTCAACATGCGCACCCATCGAATTGAACTCTCGAATTCAACACTTCAACAAGTCAACCCTCAAACCCAACGTATAAACTGATCTTTCAAAATGAACCCGCAAACTCAACTTACAAACTGAACTTTCAAACTCAACCAACGAACTAAACTTACAAAATGAACTTTCAACCCCAACCAACAGTGTCAACCTACAAACTGAACATCAACCCACAATCGCAACATACAAACTGATCTTTCAAACTGAACCCGCAAACTGAATTGAAAACTGAACTTCCAAACTCAACTCGCTCAGACAACCATCAAACCCAACGTATAAACTGATATTTCAAACTCAAACCGCAAACTTAACTTTGCAACTCAACCCACAAACTCAACTTACAAAGTGAACCCCAACCAACAATCTCAAATTACAAACTGAACTTTCAAACTGAACCCGCCAACTCAACTTACAGATTGAACTTTCAAACTCATCTTGAAAACTGAACCCACAAACTCAACCAACGAACTAAACTAAGAAACAGTACTTTCAAACCCAGCCCACCAACACAACTCTCAAGCTCAACTTGAAAACTCAACCAACTAACTGTATCTTCAAACTCAACTCACAAACACAACTTACAAACTGAACTTTCAAACTCAACTCTCAAAATCATCTTACACACTAGACTTACAAAGTCAACTCATTAATTCAACTTAAAAACTGAATTTTCTAACTCAACTTACAAAGTGTACTATCAACCCCGTGTAACTCAACCCGTAAACTCAACTTACAAACTGAGCTTTAGAACTGAACTCTCAGACTCATCTCGAAAACTCAACTCTCGAACTCAGCTCACATGAGTGACTCAACTCACTTGAGTTTGCGAGTTCACTTTGAGGGTTCAGTGATAAAGATGAAACGTTGAGTTTGATAGTTGAATTTTGAAAGTTGAGTTTCAGAGTTGAATTTTGAAAGGTTGAGTGTGAGAGTTGAGCTTGCGAGATGAGTTTGAAAGTTGAGTTTGCTAGTTGAGTTAGTGGGTTGAGTCGAAAAGTTATGTTTGATAGTAAAATTTTGAAAGTTGAAATTCAGAGTTGAATTTTGAAGGTTGAGTTTGAGAGTTGAGTTAGTGGGTTGAGATGAAAAGTTGAGTTTGAGAGTTGAGTTGGATGAAATGTTGTTTGGATGAAATGGAGTTTGTGGGTCGAGATGAAAAGTTATGTTTGATTTGATGTTTGAATTTTGAAAGTTGGATTTGTAGGTTGAGATGATAAGTTGAGTTTCAGAGTTGAGTCCTACTATCCACTATCCTTTGGTGGGCTGAGTTTGAAAGTCCAGTTTGTAAGTTGAGTTTGTTGGTTGAGTTTGCAAGGTGAGTTGGTGGGTTGAGTGTGTGTTTGTTAAGTTTAGTTCGAAAGTTCTGTTCGTATGCTGAGTTACTCGGTTGAGTTTGCATGTTGAGTTTTTCCCTTACTGACTTACCTTCTTGTTTTAAAATGTCTAATGTTCAAGTTCTTTCTTCGGCAGGGGCCATATAAAATAGCGAAATGCTCCAGATGAATTGATATTCTGCTGATCAATATGGGGATATTTGGACCCTATGTTGTAAAACTGAACGTATTGAAACCACCGCGACCAAAACTCAGTTGCGACCCGAGTCGAAGCTGAATTTCACGGTATTTTTATGACTCGGTTCCAACCGTATCATGCGAGTAGACATAACACCTTGGCTTTTACAATAACTCGTCCCCCGTACAAACAAGCATAACAAAGTGGCCAGGCTGACATTGCGACGTAAACTGAGAAATCCGATACTCCCACATCGTAAACGAAATAGCCAGATCAATGGTATCGAAGAGCCCTGAGATTTTTCCGAGTCATAACAAACAAATTTGTCGTGTAGGTGTCACCTGTGTATCTTCTATAGTCATTTTTTGGCGGTTGGGTAGGTTTAATAATATTTTTACTTTCTCGATTTTTACAATTTTTCAGATGATTTTTGTGATGTTCGATGGGGTATGCGAACATTTTTGTTATGGTTGTGGAACAGATTGAATAGTATTTACTTGGGTCTTCATGTATTTTGTTTATTTTAATTTCGATCATTCTCATTGTTCTTGAAGATATCAACTGTAATTCATTTTTTTGATATTTTACTCCCTCAAATTCAAAATTATATGTTTCGAAAGTTTCGTTTTGGCTTGCAGAGTCCGCAAGCTTTTTTCCATATTTCGCAAAGAGTGTTTTTTGCGAAAATAGTGCGCTTATGATATGGAGGTATTGCGTGTTTCTCGTTGCGCTTCTGGATTTTTCCATAAGTCGGGAAAAGCCGCCTCGAGTCCCCAAGAGAAGGCTGTGCGGGTGGACGTCGGACATGCGCAGTCGGGCGGATTTATTGGCGCGCATCGCCTCCTATCCTTCAGCCTCGCCGACTGCCAAACAATTGGGCTGGCTATCCGACCTAGGAACGCCCTCGCTTTTGGGACTATCCGCCCACTCTGGCTCCCGTTTTGCTATTGGTTAGATAGCCCGCATGTTCAGACTCCCCTTTCCTGCTATTATACAGTTTTCCTAGTCTTGCCTTGCAATGGCAGTGAAAAAACGTCTCGAACTAATGCGCATTTTTAGGCGAAAAAATACGAACGTATCAATTTTGCCGTTTGGGGTCTTGTCACGGGGATTTTGATATTTAAATCACCGATGAAAATATTTGCACCATCAAAATACAAAATAGGCTTTGCAGCTGTAGAACTGCGTACGTTCTGCTGATTTCAACACTGCATTCCTCCAATTGGCGAACAATGGACAAACACAATGAGCGAATCCAACCCTCGAAAAGCCGAATATGAGGCAATCGTCACCTGAACGATGAGCAATTGCCAAGTGCGTGCCAGCTGCTGTGCACCGCTGAAGTCAAGTGTCCAACAAAGGATTGGTCCGCTGACTTCGAGGGAAGAGAATCTCAGGAAACAGGAATGTTGACAAATCCATTGTTCCACGCTCCCCAGCTGGCGAAACTGTTCACACTAGGAAATCGATTTGCCCTATTTATGGAATTTAAATTTTATAACTTTTTCAGTCAAGTAGGTATATCAGAAATAACCAATTTTGAGGGTAATGCCAAAGATTGAGGCATCCTATTTTCCTATAGTCCTATTTTTGGATACTTCCCCCAGATTTATCAGAATACCGAGAGATTCGTTTTGGAAATTGGGGGAAAAGATTTTTCGTATAATTCCTGCCCGAATTTCTTGATTGATTTTTCGACGATTTTGAGGATTTGAGGGGGTTCTACTGAACCGATTTTGAATTTCCTTGGCTCGTTGGATTCCTCGAATGTTTCTGCACATTTTTCACTCCCTGAATATCAAAATCGATTGAATTTTAGTGGTTGAAAGCCTGTTTAAAGCCGAAGGATATTCGATGTAGGCATAAAAATAAATTTATAAACCCGCACTAAAATTCTGATAAAAGTGTGATAACAATAAGGAAGTAACGCTGAGGGAATTTCAAAAAATATTAAAACTCACGTGTAGTGTACCAAGTAAATAATTGATTTTTAAAATCAAATAACTCGAGATCAAAAATCCAGTTGGAATTTGCTATGACTTATGTCATAAAGGAAATGGGAAAAATCGGGAAGAGAAAATAAAAAACCAGGAAAATCCAGAAAAGAAGTCACTTTATTCAACGAAAAAGAACATGTTACCTTTTTGTCAGGTTTTATCGTAGCTGATAAGAAAAGAAAATGTCCTGATGTTATCTATCGGAAACATCACTAGAGAGAGAGATACAACCTTTATTTTTTGTTAATTACAAAAAAATGGCGAGCTGCCCGAAAGTATTTTTTGATGAAATTTTTCATAAAATGTTTCTTAGGTACTCACTTGTCTCGTACGCTCTCCATACTAGAGTTGTCCATATTTAGCGCGATGTACCTACCAACTGCAGATGCACCAGTTTCGATGGCTGAGAAAGACCGTTGAAAAACGTTGATTTTCCCGCCGAGAGACGTTGACGTGTATTCAACTATGGGACAGAATGGTTCACGGTATTTCGGCGGTTGGGATGGGGTGACCTTCCAATGGCGCATCATCGAGGGGTCGCGCATACTTGTCTGCTGTATGCTAAGGTGCATTTTTCAAAGGTGAAATTCGAATAGATGTAACCCCTGGAAATCACCCCAATGGCCCATTAGGCCAAAGATGCTCCCATGGGTAGTACGTGAAGTTTCATCTACGGGACGGGGGAACTCAAATTTGGAAGCGAACTCGAGGGGAATCTTCAATGTTCGTAGAGCCATTTCTATTCAATTGGAATCCTCTCTATGTTGGGTAAGACAAGGGTAGATAAAACGCCTCTTCTTCTCCCCTCGGGGTGGAAAACTTCTCCGCTAGACAAAAGGACCTTCGAGCAAAGGATATAGACAAACGTGTCGGTTGATCCATAAGGGGATGTCTTGGGAAGGACATCTGCCCCGTATCCTCAGACGGGACAGGACCCTACTTGCTTTTTGGCACCCCAACAATTTCGTGGGCATCCCAGATTAAGAATCTCATTGAAATTAGGACCCTCCTCTTCTATTTCTTACTGTTACCTACGACTAGGATGCCATTATGACACCTTGCAATATTTTCGGGGGTCGCCGCGGGAGTATGTGGGAAAATCGTGAGGAGATGCAACTCGGCGGGGTTTTGTTTGTATGACAGGAAGGAAGGAAGGTCAAAGGTTTTTCCTGCCGCCGAAACTGTTTGGTCGATCGTGGGATTCTCCTGTGTTGAATGCTCCCTCCTGATTGCTCCCTCTGATGATGTGTAGATACTTCTTCAGGTGCTTGGCGGATCTTCTGTTTCCATTATGGGACACCACGTGAAGGAGGTCGGGGAGGTGTCGGAACCCGCATGGGAACGTACCTGTACTTTTGGCAATCACATGAATCGTCCTTTTGTTCTCTCGGTATATTGTCAAAAAGTAACGGAAATTTTCAAAATCAACGGCAGCAGCAGAAAGCGCGAAATCCCATACCTTAGGGCCGTATTCGCAGCAGTTCATAGAAACCGTTCGATGCGCCAAAATAAATTTTGCACACTTTGTTGGACAACAAAAAAAACATTCCGTAAAATCGCATGGTTATGGAGACGATCGAGGCAACTCAGGTACTGTCAAACCCAAAAACAATTTTAGACGTCCCAATTTCGAGGTTTAGAAATTTGGACAAGAACTTTCAAATTGGATAATTTTAACAGCCAGAAAATATTAACCTTTGTAACCTAGGGATGAGGGTAGCAAGGAAGTACAGTGCGTTATCGAAGTTCTCTTCATTCAGAAATACAGATCTGGGTTGAAAAAACTTTTCTGAAAAAAGTTTACTATTGAAATAAATATGACAGCTCTTGTTGTAATAAACCTTGCCGTGAAAAAATTTCTTCTCAATTTTCCCTGCTTACAAAAACAGTTTTCCAATTTATTGATTCCAACTAATTACAGGTGTTGACGTTTCGACTTGGTTATTTTTCGTTAACTTTGATTTCAAACTATTTTTATGCGACCATCTACGAGAGGCGAAGTTGGGAGCAATTTCGATATTATCGCACCTTAGAGGGAATACAATCGGAATCCGGCGACTCGAATAAACAGGAAACTGCATACGATTTGCATACAAGCCGATGTTCCAACTAGAGATAGGAAATCGTCCCCCTGCCCCATATGTGTGACGGGGTGCAACTGTAAATTCAAGTGTCACCCCTCAGAATGCAACACCGGCTGACAGATTTGCATTTAACTCAAGTGCGTAATTCACTTGCAGCGGGGAAAACACGAGATCGGCTACCTTTTTTGGGTACCGAGCGGTTTCGCTATTTCAGCTGTACGTACCCCTCGTATTGACAACTTCCTTATTGCTAACAATGGTTTACAGCTTTTCAGAATTGACAAACGAGCCGTGCCCGTTTTGATGGATATAGAATATCTTTCTGCGATATCTTTGTCACAATGTTGATACAGGTACCTACCGATAATTGAGGCGTTGATAGCCAGAGTGGACCATTCCACAAACTGTCCGAAAATGAGTATACAGTGCAATGGGTCTGTGGTTGCTCTATCTATCGAATTATTATTAAAATTTGACTCGTTCTCGAATGTGCTAAGAGAGAGCGCAACTTTTCAAATGGTCCGTCTGCAAATTGGCCGCCGATTTTGATGGCCAGAGTGGACCTTGTGGCTTGTAGAAAAGTCCCTATGGTTCATGAGTCATCTGTTCACCCAAGAATGCTTGTATTTTTTCTTCAAACTACCATAACAAGGCCCTTTATCAATCACTTGAAATTAGTCGAAATTTTCAAATGCGATTTTCTCAGTTCGACACCTGAGTGGAATGGTCCACTCTGGCTATCAACGCCTCAATTGTCTTTATTTACAGCCCCTGTTAACCCAGAGACCCCAAATATTGGGGAAAATACTTTTTCCTTTCAACGATTCATGCAAAAAAAATTTCTGGAAATAATGCACAAAAACGAGTTTGGATCTGAAAACGCGCCTACCTACCTTTTGGCTTATTTTTCACAAGTCCCCCTACCCTACTGATTTCTTGAATGAGTGCCAACTCAAAAGTTTCGCAAATATTTTTTTGAATTAAAAATTTTTCAGCTGGGTCGAAAAATGTTTTTATTTTTGAAAAATCATATTTTAAATTTATATTTATTACTTTTTCAGTTAGGTCGAAAAATGTTTTTATTTTTGAAAAATCATATTTTAAATTTATATTTATTGCTTTCTCAGTTAGGTCGAAAAATGTTTTTATTTTTGAAAATTCATATTTTAAATTTATTGGGACCAGAAATTTTTTTATTCGAATGTTTATGGTAGGTACGAAAAATTCGTTTTCTTATTCTTCAGGGCACAATGCACATCAATGGCCCAAAAACTCAACTGCTGGTTTTGGAGACTTCCAGGTCGCAGCTACCTACCTACCTATCGACTGTTGGTATCAGGTAGCGACAATGTTCGAAGTTTATGCTCCGATTTCCGCGTCCGTTTTAATTTGAATAGTAAAGCACCTACGTTCAACTGAATTTCATAAAGTATCCTGTATTAATTCCGTTTGAATTATGCAGATGGAGGAGGGCATGGGAAAATGTATTCATTATTATGAGGGGGGAGTAAAGGAGAGCTCCCTGTTAATGTATTCGTGCATTTCAATATCCTTTCCGTAACCTTGCACTGCTGTTGGAAGTATTCGTCGATATATTTGCATTTTTACCAGCTCATCGTCGTAAATTTTGACACTGTGACCTGTCCTGTGGTCAGTCGTATAATATGACCAAGATAACTTCCCTTATTCGGACGGTTGCTCGATTCAGTCGACGGTTGATCGAAATATCGACAATATTTTCGAATTTCTCGCAGATAGGAATAGGAAAACATTTGAATTTTATCGAATTTAAAGGCGTACCATTATAAGATTAACATTTTTTTCTAATTAAATTATAAAATTAAACATGGAATATTCGGAAAGTCGATTGAGGTATCCCTCAGCCCGTGCCAGGGATCCTCGACTTCTTTAATATGCTCGCTCGTTCGACAACAAAAGACGCCCTCACAATGGGCCAGAAGAAAAGCACCTACTCGACTCCTAGGGCCTCAGGATCTAAAGATCCTCGTCCCAGGCACGTTCTCCTCTGTCTGGAGCTTCTTGAAGACGTTAAAGGCCAAGAGCAGATGCCTCAGTGTAAACAGGACCTTTTAAATTGGCCTTATTCGGCCCGCGAGCTACGAGAATGTCCTGAGCAGCTGGAGCCGTGGCTTTGATCTACCGTTGCACCGGGAACAAGTGTTCGGGCGAAGATGTTGAGCTATCCTTCGAAGTTATACCCGGTACATAAAGTTGGAGGATGATAAAAATAAATTGGAACTTATTTCGATCATAGGTAGTGTCGATTTTGGTTCATTTTTCTTAAGAAATGAACCTTTGTAATCGGTCAGGAAAAAAAAATTTTTAACACCCCCTGAAAATTTGTTGGTTTACGTTTCAAGGGGTGTAGAATCCAAATCTGCAATAAAAATTTTTTGTCCGTCCGCCGTACGCCGTCCGCCGTACGCCGTCCGCCGTCCGGGGTTTTTCAGGGGGAAGGAGTTATCGAAAAATTTTGAAATTTTTACCAAAAATCAAGTTCCGTATCTAGTTGGTCCTAACGTCTCGACAGAACCCTACCTTAATTTTAAGGCCAGTAAAACAGCTGTTGAAGAGGTAAAAAATTCGTGCTTTTCTGGAAATTTGTAACATAGGCATGTGACGCATCATTTTCTATAGATTTTTCTATGCCGAATCGAATGAGACCATCGCCACGGCGGTAGCTCTAACCGTTTAGGAGTTATTGCAGTTTTAGTGAGACATTTTTGAGTTTTTTAAAATTTCTACAATTCTGAATAACTCGAAAACGACTAGAGCCACAAAAATCGTTTTCCACTCGTTGGAATCCCCACAAAAACTTCTGTCCTCCCGATATCTTCAATTTAAAGAATTTGGTCGCATTACACAAATCAGCAAAACAAAAATCGAAAAAATTTGAGAATTTGGCCTCGGCTCTTAGATACGGTTGATTGATCTACTTACGACCACTAGCCTATTACACCAACAAGGTGACGCACTCACACTACGACCAGTTGCGCTTGGCAACATGAGAGCGAGTCAGGCTTTAACAACGGTTCTGAGGCATTTTTAATTTCATTCATTATTCAGAGAATTTAATAATTATAATTATTCAGTTAATAATGAAGGTGATTAAGAATAGATTAAATGGAGAATTTAACGGAATTAAACTATCTGCTGCGTTGAAAAGATAGATAGGTAAGTATTTATCAAGCAAAGAGGATGATTATTTTTTGCCGGGTTGAAAAAACGTTTCTCTAAATCCCCCTCTAAAATACAAATTTATACTGAAATTATAGAATAATAACAACTAAATTCTGAGTTTAAGGAGTACCGATATATCGTGAAGTTTGTCTTAGCAATCGAAAAATGAACCCCTGTGCAAAATTTGCAGAGTTCTTCGGACATAGCGAAAACTAATCTGCACATGCCACTGATCTACTTAGCAGCGTTTTTACATGCACAACAAAAAACGTAAGAGAGAAGTAACTGTAGTTTTTAAAGGAGAAAAAAGTTGTATTGATGTACGACGCAAATTTCGGTTAAGACCATGGGGACATGAATGATAGTGTAGGAGAATTTAAATGCTCGATTTCCACGTCTGTTCTTCCGAGGGGCCCGAGATGTTCGCAGCAACGTAGAAAACAATCGCCACCTATTGACCCTAAATTTGCGTCAGATCTATTGACACGCCTCTTTGAAGGTGAACATCGGAAACTAGGGTCAGAAAATGACCGTTATGAGCGGATATTGAAGCACGACCAAAAGAATTCGATTGTAGGTGATAAAAAAAAGGTGTAGGTGATTCTAAAATTCATGGAATGTTTTGTTTTAGTAGAAAAACGGCTTACCCAAAAAATTCTTTTTTAAAAAATCTTGGATAAAAATCAATAAATTACGATTTTTTTCAATTTTTTTCCTTTTTAGTTTTTATTTTTTTACAAATTACTCAAACGAAAATTAAAGTGTATTTGATTTCTGTAACCCTTCAACCCAAGATGAGTTGATTTGCCCCCGAAAATCGGGCCAGTATTTAAAAAATTGTTCAAGTAATTTTTTTACTCTCCTGGAACATACTTTAAAATACAGACCTGACTACGATTTTGCTTTTAATCAGTAGGTACTTCCAAAATTGCCAATGCACCTATAGTGGTTAAAGATTCACCTAACAATAAGCAATTATTGCTGTCCACCGACGCCAGTTGGGAAAATCGAGTCTCTTTCCCTCTAGAGATAAAAACGATTCGATTGTCGACCGCAAAATGAAAACCTCGCGGGCACCAAGTTTTTCAAACCACCAACAACCCAATGATTTTTTTTAACCGATTGCGGTAACAACGGATCGCAATTTCTAGAACCGCAAAAGCGCGCATACTGACCGGTGGAATTTTTTCCAAGTCCGAAGTCTACGTGATTCAACAGATGTATCACGCATGTAACCACATGCGGATGACAACTCGAATGAGTTCCGTATCTGTCCGCAGGTGGGTTACGACCGTTTGCACTCGTATGATTGTGTGTATACAATGAGAGTCATTCAACAAAGAACGGACGGTTGCATTGTTCTCAACCCTTTTAACAAGAACAAATGAGAACGGAGGAAAAGCGCTCCGAGAACTGCGAATATTGCTATAGCAGAGGTAATAGTCTCTTGAAAAGTTTATTTGTTCTAAATTATTCGAAATGTACTACCTATAAGTAGGTTTTGACATTTTTAGCCTCCAAGTAAACTTAAGAATAAAATTTATTTAATGATATAATTTATTAAATGATAAATCATATGTGTGAGACGAAGGCATCAGGACGACATCCTCTTGATTTCTTAATACGAGAGGCGCTTTCGATCGAACGGGCCGCGTTAAGACTGAAAATGAATCAGTGATGCAGCCGTCAGATGAAACCAGCGGTGCGTAGATAACACACAATACTTCCATATTTTGAAACGTAAAATTGTGACACAATTTGATCATATTTCGACTTCTTTTAAGGGTGTTTAGGTCAAAAATATCAAAAAATTCACTATTCAAATTTAAAAATTCGCCCAAAATAAAGAAACGCCAATTTATCGGAATACAAAAAATATCCACATATTCTGCAAGGTAAAACGAAGATTTTAAGACCAAGAACGCTCAAATCGGTTCATTTTTGTGGCCGGAAAAAAATAAAATAGAAAACACTAAAAATGCTAATATATCGGAAGTACAGGTCTTGCCGAGACAAACATTTCAGTTCAAGAAATGTGAAAAAAGGTTGATAATTTAGGGAGCTATGGTCATTTTTGTAAATGACCACAGACGGACACACAGACACTTGTTCAGGAAGTGATTCTGAGTAAATGTGTATAAGAAAATGGTTTTTCTGATGCTCCGTTCCGATTCTCAATTTTAGGACGGTTCCAATACTTCCATTTACTCTGTAAATATGGAAGTAAAAATGAAATAAAACTTATTTTCTAGCCTGGGCGTTATACACTGCAGTAGGTAAATTATGATTGTTAGAAAATTACCCCACGTAAGACAAGAATAGAATGGATACAATGGTAACAAACATTATAATAGTTTGAAGCCCGAATATTTGTAAAATCATGATATTTCTTTGATATATTTTCTTGATAAAATCTTGATAATATCAAGATTTTATCAAGAAAATATATCAAAGAAATGTCTAAAATCGCACAATTTTTCCAACTGAACGGAAATCATATAAAATTTTAAACACAAAAATTAATGCTAGGCACACGAAAAATGTTAACGCATTTTTGCGCCTCCAATCGTGGAAAAATTAAATTATAAATCCCAAATACCCAGTCGGGGAATAATCGACCGTTAAAAGGCGACGGGTGTCCAACAAATCACCGGTTATTAAAAACCGCATTAGCCGTTCAGTTCGACCTCTCGGCTCGGGCTCGGTAGCCGACGGGACGAGCCGGGCAAATAATTTATAACGTAGGCGTAGAAGATACTGTTGTACGTAAATGCCATCACGTATTTCAATCGATCATTTCCAGCCTTTTCTGTTATGAGGAAGGCCAAATATGCGCGAAGATGTATTGGCCCGGGAACGAAACATACTGACGATAACTCCCACGAAAGCGGCGGACGAAAGGAGAAGAAATCGGACGGAACATTTTTGTTTTTCATTGGCTCTCATTTAAGCCGACTAGAAGCAAATTTCTTTCTAAAACCTGTTGCGCTTAGATGACGCAGGACTTCCAGAAATCCTGTTTTCGTACACGGAACGTATACAGAATTATTTTGATGGCTGAGCGACCATTGGAATGCTGCATTCATCAAATACATTGGGCTGTGACCCTGATTCGATGACAACAGGACTTTAAAACCCTTTACTTTCAAGTCAAGCCAAGAGTCAAATCAAAGTATGAAGCCAATCCAATTTGAATAAAAACTCAAAAAATGAGGGAAGAGAAATAGTCTATTCCACTTATTATCGTTAATAAGTGGAATAGACTATTTCTCTTCCCTCATTTTTTGAGTTTTTATTCAAATTATGGGATTCCACAATTTCTCCGCGAGTGATTTAGTATCTAAGCCAATCCAAAACCTGAAGTCGGGTCAAAGTCTGAAGTCAATTCAAAGTCTGGAGTCAATTCAAATTCTGAATTCAAGTCAAATTCTGAAGTCAAGTCTGAAGCAAATCCAAGTCAAGTCAAAGAGTCATATCAAAGTCCGAAATTAATCTGAAGTCTGAAGTCAAGTCAAAGTCCGGAGCCAACTCAAAGTCAGAAGTCAATTCAAACGCTGGAGTTAATGCGGAAGCTGATCCAAGTCAAGTCAAAGTGTGAACACTTTGAAGGAGTTAACTATTTAACTTGAAGTTTGAAATCGAGTCGAAGTCTGGAAAATCTATTTCAAGCCAAAGTCTGAAATCGAACTAAGTAAGCGTAGAGTCAATTCAAAGTTTGAAGTCAATTCAACGTCTGAAACTAATAGAAATCTAGAGTCAATTCAAAGTCTGAACTCAATCCAAAGTCAGAAGTGAATTCAAATTCTGAAACTAATAGAAATCTGGAGTCAATTCAAAGTCTGAAGTCAATCCTAAGTCAGAAGTCAATTCAAAGTTTGGAGTCTGAAGTTCGCGAAGCATAGGAGAAATAATATGTTTCCCATAGTGTTTGATTCGCCCTTGTTTTGAATTCTCTCCAAACTATCCAAACCTGCGTAATAGTTTTGTTTGCAATCAATCGAGAATTAATCGAGCGTGAAATTCACGGTGGGCCAACATCGGGCCAATATTTTGATTCGATCATCCGCTCGGAGTCGGCGCGTTGAAGCGTGGGATTTCCAGCAACCCCGCGCACGCTGAGCTATTCAGCATAAGCCACCCCTCAGAGTCACTTCGGATATTATACGAAACGTAAACAAAAAATCCTACCCGCCGGGCGGTTTTCGGAAACCGCCCGAAGGTACCCAAACTGACGTACCCGGGGGAGATTTTGTTAATTACTCAGCGTGAATTTCGATAGTGAATTCGTCGAAGGGGGTAACGAGGGTTACACTATCGCATAATATTTATGCGGACTCATAGGTGCGCCGATAAGGACATTTTCCCATGATCGAAATCTAACTGCACCCTGCGGAGTCCAATTCATTACGCGAGTTCACCTTCCCACAGTGAATATAATTCGACTTGTTGAAACGTCTCTAGGGTCTCAATGCTTTTTGGACAATGGCTCTGTCGGCCCTTCAATGGCCCTTCAATACCTACTCGGGACCTTTTGCGCATTCAATTCGAGACGGTCATTAAGAACCTATTGATCCTTTTTCTGAAAACCCTTCGCCCATGGGGTCTATCAAAAACCAATAGCCTGCGACTTCCCACTGTTCTTGAGGTACAACTGATGACGTCTTGCTCTTCACTGAACGACTTCGCTCGTTGCTCGCTGCTGAATGGATTTCTTCGCTTTGGGACCGACGACGCCTACTTTTCGATTCTTGTACATTGCTGAGGGAGGAGATTTTGAACCCGTTTTGTTGGTGGAGAGCTGATTGTATTCGCGTGGGAATTGGTGATATGCCAGTATAGAGTCTGAAAATGTTGCGGATTTATTGGAAAAAAATTCGCCTCAGTGGTTCACGTGGGTGGTAATCTGGTGTGATAGTCAATAACTAGAAAAGTCGGAAGTCTAGTCAAAGTCTGGAGTCATGTCAAAGTCTGCGGTCGAGACAAAGTCTGAAGTCGAGTTAAAGTCAGGAGTCAAACCAGTCAAAGCCTGAAGTCGTCAAGCGAAAGTCAGAAGTCAAATTAACGGGAGACTGAAAGTCAATGAATGAATGTCAATCCAAAGATTGAAGTCAAGTCAAAGACTGAGCAAATTTTTGATCTTAATGGTCAGGAAAAGCGTAGTGCCATCAGTGCAGTCATTTATCTAAACAATGTTAGTGAATTTGCATTATTTTTAGTTTAATTATTTTCGCCAATTCCTGCCCATCTGAGACCCCACATAGGTACTACCATACTGCACCTCAAAATAGGTCAGGCTAGAAACCTGTCTCAAACTCTCATACAGGCTCAAAATATTCGTATCACGATCTATTTGAAGAATAAAAATGTTTGTCAAAGACCGTATGAATTCATATTTTCATACATTAATTAGGTAGAGTTCGGTCGTTATTCGAAGAAATTCCTAACCCTAAAAATATAATACTCCTGAGAAAGAAGCATAACTATCGTGATGGGGTGCACCCTCCAACAGCCATTCGGGCACAGTGGGTGGCTCCAAACTGTTCGCCAATAGCCCAGCACGAATCCTCGTACCGAATATCCCACGGTTCAACGCGCCAGAACGAAAAATCTAATCAAAATATTGGCCGAGTCGATTTTATTATATTCTCTGTTGGTGTTTCGCAGTTGGTTAACTCAGAAATAAGCGTGACCCTTGATTATTGATATAGAAGGGGTAGAATTTGCTCATTTGGATAACCCGAACAAACGAGGGTGAAAAATGGAACGGTCGGGTAAACATTGAGACGTGAATGGAGAACGTGCAAACTGAATTATGGAATTGGTGATGAATATGCGACGGTGCAACTTTCAAACTTATCAACAAAGTTGTTGCTCCTAATACGGCTTTAAAGTAACGTTTTCCCTTTCAAATGTGTTTATCCCGCGGTTTTCAGGACATGACTAGAAAAATCCGCAGTGAGATCTCTGTCCTTTGACTGCCCGGAGACTGATGACCTGCTCGAGTTAGGATTGGTGGCGTTAATGGCGATGTTACCATGTCTGGACGCCTGAAGACCTTCTCAAGTCGACTTTTGTATCTTCTCATAAATCCACCCGACCGCTCGTGCGCGTCCTAGAAACTTCTGGCGTTTCTATCTCTGAAACTGCTGCAAAGCTGATACGGCATATGGTTGTTATTCCTGGACGGTTCTTCCAGTTACCGTTTTGGTTGGTGCCTCTTGGAAGCCGATCTCGCATGACGTTAAAACCCTTTCAATGTTCACATTTTCAAAGCGGGCTCCGCTAGGTTTTTTTTTCATAAAGGAAGGTAGATTTAGGTGCGAACTTTCCATTGAATATATGTTATATTTGAGTTCTCTGACAAGACCTTGGAGAAAATGAACGCCACATTTATAGTCAGACCTATGACGTCAATGATCCCTCAGCTCGTTCCCTCCCGATCGCACTCGTTTGGAAGATTGTGCGGCTATGAAGTCACTGGAGATTTTAGCCCTCGATACTGCTCAGCTAGGCAGGGTTTGAAATGAAGATTTCTTCCCCTACTCCTCCTCCTCCTTCCTCCTCCTCCTCCTTCTCCTCCTCCTCCTCCTCCTCCTCCTTCCTCCTCCTCCTCCTCCTCCTCCTCCTTCCTCCTCCTTCCTCCTCCTTCCTCCTCCTCCTCCTCCTTCCTCCTCACTCCTTCTTCTTACTTCCTCCTCACTCCTTCTTCCTACTTCTTCCTCCTTCCTCCTCAATCCTACTCACTCCTCCTTCCTACTTCCACCACCTACTTCCTATCCCCCTCCTACTACCTCCTCCTTCCAAATACTTCCTTCTCCTTCCTCCAATTCCTCCTACCTCCTTGCTACTAGTCACTCCTCCCCACCCCCATCTTCCTCCTACCTCCTTGCTCCTCCTCACTCCTTCTTCCTCCTCACTCCTTCTTCCTTCTTCCTTCTCCTTCTTTCTACCCCCCTTCTTCTTCCTATTCCTTCCTACTCTTTCCTGCACACTCACTCCTCTTCCTCCTCCTTCCTCCTCATCCCTCTTCATTCCTCCTTTTACTCACATTCTTCTTTTAAGTACGCTTTCCACCTTTGATGAAATTGGTCTCTAGGCCCAGAGATCTCAAATTTATGGACAAATTTAATCGGCTGAACGAATAAGATACGCTTATCAAGTCTAATCAATTGTGAGCAACCTGCATCTTCGAAAATGCAGCCCCCGAGTCGTTAATCGTCAAATTACGGCAAAGGTTGCACATCTGCCCGAAGGGGTAGGCGCAGTCAATTTTTGGAAATCGTCCCTCATCCGTTTCGCAGGTTGAAGGTGGAAACATTTTATAGAGGATGGCAGGAAATGGTTATGCGAGTAGGAAGCCCAAGGAAGGTAAGGCCTCATTTTCGACTTTGGGATACGGTCAACTTTCACACTATCCAAAAAGTGAAGATCAAGAGACCACCGCATCTAGCACGTGCCCTGCCAGCATCCCAAGTCGGGTCATCTCTTTCAAAGAAGAAATAGGGAGAAGAGAAAATTAAATGGGGAAAAAAGGATGGGGAAAAACGGAGGTGGGGAACAAGGACGACCCGTCGTCACAATGGCTGTTTTTTCTCCTATTAACCGAGAACGGTTTTTTTCTACATATAAAAAGGTAGGTATAGGTACCATCTACTAGGTATATTATGCTAGTATACTTCAGAAGAGCTCGTCTACCTGTTTGCCGGTTTTTTCTAACGAATCCTCTTCATTCCTAAGTCGTGACCACTCAGTTCTTAACTCGCATTGACACATTCGACTACCTGTTTTTAACAAATAGAGTATTGTACGTTCTCGTTTTAAAACTATGCCTGATCTGATTGGTGGACTGTGGTTCCGAATATTTTTCATGCTTCTTCTTCTCCCTACAAATTTGTTTCGAGGAATTATCATTGCTCATTGAGTTCTTAATTCGGTAATTAGTCTATGCGGTTAATCGAATCGACTCCTGATGATGCTGTCAACTATGACATATTGATGCCAAAATCGCCTGCGAAACCGTCTCCACTCCACCAAGAAATTTAGAAAATGGAATTTCTCAGTTTCGCAAGAGCGGCGGTAGATTCATCTGCCCTCTGCTTCCTGCAGAAATAAACAGTCCATTCCAACTGGTCTGTTAATAGCAGTAAGCGCCAAATTGAGCGACGTCGGTGGTGCACGGACAAGTCCAGAATAAGGAGGTTGACTGACTATAAGTGAAGCCTTTCCTGACTAGGATGGACAAGGCTGGTGAGACTAGGACCAAATCAAGAAGAAGGCGACATTCTCCAGTGTTCACACTTTGGCCGACCTAAGAACGCATAGGCAACGAACTCGGGCCAGCAAGTGGAAACGGGTATCGAAAGATTGGGGTCACCAAATCGGCCAATGATTCGTGATGGAATGGGTTTTGTACCCCAGGGATATCCGCCATAGTTTATCCACTATATTGGAAAAATTCCTCACCTTTTCGGCTATGGTCACCTATATATTCTGGGGTTTAAAGGGATTTTCGGAAATGGGGGCAAAAAACCGTGATTGCTGAAAAAAAAAGTTTTTCTGCATTCGAACGTCGATTTTTCCTCAATAAATTGGGGTAAATAAAAAAATGACTATGCCGTTGAAAAGCTGACATTTTGGGCCAGTTTTTCCTGGAACGTGCGAGGGAGTATCCCATTATTTCCAGTCCTAAACAAACGTCGAAAATGGTATTTTTTTAAAATTGAACATTTCTCGACTTTAGCATTAATTTTGGTTTTTTAAGTCAATTTTGGCAATCGGAAAATGCCGTAGGATTATTGGAAATTTAACGCTCTTTTCAACGGTACCCTTATTGTTGTAATTCCCCCAATAATAAAGGGACTTATGGCCATTTTTCTGAGACTAAGTCGAAAATACGAAGAAAAAACTTTGAACCGAAAAAAATTTACTTTTTCTGGGGCTCACAAAAAATGTTATAGAACAAAATTGTAGCAAATGGGCTGAATAATCGATCCTTTAGAGGAAGACAATCTTAAGCGTAAAATAATCTTTGTTTTCCGAATGGAAAATGATGGAAAAATTAATAACTTCCTGGGATACGGGCCTGAGCTTCGACAATCTTTACAAACTCTACACAGGCCCTACCGAACCCCCGTCCCGTCAGTGTTCCTGGGACCGGTCCATCACTTGTTTGTCGTGGGAACGGAGGATCAGAAAGGAAAACTCTTGGATTCCTGTTGTGGTTAACCACCCCCTCAATCTTACCCTTATATACACACAATACATGCTGCAGAGGGCCACCCCCTCATGTTGAGTACAAGTACCTCGTACCCATACGAGCGCAGAATCGACGCAAACGGCTCATGTCTGTATGCGTGCAGGGCTCCGTTGATAGCCTCGGGCCCTGCATGCAACATGGAAAGAAAAGGCTTTTCAATAATGACAGCTTTTTTCTGTTCTGTCGAACACTAAACAAGCGGCTCCTTCTCACCGTTCACGCCCACGATCAGTTCACATAAGACCTTTTTATCGATACCATTTCCCCTCCTGATCGACAAGGGGTGAATTATTCATTGCATGACGAGAAATAATAAAATAAACCCGATTCCTGATTCTCGACTGAAAATTAAATACCAAATGAAAATTAAGTAATGATGAACTGTGTTCCTATCACGTTGGAAGTACTGCGTTTCGTACCCTTTAGAAGCTTGCAGCATAGCTTTCAAAGCCTACAAGTCTCTTCCAGGTCATAGGACAGGTTCTTAGAAGCGGTAGACTAGATTAGGTAACGGCACAAAATGAAAAAAAAATTATCAACAAGTATCTCGTATAGCTCTATTGAATCCTTTGACTTCCTTGGCGGCAGTATTCCAGGAAAGCAGGAATTATCAGCCGGATAATATTGGCCGCATAATGAGAAAATTCTTTGGCCGGCCTAGCCAGCTTGGCACCAAGGGGGGCCCGCCCCATTGTTAGGTCCGGTCCACTCTTGGCACTCATTATCGGTTATCCTCATACAACAGAGATTCGTTTTTAGGTAAAAAAATACTACCTAATGAGGGCATTTCCCATGTTGACCGTGTTCCGTTCCATGGCAAGAGTAAGTACACTTGAATAAAATTGTTAAGAAAAGTAGGTAAATTATGCAAAACCTTAACTTACCCACCCCACAGTCGATAGAAAAAGGCAGGAAGCGAGCAACGTTCAAAATGGGACCTCGAAAATCGGGGTTGCTATTGACAGTACCTCAGTTACTGTGATCCTTTCCATACCATGCTGGTTTTATGGGAACGGAATGTTTGTTTTTTTGAAATTGACCAATAAAATGTTTAAAACTACCAATGAGTGAGTGAAAAAGTCGAAAATAAAAAAATCTACAATTGGGGAAAATGCTAAAACCTTCAATTCGATTACCACTGATGGATTTCATCACTATAATATAGTATTAACAAATATTATTATCAGATACCTATATTGATAGCAAATACTATTATGTTTCAAGATTTCGTCCTGGGGCGGATTCACATGCAGCAAGACCTCTGAGTACGATCCGCCATCTAGTTCAAAGGTAAATTTTCCAACCTAAAGAGGGAAATTTATCAAAGAGCTACACCCCTGCTAGTTGCTAGTAGCAACTTGCTACCCGATGTACCCCGCTGCCGTCATTATGATGTCTGATGCGGTTCGTCATCTTTGTTTTAAAACCTTCTAAAATTAATTTCCAATTATCTCTTGAAAATGTCGTGCCCGTGTTAAAATCTTTGTTGGCAATTTCCCTAGGTCCTTAGTAGGAGTGCGTGTTTTAAGTTTCAGCCAGGTTGAAGAGGATTTTGGATGGCGGAGATAACGAGAGAGGAATTTTCAGCTTTGGCTGAGCAAATGGCGGCGTTTCAGGGCATAGTTGAGCAGTTGTTACCTGCTTTAGCGACCCAGTCAAAGCCAGTTTCACATACGGAACAAGCTTCACTTTCGCCCGTTATATTAATAACGAATATTATTTAAAATATTATTATCACCAATGTTATTTCAGTCCATTGTGAAAATCTGGAAGTAAAAATCCAGTAAGATTATAAAATCTGGATGACATTATTCGCCGATTATACTGTATACAGAAGCAGGTCGACTCCGTGAGAACGTTCGCGGAGCATTAGCGAACCTTAGGTATATCGATAGGCGACATGAATTATACACAAGGATCCGATAGCTAAGATACTCGACTATAGTTGCAATGGAGGACCGCCTTCGCAGAACTTAAGTACGATAAAGTTCCATTAAGTGGACGAGTAATGATTATAATATTGCCCGGCTCCGACCTCACACCTTACGTGATATCGGCGATGTAGGCTGACGTAGGCCTACGTGAACCGAAGGGGAAAGTTGCGTGGGATGTGCGAAATTGCGCGCCCCACTGACGCAATTGCGCAAAACGGCGACAATGAGCGACATAATTTGGAAAATGTGTGCCGTGTATACTGATGAGAGTTTGAAATTGACGCCCCCTAACAACTCTCACTTTAAATTTACTGGTAATTTTCCAAATCTGTTTGAGAAATTTCGTAATATCGATAGTAAAAGTGTAAATCCTAGAACGTGCTCCTCTATTTATTCTACCTTAATTTTGCTGTTATTTGTTTCGTTTTCTCAAAAACTACCCACTAGTATCAAACAATTATTTTGCCTCGCTCCTTGACAGATCCTTTATAAGCCCAAAAATATATCTATATCTCTATAGATCTCTATGGATAGATCTCTTTATAAGCCCACTCTGAAATTTCCCAAAATCGTTTTTAAATAATTAATAACCAATCAATAATTGAGCAACGAAGTCCTTCTCGCCTGCCATTGAAATTGTCAACTCCTAGGTGCCAAGCAGTTCTTCACTTCTTCAAACACGAAAAGACCGGAGAGGCGTACAAGGCACTCGATCACCTCACTCCCCCCCCCCACATCACCCATTGTCGGTTCTTCTCTGACTTTCGAACTTTTCTGTTACCTAGTGTGAATATGTAATGAGCTATTGGCTTGCCAGCCCAAGAATAGACAGGCCTTTCTTCAGTTGCTGAGTCGACTATCGATAAATCCGTCGAGATTTCGTTTGTTCCCTTCGGCAGGGACGTGTTGTAATCCGGTGACTATTGAAGGGTAGATACCCTTCGATAGATACCCCGGGTACTTGGAAGCTCCTCTGACAAATCGCAGGTCCGCCTGGCGAAGAAAGTCTCACACCTTTAGCATACAATCCTCTCGTACGTCATTGGCTGATTAACTACGCCGCGAATCCTCAGCTATCAATTTCGGTTGGCTTTCGTAGCCTCGAGTTCGCGTCACTTGCACCTATTGTATACATAGATACCTATATACCTTTTAAAGGTACCTTTTCCACTAGAAACGTCCCACCTTCGACTTGCGGTGATTTATTTCGTTTACCGTGCGAATTTCGATTTACCTACATTCATCCCTTCACGATAACCCGTCAGTTGAATAAATCAATTTCTGTTTATCAAACTACCATTTTGGAGTTCGCAAGACGAAAATGCGAATTTTGCAAAATATCTATGCCAAAAGTTCTTCTTTAATTGAAATTCAGAAAACATTTTCACTTTTGCATTTTTTGGACAAAAACAGAATATTGGCTCGAGAAAAAAAAATTCCAAATTCAGAAATGTCAAAATTTAAAATTAAGTGAAAATGCACTTAAATCCAAAAGATCGAAATTTCAGCATTTTTTAACGATTCATCTACAATTTTTTTTACGAAACGGTGTTGTTGTTGTTTTTGGGAGTTAAAAGGTGTGTATCTTGTGTTTTTGGCGAGTACCTTGTCCTGGCCTGCATAAATTGCTTTCTTATTCCTGGAAAAATTCCTTTAAAAAACTCCTTTATTCTAATTTTATTTAACGTTTTAACTTCAATAAATTTTCAAATTTCGAATTTCTAAATTCAAGCCCATTCCACTTAATTTTAAATCCTAGTTTCAAAAATATTTTCTTATTCCTGATTTTCAAAAGATTTCTTGAAAAAATTCCAAGTTGTCAGTACTAATTATGTCTTCCATTACTTAGCTATGCAAAACAACCTACCTGTGACCTAGATATTGAGATAATGACTTACGTAATCCTGATTATGATGTGAATAAAAATGAATTAACCGCACACGTGCTCTCCTAAATTCCACCCCATCAATTTAAATTACATGGTGCCGAAACCTGTCGTGTTCGCGAAATTTGATCGTTTATTGGACACATATCGCCCGTGAAAGAGTCGGTTGTGTTTATTCTTGTCAACGATCGCGATGACGGACCCGCCAGTAATGAGTAACCAAGACGAGTCAACGATTAATCTACGGCCGCCGTCGCCTCTGAAAGTTGCTGATAATCATGAAAATTTGGCCCAGTCGTGGAGATTGTGGATACAAGCGTTCAACTGGTATGCTGAAACCATTAATCTAGCGAAAAGGAAGCCGACTGCACAAGTAGCAATTTTCATGACTGTGATAGGCCAGGAAGCTATTGCAATCTACGACTCGTTCAAGCTAACTGAAAGTGAAAAAACCGATCTGAAAGTCATCAAACAAAGGTTCAATAATTATTTCACGCCGAAAATTAATAAAACATACGAACGATTGGTCTTCAACCGTATGATGCAGAAACCACATCAGTCATTTGACGAATTCCTGACAGAGGCCATAAATCAAGCTAACCGATGCGCTTTTGGTGCTCTTAGGGATGAATTCATATGCGATAAAATCGTTATCGGCATTTTAGACGACGATGTGAGAAAATCTTTATTATCAGAAGACGACTTGTTGTATGACAAAGCAGTTAGCTTGTGCAAAGCAGCCGAACTGGCCAGAAAACATTTGATGGGGATGAAACCAAACGATACTGCGGAGGTTGATGCTATCGGACGGAAAAATTCGACGAATCGTCTAAGCAAGAAGAAATTTGTCAAGAGACAAGGTACTGACAGGACATTCCATTGCAGGCGTTGTGGTACAGAACATACAAAAAGATCGTGCCCGGCGTTCCAAAAGACTTGTTCAAAATGCAATAAATTAAATCATTTTGCGCAATGTTGCCTATCGTCAAAAAAGGTAAATACCTGCAATGTTAATCATGACTGTTCCTTCGAGTCAGACCCGGCTTATGACTTATATGTTGGCAGCATCACAAAAACTGACGACCTCCGAGATTGGAACGAAAGTGTATATTTTCCAGGAAACCACGAAGTCAATTTCAAATTAGACTCTGGGGCACAATGCGATATAATCACCTCGGATGAAATAAAAAATTGTGAACTTCACATGCAAAAATCAAAAGTGAAGTCGCTAATATCGTTCAGCAATGATTCGACGCCAGTCCTCGGAGAAACAAAAACAAAAATAAAAACAAAAAAAGGTCTGGAAATGTCCCTCAAATTTTTGGTCGTCGCACCCGGTCATAAATGTATCCTCGGAAAAGAATCCTGTGAACGATTGGGACTAATAAAAAGAATCGCCTCCGTTCACTCCGATTCAAACCTATTTCAAGGAATAGGTTGCATAAAAAAATTCGTGTACGACATCGATATTGTTGAAAATCCGGAATTTAAAATATTCCCTCCCAGGAAAATTCCATTTTCGATTCGGGATAAAGTCAAGCTCGAACTAGACAAAATGGTAGAAAATGGGATAATAACACCGACGACTGAACCGAGCCCAGCAGTTTCGCCAATGGTGGTAGTTTGGAAAAATAATTCTCCACGAGTGTGCATCGATTTGACCGACGTGAACAAAAATATAAAACGCCGTCATTTTCCATTACAGACACTCGACGAAGTAGCAGCAGGGATACATGGTTCTACTCGCTTCTCAAAATTGGACTGCACCAAAGGATTTTGGCAGATCCGGGTTACCGATCGGACGTCAAAATATTTAACGTTCGCCACACCCTGGGGAAGATTCAGGTGTTTACGACTCCCGTTTGGACTGAGTTCAGCACCCGAGATCTTCCAGCAAATAATGTGCTCACTCCTGCAACAGATCGACGGGATAGAAATCGCCATCGACGACGTCCTCATCCACGCGCAAAACGAAGAAGAGCTCAACCGAAGAACGAAAATCGTACTCGACCGTATCAAAGGAGCAGGCCTAAAATTAAATAAAGAAAAATGCGTTTTCAACGTACCACGCATTAAATTCTTGGGCCACGTCATTTCAGACAAGGGTATAGAGGCTGATCCAGAAAAAATAAATGCCATCAACCGCTTGCAAGTTCCAAAAAATGAAAAGGAACTTCAAAGATTTCTCGGTATGATAACTTACCTTTGCAAATTCATAAAAAATTATTCTGACACTACAGCTCCTTTGCGCCAACTACTTCTCAAAGACGCCGAATGGGAATGGGGACCAGCACAGGACGCAGCATTTGAAAAATTGAAGACCCTAATCAGAGAAGCTCCAGTCCTACGACATTATAACCCTAAGGAAGGAGTTACGCTTTCAGTCGATGCCAGCAAACATTCAGTCGGAGCAGTGTTACTTCAGAACAATCAACCGGTAGCCTACAGCTCAAAAGCGTTGACAAAATCGCAGCTCAACTACAGCCAATTGGAAAAAGAAGCTACAGCTATTCTTGTGGGGTGTAAAAAATTTCACTCTTATATATGGGGTAACCGCTCCCTGGTCATCGAAACGGATCACAAACCTCTTGAAGCCATTTTCAAGAAACCGCTGCATAGTGCTCCGGCAAGATTGCAACGCATCATGTTCGAAATAATGCCGTACAGCCCGAGCATACAATACAAAAAAGGGTCAGAATTATACGTTGCGGATGCTCTAAGCAGAGATTGTAAAAATAAAGAAGAAAAAGATGATCCACCAGATATCACGATTCATGTCACCATTCCGTTCTCCAGAACAAAACTGGACGAGATCGAACAAGCCCTCAACGAAGATTCGACAATGATCCAGATTAAAAACTTCATCATGAACGGGTGGCCAGACTCGAAAAAAGATTTGCCTGAAAAATTGCAACAATTCTTCAGCTTCAAAGAAGAGTTAGGACTTTACAACGGATTAATCGTACGAGGCAACCTACTGGTAATTCCTCAAAAGATAGTTCCTGCTGTTCTACTAGAACTTCATCGTGGCCACAAAGGTGTCGAAGGATGCCTACGATTGGCAAAAGAGACAGTTTTTTGGCCGAAAATGTCAGCAGAAATTTTGAACTACGTCAAGAGTTGCCCGATCTGTCAGACGGTACAAAAAAATAAACCGATGGAACGGATCACCTCCAGTGAAGTACCTTCTCGGCCCTGGCAAATCGTCGCTTCGGATATCTTCTCATTCAATCAAAAAGAATTCCTCGTCATCGCCGACGAATACTCTGGATTCTTCGATTTTGTGGAGGTCCCATCATGCACGAGCGCTTCAGTAATAAGGCATCTAAAAAGATGGTTTTCCATGTTTGGTATACCTGACCAAATTAACTCGGATGGTGGACCACAGTATTCTAGCCAACAATTCAAGCAATTCGTGGAATCATGGAACATACATCATCGTGTTTCAAGCCCAGAATTTGCGAGGTCGAATGGCTTAGCTGAACGATACTGCCAAGAAGCAAAAATTCTTCTGAAGAAGTGTCACAAGGAACATTCGGACGTTTACCTCGCTCTACTTGTCCACAGGAACACTCCTCGAAAGAATATCGGTTCTCCGGCTCAACGTCTCATGGGACGACGAACTAAAAGTCTTTTGCCTACATTGGAACAAAATCTCAAGCCTCGGATCATCGACCCAGAAGAAGTTCAGCGCGTTCTGAAAAGGTTAAAGGAAGATGAAAAGAAGTTCGCTGACCGAGGAAAAACAACGCCTCAAATCTTCCAAACAGGCGACAATGTGTTATGGAGAAGATCCCAGCGTGATTGGATACCAGCAGAAGTTATCGAACGGGCTCCGAATTCAAACTCGTACATCATCCAGACTCCGGATGGGTCCCGTTTTCGAAGGAACTCCTGGTTCCTCAGGTCACACCATGAACGCCCGGAGAAGACTATGCCGGAAACCACTCCAAACCAAAACCTGGACTCGACGCCGGACCAACTTTCCGGACTCCCTGATACGACTCCAAAGGCTTCGCCCGCTGCTGTGGAAAGTGAGCCTGAACTGAGGCCTTCAGCATTAATTGGTGATGAAACCTCAGTAACTAAAACCCCGGACTTGACGCATCCCGCACCCGCTCCTACGAATTCCCAAGGACAAAGCTCCCGCTGCGGAAGACCAATTCGACCGCCACAAAAACTGAATTTATAGAAAAAAAAAATAAAAAAGAAGGATGTCAGTACTATTTATGTCTTCCATTACTTAGCTATGCAAAACAACCTACCTGTGACCTAGATATTGAGATAATGACTTACGTAATCCTGATTATGATGTGAATAAAAATGAATTAACCGCACACGTGCTCTCCTAAATTCCACCCCATCAATTTAAATTGCAATTTTATTTTAAATTCTAATTTCGAAGAAATGTCCAAAAATTTCAATCCCGAGAAGGATCGCCTCTACTCGCTTGATGATATTTCTCTGTATTTTTGGGAATTTCGGAAAGTCAAACAATCATGAATGTTCTATTCTTCATTAGCCTTTTTAAACCTTGTTTTTTTGCAGTCCAGGGCTGGGCACACGTCAAAAAAGAAGATGCACACCCTATCCTGAACATACCCCCCAATCCCCAAGAATTAATAAACATTTTTGCGTTTCAAAAAAAAATCATATAGAACTAAAAAGGTCGTGGGAGAAGTGCGGGTCATAGCTTCTCCACTGATCAGTCAGGGTCCTAGCACCTGCAATTCGAAAAATTCGAAACATTGCGCAAGTCGCTATTGCGCATGGCGACATTCCCGACGAAAGCTCATTATCAAAGGCCTTCCGAATGCATTCTTCAGAAGGCAGCCTCGATTTCTCACGTAGCCGATCCGCACATAGGAGTCCTCGTCCTCTTTATCTTCTACTCCTACGATTATCATAACTACCGGCCGAATGGTTAGAGAATCTCGAAACGATAAGGAAACGATATCTCCGGTTCACTGCGAACCGGTGCTGAGTAAGTTTAGCGGATGCACCGACGACCGAAACACACGTTCCGGAATTTGGAATTGGCTCAAATGAGTCTACTTGATTTCACTGCCACCGATATCTTAAGATTTTCAAGCAATATTGAGCTCGTTTCATCGAGAATTGCTTCCCACGGAATAGCTTGAAAAATTTCAAATTCAAACTAATTAATAAAACGTAATAAATATCCTTCATTTTCCGAAAGAGTAATTTGTATTTAAAAAATCTGATTTTTCCACTCGATGAAATTTAAAAACAGTTTATTAATTGCTTACCTATGTAAAGAACACTTTTGTGAATAATTACTTTACATAAACCAAACGTTTTACAATAATCAAGTGGATATATTATCAGATTTTTTCCAACAAAATTAACTTTTCTATACTTTTACTACATTTTTATCATCTCGTTAGTTTTAGGTAACGCATCTTTCGATAACGTTAGGTACACACGTTAGGACCAATCGTGATTAAAAAGACGTTGAAGTCCAGTGAAAGTAATGGCATCAAAAAATTGTTGACTATACCTAGATGCTTGAGGTACGGTGATTGGACCGATCATGTACTACTAATGAATTATAAATAATGCTAGTTTTGTTCTTGTTGTTTTTTAAAATTGACAGAGTTTTATTCTGCCGTCCTAAGTTAAAACGTCTTATCTCAGTTTTTAGCGTTTTGAGAAAAACGCGGTTAAGTGAGATTGTTTGCACCGTCCACGTTTATAACCCTAGCTATTTGGAATTTTCACGATAGCTCCTTGACATCACCCCCCAACTTAGTCAGTTGTCAACAAACCTCAATATTAAACCAGCAGGTAGAAATTATCAATTGAAGTGCAAGAAGTCGAAGATAAGACTTTGTTGTTGTTGTTCGTTTTCTTGTCGTGTGCCTTAGGCCACGTTCGACATTGGTTTTTATACTTAGGATAGGACTTTTTAACCTAGTAGTAGTAGTTTTTGGAACTCAGTATTCGAAGATGAATATCTTGCCCACATCCATGACAGACACAGCTTTGCTACTCACTAGGCCAGAAAGTCCTAACTCCTTTATTTGAGACCTCCTTTATTTGACTTAGGACGATTTATTCTAGCACAAGTTACTGAATTTTTTCAGTTATACAAGGTCAAAGTGTCCTAACTTTCTGCTACTTAGGACTTTTTAGCCTAGGACTACCAAGTTAGGACTTTCTGTTCTTGGATGGAGGCGGAAATTGACAAAAGTGAGATAGGACAAAGCCATTTTTCAGTCCTTTCCAATGAAGATAGGACTTTCTAACCTGGCCCATCAGACGCGTCATGTCAAAATCTATACAACCACGTCCTTAACTCAAAAAGCGAAAAAAATGAGATAGGACGTTTTAACTAAGGACGGCAGTATTAATGTGTCATATTGTTGACTGTGACTTTTTGGTTGTTATAAGCCCAGATGAAGAAAATATAATTTTTCGAAAGCTCGGCGAAAGAGACAGAGTTTATCTGATGACCCTACCCTTGACATTTGACTTCAAAAATTCTTGGATACTTTCATAAACTTTGACCCGAACCGGACGGATACCTCAACGTGTGAACCGTCGAAGATTTATCCGCACGAACGGATGACTAAAGAGAGGATGAGTCTGATCCAGTTAATCAAGAGTTGGCCGGCGTATAAATCAAACAACTCCCGAGTTGAGTATTTGTCTTGAAGAGGCAAGGCCCGTTCTTCGGTTTCTTGTCAGTTGTGCGTGGAAGGCTAAGCTTAAGCCGGGGTCACTAACTGGAGGCAGTAAATCTCATCTTCATCACCCAAGGCCGGAGATTAACTCGGAGTTCCCGAGTGCGGGGGTCGGATTACGGCGGGATAAACGCGGGTCCTCGAATTACGATATCTCACCGATCCGATCACGAATTTGAGCAATTGATTTTTTCCCAACAGTACGCCATAATATGCCAGACATCAAAAAAATGTTTTATGGGGATTGGAAAGTTCGGCGCCGCGATTTATGCTCTTCGAAATTCGACTCGTCGTCGAGGCGCCGAAGGATTCTTCACCCTGAGATAGACCTTGGTCATTATGGAAGACGCGTATCTTTCTTTTATGGTCGTTCTTCAGTGGACAGTTCCTGAGAGACTCGAGTTATTCCTCTGTGGCCGAAGCACAATTAAGGTAATGCAGCCGAATAAATGTCCAAGGGCCACTTTCGACGGTAGCTTTATAGATATAGGTGACCAAACAACCGTCAAGGCGTTAAATTTAACGAATCGTTAAAATTTTCGAGGCAGCTGCCCTCAACGCCCGTTCTCACCGAACTTTATAACCGACTTTAGTTGACCAAATTGACTTGTCGTAGGGATTTTTTTTAACGTTTGTTTTTGACTTTTTAGTTTTTCAAGCTTCCTTTTTGCTGCCAGTTCATTTTGGTTAATTTTTTTATAACTGTAGTACTTATTGCAACTGTAGTAACTGTTTGCTGACATAATATGTTACAATAAGTACTACAGTTATAAAAAAATTAACCAAAATAAAACTGATACCAAAAAAAGCTTGAAAAACTAAAAAGTAGAAAATAAAAATTAAAAGAAAATTCCTAAGATATTATATTCAACGAAGTCGCCCGTAGCAACCAATTCGGTGTTAAAAGTTTGATAAAAGTGTTCATCAAAGCCAATTGTTTAAAGTCCCATTAGTTCATTAGTGATCAATAGCTTCTACTCACGTTTTTGCAAGTACAATCGATTTAATGGCTAGGGTTACAATGATAATGATGATAATGTGAATATTTGGGTACAGAAAACATTCCAATCTCCCTCGGGGAAAGGACAATAGGTTGGAACAATACAAGAAAAATCCCAAACGTCGGCTTCTGCGCAGATATGGGGAAAATTGAGTATTACTTATTTTTTAAAAAAATGTGACTCCAAATTTTTAGATTTTTCAGATCTAATTTCAATTGTTAGATTTCTTAGTCACTGTCTTCCTCCAAATTGAGATCAAGAGCTACCATTTGGGCGATTTGTACTGTAGGATGGTTTATTAGGACCCCTATTAGGGGGAGGGGGGGGGCACATTTCAATTTACAGTTTGAAATATAGTTTGGCACAACAAAAAAAGGCCCCTGAAAAAGTTCTCCCAGCTCGCATTGTTCAGCAATGCTTATGTTCAGCAATTTACCTAATCGATTTCCGACTGACCGATCTGATAAATTGGCCATACCGAATACTTGTCAAAAATGTACGACCAGGCGTGAAACACCGGCGTCATTAGCGCCGAGGAAAGTAAATATATCGAAGTTCTCACTATGCAAACCCAATGGGCCCTGTAATGGGACTCTCGTGTAGATATGTAATCGGAATTCAAGTCGCGAAGGAAACCGTAAAACTAACAGGTTTTAATTGCCCAGTGGGCATCTCCGTCAGGCAATGATAAATGCGAGTCCGATTAGAATCCGCACTTGCTCTCGTGTTTTCTGTGAAGTTGTCTGCAGCTCAGCTGTTGTTGTGTTTTTGTAGTTGAGCTGTTGCCGCTCTCTGTCACCGCGTACAATTCTCCGATACGCCGGATATCTCGGCTTCACTCTACGCCATCTCGATACTTCTCAATTATACTTTCAGTAATTTTACACATTTTTTAACGCGTATCTCTGGCCAGTAGTTGCAAAAAAAATGCGCGCTCTCGAAAAGTTGGAGCGTTAATTTTTTTTCCAATACACATTTTTGTCAACATCATTTTTTTTTCCATTTTACAAATTTATGATGATTTAAAGGCTCAGATAGGTACCTACCTATCCTTTTCCATAGTTCATTATTTTCCGACAAAATTTTGTTGGACCGTATAACTGACCAAGTGAACCGAAAATTATTGTCATAGAGCGCAGAAGGTCAACTGTAAGGTGTAACAAATTAATGTTCATGATCAGCTATTTTTATGCGAGATTAAATTGAAGGAAGCGTTTGAAAACTAATTATGTAATTACACGGTTGACTATTCAATACTCGAGTTCGTCTGGGGCATGAACGATTTATTGAAGTCGCCTCGAGGGGCATGAAAACGTCACTCGCTGTCGTAAATCAAGTCCACCCATGGCGAAATGTAATTAAAATATCTGGAGGCGAACCAACAGTATTTTTCCGAGGTCGTGCGTGGTTTGATAACCTGCGGGACGATAATGCAGCTGAAGGGAATTTCGCGACCAATCGTACGGCCAAAAAGCTTAACTGTCACCATGACTATCGCCATCACTATCACAATCACTACACCATCAAAATCAATATCACCATCGCCATCACCATCACTATCACCATCACTATCACCATCACTATCACCATCACCATCACCATCACTATCACCATCACTATCACCATCACTATCACCATCACTATCACCATCACTATCACCATCACTATCACCATCACTATCACCATCACTATCACCATCTCTATCTCCATCACTATCACCATCTCTATCACCATTACCATCACCATCACTATCACCATCACTACCACCATCTCTATCACCATCACCATCACTCTCACCATCACTATCACCATCACTATCATCATCACTATCACCATCACCATCACATCACCATCACAATCACCATTACTATTACCATCTCTATCAAAATCGCTATCGCAATCACATCAATGTCAGCAAGACCATCACCACTGATACTATCGCCATCACCACCACTATCATTATCACTATCGCCATCACTACCCCATGACATCACTACTATACTCCTAACTATTTAAAATTAGAGTAAAAAATAAATTTTCACCGTTCATTTTGATCTAGATTTTAATACTCTCAATTTAATTACGCTACCCTTTTCTCAGGGACCCTTTTCAATAGGTTATTATCTGGAAATCATAGACTAATCTGCAGTATATCACTCCGAGAATAATTATCTTGGATCCATCCTCTATCTTGGATCCATGAGGCAGATTCAATGACGTATCGCGTGCTCCGCGTGGGCCGTATTAGGAAATATGACCATAAGCACCCCTGTTTTTACTCTATACCAGTCGCACATCCGTACCCCTCCATCAGATGTACACAGTTCCAGAAACTAATAATTTGTGGTGATTTTAATTACTTAAGAGAATACGGAGCCCAGAAATGGCCATAAGGGGCCTGGGTTTTCCTAAATAGGTGAAATAAATTGAAGACCAGTGCAGAATAAGAATGATCTGTCCCGATTCGATCGTTAATTGTGATAGATCAGCGAAAGAAACTATCGAGAAAAAGAATCTATCAAGTGTAGAGAAAGTCCCATCCTCCCCCCTGGCTCGGGTATTTCTTTAAAGCATCCACTGCCTGCACGACGAAACCATTAACAACAAAGTTCCAAGAAGACGTTTTCCTCTTCTTGCAGGACAAACCTCAAGGATTGACTTGAAATCCGAGTGAAGTCCTTGTCCAAGTCTGGCAAGAGCCGCTGGCAAAGAGTCGCTTAAAGGCCTTATTTGTCAAAGGGAACGATCACAATTCCGGGACCGGGAGTTCTTCACTGGGCATTGCGGAGGGGGAGTCAGTTTGTGGAATACTTGGGACGTCATCAGAGTCACCATGGAGGGGGAAGTGGAGCCGAAGGGTTGTCTGGATGGGGACGCAGCTTTTCTGGCCGATTCGTGGTGTCAAAGCAGAAATTCCCCCCAAAAAAAAATGGTCGATCAAGTCGAAAATTACCAACCACAAACGCAAGCGAGTCAACATTTTTCGGAATTTCAATTCGTGTTTTCGGTTGTATGGGGTTTTCTGTAAACAGCTGTGGCGTAGACCTAGCAGCAGCCTATGGTAATAATGAAGCCTAATGATTTAATCGGCTCAACGGTACATGGAAACGGGCAAGAATCGAGCGTAGGCCCATCCGCCCACATAAAGATTACATACCCGGCCTATGAAATTAGTATTCACTTACAAATAGAACGGGTATAATTTATCAACATCTACATACATAGGTACTGTATAGGAACCTATCAGCATTTACGCCCATTTTCCTCACCATTAAAGTAAAATTCATATTTTAATTAAGGACATCTATGTTGTAAGGTTACACCCTAAAGAAAATCGCTAAAACGCATTCACTCCCATATGGAACTAGCCTCTATCTATATTTTAACTTAAGTCCCAACGGTTTGATAGTATAGTGTACCACTTGAACTCGCATGAATGGGGACCTGAGCGATCATGTGCATATCATCAACAGAAATTACGATATAATTGGTCGTGGGGAAGTAGGCTAGTGAAGCTTGTATGAATAATCTGACAATAATTAGGCTACCGTTCGTCGATCATTCACTCCTCCGCACGTTCACCTACTCAACAAAAATCAGGAATACATTATTGCCGGTAAAAACGGAACAGTGAAAGCAGCTATACAGCCCTAAATTTGCGGTTAATTGCTTTCAAAAAATAAATACATTAATTTTACTCTTCTTGGAAAGGAATAATTTTAATAACAAACGAGAAATTTATTATTTAAACATTTTATTAAAATTTATTTGTTTATTTTATTCAAAATTTTATCTTATTAAAAAAGAAGAAGCTGATTTTAGGAAGGAATTTGAATAATATTGGCCATAAATATTCAAAGTACGCTTTTCCTGAAATTGAGCCATTTCATTGCGTCCCTTACAAAATCTGAGCGAATTTTTCCTCTACTTCTACCTATACCTCCTCTTTTTCGTCTACCTATTTCTACTCTACTCCTACCTCTCCTCTACTTCCTATCTCCGCCTCTACCTCCCCCACTACCACTTCCTCTACCTCCTCATCTATGTTCCCCTCTTTTTCCTTTTCTACATCTTCATCTAAGTTCTCCTCTACCTCTTCCTCTTCATCTACTTCCTCCTGCGCCTCCTCTTCTACCTCCTCTTCACCGTCTCCTCTACCTCCTCATCTACGTTCTCCTATACCTCTTCCTCTACATCTTCGTCTACCTCTCGTTCTACCTCCTCTCTTCTACCTACCTCTTCTACATACGGTCTACCTAAGGTAGAGGACTACCTTCTAAATTACCTCCACATCTACGTTCTCCTCTACCTCTTCCTCTACCTTTTCCTCTACATCTTCATCTACCTCCTTCGCTTCTAGCCCCTACTCTACTTCTCCCGCCTCCAATTTCCATTTTCTCGTTCTTCCTTTTCCTGATTTTTCAAAAGCATCTAACTCCACTAATGCTCCACTTTCGCAATCTCACGTTCGGAGGCGCGCAATCGACAATTCTGAACGTATTTTGCGCCCATTGGAGGAAACCGTACATTATCGCCGAGACTCGGCCAGAGATTGTGTGTGGGTTAAGTGTGAGGTGTCGTCCAGGTCGCAATGTCTATGTACTAGCGGACCTGCCGAGATAATGTTGTCTTCTATCGAATGGGCAGCCTTTGGTGCCGTAAGTCAAACCGGACTTGGCGACCTCTTGACTTTCCCAAGCCCTCATCCCTTGTAAGACTTATCAACTTGGAGATAAGTCATTTTGCGGAGGTGTTCCAATCCTTTATGTAGTCCTACATGGCGACCTACCGTGTCCTCAAGGCCTTAAGAGTCCAAACATGCGCACTTGGGAATTAAACTGTCGACGGATTTCTACTGCGGTAATGAATGCGTCGTTTGTTGGTACAGCTGTCTTGGGGTGTTTCCGCAGCAACTTCGATGCTAAATTATTTATTTGAATTTTCCCCTTCCGGGTGCATCCGTTATTTTGAAAATTGAAATGCAAATACGAGGTGATTGTTGAAAAAAATGTTAACTCTAATCTATCAATTTTTAGACGGGAAATTCCATTGAAACAACTAAAATGATTTTTTACGGGTTTTGAAAATGACAAAAATTTGTCCGTATATAAAAGTTTGTCCGGATATAAAGAATTCGGACCAAAATCTGCCTCTTCCTCGAGAAGACTTTTTCCCACTGAACAATCGCGATCCATCAATGTAGAAGCCAATCGATTCTACAGTGAAAAGTTTCCTCCTCATTATGTAAATTCGAACGACAGTGAATCATTCGAATCATCAATAAAAGCTAGCGACTCAATCTGTAGTACAAAACGACAGTGCGTGGATTCAAATCGACCCGTATCGGAGGTTTCGATCGCGCATGCGCGGGCGAACTGATGGAGGCGTTCGGATTGTGATTTCGACAAAACCTGTTGATTTCTCATTCCTGCTCACTGCTAGTAAATTCATTAGTGAGAGCTTAGGATGTCGCCGGAGTCAGATGGCAGCGATTCTTCCAAGGTGATTTCCAACATCTCCGCCCACTACGTGTGGGTTGTACGCTGGATTAGTTTTGTAAATGACGATTGATCTTGACGAATGCAGAACTTATTTGTCATCGAGCTGCTCAGTAGGTACCCTTCGACGCAATATTTGATCAAATATTTTATAATTTACGAAGTGAATTTTGACTACCTACTGGGGAATTTGAAATGAGGAAAACAAACGACGAAAAAATCAAATATAGCAGCTGTTCTGGAGATTTCAATTCTCCGTCCTAGAGAGTTCAACCTTTTCTGCCATACTTTCTCGCATAATTTAATCATTCATTATCCCCAAAGCGAAACCGATAGGATAACATCCACTTTGTCAGTTTCTTGGTCTGCGCTTTCGGCACGTCATTCGGCAGCAAGATGCCTTTATCAAGATTACGACTCGAGTGCTCAGACATTCCCTATGTCAGCACCTAAGGTGGAATTTTTCAATCCCGATCGAGTCGGTCATGAATATCATTGATCATCTTTAACGTGTTATTACCTAAAACACCTTGTTATTAAACCACCTGTGTTAAACCACCTAAACCACCTGTTATTACCTAAACCACCTTGGACAAAAGGCTTACTTAGGAAATTGCGAGTATTTTAGTAAAGCCAATTTTTAAAAGTTGATACCTAATAATTTAATAGATAATAATAAAAATAGCTTCCCATAAGAAAATTAATTTCTTTTCAAAATATCGAGATTTTCCTGAAAAATGTATACTTTTGCAAAAATAATGTAAATAACATTTTTTGTAAGTTAATGTGCGACAGTGTGTTGGTAAAATATAATGTTAGGTCAGTATGTTTGCAAAATATATTGGAAAAATATAATAATTAGTGTATAGTACAACATATAGGTGATATTTTCACGAAAATATGATATTTTTGTTGGTACGATCTTTTACATGAATGTATTTTTACAAAATAATGAATTACGTCCGTTATTGGTTGGAGAAACAATATTCGGCACCAAAAATGATGGTAAACCATCAACTCTTGGGGAGGTTTTATTCTTTTTCATTACTTAGGCATTAAGTAATGGTTAGGTTAAGTTATGGACCATCATACCTAGTTAGGTATGTACCTATATTAGTTCCACTAAAAATTGAACTAATTTTCCAAAAACTAGGTACCTACCTAATGGCTAAGTAATGAAAACGAATAAAACCTCCCCAAGAGTTGATGGTTTCGCATTCAAACCGACTGAATTCTGTAAATTCTACGTCGAAGGAACACTTTACGACTGGTCAGCTTTGCTTAGAAATTATCAATGACCGTAAATTGAGGTATCAAAACGTGCCAAGAGCCTCGTCCCGACCAAGGTGGTTTTATCATTGGGGTCGGTCAAGTTGGTGTTTTTACGACTCAATATCCCCAGGATCGCGCGGGTGGACGCTTTTATATCATCGGATTTACGGTCGCCAATGATAGCCGACTATATAAACGCGCATGCGTAGGGGACGAAATATTATAAACCGGGAAAAGTCGAGAGCGGATGCAAATAAGAAAACGTAAATTTCGTATTTACCCGGAGCCGCTGATCTGAAACGTTCTTCGATTCTTGTTTTTGAGGTCTCAATCTGCCGAGCCCGGAATGTGTAGGAGTTGGAAGAGCTTTCTAGTTTATTGTCACGAGAGGCCCCTCCGGAATTTATTGTCATTCGATAACTCAATAAAATCGATACTGACATCACCTCCCGTCGAGACGTGCCGCATAATTCAGTTTCCATGGGCTCATCGTATTTTTGCTTCCATATTTACGCGGTTAATGGAAGTGAGTGGGGGGTCGGGGGGGGGGGTCGTCTACTGGAGAACCTAGAACTGGGGGAAGAATGCGGGAGTCGTGTTCTGTCCATCCTTCACCATAGATGTCACACTTTCCTGCCACTGGTCAGTGGACATGCTCGGTAGGGCCTTCTGTTTGTAATCATGGATACGGTTTGAGGGTTTACCTAGCCCATCTTTACAGTTTGGTACCAATATTATCGACTATCCAACGAAAATGTTTCCGTAAGCCTCTGGGTATACTGAATTTTTATTGTACGAAAGAAGGAATTCAGAAAAAAGGATCAAAGAGTGATAATCCATATTGGGTAGGCTTGGGGTTTGTCCACCAACTTTGAACCAAAATTTTCTGAAACCCCAAGACCAGAAATGGCATGAATCATATGGCATGGGCCAAAGTTTACATGCCACCAGTGGAACTCGAATCCACAATCCGCGCACTTGACTTCCAAGATAAACACTCTTTAAATATTTGTCGTTTTTCTATTATATCGTTTTTTGGCCCTAAAAATAGATAAAAGGATCATGATTCTTGGAGCGATCAATAGGTTCTGATGAGTAGATTCTTTCGGTACCGAAATCTCAAAATCGATATTTTGGGACACATGCCCTATCCCGATCACTGGCTTCCGTAAAGTTTAAGGGTCGATCTTCCATTCCAAAATTTGGATTAGGTGGTATCAGAACTTAAACGAAGATATGCGTTATAGTGCAAGGCAATTCTGATCCACATTCGAGCGAGAAACGCATTACGTATGCCGGTCGCCTCCGATCCTCAACTCTCATAGGACAGATGGGCCAGAACGAGTTTGGACAGGAAATACTGGGAAGTTCAATTCTTCAACTGTAAAGGCGCAGTTCTCACCCGAGGCCTGAAGTCAGCAGCCAGTCCTCAAGAGCGTATGTGGGCGGAGACTTCTGAAAACTCAACTGGGAAAAGTAATTCTTCATAATTATACGATATCACAACAAGATGAGATGATGCCGGGACGGGCAGGGAGAAGATATGTTGATAATTCTGACGGTCTGTTCTTCGTTGAGCCAAAAATGTTAAAAATGATGAGCAACTAATTTTTCTCAATTATAGTTGGATTTTTTTCAACTTTCCTCCTTCCTGGGAAGCAATTTCAATCAGGTAATTTCAAAGACAAAAATTAAATTAAATTTGAAAAACTAAATTGAATTCGTAAAATTTTCGTATGATTTATAAAATTAACTTTGTACGATTCGTTCTAATAATTCGGTTTTAAACATTTTAACAATTAATCCGCAAAATTAAATTTTTAAAATTAAACTCCTAAAATTCGTCCTCATACTTCGGACCACCGGCCAGGTCGTCGAGGTTAATTTGTCTGGCAGCTGAGTTCAAGATGCCGAGGTGCGATTCAGAAAAGAAACACGGCTTGCGTAGGATTACCGCACTATCGGACTCATCTAAACGAAGGTTGCGTTTATTTTTTTGAAAAATTCCCCCCGAGGATTCCTCGGTTTTTCGGGAGGACGAAAGGACCGGCAGACTCACGTATGCGTCTCAAGCTACGTGAGGATGCGCATTTTTCGGGAATCTCGTCAAGCTGGGATGATTAAAAGGCGTCTCATATACGAATGTTTGTATAGCGTTCGTGTGCCACACTGCGCAAGCCCGCCCTCTACATTTTTTTTTTTTTCATTTTCAGAGCGTTTTGTCAGATTTTTTCGAGATTTTGAACACTCACGTTCCACGATGAAGTGTTGGCAAGACGCGACGTTTCAAGGATGAGTCACGGCATTTATGGCTTAAAAAAACCTTGCAAAGACAAAAATGTTGCTGATTTTTGAAGTAAAAAGTAACTTTGAAGAAGTAAGTTTGAGTGTTTGATTTGTAACTTTGAAGAAGTTTCAAAAAAATTGATTGACACAAATTTATAGTTATTTTGGTTAGAAGCTCAAATGGAAAAATTATTTATTCTTCTTTATAGGCATTGCCAGCAAGACACATGCGTTATGCAATCAGCGCCGTTTCGGTTCGCGAATTTGGATTTCCGATCTGTGTGAATGTTTTCATTGAATAATTCAATGAAAACATTCACACAGATCTGATTTTTGCAGATTTGCAATTGCAAAATTAGGTAGGTACTTAATTCTACCGACCTATAATGCCAAAAAGTTGATTAGCTTTTCAATGTACTAAAAATAGTTTCATCCGTTGATTTTATTTAAATCCTAGGTAGTAGGTACATAATATGTAAGTAATACCTAGTTGTATTGAACCAGTGGTGCGTAGATACTACACAATACTTCCATATTTTGGACTACCTATTCAATGAGTGCTGCCGAGAGCTACCAGAATGCGCTGAAATCTCAATTTCCGATTTTTTTCGACATTGGTTGTTTTTGTAATGAGCTCTTCAATTTTTCATCGAGTAGGAGGTAGTTCTGCCAATTGCTGGACAGCTGGCATCGCTGATCGATCATCCGCCGAGTTGCGCTCCGTGCGCCAATTTAGTAGGCGGAGCGCAAATTTGCGCATCGAGCGCTAACAGTATTTTCCGGAGTAACGGGCATGTGGGCGTTGGCGTAACCGAGAATGCGCGACGGTCCACCATTATACGAATGACTCGGTGGGGCCGAAATGCGGACGAAAAGTATGCTGACCGCGTGATGTGGGTGGGTAGGAAAATTAAAAGGAGAAGAATTCCGAATTCTCCGAGTCAAAATGAGTCGCTCGGCTTCCTACGATGGCTAAGTGCCGTTCGGAACGATTTGGGACCGGTTTTACCGTGTAATAGCTCCTCCTGTTCCTCAGTCCGACCCGGGCTGTCCCCGACTATTAACCGAACACCGACTGGCAGGTAATAATGATAGCCGATCGCCGATCATCTCGAACCCGAAAAATGCATCGATTCCACCCAAATTAGAGGAACAGCCTATTTTTCATCGCTAACGTTTTCCTCCTGGACGAAAATGAGCCCACGCGAGGGCATCAGTTGGATTCGTTGAGAAATTGGGCGTTCCGGCGGTTATTTATAACAATGCTACGATGTAGGTAAGATATTTATGAATGGGATCGAAGTATTGATGCAATTGATTGGTTGAGAGACAGCCCGAAGTTTCCGTAACTTGTTTGAACGTGAAAATCCTCACCACAAGATTTTGATCTTCAGCCAGACCTATTCGTCTGAAAACAATTAAATACATTCAAGCAGCATAATCGTCATCATAATTATGGTAATATGATCACGGTTATATAATCACAAGCACTTTATTTGAGATTAAGCATACGATTAAATTCATTATGGCTTAAGTTTGTGAGTTGAGATGGAGAGATGAGTTTGTGCCTTAAATTTGTAAGTTCAGTTGGAGACTTAAGTTTGAGAGTTGATTTTGTGAGCTGTAATCAAAAAATTAAATTAGACATAATCGAAGATGAAAAGTTAAGTTTGAGAGTTGAGTTAATTGGTTGAGATGAGAAGTTGAGTTTTCGAGATGAGTTTGAGAGTTGAGTTCGATAGATGAGATGAAAAGTTATGTTTGATAGTTAAGTTTTGAAAGTTGAATTTGAGAGTTGAGTTTGTGGGTTGACATGAAAAGTTAAGTTTGAGAGTTGATTTTGTGGGCTGAGATCAAAAAATGAAAGTATGACAAAATCAAAGATGAAAAGTTAAGTTTGAGAGTTGAGTTAGTGGGTTGAGATGAAAAGTTGAGTTTGAAAGTTGAGTTTTCGAGATGAGTTTGAGAGTTGAGTTCGATAGATGAGATGAAAAGTTATGTTTGATAGTTGAATTTTGAGAGTTGAGTTGGCGAGATGAGTTCGATAGATGAATTTTCAAAGTTGAGTTTGAGAAAAGAGTATGTGGGTTGAGATGAAAAGTTGAGTTTTCGAGATGAGTTTGAAAGTTGAGTTAGATAGTTGAATTTTGAAAGTCGAGTTTGAGGGTTGAGTTTGTGGTTTGAGATGGAAGGTTAAGTTTGAGAGTTGAGATGAGAGTGAATTAAGATGAAAAGTTGAGATTGATAGTTGGGTTAGTGGGTTGAGATGAAAAGTCTAGTTTGATAGTTGAATTTTGAAAGTTGAGTTTGTGGGTTGAGATGAAAAGTTGAGTTTGAGAGTTGAGTTCGATAGATGAGATGAAAAGTTATGTTTGATAGTTGAGTTTTGAAAGTTGAATTTGAGAGTTGAGTTTGTGGGTTGACATGAAAAGTTAAGTTTGAGAGTTGAGTTTTCGAGATGAGTTTGAAAGTCGAGTTTGATAGTTGAAGTTTGAAAGTCGAGTTTGAGGGTTGAGTTTGTGGGTTGACATAAAAAGTTAAGTTTGAGAGTTGATTTTGTGGGCTGAGATCAAAAAATGAAAGTATGACAAAATCAAAGATGAAAAGTTAAGTTTGAGAGTTGAGTTTGTGGGTTGACATGAAAAGTTAAGTTTGAGAGTTGAGTTTTCGAGATGAGTTTGAAAGTCGAGTTTGATAGTTGAAGTTTGAAAGTCGAGTTTGAGGGTGGAGTTTGTGGGTTGACATAAAAAGTTAAGTTTGAGAGTTGATTTTGTGGGCTGAGATCAAAAAATGAAAGTATGACAAAATCAAAGATGAAAAGTTAAGTTTGAGAGTTGAGTTAGTGGGTTGAGATGAAAAGTTGAGTTTGAAAGTTGAGTTTTCGAGATGAGTTTGAGAGTTGAGTTCGATAGATGAGATGAAAAGTTATGTTTGATAGTTGAATTTTGAGAGTTGAGTTTGCGAGATGAGTTCGATAGATGAATTTTCAAAGTTGAGTTTGAGAAAAGAGTATGTGGGTTGAGATGAAAAGTTGAGTTTTCGAGATGAGTTTGAAAGTTGAGTTAGATAGTTGAATTTTGAAAGTCGAGTTTGAGGGTTGAGTTTGTGGTTTGAGATGAAAGGTTAAGTTTGAGAGTTAAGATGAGAGTGAATTAAGATGAAAAGTTGAGATTGATAGTTGGGTTAGTGGGTTGAGATGAAAAGTCTAGTTTGATAGTTGAATTTTGAAAGTTGAGTTTGTGGGTTGAGATGAAAAGTTGAGTTTGAGAGTTGAGTTCGATAGATGAGATGAAAAGTTATGTTTGATAGTTGAGTTTTGAAAGTTGAATTTGAGAGTTGAGTTTGTGGGTTGACATGAAAAGTTAAGTTTGAGAGTTGAGTTTTCGAGATGAGTTTGAAAGTCGAGTTTGATAGTTGAAGTTTGAAAGTCGAGTTTGAGGGTTGAGTTTGTGGTTTGAGATGAAACGTTAAGTTTGAGAGTTGAGATGAGAGTGAATTGAGATGAAAATTTGAGTTTGAAAGTTGAGATTGATAGTTGGGTTAGTGGGTTGAGATGAAAAGTTGAGTTTGATAGTTGAATTTTGAAAGTTGAGTTTGTGGGTTGAGATGAAAAGTTGAGTTTGAAAGTTGAGTTTTCGAGATAAGTTTGAGAGTTGAGTTCGATGGATGAGATGAAAAGTTATGTTTGATAGTTGAATTTTGAAAGTTGAGTTTGAGAGTTGAGTTTGTGGGTTGACATGAAAAGTTGAGTTTGCAAAATGAGTTCGATAGATAAGTTTGATAGATGAATTTTCAAAGATGAGTTCGAGAAAAGAGTATGTGGGTTGAGATGAAAAGTTGAGTTTTCGAGATGAGTTTGAAAGTTGAGTTTGATAGTTGAGTTTGATAGTTGAGTTAGTGAATTGAGATGAAAAGTTGAGTTTGATAGTTGAGATTGATAGTTGGGTTAGTGGTTTGAGATGAAAGTTGAGGTTGTGGGTTGAATTTTGAAAGTTGAGTTTGAGAGTTGAGTTTTGATAGTTGAGTTTGAGGGGTGAGTTTGTGGGTTGACATGAAGAGTTAAGTTTGAGAGTCAAGTTTAAACGTTGAGTTTGAGAGTTAAATGTGAGAGTTGAGTTTGTGGGTTACGATGAAAAGTCGAGTTTGGAAGTTGTGTTTAAGAGTTGAGATTGTGAGTTAAGTTTGCGAATGGAGTAAGTGGGTCGAGTTTGAGAGTTGAGTTTGAAATATTGCTAAAACCATTAACAATTCATTAGGTACCTACTCATTGTCACGGACCTACATGTCAGGAATAGATGCCTACTTAGGCACTAGCGCTACTTACCTCAACGCAAGCAAACTTTTTCGCATCCTTCCATTTTTTTCCGACCAATGTTCAAAATGTAGAACTCGAGGCGACTTCCGACTTAACGGGCTGAACTTGCGAGGTCACTCCGTCGGACTTCGCGCCGATCGCACGACCTTTTGATTGCCAGTTGCCAGCTTCTTGAAACCTGCTCGAGTCCCAGGAACCTGCAAGTTGGCGACAGCTTCCGAACCGGCGTCCGCCTTCTTCTTCGTCTTCTTGTACGCATTCTGCACGCACTTCTTCGTCCATAGGCAGCTTCACATGAAGCAGAACGTCGGACCGTTCGGATGAATGATGCTTTTCGAGTAAGTAGCGTATCGTCGCGATTCGGAAAACCGGTAGAAATTACCGAACAAAGGATTTCAAGAATTTCGATTGCTGTCTGTTTTTGGATGGAATCTGTCAATATCAAGGTGGCGATGCTAATAAAAATAAATAAAATTCCCAATAAGTGGAAAACCCTTTTAATGCTAAAACATGGACATTTCAATTAGCGATAGGCAGCAAAGATTCATCGAGGAATTTTATTGGCATTTTTATTTCCCCAGCTCAGTCAGTTATTTCTCCAGCAATGAAACTACGAATAACTCAAAAAATCAACCTACCGATATAGTTCTTTGACTTCTTTGTGTCAGGTCACTGCTATATAGGTACCTGCAGATTAGTGTACATCGGCTATTTCAAGACTGAGGAGGCATATTTCTTTGCAAAACTGATGCCTCGCATGGGAGCTGAAATTTAATCCGAATTTTCAAAATCGCACCCTTCGGCTCCGTTGGAATTTTCCGCAATCCCGTATCGTGCGAACCGGACTTGGGTTCTCGCCACCTCCGCAAGTTGCCCTGCCCCTGGTTCCCGTTACGTTATGTTTTATTTAATAGAAACCTCATCCCGTTTTTCTACCATTTGTCCGCCCCTTGAGCGCCGCGCATACCAGCGGACGCACGTCGGCGTACGACCGGATCGCAAATAGGATTCAGTTCAACTGCACAGCCAGGCGCTTTGTACACAACAAAAGACCATCAATCTCCGATAGGAGATTGATTGCCATCCGACTGAGGGGCTCATTCGGAAATTGATGATTATATATTTTAACATAATAGCTGCGCCTACTGTCATCACAAGAAACTAAAATAAAAAAATGTAAATAATTTCTTCGCAAATAATATCTTCACAATCTATATCTATCCAAGAAATGTAGTCCGATTTCATCCTGATTCAAGGCTAAAATCAGTGAAATTGTCGGATTGCTCAAAAATTAATTCGAAGCTTGAATTTTGCCATATTTAAAGCATTTCTTTCGTTTTTCCTGCATGGATATCTCCTTCTCGAGAATGGTCAACCAATTTATATGCACGGTTGTAATAACTGACTCTATCTAGAGCACATGGCACGTCTGCCATTCGAAACAAATGCAAAGGCACGTCGGAGACCTCACTTCTCGATAGGTATATTAGCGTCCAAAAATACATCCTCAACTACACTTACCGATTCACACGAGTGGGTTTATCACGTTCACGTTTGCGGTTCACCCACGATCGTTTAGCACCTTCGCCCTCGCGCATCTTCCAAACAACGGACCCATCAGCACATCCGAACGACTGTAAGTAGCACCCGTAGGAGCCTAACCTCTAATTTCACCGGGCAACTGCCAGACCCGGAGACGCCTCGACCTCAAACTCACCGCAGAAGTCGAAGTCGATTTTCTCGCTTTTTGTTTTCTTTCGTTTATCCGACCCACACCTGGGTCCACAGATCAGATCTTCTGATCATCGGAGATCATCTCGGCCAGTGGTCACGGGTTGGCTCGAATCGAGATGAAAAAGAAGCGACCGCATTGCTCCGTGGTCGACTGTCGCTCCATTCTGTGGGTGTGGATAGGAGAATTATCAAAAATTATTGTGGGCTCGGAATAAGTGGATATTGGTGGGCAGGTTCGACTATTAAGCGAATCAGTTCGACGTTCCTGGCACCTGTTACTCGAGCAAGAGGAAATGCACACAAGTAGAATTATGATATCTAGTAGGTACCTATGTGTTAACGTAGGAACGTGCAAATGATCAGTAAAAAATGTCAAATCATTCTCAAATCATTCGCGATTCTTACCCAACTTATTCGGAACATTCACCAACCACCAGTTCAACCTAGTGCACCTATCTACCCCATCGTCCAAACCATCAATGACTAGAAAATAAATTTTCCACTAAGTACTCTCAAACAGCAAAACCCGTAAAAAATATTGATTTTGGCGCTTTATAAAATCTGATACTTTGAGATTTTGTCCATTTATTCGAAACAAAGTCACAACTCGTCCAACTATCTCAGACTGAGGAATCCACAGTTTCAAACGCATTCCACCCACTATCAGTAGCGGGAAATCTTCCAGCCGTCCAAGAAGTCCTCCGCAGCTTAAGAAATAAAAGCGCACCAGGTTCCAACAAGTTTCAACATTGTCTTTTTCTACCACCTATTGCTGCGCCTCATCGCCGTCTGTTTCTTATATTAGATATCAAAACTCCCTCGAAGGCCAATGTCACATGAACGGCGACGACTCATAATATGAGCATATTATGCTGTCTCAATCCCTGGTAAAATCAATACTTCATAATTGAGGTAATTGTTGTTGATGATTATTGAATTTTATATATAATAGCGCAATTGAAGCTCCGTAGCCCTGATAGTACCTATCATTGCTTGTACGTACTGAAGTCCAAAGATGTTTTCGCAGTTTTTGTAGTTAACCAGCGCTATTTTGAACAGGCAAATTCTCACTCAGCACTCCAAAAAATACCCTAGAAAAATCAACTCCGGTATTTTTCCACCTTTGAGTACCATGGACTGTAGTATAGCCAGTTTTGAGCATAATAATTGGTTTAACTCAACATCAAACAGAGCAAACATTTATTTACAAGTTGAATAAGGTAGGTACTGATACCAGCACGCTCTATAGTATTTCATGCGATGTCCACTCAAACTTTCTCGGGCTTTCGTGTGACACGGACGCACAATTCATGTCGGCTGTACGCAGGTCGCTTGAAGAACCGAGAGGGCGCTAGAATTCTCAGTCGGACACATTATGAAAGGCTGTAGCTCATAATGTTGAAGGTGGAGCTGCTAGAGTGGAAAGATTTGTAGAGGCCTTGTTTATGTTTACACGAATGTTGGCCGTACCGTTAGAAAATAAACAAATTCGAATGATGTATCGTGGGATAGAGATGAAAGGTCGTAAGGTGGCCGGAGCTGTAATTCACCAGACCGTTCGTCTGCGACACATGATGTTTCCTCGAGAAAGGATAACAGAAATATGTAGCATGTAGGATACAATCCGTACAGATCCACTTAAAGTATAGGAATAGGGAGACATTGGAAATTATTGGTCAGGTCATTTCATACTGTCAAAATTACATCCTCTTCCCCTCGCCATCCCCACCCCCACCCCTCTCCCTTCCACTCCTCCACCTCATCCTCATCTTTGTCTTCCTCCTCCTCCTCCTCCTCCTCCATCTCATCTTCATCACCCTTCCCATGTTCATCCTAATCCTCCTCCTCATCTTCGTCTTCATCCTCTTCGTCTTCACCATCCTCATTATCCTCGCCCCCCTCATCATCCTCCTCATCATATCCTCATTTTCATCCTCTTCATCTTCAGCATCATCCCCATCCTCCTCATTATCCTAATCATCCTCATCACGCTCCTCATCACCATCATTCTCCCCAACATCATCCTTATCTTCTTCATCATCCTCATCTCCCTCATCATCATCATCATCCTCATCCTCGTCTCCCTCATCATCTTCATCATCCTCCTTAACTCTTCATCTCCTCCTGCTCCTCCTCTTCTTACATTACCCGTCACGTTCTTCTCACATTATACGGAGCAATTTTTTATTGCGGCGCTTGGTCAACCGAACTAGCGATTTGTCGAGGAAGCGCAATTTTCGTAATAATAAAATTTATGATTTCAAAATTGCTCGAAATTGCTGAACGTTATTTAATAACCCTCGGTGGTGAAAAAAGGCGGATAATTCTAAGCGGCGCTAATCGCCTATTCACCTAACCTATTCTGCAGCAATTGATAGCAAAATCGCAATTGACCGAACCAAGGAGGAAAAAGTGGCCGTTTCACTTTTATAGCATTGTTGGACAAGTTTTATGGAAAAAACTACTATTCTGACCGCGGAGGATTGCAACATTCGGATTTGCAGTCGTGTAACGACCGCCCGCGAAGGTGGCATCCATTATTAAAAAGGTAGGCCTGCTCCTGTTTCGTAGATAAACATCGGATGAACTTCGATTGAATTTCAATCTGAGAAATTCAAGACAAGCCTCTCAGTGAAATAATGCGATGGATTCGAGACTGATGGTGGATTTTTTATTTCGAGCCTCTGAGAAAATAACTGTAGTAGACAGAAATGGCTTTTGACAGAAGAAATTGGCGTTTTTAGTTATTGGGAAACGAGTGCCTCTCAAAGTATTGCTGGGGATCGTAGTTTATCGAAAATTTATCGGGACAAGGAATATAGCATAATTAAATTGGTAACGCGATAGTATAGTACAATCCTCGGCTCACGATAACTTCCAGCGATGTAGAGCAATTTCATTTGACATCTGATAAAAATTTTCCCGCAATCGGCCTCTCCTCCCGCCAAAATCACTATTTCATGTAAAAAATCATTTTCGCATTCGGAAAAATGCCCGATTGACTCCATGCACACCGAATATCGGGGAGGGTCGATCCGTTAGAAATCGGCTCGCCACCAGCGGGCAGTACTGTTATTTTTTATGTTCCAACTGCGATCTGCGCAATATAATAACTAGTCGCAATATAATAACCAGCTCGCAACCGGAATGATCTCATTTCAATCCGAAAAGGAAGCGAGCAGGGCAGCAACTTTCGACGTTTCACGAGCCTTTGCTTCTATTTCGGACACCTCTCCCTCGAGGAACTGATAAGTGGTTTCTTATAGGCTGTTCCAACATTTAAAATACGTTCTTAAAAGTCGTCCGCCTTGTTTTACGATCCCTGCGACACGTGTTTCTCGTTCGCCGCATGTTTCAGAAACTCCGGCTTCAGAAGTTGTTTCGCCGCTGTCCTCCGTGTCACACCGGATCGGAAATATCGATTCGTTTGCCATCGAGCAGCTGCTGTAGTAGGACAGTTGAATATTTTTGGAACTGATTCCCTTTTTCCAGCCTGGAGGTGGCAGGTTCGAGTCCTGCCGGAGAGTAAGAGTTTCGCAATTACCATATTTTTGGATTCCTGGATCTATGGCTGGGAATGGTGCGTAAAGAGTAGAGGATTCTGGGTATAATATGACGGGGTGAGTCAAGGAGAGTTGGCATATGGGGGTGGTTGCCACATGAGGCATGTCAGTATACGAGGCATATGGATGGAATACGTCAAAATGAAGCAAAAATTAATGGCTCAAGTGCTTATTTTCTTTCTCACCATCTCATCAACCCTAAACTATTGAAGTTTTGTCGATTCTAAAACGACCTGAACATTGGGCCAAAATTGTGAAATAGGTGCCAGGTTTGGCTAGAACCTCGAATGAGGATTAAAACTCGTTTTTCAGTCAATACAGGGCAGATATATCAATTTAAGAACTCACGCTCTAAAAAGGAAACAGAAGCCGCGGTACTAGCTATAAATGATTCACCCCCTTGTGTATAAACACGTGAAATATCTAATTGCACGGCTCGGGTGACAACTTGCGAGGAATAACTTCAGATTTCATGCTGCCCAGAGAAGTTATCATTTGCAGACCTTGTTTTCCCCGCTAATTCCAGATACGAATCTCTAATCCTTTTGCAAAACTAACGCATTACTTCTGACAGTCGGTAAAATAGTGGGATCAAGGTCTTGTCCGGAGATTACACGTTGAGTCTCGGGCGCGCGTAAATATGGAAAGCTGGCGCGCGTTCGTCGGCGGTGGGTTGAGTCAGTTACTCAAAGAGACGAAGAAGGGAAAGAAAGAGAGACGAAGTTGGTTGTAACTAGGGCCCTGCAGGTCCACGTCACGCCTACAAACCCAGCCATCATCCTCAGGCGAGGAGCAGCTCGGTTTTTCTCAAAAATGTTAATGACAGGGTCAGTAATCGTTCGCACCTGGGGGTCGGCAATTGGCCGAAACAGACGGATACGGAAGGTTTTTTTCGCAAAACGGCGATAAACACTTAACAGTGGGACCAAGCCAGAATTAGGCCAGAAATGAGGGACTAACAAGGGGGTTATCGAGGTGGAAATCGACGAAATTTCACCTCTCAACTGGAATCATTGAAATCACCTGTTTACTCCGGGTTGCATTGCAAGTGCCGGCCTAAAAACTGATGAAGAGGTGGAATTGGAGATTGAAATATCGACCAAGGTCAACCAGAAACGGACGCCTCTTTTTCCGAGCTTTCGAATAATTTATGATCATCTTCAGGGCCTAAAACAACAACAGTGCAATCAACAAACTGGAAACACATAAACAATAGAAAACCTACTTAGAGACTGTTAGGATTAAACAACACCTTCAGGAGTCATTCGTGAGAACCAGAAGAACTAGAAACAAATAACGACGAGCATAACTAAGCATTCATGCTCGAACTAACCACAACGCCAGCATCAACTTACCTGATAATTTGAAGAATTAAATTATTTATCGACAAGACAGAAAAATTATTGAAAATTCGATTGAATGCTTTTAAAAATTCAAATTACACGCGGCACCTCAACACTTTTCCTCCTCGAACTAGCAGAGGTGATAATTACATATCCCGATGAGCCGGTGTCTTCAAAAATCACCTAGCGCGGCTCGGAAAGGGATAGGCCATTGATTTCTCGATGAGATGAGTGTTCCTTGTCGCCTTAGCATGCGATTCAATGGTAAATCTGTGGCTAATTAATTATTCCACGTAGTCGTAACATATGGCCCCCTGTCCTGGAAAGACCTGCTACCGTAGGGTGCCCTGCGGCGATAATCTCCTTAATATGTAAAATAACTATATGAAGCTATTGATCATGGAACGGTAGGCGGTATAAAAATCGGTCCGATCTCACGTAAGAAAACGACCTCCACGCCCACTAAAACCCTCTAAATCTCGACGTTTGACAATAAAAAATGACGATTGAAATTCTGGGTCTCTGCAACCTCTGGAGTAGGTACACTGAAAAAAGTCCACCCACCAATCGGACCAGTTCATTCAGTCGAATGAATCTGAATGAGTCGAAGTTAATGCCCATGAAGCCTAACTGAAGATTGACCAGGCAATCGAACCATCACATGAGGTAAGGAAAGGAAAGTGGTGTTGTGCGCTCACCTGCTGTTTCCAAATAAAAATAAACCACACTTCCATACTTTTGCCACTATTTCTACTGCGATCCGAGTCTTGCCCTTTGACGATCTTATTCTCCGACTCGCACTACAAAGAACGTCCCACTGAACGGAATGAGAGATGGCCAGCGATTCTAGGAAGTCGGAACCGGGCACGAGGTGCCGCAGGTGGCCAGGTAAGTATAGCTCGAGCTAAAACAGAAGCTAACTGTGTAGAACCTAGGCAAGGCAGTTGACATCCCGAATTTGGACAGACGGCTAACTGAGGAAGGGATCGGGGAATGTCAAACCGCCACCGCCGCCTTCAAGTTCTTCCTTGAAGTTGCAGTTGGCCGTCTTTAAAAGGCATCTTTAGCATCCGACTGGCTCCTCCCAGACAGGCACTGGCACGGGTCACCCGTTAAGGCCTTTGATATATTGTTACCAATAAACGGCATCCTCCCATAGCGAACTAAGAAAAAAACGCCCTGGAAAAAAGACTGCGCAAGCGCGTCGGTTCGAAGTAACTTTCAGGGGTGCCGGTGCCAGAAGTTTTTTAGCCAGAACTATCAAGTTTCCTCGTGCAGATTATCGGCAGTTGCCGATAACGGGAGCGTTGAGATTACGAGATTAGAATTTATTACAAAAATTTGTGTCCGCGAATGTACACAACCGGAGCTTGTAACACCCGCTATGCATGCAAATGATGCAAAAATCCGGATCAGCACGAGCTCCTTTTCCCCATTCCGAGTCTCTCTTGGATTATAATTAATTCGCCATAACTCATCGCGCAATGAAGGTTAGTGTGAACTGTAGAGAAATACTGGGCCATGTCGAGTATGGAAAAATAGGATACGCATAAATCTAGAGGAAAAAAGTTGAAAGATCACGCGTGAATATTGAGTATCCAGTTTGAAACTAGTTTGATGGAATTGGGCTCTGGCTTCTCAACAAATTATACCCGAACCCAGGAAAAACTCGCTGGAATAACGCGGACGAGGAGAAAAACAATACATTCTTCCCGAAAATGTCAGATATAAATATTATCAGATAATTCAATATTATCAGATATCAAATTCCGATATAGTCAAATTGGTTCGATATTGGCCGATATTATTCAAATTCTTCAATCGTCGATTTTCGCCCGCTCAATTGCTCAACTCTGCCGATAGCTCATCAACCGACTACAAAATAGGCGCCCTGACGATAACTTCAAAATGGCGTCCCGTCCACTAAAAGCGGGTTCGTGCCATTTGAAAAACAGGGAAACTGCTCGGACATTAGCTGTCGAAAGAGGACATAACAGCGGCTCTAAAAGTCGACGACATTTCCAACTCAAAGTGGAGTGCAGTTACCATAACGAGGCGCAAAATCATCGGACAGCTGGCAATTCGGGCTGGAAAAGGCAATACATCCCAATACTTGGGGCATCGTTTGTTTTCTCAATAAAATGGACGTCCGCTCCTGATGGCCGTTTCAATCGTCGCCGCCTCGTGGCATATTAATTAATTGATTTCCTCGGGTATCGGACTTGACTCGAAGTTGAAGCCCCGCTGGGAGGTCTTAACGGCCAAGTCACGACTCGAGCTCGCGCTTCATGAGTCTCCTGCGACTACTACCACCTGCAGTACTGCGTACTTGACTACTTGTACGTGTGCGCTCGGCTCCCAGGCCGCTGCTCGGTCAATTATATCACGGAATATTTCGATCCCTCACTAACCGGGGTGTGGGTTGGACTTTTGAAAAACAGGTGCTGTTTTGATACTTGAAAAATGGCTGATCGACCCTTGAAATGTTGTGTTTTCGTCAGATCACGCATAAGATCACATAAAAACTCCGTCTCCGCTGGCGAGCTTTCGATAATATTATCTTCATCAGGAATAAAAACTCAAAAAATGAGAAAAAGAATTAAGACATTTTTAATTCTTTAATTTTTAATTCCACTAGGTAAGGTACAATTGTAGACCGGTTTCGGTTATTATACCATCATCAGTATTAAATACTGATGGTTTAATAACCAAAACGTTCAATTTTAACAACGTCGTTGTTAACGACTACCAATAACGGCATACCTAGTACAGAAATTGCCGAAGGTGACAGAGTTTTTCTGGAGATCCTACCCCTGATATTTGACTTCAAAAAATACAACAATCATCGCTCTACCTCCGATTGTTTCTCATTTCTGTGTGACCCTGATCAGACGACAACACATATAGGTTTTACTTAGTTGGCTTTAATCATTTTTGAATCTTTCCTGAAAATGAAACCACGAATTTGGCAGGGAAGGAAGCTTTTGAGGCCGTGTGAGGGTGTGAACTAGATTTTAATCTCAAGAACTCAATGTTTTGAAGAAATTTTGAGCGAACAACTGTGTTTGGACTTAGTTGTTCAATCATTTGAATGATCAACATCGATTGAATATTTTTGAAGTTCTCTGAAGAAAATGATCAGTTTTTTGTTTTCTTCTGACAACCTTTGGAACACAACTAAACCGATTTCGCTCATTCGATGCTCCTCTACAAATCAGTAGCATAAACCGCCACGATTCCATAATTTACAATGGTTTTCACGAGATTTCTTGTAAAAATCCACTTTTCTGAGGTTTTAACACCTCACGAAGCAACTGAAGATTTGTTGCAAAAAGGGTTTTATAAAAAAATTGTGCTACCCCTAAATAATGGACAATCAACTCCGCAGCGTCTTTCAAACACCATCGTACGGTATATTCCTCAACTAAGCGCGTTTGTCCTGTCAAAAATCCGACTCGAAATCGTTCAACATCGAGACACCCAAGAGTGAAATGTTTCGTGACCACAATCGTACAAAGTATAAGGAGGAGTTTCGTTCATAAACCGCTCCACTGTCTCGATCGGATGGGCCTAAAAGGGCCTGCAAACACGGCACTTCTTCCCCAGTCGCTTAGGCCTTAGGTATTGTTCGGCCACTTTATATAAATCCGTCCCTTCGTTAAACGGGAGTCGGAGGAAATATTTTCGCGAGTTTTCACAGCGACGCCTTCGTTAGCGGGTCAACCGCACAATGGGAGTTTGCGCCGAGAAATCTGCATGGCCCAAGTGTGCGACTCTCGGATCCTTTTTGCCGAGAAATCCCAAGATCCAAGCGATTCGACTTGAGATCCGCCAATCCGGACGAACTCGGTCTCATTGTTAACGACTGCGAGGGTTTCCTCCTTTCCTTAAGGCGCGGTTACACTTGCGTTGTTGGGCCCAACACCGAATATTCGCCCATACTCGCCCGAACATTCGTCTATACTCGGAATATCCCGAATATTGACGCGCAACCCGCACACACTTGCGGTGTTGGCGCTCGACCCCGAGCATCGACGAATATTGTCAACCAACGATGAAGTTTAGAAGTCAACACAGAGTAATTCCGATATATTTGCAATTTTAGTGTTTTCTTTATTTTCTCCGGCCACAAAAATGAACTTGAAATGAATTTGGGCGTTCTTGGTATTAAAATCTTTGTTTTACCTTGCAGAATATGAGGATATTCCGATACCATGGCGTATTTTAATTTTGGGCGAATTTTAAAATTGGCATTGGTAGTGAGTTTTTTCATATTTTTGACCTGAACACCCTCAAAAGCAGTCAAAATATGATCAAATTGTGTCACACTTTTACGTTTCAAATTATGGAAGTATTGCGTGTTATCTACGCACCAATGGTGAATGAATTTGCATTTGGGACAATTTAATTGAGAAATCATTTCGTTCTTTCTACGTTTGTCAGGGAAAACACCCATAGAAAGTATCGATTGATACCCATGGTATCGAGTACCTACTTATGTTTCGATAAAATATCGAAATCAGTACTGAGATTTCGATACTCATTGGATACCGAGTATCGAGTATATGGGGGTATCGAAATGTCACTACAGACACCCACCGGAGGGATACCCCGGGTGAGAAAGATTAACTCCCTTCCGATGATTCACGCTCCGGGGTACGAGAGCTCAGCGCCTTCAACTTGCATCGGGAAGCAAACCCGCCAAACACTCGGCCGCATGTGTAAACGCTGCACGAATACGCAAGTTGGCCAATACTCGCCGCCTTTGACTCGGGACAAAAAACCGCCTTTTGACCGAGCATCCCCGAGCACCAACATTGGCGAACATTCGGGCGAATATCCCGCGGTTACACTTGCGGGAAGAGGCCGACGAATATTCGGTGTTGGGCCCAACAACGCAAGTGTAACCGCGGCTTTATACTACGCGGCTGGAGGATATATCCGATATATATTCGATTTAGACAACTAGAACGTGGGAAAGTTTTTTTTTTCAATTTTTTAAGATATTGGGTGATCACTCTCATCTTAATTTGAAGGTGATAAGATAGCCTACAACTTATATTCGCTCAGTTCCATCCGTAAAATCAATAGTTTAGGCTAAAAAAGTATTTTTTGAAAAAAACGTGGTTTTCTAAGACATTTTTTGATTTAGCTTTAAATTTCTTATTCGCCAAGTGTACCAATTTTAATGAAAAGCTAACTCCTATGTACCGCACTTGCGTTTCAAACATCAAAAATTAAAAACAAACATTTTTTCTGAAAATACTTAAGTAAAAGATAGTCATGTACTTGAAGAATAGTGAAATATTGCTTGGAAGTACCATTTTACTTCCATTTTTACAGAGTAAATGGAAGTATATAAACTGGAGGAAGTACCGTGTCATCACTCTTTCGACGAGTCGTACATTTTTGCCTCGATTTAGAGACGTAAACAGGACCAAAATTTCTCGTAAAGAGGGCCTAGCGGCCGAAAGCGCTCATCCGGAGAGTAATGGCTCCTATTAATAATTAATTATTGTAGACAATTAATGTAGACCCTCCAGTAGTAGTAGTAGTAAGTAGGCTAAATTTTTTCATAAGTAAGTACAAGTATTTTCGTGAAAAAATTATTTTCGTCGATTTTTCGACGTTTGAACCGCAATTGCGGTACGTAGGAGTTGGGTTTTCACTACGATTGTACACAAGACTTATAGGAAATTTAACGCTGAATCCAAACATGTTCTCGAAAGTTGGAAAAAGTTATTTCAAACAGGAGAAATTTGGGTTTTTATTATTCAAAGTGTGGTTTTTCTGAAAAAAAGTAAAAAAATCGTTTCTACGCAAAGTTCGGGACACTCTGTATACTGCTAGGTACCTTGAGTAACCCCCATGCCCACATCCAACTAGCGGAAATATATTTTTTTTTTAAATAAAAATAACGCGAATTATTTATTGCACTATAAGAAATAATACAGTCCACATCCGATTTCCTGTCCGGCGCACTCACGATTGAAAAACGGCTCGCTTATATTTTTCTGCATACGTCCAACAGGTGGCCCAGCGTGTCAGGATACTTAAATCTCGATCCTGACGATTAAAAACCGAAATAAAAGAGAAAATCGACCGGACGATAGGCGACTCACCCACGCGACGTATGGCCTTGCTCCCACTGACTCGGGGTCCGGTGACGATATTTCATTCAATCCATCGACACCCAACACACACGTGTATTACACACATGTACAGTAAAACACAAAGTACATGCGCCACATGTCTACCACACGTTCATGTCCAGGGCATCTGGCGCGGATTTTATCCGGGATTTATTATCTGTCAACGCTAATGCGTCTAACGCGGTGTATCTTAATTATTATACGAAAAGTGTCCCAGTAGGTGTTTGTAATCTGTTATCTATTTGTAATGGACTTGTCTCCGGCTCTTAGGGCCTAAGGGCGTCTGTAGACGGCGTAGGCGTTATGTGCAATGCCGACGCATACGAAGGAATTACTCACCGCTTGCATCTGTCGTTTACAGAAGGTTTATAACGCATTGTTAACATAATCCGAGGTCAGTGGAGCGAAGATAACACACGATACTTCCATATTTCGGTACGAGAATTCTCGACACGATTTTATTCTGAATATTATTACAACTGGAGGCTGTAGGGATCGAAAATGTCAAGAATCCCGCTATGCAAATTTGTTAAAACTCGAGTAATCGGAAAACAAACCAGTGGTGCGTAGATAACACACAATACTTCCATATTATGAATCGTAAAATTTCGACACAATTTGATCATAATTGGACGGCTTTTGAGGGTGTTCAGGTCAAAAATCTCAACAAATTCACAATTCAAAATTTAAAATTTAGGAAAAAGTACTCCACATATTCGGAATATAAAAAATATCCTCATAAACGCTCATGAACGCTATAATACGCTCAAATCGGTTCATTTTTATGGCCAGAAAAAAAAATATTGAAGACACTAAAAATGCAAATATATCGGTGATTCAAATTCCGATTAAACAGGGTGTTAGTTCTTGACGAGACAAAAATTTCAGTCCAAGAAATTTGAAAAAAGGTTGAGAATTGAGGGAGCTATGGGAATTTTTGTAAATAACGAACACACGGACACTTGTTCGGGATGTGAGTAAAATTGTAAGACGAATTTCGGGGTAACAGTTTTGATTTTAGTTCGTTTACAATAATTTCATTTATTCCGTGAACAAGGAAATAAAAAATTCAAATGTCAAAAAAGTCATGATCTCAAAGAGGTTTTTCTCGAGGGGGGGTTTGACCCTTGAAATTTTTTGATCAAATTCCCCAGATAAAGTAAAACTTTGAATTTATTTTCCCTGTTTTTTTTCGTATATTGTTTCTTAAATTTTCTATTAACCAAGGTAATTTTAATGATTTAATTTAGATATTTTTGCCGTAAAGCATAAATTTAAATTTTTTCTTTAAATTGTCTATTTTTTTATTACCCATTTCATTCATTTTTCCGATCACTCATTACTGACGATGATTTACATAAGCTCTCATACCCTTACAACCATGAAAACTACAGCCCGCAACGCACAGAAGCGTTCAGAAAATAGCATACCTACTATCATGAACGTTCATATAGTTAGAATATTTATAAACCAATTATTGGTTTTTGTAATTTACGCAGGTCGAGAGGAAATTCAATCAAACAGAAGTTATCGAGTTATTTTATTGAAATAATCGGAAGTAGGTGCTCGGCCCTTGGAAGTTAAAAATAAGCATTATTGACACATGACCTTATAATTAAGCGAGAAAATCATTAAAAAAACAGTGTTGAAGAACGAAAAGCATCAATATGAGGCTGGCTATAGACTGTGAATTCAAACAATAGATTACCCATAGTAGACCTGACAATTTTCCGAACAAAACCAAGAATTTTTCAAATAAATTCGTGAATTTTTCAAATTAGTTCGAGAATTTTTCGAATCAATTTAGTTAAATTAATTCGAACAATTTCCAAAAACATCGATAAATTTTGAGTTTGAAAACTATCAAACTTGATTGGAAAATTCTGAATTTGGAATGATAAATTCTCAATTGGGTTTAGAAGTGCTATAACCTGAAAAAGTCGATTCTTTCGAGAATTCGACAGCAGTTATTAAATTCTTGTTTTTGTTCAGTCTCTTCAGCCACAAACCATTACATTACCATTCCATCAACCAAAACCGTAAAGTCAAATATCTTTCATCAAATTAAATATCTTTCAAGAATCCATCGAAAATTTTTTTAGGGAATGGCTCAAAGTCGCTTACGCTAAATTACTCCAGAAGAAGACCAATTTCAAAAAAACTTAAATTTTTAGGACATTTTTTAAATTTTTATTTGTTTTGGTGCTTTTCTAAATAGTACCTACACGTCTTGGAGGTTCAAAAGGAGCATGGAGTTTGAAAGAAATTACAAAATTTGAAGCGAGCGAACAATCGCAATTCGAAAATTAAGTTTTCTCTACATAAGAACCCCAAAAAGATGCAGCTGTCAAAAATTTCGGAATAGAAAAAAGTTTTGAGATAGTTACCTATTTTGAGAAATTTTCATTCAGGGTATAGCACAAAGTCACCTAAGTCACTCTATAAAAGACAAATTCTGGAAAAGAAAAACTTGCCATTTTGGGAGATTTTTTTCAAATTCTCATCTATTTCAGTGCTTTTAAAATAGTACAGGCCTTGGTATGGTCAAATTAGCGTAGAGTGCAACGGAAATGACAAAATTTGAAGCGAGCGAACAAAAATCGTAGAAAGTTGAAGCGAGCGAACGAAAATTGCAATTCGAAAAGTGAATCATCTCGACGCAAAAACCCGAAAAAAGGTCGCGATCGTCAAAAATGTCGAAATGAAAACACAATTTCGAGATATTTTTCGGATTTTCGAGAATTTCTTCAGTCTTTTTGCTGGGAGCGACGTCCTTTTTTGCCTTTGCTCGACGACGGAGCCACGCCGACTTCTATGGACCCGCCCTGCATCTCGTCCTTGTGCGGGCTGTTCTGGACGACCTTTTCCGCCTCGAGGTAGAACATGACGTCCCTCAATTGGTCCCTCAATTCGCGCAATTCCTCATCTTTGGCCGCTTTGGTGGCCACCAAATCCCTCTGCAGCTGTTTGCACTTGTCCGTCCACAATTCCTGGTTTCTCCTCATGGACGCGTTCATCTCTTTCTCCTCTTGCAGCTGTTTCTGCATGGCGTTCATTTTCCCGGTGATCGCCGCCAGTTTCTTTTCCAAAGAGGATTTCTCCTTTTGCAGATTGGCCAATTGCCTTCGCTGTTCGGCCGATTCGGCCAACGATTTGTCCAATTGGTCTTTGGCCGATTGGTAGTCGGCCAAATGGTGTTTTTCCATCTGGCCGATGGCCTCTTCGTAGTAGGTGCGCTGCGACTCCAGCTGCGACGTCAGCAGGTAGGTGTACTCCAGCTGGACGGCCTCCAGCTTCGCTTCGACGTTGGCCGGCTTGACTTCCGGGTTGGGCCCTTCCACCAGCTTGCCGTCCGCCTTGTTCTGGAGGATCCGGTGGACGAAATTGTCGCCCACGTAGTCCCAGACGCTGTTGCTGCCCAGCTGCATGGAGTAGCAGTGGTGCGTGTCTATGTAGTGCTGGTAGGCGTGGCCCTGCACGTAGCGGCCGCACCCGACGTGGCCGCATATCAGGCAGATCCAGAGCGACTCGGCGGCCATGCACTCGAGGCAGTGGCTGTCCTCCGAAGGCTCGGGCGTCTGCACGTAGCGGCACACGGGGCAGCTAGTGTCCCCCCACTTGGCCAGGCAGTTCGTGTGGAAAGCGTGGTTGCACATTATGGTCAGTATCCCGTCCACGGACTCGTCCATACGCTCCAGGCAGACGGGACACGTCGGCAGTTCTATGTGATTGGCCGGCGCCACGCTTCCGCCCTCGTCCTCGCTCAAAGTTTCCACTTTCGACACGAACACCAGATGGCAGCACAGATCCGGCTCCATACTATTGAACGGTATCCCGTTGAAAGACGTGTAGAAATCCATGACTGAACTGGCGGACCTGAACGTGATCAGCGCCATGTACTGATTCGGCGAGCCGTCCTTGATTATACGCACGTGCCTGATCTGGTCGCGGCACGGGGCAAGGAACGACAGCAGATCCGTGCAAGTGACGGTCGACGGCACGGCGAGAACGCAGACCGTCTGGCTCCGGCCGGCCGCCCGCTCCACGGACGTGAGCTCGTCCTCCTTGAACAGGTGAATGATACCCGACACTTTCTCGACGAACGGATTGCCCGACACGAACCGTATGACGTCGTCGTCCGCCAGCTGCTCGACGCCGCCCTCGCCGACGGGCTTCAGCGGCTCGCCGCCCTCGGCCATCGCATCGTCGGCGGAAATCGGCAGGGATTCGATCGATATGCCGCGCGTCTCGCGTCGGCCGCGCGACACGGGACGTCTCACGGGCAAGTCGCCGTCGTCAGCTGACGACTCGATCCGGACGACGCAAAGTGACACATCGAGTGACATCTAACGTCTCATTTAAGCACTCGGAAGTAATTTGTGTTATTTTCGATTTGATTAAATTCACTTACAAACGAAAAGGATAAGATTATCGACAACTTTCTAATAATTTGATTACTTACACAATCGACAAGGTAACTACGGAGACGCAACAAAGGTTTCCTTTCTGCCTGTCAGTCAGCTGAAGGACGATCAGCTGACCAACTATCGATATCCGCTTATCTCGAAAACTGTCGATTAAAAAACCATGATGTTCGGAAATCTGCTGATCGATGTCGGTAATTTTCAGACAGTTTTATTCGAACGATGACAAAATTTATTTTCCAAAAACAATTACTTAGGTACCGAGGAAATTTAAATACAGTACACGCAATTAGGTGCAATTAGGGACTCACCAAAATAATTACCTACCACCTTGTTTAACTGGAATTTGGATTAGGCACTCACAGTTCTTCCAGATATAAGCACGTTTTGTGTTTTCTATTTTATTTTTTCCTGGCCACAAAAACGGACCAATTTGAGCGTTCTTGGTCTTGAAATCTTCGTTTTACTTTGCTGACTACGTGGATATTTCTTTTATTCCGGTAACTAGGTAGTCGCACTTTGATTTTAAGAGAGTTTTAAAATTTGCGAATTGAGTTTGTGGATTTTTTATACTCAGAAATCCTCTAAAATAGTCAAAATCTGATGGAATTCTGTAAAAACTATTCGCGTCAAAATGTATTTCTACATTAACATTGTAGTTCTTTGTTGATAAGGCATTATGCTTCTAAGCATAATGCCTTATCAACAAAGCTTTTTTCCCCTAAACTTGTTCACTTTGCGACTTTTGGTTGCCTCAAAAATTACTTTTGCCACGCAACAGGATCGAATATATCGATTTTCTGATTATTTATCACTGTTATCACATCTGGCCGGGAGGTGGCAGCTCAACAGCTGGGATGCCGACCTTGTGACGCAGTTCGGGATAGAGCTGGGAAAAACGGTGATTTCCCAATCACCTGTTACCAAGTTCCTGTTACTCACCAGTAACAGGGTGAAATCACCGGTGACAATAATCACTGTCAGGGCGGCTCAACGATTTTTAGCGAACTTTGGACCTACATCATTCTTACGTTAGTTTCACGGGGTAACCAGTGGTGCATAGGTAACACACAATACTTCCATATTTTAATACGCAAATTTTAGACACACCTTTACTGAATTTTGGCCTATTTTGGAGGCTGTTTGGATCGATAATGTCAAGAAACTCACTAACCAAACTCGCCTAAAATCAAAACACGTCAAGTTATCAGAATATAAAAAATTCCCACACATAAAGGACACCCACGTATCTAGGTAAAACAAAGATTTTAAGACCAAGAACGCACAAATCGCTTCACTTTCTGGCAAAAAAAGCCTTAACACTAAGGTCATGTTACAGTTTCAAAAAACTAATTTCATAAATATTTTAACGTTAGCAAAATCATCAGATTCAACTAACAACTACGCTGCAAAAAAAATAGATTTCAACATAAACTACGTCCTTAGGGGTAAATGCCAACAAGGAGATTAGCAACAACAACAACCTGCCTAAAATCAGAGCGGATCCACCTCCCTGGATCACTCTCTCGATCACCTGCAGAGAATGAAAATCACTGGGGGTGATTGAGTAATAGGGGTATTACTCAATCACCCCCAGTGATTTTCACAGGGGTGTTACTCTGCAGTGATCGGTGATTGGCTCACCTAGTTGGCAGATGCCGTGATTCGTCATGTGCCCTGTTCTCGGTAGCAGCCATGTTACTGACGTGATCCAGTCACCCCCGTGATCCAGTCACCCCCGTGATCCAGTCACCCCCGTGATCCAGTCACCTCCTTTTTGTTGTGCTCACCTAGTTGCCTGTCGTTATCGGCTGTTATTCGTGATCTGGCGCGTTTGTAAGTCGCCTGTGATTCGTATTATTTGTAACTCCCTCCTCGTCTCGTTTTTGGATAAATTGATTCCTTTTGCTTGAACAATTTTCAAACTCATCTAATCTCAAGTTGGGTATCCTTTTTTCACCCAGTTTCTAGTGAAATTGAATTAGGTATTTATAAATTAACTCCACTATTGTTTTCTTCTCAAAACTTGTAATGAGCTTTTTAATGCTTGCGTTCAAGTCTCTTGTGGTGCGTTCATCAGTGATAATTATAGCTGTTTTTCAATTTTTTCTATTTCTCCTGAAAACCAGTGGTGCGTAGCTAACACACAATACTTCCATATTTTGAAACGTAAAATTGTGACACAATTTGATTATATTTTGACTGCCTTTAAGGGTTTTTAGGCCAAAAATATCGAAAAATTCACTATTAAAATTTTAAAATTCGCCCAAAATGAAAAACGCCACATTTTCGGAATGTAAAAAATATCCACATATTCTGCAAGGTAAAAAAAAAGGATTTAAACACCAAGAACGCTCAAATCGGTTCATTTTTGTGGCAAAAAAAAATAAAATAGAAAACACAAAAAATGCAAATATATCGGAAGTACTGCGCGTTATCCAAATTCCAGTTAAACAGGGTGTTAGGTCTTGCCGAGACAAACATTTCAGTTCAAGAAATTTGAAAAAAGGTTGAGAATTGAGGAAGTTATGGTCATTTTTGTAAATGACCACAGACGGACTAACGGACACACAGACACTTGTTCAGGAAGTGATTCTGAGTAAATGTGTACCTATAAGAAAAAGTTTTTTCTGAAGCTCCGTTCCGATTCTCGATTTTAGGACGATCACAATACTTCCATTTACTCTGTAAATATGGAAGTAAAAATCTCCCGCGGGCAAATTCCTTCTTTATTTTTTTGCAGTGAAATTAGTAACGGGGTTTTTTCAGTAATAGGTGATTGGGGTAGCAGTGAAATGTCGGTAATAGGTGATTTTCACCGGTGAAGTGAAATCACTCCCAGCCCTAGTTCGGGATTCTTTTCGTTTTCGTTCCGTGAAAGTCGGCTCAAATATCCAAATTTCATATTTTCCCCCGATTTCGGCCATCGACGCGCAATCGCGAAGTAATGAGGACATAACGGTAAGAGAAATTCACGTATTTAAACTCAGGATAAAATTAATAAATAACAATATCATTTCACTAATCTATAATTATTTTCTCGGACGAGCCCCCATAAATAGTCTGTTATGTTCGAGCCTCCCAATAAATTCGACCTTCGAATTGTTTTCCACCTCTCGTGACGCATGTTTTTTGCGTATCTTACAGTTTTAACTTCATCGCAAAAAAAGACCTTCGATGCTCGTAAACAAAAACAATTCGGAGGAGGGAAACATCACGCCACACCTCCTCTAAATTGGACCCGACCAATTTGGCCGACTTCAGTCCTATTCGGTACAACGTACAAGCGAGATCAAAAAAAGAAGTTCATAAGTGAAATAAAATTTTGAAAAACGAGCCAAATGTTCCCAGCAAGCAGGAGTTCTCTTCTGGTCTGTCGAAATTTCGTAAACCGCACGACGGTCATCAGGTAAGCGAAAAAAATTAATTTTTTGCAAAAATATGAATTTTAAATTTAGAAATTCACCTATCTATGTGTTGTCCCACCTAATCGTCCGTTTTGTTCTTATGTACATTATTTTCCGATAAATTTTATTTAATAATAGTGCTAGGCAAAGAAAGGGAGGCCACTGGTAAGGGAAGTTGAGTATTTTACACGCTTGACGTTCCAAAACCAACGGTGCGTAGATAACACTCAATACTTCCATATTTTATTACGTCATTCAACTGTGAAAATGCTGAAACTGGCGTAAAATCGAAATACTTCAGGTTACCGGGGTAGAAAAACTATCTTGGTTCGTATTTTAAGGTAAAACAAAGATTTTATGTCAAAAACGCTCTAATCGCGCAAACGTTTTTCAAATCTTTCACCCCTCTAACTTCAAAATTGACCCTACATCAGAAACGCTTTAGAAAATCAATCGTAGACGTGTCTAAAAAAACGCTGCTAAGTAGATCAGTGGCATGTGCAGATTAGTTTTTGCTATGTCCGAAGAACTCTGCAAATTTTGCACAGGGGTTCATTTTTCGATTGCAAAGACAAACCTTACGATATATCGGTACTCCTTAAACACAGAATTTAGCTGTTATTATTCTATAATTTCAGTATCAATTTGTATTTTAGATGGAGATTTAAAAAAACGTTTTTTCAACCCGGCAAAAAATAATCATCCTCTTCGCTTGATAAATACTTACTTACCTATCCATTTTTTCAACGCAGCTGATCGTTTAATTCCGTTAAATTCACCATTTAATCTATTCTTAATCACCTTCATAATTAACAGAATAATAATAATAATCATTAAATTCTCTGAATAATGAAATTAAAAATGCCTCAAGAATGCCTCAGAACCATTGTTAAAGCCTGACTCGCTTTCATGTTGCCAAGCGCAACTGGTCGTAGTGTGAGTGCGTCACCTTGTTGGTGTAATAGGCTAGTGGTCGTAAGTAGATCAATCAACCGTATCTAAGAGCCGAGGCCAAATTCTCAAATTTTTCCGATTTTTGTTTTGCTGATTTGTGTAATGCGACCAAATTCTTTAAATTGAAGATATCGGGAGGACAGAAGTTTTTGTGGGGATTCCAACGAATGGAAAACGAATTTTGAGGCTCGAGTAGTTTTCGAGTTATTAAAAATTGCAGAAATTTTAAAAAACTCAAAAATGTCTCACTAAAACTGCAATAACTCCTAAACGGTTGAAGCTACCGGCGTGGCGATGGTCTCATTCGATTCAGCATAGAAAAATCTATAGAAAATGATACCTCACATGCCTATGTTGCAAATTTCCTTAAAAATACGAATTTTTTACAACTTCAACAGCTGTTTTACTGTCCTTAAAATTAAGGTAGGGTTCTGTCGAGATGTTAGGACCAACTAGATACGGAACTTGATTTTTGGTAAAAATTTCAAAATTTTTCGATAACTCCTTCCCCCTGAAAAACCCCGGACGGCGGACGGCGGACGGCGGACGGACAAAAAATTTTTATTGCAGATTCGGATTCTACACCCCTTGAAACGTAAACCAACAAATTTTCAGGGGGTGTTAAAATTTTTTTTTTCCTGACCGATTACAAAGGTTCATTTCTATAGAAAAATGAACCAAAATTCCAAAAAAGTCGAAAAAATATATTTTAAATGAAAATCAATTTAAATATTATATTTTAAATAGTTTGGTATCCTATGAGAAAAATTGACTATCTACCACGGTTCCTGGGCCGAGAAAAATTACAATATTAGCTATTATTTTCTCAGGACTTTCATTTATTGCATTTCAGAGTAGATTTTTCTTTCAATTTTCACTATCAACTGTCAACTTTTTCCTCCAGACACGCCCAGCTGCCCCAGGTCGACCCCAGGGGGCCGCTCAGTCCGCTCAAAAAATACGTATTTTCCTCGTATTTGGAATTTTTGAAAAACTACGATGTCAAGTTGGAAGAGAAATTCCCGGCGGCCATGCGCGTTTATCGGGTGTTCAAGGATGGGTTTCGGGTAAGTCCGATAATCCTGTGAATTCTATTTCCAGCTTTTCAGTTTCCAATCAATTGAACTTTCAAAAAACCGCAAAATAAATATTACCTAACAATTCACTATTTTTTACAACTTCAGGATTTCTACATTGACCTTAAAGGGTTCATAGTAGTGAAGAAGAAGCTACGCGAACACTACCACGAGTTAAATTGTCTCAGCCGATCCGAACTCGAGCTGAACATGCGAATGCCGAGCGACATGTGGCGCGTCGCTCCTGTCCTGCTATTGTCCGCGCTGCCATTTGCGCATTACGTCATTTTCCCGTTGGCGTAAGTATGTTTACGTCTAGAGCTCACTGTTGCAATCGGTAGGCGGTTGAACGTTGAAGTAACGTTAAATTCGCAATGGCAACTTCAATTTTGAGTAAACGTCTAATGTGCAAGACTAACGTCAATTGTTATGAAACGTCAAATTTGCAAGAGTAACGTCATTGTTATTTCAACATTGATGTTGAAGTGACGGCAATGTTGAAGTAATGTAAGGGTGATTCTCAAACTACGTGCCATTTTCAGTGGGCAAAGTTTTCAAAAATGCATCTTGTCTGAGGACGTCACAAAGATTTGTGGCGATTTTTAACCCATCTAAGGTTGAGAAAATGCACCCGACACAAATCAAACTCCATTTTTAAGCTCAAAATTTCAAAATTTCGAATTTTGGGCACACGGTAATTACCAATACTGACATGGTGATTACTCGTAGCTCCTTGTTGATTACACTTAGGCCCGTATTCACAACACTTCCTATGCTTAAGGGCCGCTCGATGCGCCAGCACTTCCTTTGCACATTTCATTGGTCAATTTCGAAAAAACAAACATTCCGTTACCATAAAACTCGCATGGTATGGAGACGAGCACAGAAATCTAGGTACTGTCAATCGCAACCACGATTTTCGAGGTTCCAATTTTAAGGTAGCAATTGAGCAGCCTTGAAATTGGGACCTCGAAAATCGAGGTTGCGATTGACAGTACCTAAGTTTATTATATATTTATTATTATATATATCTATTCCACATGAATTACACATTTCTGAGCACGTGAATTACATTTGCAACTTTCAAATGAAATAACTAGATTCTAATTAATCCTAGAATAAATTATAAATACACGCTCTAAACAGCTGTTCAAGCTCTTCAACATAATAAAAGAGAAAAAGTAATATTTTGAAAATTGTGGAAGTTATAACATGCCATGGTAATTACAAGAGAAAAGTCACTCGCCTGACTGAGAACTTTGATGTGGGCTGTATCTTCTAAACTGAAAGAAGCCGGTCTGGAGCAGGTATCGTGAGCTCAAGCAGGGTTGCCACCTTACACAAGTTACAAGATGGGTTCGTAATATCCCACTTTCCGTGTCAAAATATCCCATTTGATTATTTTGCACGGTAATTACTTCTTTTTTTGGGACAAACATTGTTGACCCCTCTACACTCCCAGATTTGGTTAATTGGAGACTTTCTCATGATTTCTGATCATTCCACTCATCTACTTGAACAAATTTTTTTTCTCCTCCCTGAACATTGGCATTAGAATGCCAAAGGACAACTTTGAAATCCAAAACCGAATTTTGGGACAGCCACGGTAATTACATTTTGTCACTTAGCATGCCTAAAATGTACATAATTATTGTAATGTGACCTAATTCAACAATTGTTTCTTCAAGATGAGAGTCTCTTCTTTGATTTGAGACAAAGAAGTTTGGGATAACACGCTTTGGTAGCCATAAACCATGCCCGGACTTGATTATTGCCCGTAGTTTGAGAATCACCCGTAAAGTTTTGGAGTAACGTCAATGTTGGAGTAACGTCAATGTTGGAGTAACATCAATGTTGGAGTAACGTCAATGTTGGAGTAACGTCAATATTGGAGTAACGTCAATATCGGAGTAACGTCAATATCGGAGTAACGTCAATATCGGAGTAACATCAATGTTGGAGTAACGTCAATGTTGAAGTAATATCTTGCCTCCTCCGCACTTTGCAGGTACATCTTCCCACGGCAATTGCTGTGCAGCCATTTTTGGACGCTGCAGCAAAAGACGGAATTTTCAGTTTTGGACCTGAAGCGACGCCTGAATTTCTACAAGCCGGTGTTCCGATCGCTTCAGTTGCGACTCGCGTCGCTCAAAGGTCACCAGTCGTACAATCTGTGGCGCCAATGTATCGCACAATTGGGCAGCGGATTGCACCCCGGTTCGATCAAAGTGGCCAATTCGAGGCTGCTCTTCGGCCCCGGAGAGGTCTACCATTTGCGAAATTTGACCTCGAGCCATGTGGTAAGTTGAACGCTGAGTCAAATTTGTGCTTCAGCGATTGATAGTATTTATGGATTCTGATTTTACGCTTTTTCCGGGTTCCAGAAGGCTCTGCTTAAGATGTACGACATGCACAGCGGCTGGAGGAGGCGAAAGCGGCTCGAAGATCGGGCCAAACTTATCCACAATATGGACCTGGCTATTTTGAGGGAGGGCGGCGTTACGGCATTATCGCAAGACGAAGTCAGAATGGTTAGTGCGAATGAAAATTTTTGCTATCTCAAGCATTGAAAATAGTACCTTATAAAAATAACGCTAAATAAGGTTAACATCCACTCGAAGTAACGCTAAATTTGAAAAGCCGACTCGTGTTGGAGTAACGTTAAAATTGACATGTTAGAGTAACACTGAAGTTGACTCATTTTAGAATAACGCCAATAAGAAGACTGCATTATTTTGGAGTAACCCTGATTAAGGTTACCATAAACTCAGAGTAACTCTAAATTTGAAAAGTTGACTTTTGTTACGCTTTTGAAAAATGGGTTTAGTTATAGAGAATTTTGAAGTAACGTTAATTTATAATTAGTATGCCTTCATTAGGAGCAACGCTAAAGTAAAATTAACCTCCACTTGGGGTAACGCTAAATTTGTAAAGTTGACTATTCCTTGAGTAACTCCAATTTTGAAATAACCCCAATTTCCGAGTAACTCTAATATCAAATTTGCCTCAGTTTAGAGTAACGCTTAAGTAAAACCAGTGGTGCGTAGGTAACACACAATACTTCCATATTTTGAAACGTAAAATTGAGACACAATTTGATCATATTTTGACTGCTTTTGAGGGTGTTTAGGTCAAAAATGTCAAAAAATTCGCTTTGCAAATTTTAAAATTTGCCAAAAAAAAATTCGGTACATTTTTGAAATATAAAAAAATATCCACATATTCTGCAAGGTAAAACGAAGATTTTGAGACCAAGAACGCTCAAATCGGTCCATTTTTGTGGCCGGAAAAAAATAAAATAGAAAAAACTAAAAATGCAAATATATCGGAAGTACTGTGCGTTATCCAAATTCCGATTAAACAGGGTGTTAGGGCTTTCCGAGACAAACATTTCAGTTCAAGAAATTTGAAAAAAGGTTGAGAAATGAGGGAGTTATGGCCATTTTTGTAAATGACCACAGACGGACACACAGACACTTGTTGAAGAAGCGATTCTGAGTAAATGTGTATAAGAAAAAGTTTTTTCTGAAGCTCCGTTCCGATTCTCGATTTTAGGACGATCACAATACTTCCATTTACTCTGTAAATATGGAAGTAATAACCTCTGTTTGGGGTAACGCTAAACTTGATAGTCTATTCATCTTGGAGTAACGCCAATTGGTAAATTCTCTCGGTTTGGAGTCGAGCTAAATTTAAAAAGTTGATGCCTGTTAGAGTAACGCCAATTTAGAATTAACGTCAATTTGGAGTAACGCTATGGAAAAATTAGCCCCAATTCCCCCAAGAGAAAAAAATTTCCATCGCGTTTATCTTTTCCAGGCGTGTATAATCCGCGGACTGAACCCGACTTACATGAACTCGGAAGAAACCGTCCGATGGTTGCGAGAATGGGTTAAACTGTCGACCACGACGGAAGAAGATAGTTGGTCTTTCATACTTCACCTGCCCATCCTCATAGCCTATAACCACCCGTCGAACTGGGCCTTGAAACATTAATACACGGATTTTATTCGCTCGGATAAATTACCTACCATTTTGACTGTGATAATCGTCGGCTGCTTCCCCAACGAAGCGAGTATTTTACAAACGTGCGGAGTCTCGTTCATTTCGGACATCCTTTCGTTTGCATTTCGATTTTGTAAAGATTTACGTTTATAAAAATATCGTTCCTCCTATTTAGGTTATTGTTAGTTAGTTTTAACTATCGACCCGTTCTTGGCCAGGTTTATCAATTCGACGATGGAGCGTTTGTCCGATCGTCGAAAATAATTGATAAATCGCCCAAAATGTTAGCATCACTTGTTAGAGGCTGTTCTCTAATGATTTATTCTTCGAATAAAGTTTACGCTGTTCCGTTGATTTTTTATTCGTTACCCTAATGTTTGATTTATATTCAAGTCGATTGGAGGATTTGAGCTTGCAGGAAATCGTTCCTCGAACATTCAGTAGCAGCACGTACCTTGGTACTTACCTAACTAAAAACGCTTTTCAGTTACGATGAAATGAACAAAATTTTGGATACTTTAACGATCGATTGCGGCTGAACAGCTGAACCGATCTTAGCGTTCAAGGGTGTAATTCGACGCGGAATTTTATGGCGATTGATTTTGGATTGAGTGACATTTTTCGTAGGCTGCGTAGTTAACACGTTAGAAGCAAAAAACTGAAACAAGTGCCGAAAAATCGCAAGTTTTTAGTACACGCAGGTTGAGTACGAGGAGAATCTAGTGGGAAATGAATGTCAACAAATAATTTCGAATTCAGGTAACGGTAAATCAGAAAAAACGCCAATTGGAAAGCAGTATTATTTTTCCATCTAGACATTTTCAAAAACTGTCGAAATTCGATGAAAAATTATAAATAAACTCACTCGCAACAGTTTAACGGATGTCGGGGAAAAAATTAACAATTCTAAGCGAAAAAATATCGTACAAACGGGAGGGGGAGAGGGAGAAATGGTACAAAAAATAAATACGGAACAGAACCGCTGAATACTGGAACGTTTTTACAGCAATATACAAGGAGGGGGGTAGGAAATGTTAGAAATTGACGATCCCGTGCGCCGTCGCTTCCGTGTCGTCAGTTTGGCCCATATCGTCACCCCAGAGGACCTCGACCATTTGTACGGACCCGTCCTCGGCCACGGACAACATCTACATTTTAACAAAATATTCAGGTACGTGTACGATTTTGAGTGAAAATAAATTGTTTGCCTTTTCAGCGATAAAATCTGGTTACGACAAAATAATAGGGAAAAATAACGCATAATATGCGTTCGGAATACATCGTCGTTCGGCATGCAACAGTGATTAACTCGATTTTTCCAACTTTTCAGGAAATCCAAAGAACTGGTACCTATCTATGAAAATTCAGTTAATTAAATTATTACTTAGGAAATTGAGTAAAAATGTAACAAAAAGTTGGATAATAATCAAAAAGAGGAGCTGCACCAACGTGAGAGCTTTCTAATCGCATCAAAAGATAACCGCTTTTATGGGCCTAAGAAAAGTTAAGCGGCGTTGCTCAAAACGGCTTTCGGCAGCTTTTTCCCCCAAATTCCCCCGGATTCCCAGTGGGAAGACCAATCCAGTGATACCAATAAATCATTTTTACCAAAAATCAAGTTAATCGCTGTTGCATGCCGAATATGAGGAATTTCATCCAATATAAATAGGTACTGATACAAATATATCGAATCGACTCACCTGTTTGGTCGGATCGGATCCGTCGGGCATTTGCACGTAGAGCGTCCCATCTTCCGCCTGTTCGACCCGCTGGACGATCATTCCGTTCTCGTCGACCATGCACAGCGTGTTCTGGCCGTCTTCGCCTTCTATCGATTGTAACGTCACCTGTTTACTGCCCGACGTCTCCGACGTCATCTGGAGCATCTGTCCCGGCTCGATGGTGGCCAGATTCTCGTCCTGGAAGTCGGCCGGGTCGCCGATATCCGCCGTGATGAGTTCGACGTTTTCCGTCTCGTTGGCCATGTCTTTTTTGACCTGCAAGTTTCAGGCGAGGGATTTGGAATTTTGGCAAAAATGATCATTCAACGCTCGAAAGTTTTGAAAAATTGGACGAAAATTAAAGAAGACGTATCAGAATTTATTACTGCAAGAAACGGCATATTTGGGCTATTTGACCGTAATAAGTTTAAACCATCCTACGCCAAAACGGCCTATCAAAATCCTACGCCTATCGAAAGCTCGGCGAAAGAGGCAGTTTTTTATCGTAGACCCTAACCCTGATCAGCTGACAACAATACGCCAAAACCATTGCTCACTTCGCTTTCTCCATCTTCGCCCGTTCGGCTTTCAATCGGCGGCCCGAAAGGTTCCACATGTAACAACGGCAGCGGAGGACTTTCTTCCTTCTGTTTCTCCTGCCGCTGGGGCATCTCCTGAATGATCATCGGCGCATGCGCGATATCCTGCGCTATCGACATCGGCGGCGCCATTTTCGGGGCAGTCGGTGCTTTTTGGCTTTTGCCGTGAACGTTCGGATTGCAAGGCGTCGTGAACTTGCACCTGTCGCACTGGAGCCAAATGCTATCTTTCGTATCTTTGAGATCGTCGGGGTTTATTTCGCCGTACATGGCCCTCTTTTTTCGTGTCTGCACAAATAACGAGACGTATAACGAAGATATTGTTGCAAATAACGCAACGATATTTTATGCGGATAAGATCAAAAAGGCAAATTTACCAGAAAGTCGATGGAGCCGTTATTGCCGTTCCCCGATTGCGATTTCGCTCCTGAAAACGAGTAATAGAGAAAAATGGAAAATAATAGGGATAGTAAAAATTAAATAAAGAGTAGAAATTGATGCCCAATCAAGTACCTACAGGTTTAAAACACAGAACCAATACGTTAAACTGCCCCCTGTTACCCGAAATGAAAACCCCGTCAACTTACCTCCTCCGGTCGGGCAGGGAGTTATGTTGGCTCTCGAATTTACCAACTCCCCTTCGCTTATTTGGTACTTTTTCTCAATATATTTGAGGACCAGCGTTCGCAAACTGGTGAGTTCCTTTTCCAGCCGATCTAGCGAATTTATCATCGTCGCACAACCTTTGCATATCGTATCCTCTTCCGAAACGATAACGAGGAAACTGATTTGGAAAAACAATAAGCAAAAAAAATCATTAAAATTTCCTAATTTCTTTCCTTCTGGTGTTGAAAATTAAGTATTTACGGAGGACTTGTCAAAAAAGTAAAAAAAAAAATTATTCCGAATCTCAGCCAAGAATTTCAGCGGGGAAAATCCCCATTTTGTTGAGGTTTTATCGAACAACTCACTCGTCGCCGACGAGCTGTCCGAGTTTTTCAATCAGTCGAATTTTGGTGGCCTGAGTTCGACAGGAGGCCAAATTGTAATAGCGCCCTTTGACACTGCTACCGCACACGTAGCATAGAAGTCCTTCGTTGCCGGTTGCCATAAATATCGTGCCCGACTTTGCCATTCTGAAAAAATACTGGAAAAAATAGTGTCTTTATGAAAAAAGCTGCCAAGGAAAATTCATTTTATGAATATTAATCCAAAAGTTGAGCTAAAATTTACTTCAATTTAATAAAAAGTTGATCAAATTTTAAAAAAATTTAATAAAACTTATATTTAATATAAAGGTGAGTTGGTGGATTGAGTCAACATTAGGTTGGTACTAATAAAAATTAAAAACATTTTGTATCTGAGGACATAAAAAGGTAGGAAATACCTAATTGTCCAAATTTAATTATTTTTTATCGTTATTTTGATATTAATTTTTTCTTTGTCCTTATTTTGATTCCATAGCATAGAGTTGATAACAAGATTATTCATTTTAATAAAAAAAAATATAAAATATTAAAATTAAATTTATACTAAGATACCATGAGGGTTGGGAAGATATTGCTGCATGAGATCAGGTAATTCTAGAGCTATCAATACTAATTATCTTTGGATATTTATTATCCAAATGTAATAAAAAAATGACGGTTTCGTCCTGTTGAATAGAATCCAAATTTCCCAAAAATCGAATCGCCCAAGTTTTTGCATGTTTTGACAGGCAATTGCAAAAAAATACATCCGCTACCAATTTGAGCGAAAGAGGCAAATCGAGCCGACACTGTTAACAAGACTATGACGTTCGATTTGTCAAAATGTCGGGAAACAATTCAAAAGTTGTTTTAGAATTTAAACTAAAAAATCTCATTCCTCCTGGGGGCCTCAATTTTTTTGCAGAAGATACTCAATAATTGGTTTTTGACTATGAACAAAAATATTAAGCAACCACAGGAGATCAAGCGGCGAACGGCAACTGATTATGGCGGCTGCGTCCGGGAGCGACGCGGACGCATCCAGATGAAAAATTTAACCGGTTTTACGAGGAAAAGCGCAAGACGAAATTTGTCGGCGATTTTTTCGAATAATAATCCGTTAAAATCCTGTAAAATAAAAAATTACTTACTTTTGCTCCTTATCGAAATGAACATAAAACTTGGCACCGCAAGGTGGGTAAATGATATTGATAAGAGAAATCCTTAACAGTGTTGCCATCGATGAGAAAAATACCTGCCACTAGAGAAAATTGAGGGACGGTAAATAATAATGGTCAGTAATTATCTATTATTATTTCACAAAAATGTGTCGAAAATTGAAAGTTGACTTTGATTTCGAAGTTTACTTTGATCTCGCAGTTGAGTTTGAACTTGAAGTTGACTTTGATCTCGAAGTTGACTTTGATCTCGAAGTTGACTTGGAACTCGAAGTTGACTTGGAATTCGAAGTTGACTTTGATCTCAAAGTTGACTTTGATCTCGAAGTTGAGTTTGAACTCGAAGTTGAGTTTGAACTCGAAGTTGAGTTTGAACTCGAAGTTGAGTTTGATCTCGAAGTTGACTTTGAACTCGAAGTTGACTTTCATCTCAAAATTGACTTTGATCTCGAAGTTGAGTTTGATCTCGAAGTTGACTTTGATCTCAAAGTTGACTTTGATCTCGAAGTTGAGTTTGAACTCGAAGTTGAGTTTGAACTCGAAGTTGAGTTTGATCTCGAAGTTGACTTTGAACTCGAAGTTGACTTTCATCTCAAAATTGACTTTGATCTCGAAGCTGAGTTTGATCTCGAAGTTGACTTTGATCTCGAAGTTGAGTTTGATCTCGAGGTTGAGTTTGATCTTGAAGTTGACTTTGATTTCGAAGTTGACTTTGATCTCGAAGTTGAGTTTGAACTCGAAGTTGACATTGATGTTGAAGTTGACTTTAATCTCGAAGTTGAGTTTGATCTCGAAGTTGACTTTGATCTCGAAGTTGACTTTCATCTGGAAATTGACTTTGATCTCGAAGTTGACTTTGATCTCGAAGTTGACTTGGAACTCGAAGTTGACTTGGAACTCGAAGTTGACTTGGAACTCGAAGTTGACTTTGATCTCAAAGTTGACTTTGATCTCGAAGTTGAGTTTGAACTCAAAGTTGAGTTTGAACTCGAAGTTGAGTTTGATCTCGAAGTTGACTTTGAACTCGAAGTTGACTTTGAACTCAAAGTTGACTTTGTTCTCGAAGTTGACTTTGATTTCAAAGTTGACTTCGATCTCGAAGTTGACTTTGATCATTTTATATTCGTATTTTTTAATGTAGGAGTTAAGAGCACAATTTTTTGAAAGTCAGTGGTTTTTAGTCGAATTCAGATTTTTTTCGGTGTTCGACAGAGGGAAAGCAAGGCGACGAGTTGGCAACAGTGCTTCCACCCACCAGGCTTTTAGACACCCTTCTGGGGAATGTGTGGTAACACTGTTTACCCTTTATTTTTCCTCAGAGGCTGAAGCGGTGCTACGTCCTCGAACTATCGATGGAAGGCATCGATCTTACGGTCGGATTTTCAATGCTTCATTACAACTATCGATAGTCACGCCCACCGTCGGTTTGTTTCCCGCAATCCCATGATGAAGTTCCTCAATCAAGAGGAACTTTCGAGTGTACTTGATCAATTTGAACGTTTTTAATTTTGATTCCAATGGCATTTAGTAGACTACAGATCTATGATCGATACAGTTACGGAATTTTCGATATTCAATTCGGAAAAAATGCAATATTCAACTCGTGGATTTCCTGAGAATAAATTTTCTATAATTCGATTTTCCATCTATCGATTGTCTCTTCCTAACCTAAGCTCCCAGCCTGGGGGTAATTGGTAGTACTGCCTGGCTAGCACTTAGCTCATCTCGGTTTAGCGATTGTTTTCCTCTGTTGCGTGCTCGTCTTTTTTTATTAGTTATTCGTAGTTTTACAATAATAATTCGCCCATTTCATGCACTGATGGGTACTGACAACCCAGTGAGCAATGTTGAAAATGAGTTTAGAGAAATCGACGCTCGCGACGGCTGGTTACTGTTGTTTCACGTAAGTAACTCCTCGCCGATAAGGCGTGACGTGAAGCCTGGGAAATCGACGGAAATCACGGGCCGAATTGTCGATTTTTTCCGATTTTCTAACTCCGAAAGTCAAAATTTGCGCTCGTGTTGCCATTCGATTTTTACGATCCTGCAAGGAACACGATCGCGAATCGCACGAATATCGAGTTCTATCGTGAATGTTCGTACGATCGTATCGCACCTTCCCGCAGCTCCCCGCCCTCGTCCTTCCTAGAAGCAGAAAACTGCGTGCGCACGGCACCACTTCCCTTTTTCCTCATTTCCTCTGACCCCGTCCTCTGATAAATTATTTCCTGATATGCCGATATTGGAGGTCAGCTATTGGGCCGTATGCGTTAACAGATCAGTTAAACCATAAGTTACCATTCAACTTATTACCTAGGTCCTAATGTTATTAGCTATGCTTTATGACTTTATTCAGAAACGGCATGAATCTTGATTTTTTGCTATCTGTGCAGGGCATCAGAACAGAAAGTTCGAAAAACAACTTCACGACTAAAGCGGCCACGAAACCGGAGAACAAAAACCTGAATCGCTACCGAGACGTGAGCCCGTACGACCACACGCGAATAATTCTCAAAAAAGGCAAATGCGACTATATAAACGCCAATTTAGTCAAGGTAAGACTTTTATATGGGCAATGAGTAATTTTTGAAAAAAATTTATTTAAGGTAAAAGAAAGACAAAAGAAAGAAAGAAAGACTTTTGTCGGTCGTACCTTACACGATTATTTCGCATACATTTCAATCTCCTAGTACAAGGTGCGATCCCAAGACCCCTTGAACCGCATGCGGATGTCTAACTACTAGACTACCAGGCGACCGTCTGTCGAATTATTATTTTCCATGTTATCATATAGGTAAAGTGCCTTGGTAATTATCGGGTTTTGTAAATGAAAAATTTATTTTGCTTACCTGCTGCCGGAAATTCGGTTGCAGATCGATAAGGCTGATAGGCGGTACATCCTAACGCAAGGGCCTCTGGCATCGACGACCGGCCATTTCTGGCTGATGGTCTGGGAGCAGAAGTCCAAAGCTATCATCATGCTGAATCGTATTATAGAGAAAAATCACGTAAGTCTATTAATCGTTAAATAACAATTTTATTGTTATTGCTGTGCTGCCAATGACGAAAAAACCTTGCTCAACCGAAAATTAACTTTAAAAATCAATTATTTTCAAATCTCACTGATCTATTGACGGATTTTTTTTTGTAGGAAAAATGCCATCTTTATTGGCCGATGGGCTGTGCTAACCGCGGGCAAGATACGCTCTTATTCACCGACGTGGACATGGAAGTGTCCTATGTGAAAGAAGAAAAGGAATCGTACTATACTATTCGAACGCTGAAGTACGCCATTTTCCGACTCTATTCCTGCGTAATTTGTATTCCATATTCATGTATAGAAAATTACACCATGGCAAATGGGCTGAAAAAATTATTGAAATTTTCATGGTCATGATAATTTTTAATTTCACAGTCCATTTCACATTTGCGATCATTATCATGGCAATTTTCACTCTTGTGGTCGTTGACACGGTCGTCACAGCTGCGATCATTGTCTTGGTATTCCCACTGTTGTGAGTGACATCACGGTGATTTACTTTCATTTTTTGGGAATAATAGTCGTGGTCGTATCCATGGTTCTGACCGTAGTCATGATCTTGACAGTTTTTGTCGTCCGGAGTCACTGCCGTGGTACCTACTGCCAAGGTTGTGGTCATTGTCATGGCCTTGATCATTGTCATGGTGCCGGTCGAGCCGTGGTCTTGTTAGTTGTGACCATTGTCATGGCCTACGATATTTGCCTATTCTCATTGTATTCATGTCCTTGTCCGTTGCCACGGTATTTTCCACGATTTACCCCGATATTGCAGTTTGAAAGATCTCTCGACCGGGGAAACGCGAACCGTCCTACATTTCCACTATACGGCCTGGCCGGATTTCGGATGTCCCCAAAGTCCGGCGGCATTTCTGCGGTTTTTGAGGGTCGTCCGCCGCAGCGGCACTCTCGAAGCCGAAGGTCCAGCTATCGTTCATTGTTCCGCCGGCATCGGACGTTCCGGCACTTTTTGCCTGGTCGATTCCGCCCTTGTGATCGTAAGTTGAACAATCTTTGATTTCCCTTGCGATTTGATGTTTTTCTTTTAAAATTCTTGAACTACAAGCTCTACAGAAGATACTTTTTTGTTGAATGTACCTATGCAAATTCTCTAGATAAATAATTGACTTATTTTTAAAAATATTTAATTTGTAAATTTTTTCAGGCGTCAACAGCGCTCGATATTTTCATATTTCCAAGTTCAGTTTCATTTTTGAATTCCCACGATTTTCAGATGAAGAAAAACGGCAATAACAGCATTAGCGTGAAGGACATGCTGCTGGAAATGAGGAAGGACCGAATGGGACTGATTCAGACGCCAGATCAGCTCCGTTTCTCCTATTTAGCCATAATCGAAGGAATCAGCCGGGATTGGGACAGCATCAATGATGTGAGTGATTGTATTTTCAATTTTGAGGGGTTTCAAGGCAATGACTTTGATGTTTTGAGATAAAAATTGAAATATTTTCCATAAAATGTAGTAACTTTCAAAAATATGCATTTTATTGTTCTAAATTTTATATTGTATTTTATTCTTTATTTCTTCTGTCGGAATGATATTTTATCAATTTTTTTTGACAGAACGAGCCGTTGGACGAGGACGAAAACCAAAACTGGCCGCCCAAAGAGGTCGACACGTCGTCGGATTCGTCCGACGACGACGAGCCGCCCCCGTTGCCGCCGCCTAGGGGTGAATCGTTGACGACGAGGGCGCAGGGCGAAGTCGTCGCCGAACTTCCCCTCCAGGTGCCGCCGACGCCGCCCGACCGGCCTTTGCCGAGCGAACCGCCGACGCCGGACGGCCAGCCGGGATCACCCACCTCGCCGAACTCGGAATCGTTAGTTTATTTTATTTTCGGATCTTATTGTAATGTTGAATGTTGATTTATTTATTCGGAAATTTGAGTTCTTATTTCTATAATTCTTGATAATTCTGAAAAATGCCTAAAATCAAAATAATATTATGTAAAAAAAAATTACAAAATTGTATTTCTCAAAAAAAAAAATTACCATAAAAAGTCTCCAAAAAATTTCATTTTCTTAACAAAAATAATTTAATTTTTTAATTTCTTAAAAAATTGAAAATTTTAAATTTTTAAAAAATTGAAAATTTCAAATTTGTGAGAATGTGAAAATTTTCAATTATTTTTTAATGAAAAGGCATTTTTTTCCTCTCCTCAGGAAATCGGGCGACCGGAAGAGGAACCACGAAGAGGCGAACAGCCGGATGGCGGAGAAAATAGCCGAAATGAAGAAGAAACAGGAATCGGCGGAAAAATGGCGGAACGTGAAGAGGTCACTGCAACCGCTAAGCATTTGGTTCGGCGCCATCCTCGTCGGGGGTGGCGCCGTCGCATTTTATTTTTACCTCAACAGATAAGATGGCCTTCGCAATTTCGGCCCTTGAGGCCAAAATCGGCCCAATTCGGCCCTTCGCGGATGCCCGAGCTGAAAAAACATTTCCCACCATTGATTTTCTATCGAATTTTCCCAACGAATCGCAAATTTTCCGCCGTCGGATGATCGAGGATTGAATAAAAATTATCTAGACTCATTTTATACTTTTTGTCGATTTTCCGATAGGTGCATTTTAATTTTGTTTTTGATCTTTTATTTTTTTAACAAGTTCACTCTAAATCGGTCGGATAGAAGAATAATCGCGTGCAATACCGAATTACGAATTCAGAATTTTGGGTTACTCGTGGTCGATGAAACGTAAACATCTTTAGACTTAACTTTTTAACACTTTTCCAACATCGATCGCGAGTAAACCTTTGTAATTTGGATTTTCAAAAACTCGATAAATTCCAAGTACAAAATTGACAGAATTTTGGAAAATTCGATGAAGAGCTATAGCCTGAGGTGACCTTTCGTCCTGCTTTGGGGGGTAGTGTCCCATGATCTCGACGGCCTAATGTCCCCGGGGAGCTATCTGATGAAACCTTCGCCTGCCGAGGAAGCGAATTAGAGTGCGATGGGAAAAAAATGCTAACTAAAATCTACCCATCTTAGTTTTAAAAAAAAATCAAGCCAAAAAAATTTATAAATGAAAAATTTTAGCAAAAAACATGATTGAAAGACCAACATTTTCAGAAAATTTCACAAATCTATTTCTTGGCTAGAAGTTTTTAGATTTTTAATTGAAATAGTCAAAATATTTTTTAAAAAATACGTTCAACAAATAGATTTGTGCAATTTTCAACAATTTCAGTTTGTAATCGACGCTGATAAAAAAAAAAACATTCTTGCTTAAGTTTCTAATTTCAGATTTTTTCTCATTTTTCCGACTGGATGTTCTCAAAATCACCTTCTGTTTAACGGTCTTTCCAGATTTAAATTGGAGAAGATACGAGACGGTTTTGGTGACAATAAGAAATTAGAGTGTTCAAGTAAAGTTTTTTGAGGGGATTGAAAGAAAATCCATTGGTCACCTTAGCTATAGCTGAATAATCGAGTTTTTGGCTGGGCGGCTCGTATTGTTAGTTGAAAAGCCTGTAATTTGAGATAAAAAACGTCAAAACCGGTTCATCATTGTCCGAACGATAGGAGCTAAAACTCTGACGCCAATGCGCCTGACGCTCCAGCCATAAGCTGCGCGCCACCCTTGAGGTCGTATCAAAAGAACGGCTCAACGCGATGGGGCGGCCCAGATATATTCGACAATTGAATCCTACTCGGCCGGCGGCTTGAACCGCCTGTGGGGGGGACCAGCTGATTAACTGAGTGCCGCACTCGCTGGTCCCAATCTCACTATCCCGCCCTCCGGCTGAGTGCCGCTCAATCGGGCGGCTTCACAGGCGTAACGAGCCGTTCGACCGATGCTCATCTCGAATTTTCAAAAACCCCAAAAATCATTTTACTACTGCGAACATATTTTCCGCCCGGTTTCCGTTCGAATTTCGTACTCCTGGCGCACGGCAGGTAACAAACGCGAGATAAGAGCGATAACGATAAGTGATAACAATAAGCAGACTGTTAACAGAAGGGCTAATAGGTTTTTTCTCATTTCCCACACGGAAGGGGGCACTCAACAAATGGACCTATTGTGCCTTTTTTTCTACTAACGATTTACTATACTATATCTCTATTCACATTGACGTGTTCTCGAAATAATTACCTGGGAACGTTTTCTATTCGGAATAAGATTGATAAAAAAATAGCCGTGTAGCACTAGTAGCGTTAGAGTCTGAGAATACCGGGTACGCTCTTCGGCCGTTTTGATTTTTTCTGCTCTCATTCGCTAGACAGTTTCGCCATTATCACCAAAACGACGCATCCGACGAAAAATTTCTATCGTGACAAAATCGAAGAGCGTTAAATTTCGCGTCGAACGGCTTTTCCAAGATAGAAATCGGTTCAGCCGTTGAGACGCAATTGAACGTCAAAGTTGAAGGCTTCAATGAAAACAAATTGAAAATTTCAACACTTATATTTGGGGGTATTAGGTGATTTTGATTATTTTAATGAATGGGTTTTTGGAAATTACGATCGATAGAAAGTTTTCAAGAATCAATCTTGCGGCTTGACCATTTTTTCCTGTCATTTACTGCGTGTGCAACATCAAAATCGGTCAAAGACGTCATAAAACGTCGGGAAATTTTCTTCAGATTTTGTAAAAATTTGATTGTCCGAAAGCTTGAGGTGAAGTGTTACAACTCGGTCCTGCAAGAAAATCAACAATTCGGTCCCTCCAATCTTGACGGGGCGATTCAATGCTCACACAATCTCACTCGATTGGACCGAATCCGATTTTATGACATCAACAACGACGTATATCAACCGCTGTATTACTGGGGGTTAACCCTGAGATTTTTTGCGACACCTAAAATCAAGTAATTTCGTAACCAGTAACAGTTCCTTGGTCCGGAAAATTCTCAAAACCCGGTCATTGATGTCATAATCGGGAAAAATCAAAATATCCGCTAGGCGTACCCGGTTTTTGTAGATTCTTGGTAGCGTACGATTGCATGTAGTAATCATTTTGAACGCCGCAAGACGGAGAAATTGTGTTTGGATTTGATTTTCGTCAATTTCGTAGCGAGAAACGGTTTGTCCTGCAGTCGACCGTGGTCGCTACGGTACGAGCCTAAAGGTCGAGGCTAGCTAATATTGTTCCTCATTTGTGAAAGTTTTTTCGAAATAATTATTATTATAAACCTACAATATATTTATATTCTGGTATAGGAATTTTCGGGTGTCATGAATTGTAGCCGGTGTTCGCTTTGTAGACGACGGATTCAGAAGGGAAACGATAGACTGAGAATTTCGGCGAAGCCCCCCGTTTTCCCAATGATGTGAAATTTTGTCGAGGCGAATTTGGAAAAGCGAAGATTTTCCCCCAAAAAAATCCTTATCCTTGTCAATTTTACGATTCTTGAGTTTCGCGTTTTTTTCGAGATTGGTATCTGGGCGTATTGAACGTTTTTCGCTTGAAACTCAAAAACTATGCGTTTTTCGGGCATTAAATTCAAAATTGAAGCCGGTTAAATTTCCTAGAGATTTATCCCATGATTTTCGCCTCTGGGATACTATCCTTTTCGTAACTCGTTGAATTTATCGTGATTCTACCCCAAAGTTTCTTGGCGAAATCCAAAAAAGGCGATGTGTTTGAATGGTCATTTTTCGGAGTCAATATCTCAAAAACGGTCAGGAATTTTGAAAAAAAGTATGAAATCAGAGTTGTTCAGAATTTCACAGCCTTAAAATTAGTGTATCACATGAGTTCACTAAAACCGCACCGTTCTCGAGATATCAGCAAAAACACGAAAACGTTTCACTTTAAATGTTTAAATTTCAACTTTCCGGAGCGAATATCTCAAAAACTGTCACAAATTTTGATAAAAAGTATGTAACCAAAGTTGTAGGGAATTTTACCAACTTCAAATTGGTGTATCACATGAGTCCACTAAAATTGCACCGTTATCAAGGTATATGCGAAAGACCGGTACTGTGACTGGGGAGATGTATAAATCTTCACTTCCAGGAGGGCACTTCTCAAATATAGCTTCGATTTTGGATTAATCGTGTCTGATCAAAACTCTAGAGAATTTTTCGGCTTCGAATCTCTGTAATATTACATATATACGAGTCCACCAAAATTGGGCTGTTCTCGAGTTTCAAGCGAAAAACTGAAAATGGGCTACTTTGCACCCAAGTCTCGGGAAAGCATCATCATTCCTCCATTCGTGCCATTAATGAACATGAATACCCTCCTTACTCGTAGAAATTCCCGCATCCAGCCCAAAAAAATATATTCGGTCCTATTTCCACGTTAATTTAAACCATTCCACCCATTCATGTTACCGTCTCGTCCCCGTAATTTTAACTGGATGTGTTTTTATTTAAGGAGATTTCTTATGGGTTAACGCTCGAATTGGAATAGCTTAACGGTTTTCGAATTTTCAATTTTTGAGTTACTCTCTGATATAATTATGCGACAATAGCACGAACGACGGTTTGTATAGGATCATGACATATGACGACAGTTTTCTACTACGTGAATAATTGGGAAAAAAAGAGGAAATTAAATTGGAATGTGATACTTTTTTACGCTTGGTCAATTTGTGAATTTCCTCCGGTACTTTTCGCATTGTAAAGGACATACTTTGCAGTATTTTTTCTACACTAATAGATTGAGAAACGATTGAAAATTTCATGTCATTGGTTCATGTTTAATCTGTAGTAGTTCTCCTAAATAAATGTAATTTTAAATGTACGAAAACCTCGAGCATTTTTTTCTTTACGGTTCTTTATGGGCTAGCACGCAATTTGGAATTGAATCCCCACTGCACACACAGGTTCCTGCATCGTAGTTTCTGTGTGATTTATGCCGATTCGTATTTTTCCTTCCTGGTAGTTGATATGATACTGAGTCGTTAGAGGTATCTTGCATTCTTACGGTGGTTGCGGCTGTAGTGTCCTATACTTGAAATAAAATGTGAAATTGGAAATTTGGAAAATTAATTATCACGTGGCAATCATTTTCGATTTAAAATTTTTTTCATCATTTTGTTAGGCATCTGATTATTTTTATTATATTGATTTGTTTATTTTTATCCATCATTCACCTTTTTTTAAATCCCTTTTTGAACACTATTCGACTTGTCCACCTTGCAACTAAAGATTTTCCCGATTAACTGATGAAAATGCTCAAAAATCAAACTTTCCCATTTTTACCTAGTTCTATTTCTCGAAAATTCTCAATTAAATTTTCCAAAATACATTTTTTTTCTGTCTATTCAGGTAGTTACCGACTTATTTTTTATTTGATCGGTTTTTGTATTTTTTATAATTCTGTTAGAACTCAATTTGTTTTTCCTTGCACATAATTATGGTTTAATTTTTAACTTTTTTCATTTGTTTTTACTTTTATTATTTTTTATCATTTCAGCCGAAAGCATTATTTATCCATTTTCTCTAAAAGCTAACATTTTTTTGCAATTTTGTTACTATTTAAATTTTTAATATTTATTCATTATTTATATTTTGGTTATTTATTATTGAAAATCGTTATAATCAATTTCATCCCGTTTTTATTTTTCTTGTCTCTGACTGTATGAAATTTTAATCCTGAATTTGTGTTTGTTTGCATGGGTATTTCGGGTGGATTAAATCGTTGCTTAACCGTTAATTTTTCACAAAATAATATCGATGTTTATTGTTTTTTAAATAATTTTTTTGTTCTAATCGATTAGATGCCTATTGCTCCGTAATCCTGATTACCTAACTTTGCGCCGAGGCGAGGCATGAGTTTCATTTGCTGCCTTTATTCGATTTGTTGGAAGTCTTGACGATTGTTAAGGCCGTATCAAGCGAACGGCACCAACCGCCCGACGACGCGACAGGGCTAGCCGGAAAGATTCGTCAATCGAATATTCTCTGGCCGGCGGTTTGAGCCGTCGTTGGGCGTGTTCGGCGTTCCCGATCGCGTCTCTGATTGGCTGAATGCCGCCCGGTCCCAAACAGCGGTCCCGCCGAGACAGCTGAGTGCCGTATCGGGCCCGAGTGCCGCGCGGCGGTGGGCGGTTGCGGGTTGAGCCGTTCGTTCGATTCTCGCTGCGGGTCGTTCGTCGACGAACGCCCTTTTCTGCCGTTCGCTGCCTTGAATTTCCCAGCGTTTCTGTGAGTCGTTCACGGTCTGGTGTTCGTTCAGGAGCGTAAATGCCTCGTTTCATTTTTTTATGCCTCAGTTCGTTGCCGATGCCTCGGCTCGTTTTCCCTAGCGAGGGATTTTTCGGAAAGAATGTTTCCCCACTTGCGGCCAGCGCCTGGGATTATTTTGTCGTTTCTGAATCGTACGCCAATGATTATTGTATCGAAGAACTAGGTCTGACTGTAGTTTGTATGAACTTTACTATAGATTTGTGTGGATGTTCAAAATTGATTAGTATCGATCCGTATTCAAGTGAGAACGTTAACTATTCCAATTGCATTGTGTTGCCCATGAAGAACTCCTTACCTTTTCCTCTTTCAACGATCGCTGAACAATATCCAGCGGATTTATTTTTCAACATTGTTTCTATTTCAGATGGTGTCCAATACATAAATCGGTCTTGCATCGTTTGTACTTCCATATTTACAGAGTAAATGGAAGTATTGGAATCGTCCTAAAATCGAAAATCGGATCGGAGTTTCTGAATACACTTATACACATGTACTCAGAATTGATTCCTGAACAAGTGTCTGTGTGTCCGTCTGTGGTAAATTGGCAAAAATGGCCATCCCTCCCTCAATTTATGACCTTTTTTCAATGTTCAAACTAATACTGAACCTCATATTAAAACTGAAACTCATACCGAAACTCAGTCTCAAATTGAAACCCAAACTCATACTGAGGAACTCAAACTAAACTAAAACTGTCACTGAAACTTTAACTTAAACTGAAATTCCGATTCAAACTGAAATAGAAATTCAAACTTTAATTCAAATTGAAATCCAAACTGAAAATGAAACTGGACTGACCCGTGGTTTGCATAAAATTCGTTGGTTTCGTTTCAGAATGTTTATGTTTCAAATTTTTTCAAATTTTCTCAAAGATTAAATACTAAGAAAATTCCCCAATTTTCTTTGGCTATACCAGATTAATGGAAAAAAGGTTCCGTATTTTTACACATTTGATCTTCATTTTCTTTTGAAAATGTCTATTTCAGAAAACGTACAGATTGACGGGAGCGCTGACTGCGGAGACTTCGTTGACTTCGCAAGGCACCATCCGAATTATCTATAACACCTATTATCATATTCCAATTTAGTGATAAGCTTACGAGTACTGGGTACGCGTGTATCTAACTCGGTACACGGCGGACGAAAAAATTTCAAAAGTCAAGTCAAAGCATTCAAATGACTTGGAATTGAGACGACCTTTTCTTGAGATCGAAATACGTCCCTTTTCATTCCCTGTATTTTTTCACGTTCGATCGATTCAATGACGTAATAATAATTAAATCGTGCAATCCAGAATATTAAGCTCTCTCATCGTAAATTATAAATTATGGATTTATCGGAATTGCAAAACCGAAAACTTCGGTGTGTGTTAGAACTCAGAACTATTCCCATTCCGCTATTTATTGAACTGTTTGATACAGTTGGAGCGTTCGTGTTTAGGAAAATATATCAATTGGAATTATTCTAATGGCACGATGTACGGCCACGAAGCTAATAAAATTCCAAAACGGATAAAAAGTTTCATTCATTTCATTCCTACGACTTTCACGGCTATGCGTAAAAAGTGCCACTCAAAGAAGTCATTTGTAACGCGAGGGCCGGAAGTAGAGGAATTCCCAATCCTTTTATTTGAGCTCAAGCGCTTTCGACCGTGCGGACCTCCTCAGGTGCTATCAGCTAATAATGCAACCTATATGGAAGAGAAGCAAACATAGGAAGCCAGAAGTATGCTGGTTCCCATAACATTGCCAAGTTCCTTTAATGTGTTATTTGAACTCCCCCAAAAAAATTGGACAATAACTGGCCAGAAAATTTAGTAGACAATTTAAAAATTGATATAATTCGCCTTTATTTGCTTGAGTTTTCTTCGAAAAAAAAAAATTAAAAAATTTGGCCCTCAAACACAAAATTCTCATCCCTCAAAAACCATCGACCGAATAAGGAAAATCACTTTTTTAGAAACCTGAATTTAAAAAAATCACAATTTTCTCCTCGAGGTCACCAATCAAGGACCATCAAGGACGAGCTCCCAGGACATCCTCATCCTTCGGTTAGCCGGCGGCCACCGCCCCCAAATCGCACCCCCCGTGCGGGGGTGGCAGCTCAGGGCGAAGGGGGTGCGCATTGCGGGGTTCTTGCGCAGATGGCGCCCCAGAGCCGACAAACCCTCAGTCCCGATTTGTCGTTCGGTCCGGACGGTTTGAAAAATCCGCAGGCGGTTGACCCGACGCGACATCGCGACCTGACTGCATTTTATTCGGATATTTCGCCATTTTTTCGGGTAAAATTATCGATTATTTCTACCTGTCTTAATCAATCCTTGTCGATTGGTTTGCTAAATGCATTCGGCACGTGGGTTGGGAGTGATTTTTGAGTGAATCCATTTAAGGCATTAAATATGGGAAAAAATGATTCACTATTAAAAATGTTTAATGTTAATTTTTTACGAACTTTTTCTTTTTTTATTTGTGATTGATAATTAGTGCTATCACTGGCGGTTATGCTGGGCATAACAAATGTTTGAAACATAAAAATTAAAAAGTTCCCTCCATCCTCAGATGGTTTGATGCTGAATTAAGAGTATAATTCATGTTCAAAAATCAGATCAAAGGTTCTGTCAGAAAATTCCTTATGGGTTGAGTCATTTTTTGAGCAAATGCCTGCGTTCTGTACTTCTGCCCATCCACTGAATTCACCGCTTTTCATTCTGGCTTCACAGAAAACCCGGGGTGTCACACAGTACTTCTAAAACGTACTTATTGGGTTTTTAATGATCGCTGAAGTATTGGTATAGGCCTAACATTGTAGAACACCTTAAATTTATAATTAATATTTGTACCCATATCATTCATAATAATTGAGTAAAAAGACTGAAATTGATCGACTTGAAAGAAACTTTCTACTCATCCAATTGACCTTTTCCTCATTCTGTCCAGGAAGATATCCTTCCTATCCTGGTAAAATTAAAAAAAAATCTAAGAAAAAATTTTTACGTACACGTTCCTTTCATCCGTCAAAATGTGTGTTTGATCTGCATTTTTTTTTTCAAGGCAACTATTGCACTATTGGATAAAAAAGTATTAAACAACTGAAAATTATTCCTGTTGTCATCAGAGTGATGACAAACTATAAGCCTTCTATAAATTGTTCATCTTGGATTTTGATCCCGATTGCACGGAAACCTCCTGGGCAATTTAGGGCTCAGGTAAAATAATCCTTGAGAAAAAATTACAAGCCCGCAATACCCATGTCGCCAATCTACTTAGCAGCGTTTTTAATACACCGACCATCCATTGATCGGGTGGTCGCCTCGGGATACACGCGTGTGAGTGAGAGGGCGAGATTGAAACTCGGGCAAACGGACAAGAACGGATGGAGAAAAGCTAAGAAACCTCTCCAATAGTTGACTTCCAGCCGAGGGATTGTTTGCCTGTCAGAGGCGGAGGATTCTGCGCAAACATTGCCGAGGACGGCGATTTCGAATGAGGCTCGAAACCCGAAGACCGACCTTCGGTCCCAGAAAGCGATTGGCGGTTTTCGAACCTGAAATTCGCCATCGGTTCACGATAAATGCTGATCATATGGCTCAAAATATAAAATAACTACTACCTAGCTGAGCTACAAAATGTTCATTTTATTGCAAGTAAGCACTTCTGCAATAACAGAGGAGCTTATCTGCAATCTAATCTCGTATATGCACGTACAATACCTAATATAATATATTATAGTGTTCACTATATTATAGTGTAACAAATAATAATAATTTAATGATAATAAGCAAACTTTTAAATAATAATAAGCAGTCTTATAAATGATAACATAGCAGCATTTCGGCGATGAATTAGGCAGGTCGAACATAATCAGTAATTATGATTATTAGATATTAAATCATTAATACTATCTATTAACGACAAAAATTAATATCGGATGACGATATGATCGACCAACAATTTTTGAGCACCCATGATTTTGAGCATCTCTTATCGAATTTATTGCTGAAATGATGCTTTTATTTTTTATATTCTAGGTACTTATTTTGATATGTTTGGGTTGTAAGGCCGTAAAATAATCATGAATTTCATTCAACTCAACGCTAATTTTTAACGAATACCAACAAATAACTTTAACGATAATTTATAAATTTTGATTTAAATAAATACAAAAAATTAAAAATATCAATAATTTTTATAAAATATAAAATTTAATATATAATATAAAATATAAATGAATTTTAATTAGTAATTATACATGATATAGGTAAACTTCAACCAAATTTAAAATGTTTAATTATAAGTAGGGATCGGATTTTTATGTATTTAAAAATGCCAAATATGTGACATATATATGTATTAATTTTCATAAAATATGTGGAAAATGTGTAAAAAGGTTGAAATATTTGCAAAAAATATGTGGAAAATATATAAAAAGGTTTATATATTTTCAAAAAATATGTGGAAAATATGTAAAACGGTTTAAATATTTTCAAAAAAATGTTTAAACCCAAATTAACATCAAGATTTTGTCAAATTATTTCCAGAAATAATGTACCTATGTAATCGGTCGGGTTTTTTTTCATCGCCCCCTGAAAATTTTTCCTTTACGTTTCAGAGTGTCTAGATAAAAATCTGCAATAATTTTTTCCCGTACGCCGTACGCCGTCTGAAGCAAAACGCATAAAAAAAGTTGTCCAATTAAAAACCAGTGGTGCGTAGATAACACACAATACTTCCATATTTTGGAACGTAAAATTGTGACACAATTTGATCATATTTTGACTGCTTTTAAGGGTGTTTAGGTCGAAAATATCAAAAAATTCACTATTCAAATTTCAAAATTCGCCCAAAATAAAAAACCGCCAGTTTTTCGGAACATAAAAATATTGACATATTCTGCAAGGTAAAACCAAGATTTTAAGACCAAGAACGCTCAAATCGGTTCATTTTTGTGGCCGGAAAAAAATAAAATAGAAAACACTAAAAATGCAAATATATCAGAAGTACTGTGCGTTATCCAAATTTCGATTAAACAGGGTGTTAGGTCTTGCCTGAGACAAACATTTCAGTTCAAGAAATTTGAAAAAAGGTTGAGAATTGAGGGAGTTATGGTCATTTTTGTAAATGACCACAGACGGACTAACGGACTAACTGACTAACGGACACACGGACACACAGGTCTGTGTCTACACTTGTTCAGGAAGTGATTCTGAGTAAATATGTATAAGAAAAAGTTTTTTCTGAAGCTCCGTTCCGATTCTCGATTTTAGGACGATCACAATACTTCCATTTACTCGGTAAATATGGAAGTAAAAAAAAATTAGCAAAATTTGCTAAATTTTTTTAAAATTTCATTCATTTTAGTTGTGAACCTCGGGAAAATTACTCAAAATTGGCAAATATGTGTTTTTGTGGACCAAATATTTGAAAAATATGGATTTATAGTGGAATATGTCAAAATATGTGAAATGAAAGTGGGCTTAAACGGTTCAGAAAATGTCAATATGAACACGCCTACTTGAAAAACATCAGTACATTGCCTAGAAAAAAATATGTGAACACATACGGATCCGATCCCTAATTATAAGTATAGGTACCTATATTATACAAATTAGAACAAAAAATACAAGGGTAAATAATACTCCACTATAGTATCGCTCTCGGTGGGCCAACAGTCGATAGCTAATCGCACATCGGGAAAACTGGCCTCATTACAATGATAATTACTCGTACGTGATGAAGCACACTAATTACCTCCAGGCCTACCAGCTCATTCTCTACGTGGCCGAGGGGCTTGGGGAATTTCATCCTCGCTTTGTCCAACCGGTGTCAAAATGTTGGCGAGATAAAAGCCCGAGGTCCTGTCGACCGCAGGATGGGGCGGAGGAAGAATGTCAGCTCGGCGGGGGACGAACTGACCGCATCACAATAGTTGAGATGATAATATGAGACAACCGACCGTACGTGTTAAAACTACCTGATGCCTTTTCGTTGATACATAAATGATAAAAAGTTTCAAAGAACGCCTTCGCAATGCTCTAATTGATAAAGCTTTGTGCTACACCCAAGATCCTTAATAACCAGTTGGCAAAAGGGCCAGTTACAGACAATTCTGAGAAAATTCCTCTGTTTTTTTTTTCGATTACCTACTGCCCTATCAAACGTGTATAATATACACGTGTATATTATACATATTATGGACCCCATAGTCATTTAACTAGTCTAGGATCTTCCTTTAATTTTTTCAGATTTCGAATTTCGGAAAACCGGCTCTGACATTGTAGTAATTTCAAGTTTTTGAAACTTCCTTTCTGCCCCAGTGACAGACATTGTGAAAATCGGAACCTCTAGTTAGGTGAGAGGGACAAATACCAGACAGTAATGACAGCAATGACAGTAATACATGCATCAATACATGCATTAATTATTCTAGTTGAACCCAACACCAGTTCCACAGATCCATTGCGTGAGCCGCAGACAAAACATGTCCATTATTGCGTATGACATTCTTCACTACAGAGCCAGTTTCTGACATGGACGCGAATGTTACTTAAATATCACGTTTCATGGGTTGAGTACTACACTTCATCACAACCTTCAAACCAGTGGTTCACATAGCGCACAAATCCATATTTTGATACGTAAATTTTTCATACAAATTCATTGTATTTTGACTATTTTGGCTGCGCGACCAAAAAAGTCCAAAAACTCTCTGTGCAAATTTTCAAACTCGCGTAAAACTAAAATACGTCAAATCACCTTAACATAAAAAATATCAACATTCTGAAAAAAATTTCAAGACAAAAAAAGTCGCCCAAATTGGTTCGTTTTCGTAACCACGAATACCTACATCGGAAGTACTGTGAGTCATTCGGATTCCTGTGACAGGGTTCCAGTTTAAAGCACAAAGAAATTAATCGGGGTTTTCAATACTTTTTTCCATCCTAAAAATTTGCCAAACTTGGATAATTGTAATTTCTTTGTTGAATGACAACAAATATGACAACGCAATGTCGAAAACCGATTTTCAATCCAGAAGAACAACGTTTGACTAATTAGTGCGACGAATTAGACTGATGAGGAATGTTTTTCATCGGCTAGATTCGGAAACGATTGATTTTAATACGGAAATTTAGCGTTATGCTCGAGCTAAGAAATTCAGTATAATGCAAAAACTAGCAAGATTGAGGGAAAAACGAGAGTCTGGTATAATTGAATCGGTTATTTTGAAAAGGGGTCATCTTTTATTTTCGAAATTGTGTAGGAGAAGTAAAAAACGTATTACTACGTCTGTAATTCGTAGATAAGTTGAGAATTCTTTGGTTCAGTCTCAAATATTGACCATACGAGAGCTGACCCGTTTTCCTAAGGAATCGATGAGCCGACGCCCAAATTACATGAATCCGTCAAAAAGGCATTTTGTGAAAATATTGGTGATGACTAGTTATCAAAATGACCGATTCAATTATACCCAATCAGCGATCTACTGTTCGTAGTCCGTAGTCTCGAGTGGCGTGGTGAGTAAATCTCTGAAAAGGAAAGTAGCGCAGTCGGCTGTTACAATTATCGGTCGGATGCTAAGCGCAAACTCCGAAGGTTAACTATTGTTAGTGGCAATATGTCAACACTGTTTTCATTTTAATATAACTGCGTGTTTAGAACAAAGGTTTGTATGGCCTTGACCTTATTATTAGATTATAATCTTGCTTGTTTACATTGAATATACCTAATTAGGCAAATGTAAATTTTTATATCAGCATGAATTCTCCATGGTAAACCAGTTTCATCGATCATCCATCCGTAAAGATAAGCTGAAATAATTTCATAAAAATTGTACCTATAAAATAAGTGAAAAGTATTGATTTTTTTGGTCACTATACATACAGGTTTAGTATTTTCGGTTGGAGTCGGGGTGGCCGAGGTGGCTAAGGCGTGTGACTTTCTGTGTTTGCGAGGGCACAGACAGGGCGTCTTGAGTTCAATTTTCACGGCCAGCTCCACTGTCGAGGCAAAAAATCTTCGGCATGAGCTGACAATCCCAGGCTAAGCCCGATGGGCTTGTTCAACGAACTCTGAACCTATTCTAACCAAATAGGTTCAACGCGTTGGATCCGGTCCCTCTCAACTCAAGGGGGTGAGGCAATGAGTCGCCGTGTGTCACAGTACATAAGTGCTGTGAGACTAGAGCGACATGTCCTGAACAGTTCCGACCCTCTCCTTGAGGGCGGCAGGGCACGCCCGGGACAACTTCGGTTATCGGGCGAAAAGCCAACGCCTGGAACGGCGGTTTACTTAACTTTTTACTTACTTTAGTATTTTCGGTTATCGCTTGATCGTGTTTTTCTACGGGTGTTTCCTACTACAATATCGCAGTACAAAATAGAGGAAAATCCGCAAAATAATATTTATAGCGTGAAAATGCACTACGTTACTTTTAAATTACAAGTGACATGCTAAAATGCAATATTTTCCAGGTCACCGATGGATTGCAATTTCCAAGGTGCCTTTTGATTAATCGATCAATCACGTGGCACGTTCGTACGACCTTTACGAATAATTATTCGCAACGTCGTGTAATTTGCCGAGTAATTTCAAAGTTTTTCAAAAGCTCGAACTGATTAGAGACTCGAATTCTTTGCGGTTACATGTTTAAAAGCCGGTTCGTGCCCGGTGGAAACCTCGAGGAAGGAAATTCCTTTAATAAGTACTTGCCATTCTCGGAATTTCTTGAAAGTTGTAAAATTAGCGATTCACTTCATAAGATGGCTCCTAGGGGTGGAAACGCGGTTAAAACACTGGGGAAACATTCCGGCAATTCCCTAATACCAGGTCGCGCACCAGCGTTTTGGTGCGGTTGAAAAATTCCGAGTAATCCATTAATTAGCGTTCATAAACCCGGCACGTATTAACCGGGTTTACATAAACATGCGAGACTTTGATAAAAATCGGATCGGGAAATTAATTTTATTCGGAGAGATGTTGAGGCGAGAGAAACGAGGTACCTCTCAAGACCAATATTCATTATGTTCAAGCGCTTTCGGCTCGGTGGCCCTCATCAGGCGTTTTCGGATGACGGAGCAGTGGTATTTGTTACTGAATTTGAAATTCCAATTATATTTTGTCAACTATGCTAAATCTAAATTGAGGAGTGTAGTTTCAAAACGGGCTCAATTCATGTTTTTCCGAAATTAACTTTTTCCATTTTTCTCCTGTTCGGGACCCATTCCATCACCCTGCGACGTCTTATGGACCAAATCTGGCTCAATCAGATCGAAAAACGCTCCCTAAACCGTGGTTTGGCTTTAATTGTATGCTTCACGGGAAAAGATTGTGGTGTTTCCTGGATGATTTTCAAATTTGGTTTGAGCCGGTTTTGAAACCACTCGCCTCAATAATTGACAACGCATCAACAATTATTGTACTGCTTTATTAACAAAAAAACAAGTATTTATCAAGCTCTGATGGATCCAGAGATGCTTTAATTTAATTTTCGTTTTGAGAGCTGACATAATCAATTTTTGAATTTTTTTTACTGACTAAAAATTTATTCTTTTTCACTGACTAAAAATTCAAGAACTTCTTCTGCAAGATCAACGGTGGAAAAAATTGAAGCACTGAAAAATTAGTCTTTAAAATTGTTTTTCACTGACTAAAAATGCATTCTTTTTACTGACTGTAAGTTGTAGCACTGAAAAAATTAGTTTTTGAAATTTTTTTCGCTGACGAAAAATTTAATCTTTTTCACTGACTAAAAGTTGTAGCATTGAAAAAATTGGGTTTTCAAATTTTTTAGCTGACTAAAAATTTATTATATTTCATGAAATTAATTTCTTAAATTGTTTTCACTGACTGAAAATGTATTCTTTCTCACTGACCAAAAATTCATGAACTTCCTCTACAATTGTTGTTAAAAAATCGTTGGGAATGGGCATATCGACTAATTCGATCGAGGGGAGATACACTCCTCTGAGAAGGTCAGTCACCTCCGATGGCAAAATGTCTGCCACTCTGACGTAAACCTCGACCCAAACCTCGAAACTTTTCAAAATCCACCCTTCGGCCGGCAATAAATTTTGGCCCCGAGAACGTCAACAATACTTGTTCATCCTCGCGTGACGCGGCGGATTAAGTCCCCCGGGTTATCTGCCCTCCCTCCCCAACCCCCTGTACGTATTGTTTGTTTTCTCTCTCAGATTCAGCAGCCCTATCGCGATCTTATGTGTCCAGCGCACGAGTGGCCATCCCTCGAAAACACGCGGGTCTCACTTTATTACATTCAACGCACTAAAGCTGAATACGATTTCCTACTCCAGTCCATTTATCGTATTCTCGGAGATCCGCTTACTCCGAAATTCAAATTTAGCTTTGCTTTCTGCGAAATTAATTCGCCCCACCCCCCACCCTTAGTTCTGGTCTTCTCGGAAAAGAGGGCCTGTCAAAACATGTCGCCCTTTCTCGACTCCCGTTGTACTTCGGCCGACGAGTGGCGTTGTTTGTCGGATCCTGTTGACCTCCGGCTCAACGATCGAAGAAACCTGTCAATGTTGCCTCCCATAAAAATTCGTTTCTCTATTTTTATGGACTCAATGTTGGAGAAATTCATGGAGTAATTTAATTTCCCCTATTTTTATAGAGTAAATAGGGAATAGAGTAATTTATTTTTATTTGGAGTCGGTGGTTTTTATAGAGTAAATATGGTTAATGTACCGATTCCTGATGATTTACGAAAATTTGTATCGGGGTTTTTCTAAATATCAACAATTTATTTCCCGATCGTCACGATCAAAATTTTATATGTTTTGTCAAGTCTATTCTTCTACCCAGAATTAGTTACTTCCAACTCAACTGATACTTCCATATTTACAAAGTGAATCGGAGTATTGTTGCGTTCGTCCTAAAATTGAAAATTGGATTTCATTTGCCGTCCGTGCGCCCGTCTGTTCGTGTGAGCATTTACAAAAATGGCCATAGATCCCTGAATTCTTAACATGTTTACGAATTTCTTGAACCAGAATGTTTGTCTCGGCGAAACCAATCGCCCTGTTCAATCAGAATTTGAATTAATTACAGTGATTCCGGTATATTGACACTTTTAATGTTTTATTTTTTCGAGCCACAAAAATGAGCCGATTCGAACGTCCTTGGTCTAAAAATCTTTGTTTTCCCTTGCAAAATATTCTTTTATCCCGGTAACTTGACGAATTTTGATTTGAGACGGGTTTTAAAATTTTCATAGCAGATTTTTTGCCATTTTTGGTCATTTTAGCCTCCAAAATATAATCAATTTGTAAGCACCTAAGTATTGAAATATTGTGTGTTAACTACGCACCGCTGGAGGAGTTACCTCTGCGTTCAAAATTTGTGTATGTAGGTACCTCAAGCGGTATATGTGAAAACTGCGATTTTCTCTTTGCGTCTAGCCAAGTCGCTGTCCTTTTTCCGAAAACGGTCGTCTTTCTCCAGTTCGAAAATATCCGATTCGCCTTTCTGAAAGGTGGTGCCGCAAGGAAAGTTGAGATTTCTCGGGTTTCCCGCTCTGAGGGGCGCATATGAAATGGAAAAATGTCAAGGCGACTTTGCGCCAATGGGAGGGCGTCGTTGCTCTTGTGCAAGTAAATAGCTCGGGAGTTTGCAGAGCTCTTCAAGTCCTGAGCTTGGCTAACGCCTGGGATGGCTCGGAGCTGGGGCGTCATTCTCACTTGGCCGGGGGACCTTAGACGCTAAATAAAAGGGAAAGAAGTCTGGCGGGGGTGGGAAAAGGGAAACGAAAACTCCCCGCGAAGAAAGGCACTTTGCCCTGGCGGGAAATATGGGATATTTCTTACGGTGAAGGGATAATTTTGGTTTATTATTCCTCGGGGCTTTTCGTTGCTCGGAAATTCCTCCGAATCGACCTTTTGAAAACAAAATCAAGCCACCGGCGAAAAAATGAACAAATCCTTCGTATAGCCCTGTTCTGATTTGTATTCCCTTCTGGATCCCTTTCTGATTGTACGCATATGACTGTATTGTAAGGGTAGCTTTTGTAAAAAATAATTTATATCGAAAGGGCCCAAAAATGTCATTCAGATTTCCACCCAAATATGCTTACTTCATATTCAATCTATTAAATTGCGTTAACTACGAAAAATAACTCGGTTAAATAACCGTTTTAAATCAAACCTACAACTTTAAGTTTGTCGTTATTAGAAGGTCGTTCAATCCAGTCGTATGCCTCTCAACCTCATTTGCTTGGAGCCTCCTGATTCTGACATCTTGACGATCTCATAATTCAAGACTGGAATGAAAGGTCGCCCTGCCGAGAATGCGCGCGTTATCGCCGATATTAATCTGTTTGTTGAAAGGAATCGCGGGTAGGGAAGCAATTGAAGTGATAAAGTAAACCTGGGGCCCTTCAGTGCTTGAGTTGGAAACGCCACTCAACGCTCGAGGTCCCTTTCCGACAACAAAAAGGTAAATTAATAATGATATATGACGTAGATAAACTTGCTGCGGAGTTGAACCTAAATACTGTTCTATACAGGATTTCTGCTAAATGGTTGACCACCCTCTCCCCATTTTTGGCTATATAAAAATACGAATGTAACACCATTTTACATAATCTTTTGCGCAGAATTCAGGAAAAATAATGTTGAAAATTTTTTTCGAAAAACTTTTAAGAAATCAAGTTTGAAATTTTGCGTTTGACAGTTTGCATTGGTTGTTTAGACCAATTAGGAAGCCACAAGAGTGAAAAATTCAGGAAAAGTTATCGCTATGCCGTTGCATTGCGAGGAAAATCCTATCGCAGATTCACCAGTTATCCCACCGGTTTTCCGAAGTTCTTTGATACCTAACAAACCTTTTGGCCCTTTCGCCATCCAATATGAATGTACCCTTTATAGGCTTCAAGATCAAACGAAATTCGCAGAAACGTTCTATTCCCAGCGTACCGAACAAACTCGAGGGTTTTCAACTGTACAAATAATCTTACGTGGGCTACAACATCCATTCCAGCGGTTGAATACTTTCTAAAACGACAAATCCACGACAGGGAAAGCTCATATTTCTTTTAGATTCCTTCCTGGGAAGCAGAATGGCTTCGTTTCTATGAATCCTCTGTGGGCTCCCCATAAAATAGTCATGAACGGTGACTTCCAGAAAAATTGCAACCGAGTTCAACAGAAAACATTGCTCCCGAACCCGAGAGAGTTTTCAATTAATATTTCATAACCGCAGACGTGTTCCGGTACGGCATTCAATTGGATATTCCTTGACTCCCGTGGGTTTTCCCCATTCAAAAGATTCCCTAAACCTGGAACTTGGACGTGTGTTAAGTCGACTACTAGATCTTCGAAATTATAAGGCCAAAGAATTTCTTCGTTGTACCCGAGGTTATACTTATACCAAGAACGATGATAGTTTTTAGAACTAATCCGTGTACGGCGTAATGGTAAACCGATGGTCCGATTTTCGAGATTAACTCCTTTTTTCAGCTGGGGTAATCGGTATGTGAAAGTAATCATACTCATATTCCAAGAATTTTAATTTTTATTCTAACCAATAGTCCAGTCAATGAACGTCCATTAGGAGGATGCAGAGTGCGTGGCGGAAAGTCTAAAATGTTTATTCCACAATTTGTTCAGGGGGGGTACAGGACATGTAATACGTATGCTAAAAGTGTCCGGGGTTCCCAGCTGGGGAAAAGCGTGGGGAAAGGGAGATTGTCCGGTTTTTCGCTCATAACTCGGAAAGGGGAAGTCTGAGCGATAAAGGCACTCTATAATAAATGAAAGGTGGATTAATTTCCTACAAGTTTTATCCCATTCACCTTTCTCCTAACTCCAACCCTTTCCGAGATATACCCTGTCAAAAGTGAAGATTGTTGAAAAACGTCAAATCCCATATTTTTGGTGCCAAGATCATTGTGTCGTCTAAACTGTTGATCTCAGCCCAAATCGTAGTAGCCAAAGTAGTGGAAAATTAAATTTACTTCAGGAATATATGTACCCATAGGCTAATTTAACTACAATTACACTCTTGTCACCAATGGCCAGTTTTAACGATTTTTTTCTTGTAGAGAATTGTTTTAAAAAATTGTTAAATTATTACAAACCACAACATTGAGATTAATGAGAATATTATCAAATATTCCTGAAGAAACTTTAATTTTCTTTCAACTTTAATTGTTTAGATGATATAGCAAACTTGGCACCAAAAACTTGGAATTGAAAAAGCGTCACTCTTGACAGCATTTATCTATGAAAGGGTTGGAGTTAGGGAAGAAAAGCATGGAATAAAACTTGTAGGACATTAATTTGACTTTCATTTTGTATAGAGTCGTTTTCTCGGTCCGACTTCCCCTTTTCAAGTTATGAGCGAAAAACTGGACCTTTCTCCCTCTCATCGCTTTTTTTCTTACTTTTCCCAAACTTTTCCCTCCCCCCGAAAAGAAATTTAGACTTTCCAGCAGCACTTCCTTTATTGACTGGAATGCAAATAAATGTAAAGACAAAATACCTACCATCTTTCTTTATCTACGTCGTTAACGGCCACTGACAATCTTGAGTGAGCATTAGCTCTCTCAATCTCTACTGCTCGATGTCAGCAGTACATCAGCACTTCGACGCTACCAGCCTAATCTAAAGCTGATACAAACATCATTGAGTCAATGAAAGCTGGTTGAAAAATGTTCATGTACTTCTCCTGACGTTCGATTTGTTTAAATCCGTTTAAAAATATCAAATACGCGATTGTCGATTTCCGGTTTAATTTAGTGAGTAATTATCATTTTTTACCTTTTTAAAGATTCAAATATGCATGGGAATAAATGTGGAATTGACGGCAAGGAAGAATAATTGGATTCCGTTTGGCGAGAAAAAGCAATAAATCTCGGATAACAGTAAAAACGCATTTTTCCCCATAAAGTAGAAAATAAGCTGTCAAGGTATGGAAATGGCGCCGAAAAATGTGAAAAATATATCAGGCTCAAGCCCAGCGGTAAAATAAGAGATAAAATGGGATCGGTCTCGGTACAGAGTTGAAAGTGTACTTTGAGAAACAAAGGGTAAGAATAAAAATAATAACCCACCCCTCGGAGAACAACAGGAAGGGATGAAAATCGCTGACCGAGCAAAGAAGTGGGGGGGGGGGGGGTTATTTATGATTCACAAGAGGCTTCCAACGTGGGCCCGCATTGAGTTAGTCTGATTCATTCGCTCCATCTCCGCTCCTACCGATAAATTGGAGAAATTTCCCATACCCAACTATAAGGCGGTCGGTTTTATCGAGAACGCTTTCATTGTAAATAGTAATTTTCCCGAAGAGTTGCTTTGTCTTAAAGTCAGGCATGTGTAGAAACATTTTTTGGCAAAAAACGCTGCTAAGTAGATTAGTGACATGGGTACATTACTTGTCTGGGTATCTCAGAAAATAAAGTTCAAATAGTTGCAGTAGGTAGGTTTATCATTATATAATTTGTGGAGTATCGGTCAATGGTGAGCTCAATGCCGCTTAAATGGAACGTTTTCACATTGATGAATAAATAGGTACAAAAAGAAAATACGCGTGCCCCCACCCCTCCCGGGGGATTCAACCCTCACCAGAGCCCGGCACCCCTACCCCTCCCAACCGCTCCTTACATCATCCGTCCCTCCCATACCTGCACCTGATGCCGAAATGGTACGTTTTCACAATGATGAATAAATAGGTATAAAAATATGAACCCTATTAACGGACGCCCTCGTATAAAAAGTCGGTATCATGGATGCATCTGATAGGGAATTTAACACCCGACATTTTCTTCTGCATCACGTTTTTGCCTTAAACCCATAGGTCCAACGGCCGTAAAACCAAGAAAACTGCGAGAAAACGCGATTTTGGCCTTATCACTCCCTCGAAATTGACCACGTTGACCAAAATCTCGAAAAACACGAAATTTCATGTTCTTCAGTCAATATCTAAAGATTCCCTCTAAAAAACCCTGAAGTCAAATCCATAAATTTTTTGGATGATCATTCCCTGTCCTTGTGGATAAGGCAAAAAACCGATGTGCATATGGCTGCAACCCAAGGAACCGGTCCAAATTCCGATTAAGCGATATGGGGGTGCCCTGGTTCCTGATACCCTGGTAAATAACGGAGGGTAACCACCTCTACCCTCCAAATTAGGAATAATTAGGTTATTTTAATGATATAATATTATACACAACAATATCTATTTCTATTTTTATAATATCGACGAGATTTTTTTTACGATTCATCATACCTAGACGAATTTTGATTATTTCCATTTTAAAAATTTTTAAACATCTTGATTGGTACATTTGAAAATTTTGAGTTAGGTCATATTAGTCATAAGTTATGACTCATAACGTCGGTGTTAAAACTATTGATCTAATGGAAACTTTTCTGTGAAAAATTCGGAGAAACCGTTAAATTTTGTAATTTTCATAATTCTGTTCCAGATCGAGTGTGTAATGATTCGGTAGTGCCACAATGGGTAAACGGAATTCGAAGCTGAAACAAGACACCATCGAGAGGCTTATGACAGACACTTACTGTAAGTAGACGGATTTCTCTAACCGTCTCGCTCGCTATCATTAGCCCCATAGCTTTGGCTCTCTTTCTTCCCTTGACAGCCGAGCGAGAGGAAGTCGCTTGCTCCGCTGCCTCGTCGTCTCTTTCGGGGCGACGTTTTAGCCCAAGATAACGGAAAAGGAGCCTTATCTTGATAAGTGCCATCCAGGGCAACCCGACTCTCGCGGTAGACACCAACGCCACTTTACACGAAAGTCGCCGTTTAACCCGGTTTTCAGCGAGCTCAGCCATTAAACTGACCGCAATCTACCTGTTCCCCGAAATTCAAATAGGTACATGATACTATATTTAAAAACGTTTTAAACGTAAGAAGAAATTTAATCGCACCACCTTCCGGGCGTTGCTATTCGCCTGATAACCGAAGTAGAGCTGGGCGTGCCCTGCCGCCCTCAAGGAGACGGCCCAAACTAGGAGGAGGAAAGTTGAGGGTCGGATTGGATCGACATCGACAAGAGGACGTCGTTGAACATTGAATATTAATATCATTAAGACTGTTTTATCAAGAACAGTCTCGAAGAAAACAAAATCAAGATTTTTATATACATTGTATATATAGCGGCTCAACTCGTGAACCGATTTTGGCCACTCAAGTCTCGTTCTAATCAAATCAGCCCTCTCTGAATGAATAACATGAACAACCTACATAAAGTAAATAAAATTATAATCTTTGGGAAAAAAGAAAAACCTTACAAGTCAACTTAAATAATCTCCTCCTTTTTGAAGTAGTTTGAAAGAAATACTTTGAAAAGCTCGTTTTTTGGGATTCAACACGGCTTCCGAGCCTTCCTTATCGGGCTTTGTACTCCAAAAATAAGTGTAGATAATTTGATAGGTATGTTATGATCATGAAACAGTCATTTAGTTACATTTTTTAATAATTCCCCATTAAGAAATCTTTTTGATTAAGGAATCTTTTTGGTCTCTCAATTTTATTTAAAAATTCAGAATTGAATTCCCTGCATAGGATAATTAATATTATTTTTTTATCTTACATTTTTCATGGTACCTATATGATACAACTTCAACATTCATTTTCGTTTAAGAAAAAATATTTCATACAAAAATTGGCATTTATTCTAGGTCAAAATTCATAGAGCAAGGAGTAGCGTTATATCGTCGTCTGAGGCGCAGCATGGCACATCTAACAATTTGGCAGTTTTTAGGTAAAACAGAAAATCATGTTTACTCTCTGTGCCACATCACTGCTCGGTTTCAGATTCGCTAAATTCGTCGTGGAACCCACTGAAATATCCCTTAGATACGCTTGGATACCTATGTTAATGCATTCGAAAATAATTGATTTTTCCTTTTTCCTGAAAATTTGCCAAATGTTAGATGTGCCATGCTGCGCCTCAGACGACGATATTCTAAGCTCGTGGGTGTGAGTCTGTTCCTTGATATGCCAGCTTCACTTAGCAACAGCGTGAGTTACCTGTCCTGACGAGATGAATAATGTAAACTCAGGGCTGAGCGACTCGACCTGTTGCTCGTTTAAAAGACAACGATGATATTTGCACGAAGACAGTTTCCATTCTTCTTGTATTCCTTTTCAGTCTTCTTGGTAAGACCTCGCAAAAGCGAGAAAATTGCCAAGCGTGTTTTTTGCCATTTTTCATCCCGGTAACCTAAAAATTACTGAAAACTTTAGTTCAAAGTTTAGCGGAATTCGTTGGTATTTTGTGTAACCTCCCGCCTCGAGGGCAACTCGAGTTATACATGTCCTGGAAGTGATCCTGAGTAAATAGTTAAAAAAACTTAGGGTCAGTGTATCAATTGCCATAATTCTAGTATCAAAGTACCTCCAACTACTATTGACAGCATTTGCATATAAAAGATGCTAGGTTAAAACAAATCCATGAAAGTAGCTCCAAGTGTATTGATAAACCGGCCCTTAGCGAACCTCTGATCCGGTTTTCTTTATTTACGCTGTCATCACAGCCGGTTCGTACAAATCTATATCCCCGTTGATCCCAAATTTCTTGAAGCACAGTACTTCCAAGTTATGGACAGTTTCGGGGTTTTCTATTCTATTTTCACATCAAGTTTTCGTGTCGTATAAATCTTGATTTTGGTTTGCAGAGTAGTTAGATAACTAAATGGACATTTATTTTTTGTGGCTCTTAAAATTTGCAAGTTTAGCGATTCCTGATTGTTGCAGCCGCAAATCACTCCAAATAAATCATGGATTTGGTCTAAATTTTTACAGAGCATGAAGGTACTTTTAATCAACGAAGGTGTCCACTACTGCTCCGATTGTAATCTCTGGCAAAGTCCATGGATCCGTGGCAGTCCTCAGATTCTAATCAATTAAGATTATATTCAATAATTAATACGATTTCGGCTACATCTACATAATTGAACTGTTATGGCTCGTAACCTAATAAGCGTCCTATGAGGTTTGATCTGAGTAATAATCTCACAAGTTACGCCGATTGATGCTGTTGACCAGATTAATTACTCCAGCCACTGAACTCCGTTTACCCTCTCTCAATAACGCTACATTGGAATTGATGAGCTGATGATGATGATGATGATGATGAGGTAACTTATCATGCAGGCACCGGTTGAATTATTCTTGGAAGTTTTCACATAAACCAGTGGCGCGTATATAACACACAATACTTCCATATTTTGAAACGTAAAATGGTGTCACAATTTGATCATATTTCGACTTCGATTTGATCATATTCGATCAGATTTCGACCTTAAAGGGTGTTTAGGTAAAAAATATAAAAAAATTCACCATTCAAATGTTAAAATTCGCCTAAAATAACACTAATTTATCGGAATATAAAAAATATCCACATATTCTTCAAGGTAAAACAAAGATTTTAAGACCAAGAACGCTCAAATCGGTTCATTTTTGTGGCCGGAAAAAAATAAAATAGAAAACACTAAAAATGCTAATATATCGGAAGTACTGTGAGCTATTCAAATTCCAATTAAGAGGGTGTTAGGTCTGAGTGAGACAAACATTTCAGTTCAAGAAATTTGAAAAAAAGTTGAGAATTGAGGGAGCTATGGTCATTTTTGTAAAGACACGGACAGACGGACACACAGACACTTGTTCGTGAAGTGTGTTCGGGTGAGTTCTGAGTAAATGTGGATAAGAAAAAGTTTTTTCTGAAGCTCCGTTCCGATTCTCGATATTAGAACGATTCCAATACTTCAATCTACTCTGTAAATATGGAAGTAATAAGGGTAAACAACGACAATTCCTTTCGTTTCTACATTGCTCCATACTTTTTCCACTTTTTCGTATCGTCATCTTCCTAGTGCCCCATTTGTCTCTCTAATAGATAATCTAATTCGTTCCAGAGCCCTCATGCACCTACTGCTTACATTATGCAGGGCTGAAGATTTTGTCGCCCATTCGTGCGCAACGTTGTACGAGCTGCTCTTTATTCCAGTATCGTGCTAGCCAATGGTTAATGGACCATAAAGGCCTTCTGTTTGAGATGCAGATGCTGCCGTCGATAGTCAATTGTCCAGTAACGATTTCCCCGTTCGACGGCGAATAATGTTCGAACGGTGGATCCACATTTGCCATTTTGCGGATTTCGTGTCTCGAAATGAATTTCACATATGGTCCTTCAACGGATAACGGAGTTTGAGAAGTGCCTGGATCACACCAGATGATGAATTTTGAATTTTTCACATTATGAATTTTTTCAATTTTAGGACAGCTACCAACGCAATAATTCCATAAAATCTGTTGATATAAAAGTTATTACACAAATTGAAAAAAAAAACTTTTAAAAACGAGGAAATCTTGGCAAGGAAATTCTCGATTCTAGTACAATTTACGATACCCACTTCCATTAGCGAAGATATGAATGTAACAATTTTCGAAGTCAAATATCAGGGTTAGGGTCTTCAGAGAAACTGCCTCATTCGCCGAGCTTTCGAAAATTTATATTTTCTTCATCTGGTTTTTTCAGTTTTTGAGTTTAGTTCTGATTTAAGTATTCAAGAGTTTTACCATAAAATTTAAAAAGCTGGCCAGTTGTATTTTTATTCTTGCTGTTGCCGTGCACTGATGCTATATAATAATTATCTCCAAAATTTTGCAATAGAAACCAGAATAATTCTTATGGCATCATTATTATTATGGACATCACCCCTCAAAAATCAGACAGTGGTCACAATGTGACTGACTAGACCTGTCCCCAAGCCCTGGTGAAGAAACTATAAATTTTCGAAAGCTCGGCGAAAGAGGCAGTTTCTCTGACGACCATAACCCCCTGATATTTGACTTCAAAAATTGAATAACGGGTCGATCCTCAACAATTCACGAAAGTAACAATATGCGTTTCAATTTTTCACGCTTCAACAAACGGTACGAAGTTGAATAAGTATCATCGAACGAGGCCATGTTTTCGCCCGAATCGAACACGATATTCATTTTCCATTCGGATTGGTCGACTGTGGCGAGTGGAAATGTCAATCGGACACCGTCCCCTATCAGTGGTACACGTAATCAATGGACGAAATCTCGATGAATATTGTTTGCTGGAGGCGAATTTCCAAAAGGGCCAACCCACGCCAGCGCAGTTAACCTGGCTTCGCTCCAAAACACATAAATTATCAGCCCATATAATTGGGTTCACTGTCGATCGATATGTTTTGCTTCCGGCACCACCGGATTGGGAATCTTGATTGAAAAAATTGACTTCGAACATGCTAAGTTAATCGTGCGGCATTGATTTGTTTTAATGCGAAGGTAATGGCGTGAGTCGGCAATTTATAAGCTCCACTTTAGCTGCTACAGTACCCGCACGACTCGGAGTTATTGCGGGATAAATCGGTCAATTTATAAAATTTATTTAACGAATGTTTCATATCCATTTCATTTAATGAATGTTAGGTAATAATTAGTAGGCGACTGATAAATAATTTAATAATACAATTATTTTGTGTTATATAAAATTATTCATATAAATTGACAAAATGGTGCGTAGAGCACACTTAATACTTTCATTTTTGGGTATTTGTTTGATATTTGGAGGTATAATTACTTCATTTCGCCCTAGGATGGCGACTAAAATCCAAAATGTCCAATTATAGGTACCTACTAAGCAAATTCACACCCACCTATCTCTTGCTTGAGGAGGTCGATTCTTCAGCTCATTCGCTACCTTTTTTGTTCTATAAAATTTTTTGTGAGCCCGAGAAAAATTATACTTTTTTGCTTAGAAGTATTTTCTTCGTGAATACTCAGCAAACTGGCAATACGTTTCTCAACTATTGGGGCACTCACCGTTGGAAAGCTAACATTGTTGGCCAGTTAAATAGCACTAACAAAAAAAAAAATTAAAAAACACTTTTTAAAAGCGTAAAAACGTTTTTAAACCCCTTTTTCAAACGGACCGACATGAGTGTTGAGGATCTTGAAACTTCGGCACTCACAACTTACCCCTTACTTCCCTTATAATGTACTCTAATTTCAGATAACGATGTTATCTTACTTTAATTTTCGCTCTCGTTTAATCTCCGACAACGTTAGGATTGAATTGTAATGGAGCCAGAGGGAAGAAATGGTTACGCCGAGCAAATTGTAACCAACCGAACTTCAAGAGGTCGAATTTACGATTGTTGTTTGTTTGAAAAGGGCGGATGATAAGGCCACTTACTTAGAAGTTGGTGTCAGTATCTCGTTGTGCGAGAATGAATGGTTCTGAGCCGAGAGGATCCTGCATTAGTATTATTACTGAGCCTCCCATTACCAGGGCTCGTTGTGTAGTTGACTACAGTAATTTACATAGTACGAAACGTTAAAACCATTGGTGGGTGGAAATTACGCATCAAGTACTTTCATTTTTGAACAGGAGGCAATCATTTTGGACCGAATTCGTATTATTTGAACTGAATGGGTAAAAAATAAAATTCAGAACTTGACGAATACCTACCTACACCCATTCACTACCGGAATTTCTCTATATTAAAAGAAGTAAGGTGATTAATAAAAAACGATGTATAATACATACAGTAAAATAATTTTACTGGTTAATAACAATAATGAATGTTTATTAATAGATGAAGATGAATTTATCTCTAATGTTTGTTGGATAATGATGAATTTACACAGATTTTTATCAGATAATAATGAATTCACACAGTAAAAAAATTCTGGCTTGTTCTTCACCAAAAACACTCTAACTTGAATAACGTCAATAAAAATTCTAAAGTTAATTCCGGTAAGCTGCCGAAACTCGAAGGAAAACCGTGTACTTAAAATGTTATCATCTGAATTATTCGATCCGACTCGTCTATGAAAACTTTTCTCAAGAACTTCAGTTGTACGAGAAGGCGTTGAATTTTTCCATCATTATTTCACTTGTTCGTTAATGGGGTTTGAACTTTCCCCATAGAAGAATAGAGGATGGAAAAGCTGAATAGCGAAAGGAGGAGGAGGTGATTAGCTCGAGTTTTCCTCTGCTACCATTTTCCTTGTTTTCAACCTCAAACTAGTTTTTTGGACGAGACGCCCCTTTGGTTCCTTAATCGAGTTAAGGTGGCTTGAGAAGCAAAAAACTGTACTAGAATGGCCGCGTTTTTTCGCTTGTTTTTGCGATAAATTTCCGGGTTATTTGGCCCGGTAACGGAGCAAAAAAGTTTTACCCAACTAAGGTTATCCGTAATTCGATAAGCGGATTTCTTCACGGCCCTTACAATCTTTAGTGCGCCCGCGATTTCTTTATGATTTTTCAAATTTTACATTTACATTTGCCTACTTAGTAATTGACGTGAATATTTCTCGGAGAGTTTCTGAAAAATGTTTTCTTAAATGTGTGCTGAAAAAGAAAAACTCTAAGAAAGAGAGAAATTTGGTTCAAAAATTATGGGTTTGTTCCAGGACCGCGTGTGTAGTGGCCCGTTACGCATGCGCTTGAAAGTTTAGGTTTGATCTAATTTCATCAAAAATCTGGAGGAGCCGAAAACGCCAGAAATCCGTTTTTGAGATCATGACTTTTTGACCTTTGAATTTTTTTGAGTACGCAAGTGTGAATTCAGCGAGTTTTCAATATTTTTTCTGGTTTCGGTTTTTTTTTTAATTGCAGATTACTATTGAATACCTTCTGAAACGTAAATAGTGAAAGTTGGGGGGGGGGTTACAAAAATATTTCTTGGTCGATTACATGGGCAGCTACAATATTTTTGGAAAACAATATACATACAAAAAATGATTATGATTTTTTATTTATTTATATAACATTTATTTAGATATTTATTTATAATTTTTATTTTATTATTTTATTTATATATATTTATATTTTATATTTAATTATATACCTGTTTAATTATCTTTATTTTATTTATTTATAAACGTTATAATTTTTAAATTTATAACAATTTTTTCAGTCTTTTTATTTTCAGGCACCTTCTTTGGGGGGGTTTTAGTGTCTCTACGAAGAAATCTCGCACGAGTCGTACAGGGAAAATCGAATCGAGTTTATTGCAGTTTTACTTTGTTTGGCCAATTCAACAGGAGCGTCAATAAAAATAATTTCCGTCGTAAAGTTTAATGCCGTTTTCTCGCTTGAGTTGTTTGTCTTCCTCCGCCCTAATCCCGACAACTTTTACTTCTTTTGTCGCCGTTATTCTTGTTTTGTCTTCCGAGGGTAGCGGAAAAATCCTCGACGGATTAAAGTGTTAATCCGAGATGCGGAAAGTGTCAGTCCGAGTCAAGTTGAGTAGTTGAGCCTCCCATAATCCTAGGAGAAATGCCATTTTTACGAGTCGCCGCTAATAAACCACAAACTGGCATTCGGCCGATAAATTGGGTTATACAATCCAGAAATTGCTGCTGAAGCTTCATGACGAAGGTTATTAATTTTTATCGTTTACGTGGTACATCGCATTATGCATTTTATGAGAGGGTGCTCATCTATGCTGAATCTTTGAAATGGAAGTAAAGTCAGCTTAGCATGGATGAGCATCCGAATTCAATAATCACAGAATAATATGACTGGACCATTCACAGATACCCTATAACTAATACTGTGGTCTACGGCATTCGTTAAATAAAACCAGTGGTGCTTAGATAGCACACAATACTTACATATTTTGATGCGAAAATTTGAAAAAATAACAAGAAAAACCGGTCCAAAATCCGGATGAGTGGTATGGAGAAGTTCCTGTTCACCCGGTTCCACCACGAATCTGTGGCCACGTCGCCCTCGCTCCTCGAAAGTCCTAAAAATGTTCATGTGCCGTAGGTATATGAGGGCGTTGCTACCTATTTTCCACGAAACACATGATACTCTTTGAATGTAATTCAGGGTTAGCCCTTAGGGTCGTATTGGGGCATCAGAGCCACCCCACTAGGGTAACAGCACGGCCTCAGGGTTAGCCATTAGTTCAGGACAGCGGCAGATTGGCGAGCCCTCGTGGATCTAAGGGTCCATTCTCTATCTTAGCCCCACCCCCACCCGTACCCTCACCCCCTCCCTACCACCCCTTCATCACCCCTACCCTTAGTTTCTCCTCTATTCGGTCCTCATCCTATGCAGCAGTTACTAATCTCCTGCGAGGTTCGAGGGCCGACTAAACTTGTCAAAGTCAACAGAGCCCGTCGTGGATTAATCTAATGGTCCTTGCGAGTGTAAAGCGGTAGGTACATCATCGAACTGGGTTCACATAAGGGTCACCTCATTTCGGAGAACTGGAGCCGAGAAAATTTTTCAAATCGATTTATCCAATAATGGTAGGTACCTACCTACTCATTAGAAAAAGCTCTGGGGTGGGGAAAGTTCAGATTTAGCATCAATAGTCTGAAAAATTAATTAAATATATGAAATTAAAAAAAAAACAGTCGATTATTCTACTTATGACACTCGCATGAAATTTCCATAATTTCGGCTGAGTGATAAATCAGGAAAGCGTTATTGTATCATTCAGTTCGAATTTTGGCCTTTTGACCCTATGATATTTCGCAAATCGGCTTCCCCAAGATATATTTACACTTTCCAGCGAAGGCCAGCGTCGCTCACTCGGTCAATCGATTCGGATTGAGTTTTCAAATTAGATTTGGATTTTAGCCGAAGTAAATTCGCAGAAATAAATTTCACGATTCGAGGGAAATTCGTATTTTGAATTTTTTATAACATTCCCAAGTGCAGGCGATTTTTCTCAGGGGCTAAAAATGTATGAAACCCCGCGATACTCGCACACAGAAAATACTTACCGACTGCGGAAAGGGACGTCGAAGATTCGTCGCCGAAACTTATTACCAAGTCGACAGCTGCGGTCGACCACTCAAACTTCTCTCGTCTCATATCTTGACCGAGAAGTTACCTGGAACTTGGCGGATGGGGGACTTAATGAACTGTACCAATTCAAAAACCGCTAACGACTTAAGTTCCAAGGACCCTACGAGGAAGGGCGGGAACTTATTCACGATCCCCGAAGACCTTCGAATTCTCTGCGGAATGCTAAATCGAATAATTTCACCAATAAAAGGTCACTTTGCTCGATCTAATTTCTATCCCGCTCACGTGAGAAGAAAAAAATGTCTGCCCTTCATTCCCAGAATTTTTATCTTTAGTTATTCTATTTTATTTGTATTTGCTCGGTCTCTGTCCACCTTGAAGGCGTTCCTTTACACCTACCTTAAGCTCCTCACGACTCCTTTGGGGTGCTCCTTCCTTGATCCTCTTTTTTGAACCTTCTCAAGACCCATATTGAAGCTTCTTAAGACCTACTTTTAAACACTTCATGAGGTTCTCTCCTTGACCTAGGGACCCTTGAAGGTCCTCTCGACCTACTTTGGAGATCCTCAAAAGCTGCCTTAACAATCCTTAAGAACTACCTTGGAACCCTCATGAACCTCCATAAAAATTCTGACGCCCTTAGAACCTACCTAGGACTACCTACCTTAGAACTCCTCACGATCTACCTTGAAAATCCTCATGAACTACCTTGAGAAACTTCTTGACCTATCATGCAGCTTCTCACGACCTACCTTGGAACTCCTCACGTCCTACTTTGAAACTCCTTTGGGCCTACCTAGGAGATCCTCAAAGGCTACCTTATACTCTTCATGAACCACATCGAAACACTTCTTGGCCTAACTTGCAGCTCCTCACGACCTACCTTAGAAAGCCTTACGACCTACCTACCTTGGAACTCATCACGACCCAATTTAGAACCCCTCACACTCTACCTTGAAATACTTCTTGATCTACCTTGACGCTCCTCTCGAGATACCTTGACGCTCCTCTCGACCTACCCTGGAACTCCTCACAAGTTGCCTTATTACTCCTTAAGAACGACCTTGACACTCCTCATTAGCTACCTTAAAAATCCTCATCCTACCTTGAAACTCCTCACGTCCTACTTTGAAACTCCTCTTGGCCTACCTTAGAGCTCCTCAAAGGCTACCTGAGACTCCTCATGAACCACCTTGAAACTCTTCACGGCCTACCTTGGAACTCTTCATGAACCTTTTCTTTTAAAATTATCCGTTTTCCTGTATGCCAACGTGCTAAAACTTGGAACGTTTCCAATTCAAAATGTAGTCAAAAATTGATTGTTTTTTGTGTCTGACATGTAATTGAGCGTCTTTCGCTGAATATCAAAACTAACCGGGTTAACCGGGCCTGCATTCGTCTCAGCGACCCTCCTTTCATCGATTCGTCTTCGTGCCAGATGAGGTCAGCGGATCCCGCCGAGAAGGGCCCGATATCGGCCGGCTTATCAGGCCGATTGTCCTACCGTCTGAAACTTACGTTAACTCGTCCGCCGAGTTTAAACGCGAGATAAGCCCGCACCCTTCAAGTTGTAAATCCGTCAGGTTCGATTAGCTCGACAGGTTAGTCGAATGAGCTTTGGTAGGCAGGGCTATTTTGCTAATCTAAAGTTGACTGCGAGTTAATCTAACGTTAATTACCGCAGCTGAGGGTCGGCTGGTAACTTTCCGGCAACTACTATTGTTGTAAACTAAAGTTGTTTGACAAAAAAACTTGTGACATTGACGGTAACATATTTGTAGGTAGGTAGGTACTATAATATAGTTAAGTTATTTCAATAATATTATTATTGAAATAACTTCACCTTGAAGTTCCAATTAATTGCACTGCAATCGATTTAAGGGAAATAAATACACGATAGGACATCGACTGCACACAGAATAGAATGCTGGCGTCAGTGTTGCCATTGCCACTCAATCAGGGCTTACAAAAAATAACATAGTTTCCCTCAATTATGTTCTTGAGGGGATTGCCTGGTTAAGCCCTGATCAATCAAAATCCGAATTTCGATTCGATCATTCACTCGACACATTTTCAGTTGTGACATAGATCTCGATGAGATAACGCGCATAATTTGCTCAGTTGACGTGTCATTTTGAGTTGTAACGTTTTTGATGACTGATGTTCCAAATTTTCGACGCGTTAATTCCAATTGTAACTCTATTGGTTATTGAAAAAGCAGACTTTCATACAGGTGAGTCAAAATGTTACAGTATTGGTGATTGAAAAAGCAGCTTTTCATCCAGCCAAGTCTAAATGTTGCACGATTGACGATTTTTCAGAATGAATCTCAACACTCGAGCAGCAAAATTATTAGGCCTCCTTGAACAGAAAACGCCTCTTGTTCGGTAACGAAATATAGCGGATACAGCCAACTTTTCCCCACCACCTCTCGAGTCCTTTCCTCCTGATAAGATTCCTGTTTTTTCCATCAACGATGACAATATTATTTCCAAGTTGAACTGAGAATTTCTCAAATCGATTTGAAAATTTTCTTAATCAATTGAGACTTTTCCAAACCAAAGATAGATTTGGAAACGCTATTTCAATGTCACTCTTCCATCCACCGTTGTTGGTTCGCAGTGCGTGTATAGCGGTGGCTGCCAACCTATATCAACGATTAACAATTTGCTCTTTCGCGAAATCGACGGGTATATTTTGAGATGGGTTTTATCTGGGCCGAATCCACATCGCAATTTGCAGCCTGGAATAGAATAATTAACGACTTGACCTCGAACCGAATTAGCCTCCAGTTATTACGTCAGTGTTGACTGTTCGACTGAAACGCGCTCCTGAGGCGCAATATCCTTTACCTCCTCGTCTTGCGCATTGCACAATCCTATCCCCATCCCAGCCGGTCCCTTAATGCTATTAATATTCATAGAGGTCGCGGCAGCTTCGCGGCTTTCTGGCTCCTCTCGTGTCTCCTGGAAAATCACCGCGGTTAAAGGCCTCTGGCACTCGGGCGTATTTCAGATGGCGACAACTGCTCGTCAAGTATGATCAAGTGGGGGAAATTCGATCCGAAACGCGTGCGATTTTGAAATTATAAGACATTGTCATTTTCACTTATAACTATTATACCTACCTACTAGATATGGGTTACATTGAACTTGATTTTTATCAATTTGACGACCTTTGAAACTACCCTAACATCAGCATAACTTTAAAACAACAGCTTAATTAATAACAGAAGTAGTTACAAATCTTCTTCATTGGCGCTCGAGGAGGCCTTCCAGCATTTCACGAGAGCCATCCTAATTTTCGCTCATTTCGAAATTCAAACTCTTCCATTCAGGTCATTTTCCGTGTCGAGAGCCTTGGCAAATTAGATAGCACTTCGAATATTTCAATCCTCTTTGATCCGTTCGAACGATTCATTCCGATCGCCCGACTCTTTCCGACTTATAAAGAGGCCTTATCAATTAATTCATTGCCGGATGAAAAGAGCGATGAAAAACCTCCTCGAAATTCGAAAAAAGGACAGGAGAGCCAGAAAGGGACGGAAGGAAACAAGAAAATCCCATCGCTCTGCTCGAATGGGATCCTGGACGATTGCCAAGCCCTTTCAGTTGACCCTGAGGGCGTCGTTTGGAACAAGCTCGATCTGGAACAAGCTTCTGGGCTAACTGCGTTTTCGACGAATTAACCCAACAATGAACGTCGGAACGGAAGAAATTGACTCGGCTGTAGACAAAAAGCCACTTTCTAAGCCTGGCAGGGCTATACCACGAATACATGGACCGGATCGCTGATGGCTGGACTTTAGCTCAACTCAGTTGGAAGAAAGATTGAAAAAAAAAGTACCAATCTTCATAAATTTTAGGGTGCTGAATCCGAATCCAACCTCTCGGATTTCCTGACATAATTTTATTATATTTTGACAACATTCGAGTCTGCTTGGTCAGAAATACCAAAGAACTCACTAGGCATGGAAATTTTAAAACTCAATTAAAATCAAAAAGGTTAAACTATTGGATTAAAAAGATATCCACGTATTCTGCAAGGTGAAACAGAAACCAGTGGACCACGGGGCTCATATACGTTTGATAGGGCAGTAATCGAAAACCAGTGGTGCTTAGATAACACACAATACTTCCATATTTCGAATCGTAAAATTGTGGCTCATTTTGATCATATTTTGACTGCTTTTAAGGATGTTTAGGTCAAAAATATAAAAAAATCACTATTCAAATTTTAAAATTCGACCAAAATGACAATACATTATCGGAATACGAAAAAATTGAGTTTGAACTCGAAGTTGACTTTGATCTCGAAGTTGAGTTTGAACTCGAAGTTGTCTTTGATCTCGAAGTTGACTTTAATCTCGAAGTTGACTTTGGACTCGAAATTGACTTTGATCTCGAAGTTGAGTTTGATCTCGAAGTTGACTTTGATCTCGAAGTTGACTTTGATCTCGAAGTTGACTTTGATCCAGAAGTTGACTTCGATCTTGAAGTTGACTTTGATCTCGAAGTTGACTTTGGACTCGAAATTGACTTTGATCTCGAAGTTGACTTTGGACTCGAAATTGACTTTGATCTCGAAGTTGACATTGATCTCGAAGTTGACTTTGATCCCGAAGTTGACTTCGATCTTGAAGTTGACTTTGATCTCGAAGTTGACTTTGGACTCGAAATTGACTTTGATCTCGAAGTTGACATTGATCTCGAAGTTGACTTTGATCTCGAAGTTGAGTTTGAACTCTAAGTTGACATTGATCTCGAAGTTGGGTTTGAACGCAAAGTTCTTGTATAATATTCATAGCGTTACTTATTTATAAGGACAGATCATTAACTGCCTTCAACCCGTAAAATACTTGGGACCTCTCCGACCGAACCAGACATCTACCGGATGGAACCGGGCGCATTTTCCGTCTGGAAATCTTTTTTAGCCAATGGGGAGGTGAGAATGAAAATGTTCCGTCGTTATTCTTTATTTTCACTTTTGATGAAATTTCTCTTCGGGGACGCCTTCAAGTGGGAAAATGAGACGAGTTTTGAGGAGGGCATTTTTCAAATGACGCAAATGAATGTAAATTAACGCTCCTGTTGACCCCGCCTAACGAGTGAAGCGCTAACGAAGCGTCATTCAAAATTTTCTCCTTTAAGTTGATGTTTGCAATCTTTTTGCTGCGCACTGCGGCGAATGAAGGAAACGATAAAACATTTACCGATCATGGCTTTCCTCTCCCGAGAAGACATGAATTGATGCTATGTGTTATCTCGGCAATCTGAAAATTCGTTTATCGATTTAGGCGAATTTCAAAACATTACACACCTGCGGATGCTGGCGATTTGCAGCTTCATCGACTGAAAATACTAAGGGTTTTGACCCTCGCACTAAATACAATAGGAAGTTTTGTTTCCGTTTTTGAACACCGTCCGTTTTAGTCGAGCGACATCAATATTGATTTTATTTCCCTCCAGCTTAAAAACAATAGCAGGATATTCCGATTGGGTTTAAACAATACCCTTTCAGTGGTGCTTTTGTTCTCTCCGGTTCAATAGAGCAACCTTCTTCTTTCCACTCTCGACTTTTTTCACTTCAGCTTCACTTCCCGCAAGTTCTGTCTCTTTTCTATTGGAAGCTCCCGTTACATTCAGGGGCTCCTTTATCTTTTTCTCATACGTAACGCGCATTCGCTTTATCTTGGCCGAAGTTTTTCCCATGCGATTACCCGAGATTGGTAACTGTTTCCTCGGTGGAACTTTGTGCTTTTCTGATTCCACTGTCCCGATACGATGTGATTGGCTTAGTTCCAGTGTTATAGACTGACTACGAGCTTCACGACTGTCACATGCCGAGAGCTGACACGGGACAAATGTCTACCTGTTCGCTTAAGACATTACTTAGGTACCTACCAATAAAATATCACTAATATGTAAGATGATCAGGGGTGAGGTCTGACTAAAAACACTTGTCCCCTTCGCCCAGCTTTCGATATTGTATAATATCTACATCGTGGCATTGAACACAATGTAAAAACGCAAGCTACGGTATGGCAACAACAACAAAAATGATAAACTAATCAACTCGATAGTCCTGAAATGGAAATGCACGGTTGTCATTTGAACCACCGCTTAAACCCGTCTCCAAGTATGTTCCTGAAAGATGTTTACCTGAAAGTTCAGACCAGAGATTACAGATTTATAGATATGGTTCAGACGTTGATTGTTTTTTATGGTTGCGGCCTTACCTTACCCAGCGTTTCTGCATCGTGTTTTAGGCCCTGATAAAGATATTATAAAATATCGAAAGCAAATTGAAGCCACACGATTTGGAGTACCTACCTGTCTAAACCTTGGATGGACCCTGGGCTGCTTCTTTCAGGGGTGTCCCATGCAGCTATTGATCCTGCTGTCCTGGGAGCAGCAAGTGGCTGTATAGGTTTTAGCTGATCAGCGCTGTGGTTTACACCGCTGTGGTTACCGTCGAACGTTTACAATCTCCGCATGCCCCAGGCGGGGGGAATAGAAACCAATCAGGATCGCCTTCATTATATTTAATGCTCAGCTTGCTCGTTGTGAAGCATGAGCCCTGTATTATCACAAGACCGAATCATGACCGAGCAAACCCAATCAGCCACTTGAGGAGCTGCGGTTTCGAAATAAAAAAAAATCCTTCTCAACAGCAAACAGGTTCCATTGAAGATGAATGGAGACCCAATATTGATACAACTCCCGACTCCGGCCAACAGAAATGAAATTAGAAAGTCTCCAGACTCCGGTGGATAAACTTGGGAAGTGAGCGCCGTATATTTTATCGCTTTTTCCGCTCGCGGCAGAGTCGAAAATACGATCGACCCACGTGAATAAAACCTTGGAAAAACGCTGCCACGTCGAACTCAAGAAAAGAGAGGGGGCCGTAAATGGAAAATAGGGAAAGAACCGGAAGAGAATTCGCTTTTTACGGACGGGAACGACCGCATTTGACCTCTTAGAGGGAATGAATACCTTGATCTAGATAATATACGCCAGCCCGACCGGCAACTCGTACTTAACATATTTCCCTTCTTGCGCTTTTCTTTTCCCTCGTTTTTTCAACCCCTTCACCGAGAAGTACCAAGATACACTTTCCGCCCAACCTCTATAGAGGTTATTTTTACAGATATATATATATCTGTAAATTATTATTAGAGTTGTCTTTTCTCTGTAGAACGCCGAGTGCCATTATGTTGAAGAGCAGCCACTCGATCTGGGCCATCAGAAAATATTTGAAAATGGAAAATAATTTCAAATACTAACTTTGGCTGAATACGGAATTTTAAATTTTCTCCAGTTAAAGATCACCAGAGTTGTGGTGGAACGAGGAAACTGAAGCTTCCCCTTCCGGGATTTGGACCGGTTCCTTGGGTTTCAACAATATGCACACAGGCTTTGGGCCTTCACCACAAGGTGGTTAATGAACCATCTCTCTAGAGCTAGTTTGAGAAAGCTGGAAACTGGAAATTTCACTAATGCTGAAGCATTCCGTTGTGATCTAAGATCTAAGACCAGAAGAACCCCACACTATCTGAAAAGTATGCCTATTCTTGGCGCTGAGGAAAGCCAAGGACGAGGCAGGTGTCTGCAGGATGTGGAACTGGGAACTTTCTCGAGCTAAACCTAGAAGGATGGGTGATCCACCGGTCCGAATTCCGGATGAGCGGTATAGAGAGCTCCAGTTTCCTGGTTCCACCACAACTCTGGCGCCACGTCGGCCGCGCTCCTCAAAAATGCTAAAGTAATAATATATTAACGAGTAGGAAAACTAAATATACATTGCGTCCAGGCAGATCCATTTTGATTCAAGCGTATCCCATCACGCCAAAATGTCGGGCCCAAGTGCTTTTATGAGCTCAGAAACGTCTTGCCAGATGGTAGCTCTATATTTATCTGATAAATAGCCCCTGCTTCTTGGTTCTTTCCGCCAAATTAATATATACGAGGTCGGGCGAAGGAAGGGCCAAATATGAAGACTCCCTCCGCTGGCGCATCGATCAAAAATTTGACGTCTTTCCACCCTTTTTCTTGCTGGCTCCTCGATCTCTTTCACCTTTTCAATGGCCCTTCCTAAGTGCTTCGTCTGTTTTGCGGTTCTTGCAAACGTCAAACGCACCTTTTAATAATCTCGTTGTTTGCCGGTAGGCCTCACCCGCACGAAACATCCTGGGTCTCATATATCTTGGGATGTTCTCTCCACTTTTTTGCACGCAATGAAGAACGAAAAACGTAGTTTGACGAGGGCACACAAGTAGAAAATTATGTTGCTGGTACGATTGTTATACTTCGCTTTTTTTTTGTGGTTTGGGCTGATCTTATACGGCGTTTCATCACTGTTATTTTTGTAAGACGAAGGCGAGAGTTCATCTATGTTGTTTATTTCTCGGAATCTCTACTAACTTTAGAACGATTTCCCCAAGAGACTGAACGGGGGCCCACGCCTCATAACGTTCCGATCGTAGAGCAGGCCACCTGCGGCAAGCCTGAAGTTAGTGCCCCGAAATCACATATCCAGCCGACGTTCTCTCGAGCCGAACTGCAAAAGCCGGAATTCGAAAGGAGACGGCTTTCATTGTTTTTCGTAAAAAAATGTTTCGGGGTTGCCAGTTTCGATGGAACTAGCCCCTCAGCTTGAAGCTTCTTGCTGAGAGGCTACTGCGCATGCCGATCAGTTGAAAACTTACTAGCAAAAAAATGAAAATCTTGCTAATACTCTCTGATAAATATTCGTTGATCTTTTTTGATTGTTTGGCTACTTTTTGGGCACATCTATGTGCAATGCAGGACTATGGTTGGTACCTAGGTCGGTTCGTCAGTGGCGCGTTTATCGGATCAACGCATCAGAATGCGGATGAGAGGGTCGATAGAGTTACAGGTCAACCCTCCTACGATACAGACTGTATCATACAGTACAGTAATCTGACTCACCTCACCGTTTCTATCCGCTTGTTCACAACTGATGCAACTGTACCTTGACATCAGGCTGATTAAGACCGCGATTTACAATGATTCGATGTCAGCACATCTAAATTCAGTTCAGTGGGATTCCATTCCATAAATTAAGATAACTCCTCGGGGAATGGCAAACCTTCTCATAAACATAACACAAAACAACATACTATTATGCATAATTACACTTGCAAGGATGTTGCATTATTAGGGAAACTTGAAGTGAAAGTGAAAGTGGAGCTGAACCTGGGACAGGACCTTGGAGTATAGGTGAAACGAAAATGTAAAGTTGAAGACAAGGATAGAGAAAATTAAAACTTCCAAGTGAAACGGAAGGCGGAAATATAGTTCGGTGAAACCGAACTTTCAATAGAAACTTGAATTTGAACGAGGTGAAAATTGAAGGTGGAACGAAAACTGGGAGTTGAAGTGAACTTAAATCTGATTCTGGAACTGAAACTTGGTGTAAAACCAAAACCAAAAGTGGAACTGAAGATGAAAATGAAACTGAAGTTGAACATGAAACTGAAATTTCAAGTAAAACTGAAGTTGGAAGTTGGAGTTGAGTCCGTGAGGTGAGTTGATGGGCTGAATTTGAGAGTTGACTTTGAAAGTCAAGTTTGAGTGTTGAGTTTGCAAGTTGATTTAGTGAGCAAAGTTTGAAAGTTGACATTGATAGTTGGGTTTGTAAGTTGAGTTTGAGAGTTAAGTTTGAAAGTTGATTTTGAGAGTTGGGTATGTTGAGTTTGTGTCTTGAAATGGAGAGTTGACTTAAAGAGTTAAGTTTGAAAGTTGAGTTTGTGACTTGAAATGGAGAGTCGACTTTGACAGGTGAGTTTGTGAGTTGAGTTTGCAAGTTGATTTAGAGAGTTAAGTTTGCAAGTTGATTTTGAGAGTTGACTTCGAAAGTTGAGTTTGAGAGTTGACTTTGTGAGGTGAGTTGGTGGACTGAGTTTGAGAGTTGACTTTGAAAGTCAAGTTTGAGTGTCGAGTTTGAAAGTTGAGTTAGTGACTTGAAATGGAGAATTGACTTTGAGAGGTGAGTTTGTGACTTGACTTTGAGAGTTCAGTTTGTGAGTTTGGTTACTAAGTTGATTTTGAGAGTTAAGTTTGAAAGTTGAATTTTTGAGATGGGTCACTACGTTCAGTTTGCGAGTTGAGTTTGTTAAGTGAGTTGTGTTCGAGGGTTGAGTTCGAGTTTTTGGTAAGTGGAGTCATCTTGAGGGGTGGGGTTTGAGAGTTGAGTTTTAAAGTTGAGTTTCTGGGGTGAGATTGTGGGGTGATTGTTTGGGTTCAGTTTGAGAGTTGATTTTGTGGGGTTAGTTTGTACAGAGAGTTCGAGAATTTGGGGTCGTGTGTTTGACCATCAGTTTATACTTTTTGTTTCTGTTTGATTCCAATTTCCAGTGCGATAAGTATTCAGCTTCACCTTTACTCTCACTTCAGCATTCACATTTTGTTTCACCTTCAACTTTTACTTTCCGTTTCCCCCTCAAGTTTCACTTCATTTCATCTCTAGTTTCATTTGCAACTTTAGTAGAGTTTGAGAGTTAATTTGTAGACTACTTCCTCTCGTATCGTCTTCAGTTCCAGCTTTAGAGCTTTCGTCCGTACGGCCCTCCTCAAGACTTATTTCTGACGTGTGATTTCTCCTCAAGAGAGTGATAGGGTGCCGCCTCCGTCCCACGGAATTTTTTATTCAGACTTTTTTGCCTGTCGAAGTTGCCAAATGATTTCTTTTATGACAGTGTATGATGCAAATAGGCTTTTCTTTATACGGTCCCAGCATCCCTGGAGGGTCCGTATGTTTGCGGATATGTGCTTCCCGTGTACAGCGCGTTGCTCAAGAAATCAGAAGTCTGTTGCGTTTCCAAACAAAGTTGGTAAGCGGTCGCAGGAAAATTAGCTTGATCTGGGTTTGAATCAAGTTCAGAGGAAAGTTTGGCATTCAGTACCTACCAACCACTTGTCAAAGTCGTGACTTGGAAGGATAATACTAATCCAGGGGTACCAATTTATTTCCCGCCTAACACCTGCCATTGTGGGAATCCAGGGACTCCTCGCGTGGTCAAGGTGGTAAAAACCTCATAACCCCCTCGAGGCATTCGGAGGATTCAGGCCCGTGTTTGTGTTACGTGGTTAGGTGTAGGAGCTCAGTGATTGTGTATGCATGAGACGGGATATATCTCGGTTTAGCTCTCCTCTCTCGTCTTTTTCGAGCGTATGTACGCTGCTCGAGTGTTGGTTCATTTCCTGCTGATGGCCAACACGGAAATCCAGCCCTTTAAGCTGCTGAAGATGCTACCTCAGATGTAAAGTGGTCTGGCAAGCTGAATCTGCCTCTGGAACTTATCAGACCCCGACCGATCCACCATTGCCGGTTGATGGGCTGTTGAATGAGTTAGCGACTCAACGCTTCCTGCAAAATGGAACATTTCCCAGCTGAGCCAACACTGACGTTCCGAATCCGACACGATTGTTATACCTAAGTACCTGTCTTATGGGAATCCGGATTCCGCTCCTCGTAAAACGCGAGATTAATTTTTGGCGGAGGACTCTTTGATACGCTATTACCTACCGACCGAATAAAAGCGCCTTTTATGAAAAACTCGCCCGGATTTTTCCAAGATTCACTGGCCGAATAGCCACTAAAGGTAAGGATAGTTCCATGAATCTCGGCGGAGTACAAAAAAACTCGGGTCCACTCGGCGAGGAGAGTCGTTAGGCAAACATAACTTCCCAACCAGGAGTAACGAGTGGGTAATAAAAACCTCCAGTTTGACTTGTTTAAGAGCTTTTTTACGTTCACAACGCTAAAAGTTTTACTCGAGCATAGTGGAACATATGGCCCTACTGACCTGAAGGAGGAAATGAGAAAAAAGGGGAATAAAATGTTCATCATTATGTGATTAAAATTATGGCTGACGAAACACTCGTACTCGAATGAATGATGATGATTTTTTCATACCTATAGTTTTTTAGCAATAACGCGTTCTAATGAACCATGAACCATCAATTCTTCCTTTTTTCATGGGTCCCCTATAGTTACGAATTTGCAGCGTGTCAAGAAGAGTGGTGATTGATAATGGGTTATACAATTTTGTTAATAATTTCCGTGATCTTTTTCTATCAATTTCATTTGTTAAAAAGGACGGTTGCAAAAATCAACAATTCGTTAAGCAGATGGTGCCTACCATCTGTGCATGCTCTTTAGTCGAGAAAATGTATGATTTTTAAACAACTTTCATGATTGACATGCATGAAACATGACATCTCTTGCCCTCAGTCAAATAACAAGGTTTCCTCGAAGCAATGAAAAGTTTTGCAGATAGCTTTCCATGATACAATCCATGGGTCCGATAATTTATTCTGGCATGCGCACAATAATACTCCCTGAAAATGTTCAACGCCTGAAATAAAAACGTTTTAACTTGGAGTTTCTTCACAAAAAAGCCTACTTCGCCTTATTGCTTTTGCACGAGGTAGTTACTTTTCGAGGAGGAAAGCGAATTTTCATTCAGCTGTGGGAAGACGGTAAAATCTTGAATAGGGTCATGAAAAACGCTACGAAACTTCAGCGAGTTAAGGCCGAAATAGGGAGCGGAGAGCAACGCTGTCACGGAGCGAGGGTGAGCGAAATTTAACGGAGAAGTTCTAGAAATGGTTTAGAAATAAATTCTCAACACCGGGGCAAAGGTAAAAAGTTCTATCTTGTATTATAGTTATTACATACAATGGATTAGGTGCTCAGGAAATAAGGCCGTTTCTCTGCTCGGAAGTCGGACGGGGGTCTTCGCATCTAAGCCGTTCGAGCTTCATTCACACTCAACATTAGTTTCAGATTACACTGCTTCTGTGCGGTTAGTTTGAATTATAGAAAAGGCATCATTCTTGAGGAATATTCTCTAGACACGGGTTGTTTTCGTCCAAAATTTTCAAATAAAAATTGTATCCTGTGAAATCGCTCGTGAATTCAGAGTTACCTAACACTCGGCTTAAATGTCTGCGGGAATAATTCGAATTCTATTTATGCTGTAAATTATTCCCCGGGTCTCAATGCCGTCGAAGTATACTAAATTTTATTAGATGGCAACTCAGTCATCAATTCTCGAGGCGTCCGCAAACAAAGATAGAATGAATGGGGGAGACAATGATGGGGTCTGAGGGAAGGGGCAACTGCCATGCATAACCTTTGAGATCTACGATGTAACCGACCTAGAACCTGAGGGCATTTCTTCATACACCCATCTTGACAGTTTGCCCTCTTCATACGATCATCTGAAAAGGAAAGTAGAGAGGCGAAAGGCGAAAGGGAAAGTGTTGAGTTGGGAAGGGGTTCAGATGAGGTTATGGGCCCAGGTGATGGGATATAAGCTGGAATGGAATAGAAACGACCGCCGAGGTTGATACCCCATCAGATAAGCCTGTCCGCCTACATTGACGCCTTTTCCCGACCTCCTGTTTTCCACCCCTGCCGAGTATTGGAGTAAATAATTGGAAAAAGTGACAGGGCCGGTTTTTTCTCGTCAAAAAATGTGGATCGCCTCCCACGCTGCACACTCCGCGGCCTTATATTGTCAATACATATATGGATCGTACTGTTGATATGGAGCTCTGACAGTTTCGGGATTCTTTTTGGCCGAAACTGCAGAATGTTATAATAAGAAAACATGAATTGTACCTTTCCACATCCCAGTATCCATGCAGCAATGGAATATTTCATCATTTCTTGTTAAACGTAGATTGCCATTTTTGAAGCCGAGTGCTGAATTTTAAGGGCGTCGCTCATTCAAAATTAATTGAAATTAACGAGCAGTAATTTTCAAAGCACGTAAAAGTTATTCAGGTACCAAAAATAGCCCAAATTCATCTCGTTAGGCGGAATATTAGGTCATTTATCATTCTTCTTCGCCTCTTAGCCGCAATATTTTATCCTCTTTCTCCCTTTATGAATGTGGCGGAACAATGCGAAATGGGAAATCCCCATTGTAAACTAAATGTACCGTCGTGTTATGGGCAAAGTGAAAATTCGTTTTAGGGCGCGATCGTGCGGACGCTCCGGTCGTTCGGTCTGTTTACACGCTCGAGGGTTAGCAACAGCATAAACCATCCTGTATGGCAAGTGGCCAAAAAATTCTGGCCTATTTCTCGAGAAATTGTTGGTCCCTGCTCTCATATCAGCGAATGTACGTGCTCTTACGAGTGAAAAATGTTTAGCAAGGCCTAAAAAGAGAGAAATGTGAACAATGCCAATTTTGTCTTCAATCTGCAAGTGTGGAATTATGGAAAAAAAATCGGGATTCGGCCAGTGAACGAAATTCACCTTCAGTCATGCATAATTTGATGGAGACGTTTCGAAAGAACCTTTTTCATTTTCTGACCAAAAATTGGTTAAATAATAAAAATATAGCCTCCATAGGATTTGTCAGGTACTGTGATGTAAAATAAACAGCCAATCTGATACTTTAACGGGGCCTATACGTTGGCAATACTGGGACGCAGAGGCGGAGCAGCCACAGCCATCACAATCACCATTGTTGCCAACGTACAGGCCCCGTCTACGTATTAGAATGGCAGTTTTGAACATCGCAGTACCTGACACATCTTATGGAGGCATAATAATAATTTTTGAACAAATTTTCGGCCTGAAGATGAAAGAGGTTTTCGAAACGTCATCATTAAATGATGCACAACTGATGGACAAATGTGTTCACTGGCCGAATCCCGACTTACCGATATTTTTCCATCAATCTACAAGTAGGTATGTGTCTTTCTCCTGCCACGGGTGTTTTTTATCTGGCAAACATTTTTCACTTTTTTTCATTACATCATTCATTAGATTAGGTTCCCCTTTGACGCCTTTATCTGGGAAGAAGTCCCATCCATACATTCAAGCATCAGTCTCACTATTTTGTTTGAAAACTTCATATTGGAGGTCATAAAAACTCAACAGACAGTTTCGGACCACTAATTGACTTAGAGCACTAATTCGATCGAGCGCGTCAATAAAAAATATCATTGCTTTCGCTTACGTTTCCGCACTTCTTGATCCTTGGAAAATTATTCCCATTTAAAAAGCGGAACAGTCGGCCGACGGTTGATGAAAAACCGGACGCCCAGGGGAAAACTCGCCGCTCCTCAGCGACCAACTTCAGCAAACTCAATTTGGAGCTGGAGTAATGTAATTATTTGAGAGGGTAGTTCTCCCTTTCCACCCCTCTCAAGGGTCCGGCTCCGTCAAAAGAAACTACCTACCACAGTCCGGCAGCTGCTGCGTAGGAGGGCTGAATATTTAGCAGGAAAACTACGGTCGGTGAACGAGGTCTCATTTTGTAGTCGACACCTTCCATTTAAATGGGTGAGTTGATTTCGAATTGCGACGAACCTTCGACGACTGTCCCATAACGGCCCGATACGTCCACTGAGAGGGAATCTGAATTATTTCAAGGGCCCCTGAGACTCTGCACTCCACAGAATTAGTTGACCTCAGACTGTAATAAAAGGGTCTCCTTAAACGTTAAAGGAAATTTACGATGACTATAATTTTAGGTAATGAAAGTTTATTCGACGATATCCAAGTTAAAAGGATATTCGGACAGAACTGGAATTGTGGAGTTGATGGAACAGCATTTTACCAATCGTTCTCTCAAAATATTTTGAGGAATTAAGGTTTTACTTTTGCTCTCTGAGTGTACTTACCTATTTTCGTACGTGGTACTTCAGTTACCTAAGTAGGTATTATGTACTATGTGAAATTGCAATGTGTCTGAATTCACTCTGCGTGTTCTTATGGTAAATAACTCTCATTTGGTTCATACCTATTATGTTGATTTATATTTATAAAACTTTGATCAACTTACTTGTACGTATGACGGACACAATTAAAATTTAAATACCCTGAACACACTAATCAATTCATCGCTGACCATGAATGACAGGAAAATGAATGAGGAAGTCAGAAAATGAACCGAAAAATGATAGAAGGCCTGCCGCACTCAAGGAGAGGGTCGGAGCTAGTCAGGACTTGTCCCTCCAGCCTCACAGAGTTTCTAGGCACCTGCTATGACACATTGCCTTGCGTTATAAACGGACAGGATCCAACGCGTCGAACTGCTGGTCGGTTCAGAGTTCGCTGAACATCCCAAGGATTGTTAGCTCATGTCGAAAATTCGTTGTCTCGAAAGTGGGGGCTCTGAAAAACTAATAAAAATATTGAAAGTTCCTAATAACTGAGGATGAATTGATAAACCAAATTTTTGGTTTATTTTCCCTTCGCACTATCATGGTTATCCTAAGGATCAGGATTATCACATTGTTACATGTATACCTATAAAACCCTTTCTATTACAAGCTGTATTGTTCTTTGGGAATCGCTACATGGCCAGCAACAGTATACTACTCGTGGCAGGTTGAAAGAAAGTAGAGAAAACCCTTGGCCTGAAAGTTTGCCAACTCGTGGCAAGAAGATTTGAGAAACTAAGGGTCTGAAAGGTAGGAGGTGTTCAGGTGTCGGGTAAATGAAAGGAAAATCAAGAACAGGGTCTTCCCGGGTGGCTCTTTCAGTCGGGGCGAGGGTATAGGGATGTTTAGGTCGATGAGGGGTGACTGAGAGCCTCTAAGAAAGTTGGTTACTTACTCCGCCCTATCTCCTTAACCTGTTTCACAGATCTGCCGAAGAAAGAGAAATTCAATTCTCCAGGTAGGGTACTGGCCTTTTTCGTTTACACTCCGTTGAGCAAATAGAGGAAAAAACGTTAGAGCTGATGAGTGACTGTGGAGAGTTAACTCTTGATGAGAAATTGATGCGAGGGCGAGGAAATTGTGAAAAATGATTTTATCATTTGGTCAAGGTTTTTTTTCACAAATAAAGAGGAAACTAAATGCTATTTTGCCGACATAGCAATAATATTTTTGAAACCTTTGGTAGGTATATAATATATGCCTACCAAAGGTTATATTATAACCTTCTGGGTTTCCAAAATTCACCGAAAGAAATTTCTTTGCAAAATGAAGCCATGACACACAATACTTCCATATTTTGATACGTTAAAATTTGAACCAAAGCAACTTGATTTTGTGGCCGTGAAAAGAATAAAATAAAAGTGGTAACATATCGGAAGCACTGTGAGTAATTCAGGGAGCTATGGCCATTTTTGTCAATGACCACAGACAGGCACACGGACTAACGGACACACAGACCCTTTTTCAGGTAGTGATTCTGAGCAAAAGTCTAAACCTAAGTGAGAGATTTTCCTGGATCTCCTATTCGATTTTCGATGTTGGGACAGTAACAACAGTTCGTAAAAATGGAAGTGAAAATTGGCTCTAATTGGCCCGTTTTTGAATTTAAATCGCATCGCACCAACTTGAAATTTATTGGATTAAATTCCTCGGTCTCTCGGAATAGACCTAATTTTATCAACTGGTTAATCAGTTCGTTCACAATTGTTCGGCTTCGACACGACCTGCAAAATGCACAGTGCACTTCTGCTGGCCTAGTAGGTATCTATATTCATGAGAAAGGCGTGGCATACAAGTGCAGGCCTTGCAGTATCAATAGTGTTCAACCCCTCGGAACACGAATGCCTATTTGCAGGGGGTTGTTTCGAACATACCCCTGCTCTTGTACCCCTTCGAATGCTGTTGAGAGGTGTACCCTCGGTGAAAAACGGGTTGGATAGACTCCCACGTACCAATGCACCATTTGCGCAACGATCACAAAAAAAATTGAGGGAATGTTCTTCATGTTCACCGCAATAGTAAATTAGAATAAATGCCTTATGCCTAGGAAGTGATGTGAATACGGGCCATAATGAGGATGATCTTTATTTTCATGTGATGAGATATGATTTATGCCATTGATATTTATTTGGTTTGGTGTCAATAAATGATTTTTTAAAATTTTTATTTTTATTTATTATTAATTTTTTTTTATTGTATTCTTTATTTATTTAGGTATATTATTTTTCAAACATAATTTGTTTAATTTGTGCCGTCCATAAAAGTTTTTGAGCCTCGGTTTAGTCGAATTATCTAAAAATTGTAGTGGCTGCACGGGATATTGGACAAATGCAACCGCAAATGGATAATGAA